>OX421232.1:12951062-13688562 GCA_949125135.1 Alcis repandata
TATCTAGAGCTAGTGATCAGTAAGGAAGTAAAGAAGTGGTAAAACTATTTCAGCTGTAGTCAAAAAATTCAAAAGTAGGGTTCCCACTCAACAAAGCACTCAGAGGTTGGTTTCACAAGGGCGAGTTCCCGAAGTAGGACGCGGAAATATATTCAACTATCGTCCCGTGAAGCCGCAGCCTGCAGATAACAGAATCCAGCAGGTGTGACGCAACGCGACGCTTCATAATTGCCACTCGGCGATCCCGCGTCAACCCTCGTCAGGACGCCATTTGCTTTCAAATATTCTATATAAATTGGCTTTTATAATGCCCCGACGGCTTATCAATATGCCCTCTAAGGAACGGGTGGTTGATACTTATTTGAATATGGATGGATGAGTAGTGAAGCGAGTAGTTGTCTCTTTGTATAGGTAGCGGTTGTAGCATAGCTTGAATCGAAACGATCATTGTTGCTAAGTAACGTACTACACGGTCAGTCTTTGGATGGGTGTCCGCGGATGGCGTTTACAACTTAGCGCTACCGTGGGTCGGATGATACGTTAAATTGTATTATTATTTGTACAAGCGATGTCAGCCTTCCAGCGGCCTAAAAACTCTGACACCACTTGGCTATAGCCACTCAGCTATACTCGTAGGCCGAACTGTTGACAGTGTTTCTGCTAACTTTATTTTATTGGTAAGGTACGTGAGGAAAAATATAAAAGTATGGTGGAGAAAATCCAGAACAAATTCACTCGGTTTCTGTACTTAAAAGAGTACGGCGTCTACCCTTTCTACCCGCTGATGTACCCAACCATGTTCGTCATCGGCATGGTTGGGTACAGCCAGCTGGGCGTGAGGCGCGACGTCGCGCTCTGTCGCTACGTGTGGCGCGTGCTGCGCGGAGAGCTACACCACCCTGCGGTGCTGGCGGCGCTGCGGCTGTGCGCGCCCGACGAGGCAGTGACCAGGCGCCGTAGATTACCTACATTCTGCGTGCCCCGTCATCGGACGAACTTGCAGAAGTTTGCACCCATGTCACGCGCTATAACGTTATTAAGTAGGATATCTAACGAAATTGACATTTTTAAATGTAGCCTGTCTGAGTTCACAGGGGCAGCTTGCATACTTTGTGAAACGGCCATTTAAACGTGTTAGATAAGTAATTTAATTAATTTATTAATTTTTGTTTTTATTCTGTACATTTTGTTTAGTTTTTATGTAAGGGTAGCACCGACTTGGTGAATACTGTTATGGTGTTACCATCCGTTTTATAAATAAATAAATAAATAAAATATTGTTATCTATATATATAAAAGTGAAGGTCGTGACTGACTGACAGATCAACGCACAGCCTAAACCGCTTAAGCTACAAACGTCAAATTTGGACAAAAGTTTTATATCAAAAAGCGGACGCACACTAAGAAAGGAATTTGCCCAATTCAACCCTTAAGAGGGTGAAAAGGGGTGTTTAAGTTTGTATGAAAAATTTTTTTTTCTTTATGCTACGATTATCAAACTTTGCGAATATACTAAAGTAAAAAAAATAATTGACACCTATTTCAACATATTTTAAAAATCAACCCCTAAAGGGGTGAAACGGAGCAATAAAGTTTGTATGAAGATTTTTTTTTTAATGCTGTGGTTATGAAACTTTGCAAATATACTAAGCTTAAGAAAATAATTGACACTTATTTTTTTGTTTTTTGAAAATCAACCCCTAAAGGGGTGAAACGGAGTATTTAAGTTTGTATGGAGATTTTTTTTTTGATACTGTGGCTACGAAACTTTGCAGATATACTAAGCTAAAAAAAATAATTGACACTTATTTTTTTGTTTTCTGAAAATCAACCCCTAAAGGGGTTAAACGGAGTGTTGAAGTTTGTATAAAATTATTTTTTTCCTAATACTTCGATAATTTAACTTTGCTATTGTAATAAGCTAAAAAAAATATTAGATACCTGTTTCATTATTTTTTGAAAATCTACCCCTGAAAGGGTTTAACAGAGTGTTGAATCAACGCATCAACATTAACAGATCAACGCACAGCCTAAACCGCTTAAGCTACAAACGTCAAATTTGGACAAAAGTTTTATACCAAAAAGCGGACGCACACTAAGAAAGGAATTTGCCCAATTCAACCCCTAAAGGTGTGAAAAGAGGTGTTTAAGTTTGTATGAAAAAAATATTTTTCTTTATGCTACGATTATCAAACTTTGCGAATATACTAAAGTTAAAAAAATAATTGATACCTATTTCAACATTTTTTAAAAATCAACCCCTAAAGGGCTGAAATGGAGTATTGAAGTTTGTATACAAATATTTTTTTCCCAATGCTACGATTATTTAACTTTGCAAATGTACTAAGTTATAAAAATAATAGATACATGTTTCATTATTTTTGAGAAAACAACCCCTAAAGGGGTGAAATGGTGTAGTAAATATAGTACGGAGAGAGAATTGTAATGACTCACTGACAGACAACGCACAGCCTAAACCGCTGGCCGTAGAAATTTGAAATATGGAGGGTGTGTTTGTCTTGATGAGTAAACGTGTACCAATAAAGAATTTTTTGAAATTCTACCTCTAAAGGGGTGAAATAGGGTGTTAAAGTTAGGATGGAGAAGCATTGTTTTTGACGTCACGGTATTGAAACTTTACAAATCTAAGAAGCTTAACAAAATAACGAACACCTATTTCACCATTTTTGGAAAATCAACCCCTGTGGGGGTGAAATGGCGTGGTAAAGATAGTACGGTGAAAGAATTTGTTTTGATGCTAACTCAATGAAACTTTACAGATGTACTAAACTTAAGGCGGGTAAACAACATCAGGAAAAAATCCAAAACCTTCGAAAAGTCATATCCTCGAGGTGGAACTGCTAATTATCTCGAAAATTAAAAACATTTGTACCAAAGCGCTGAGACTAAAAAGTCACCAAAATCTCGGACCTTTTTGGAGCCATTAAAAATAACATAGTCGCCTCAAAAACATGGCCGCCATACAAACTTTGAGGGTCTATATCTCCGAAACGGTTGAAGATGGGTGGGTGTTTGACTAGATGTCTTAGGAGTTAGCAAGGGCTACTTGATGGTTGTGGCAAAAATCCAAATGATTCAATATGGCCGCCATTATTTTTTCTACATGATTCGAGGGGGCTGATTTAGCATCTGTTTTGGCATCTGGGGGTTTTTGGGGTCCCTGCTTCCATTGTATGACGCTTTTTACATGTTCTCAAAAAAGGAGGGTTAAATTAATTATCGGTTCCCGAGGTATAGTCGACGCGGGCGAAGCCGTGGGCGGAAGCTAGTGTATTACAAGTTCACTGCATTTTAAATATTTTTTAAAGTTTTTTCTTGTAAATCAAAGATAGTTTGTTTGAAGTCAAAAATGACTTTATGTGAAATGAAATACACCATTAAATTAAACTAATAATACCTACTATAACATTGACCGTAAATACAGCTTTTGGACATAAATTAGGAAATAGTTACGTAAGCGATGGGTAAAAGTGTTCTATCGTAGACCGCATGATAGCTCACCATCAGGCGAGAAGGCGGTCAAACGCTAGCCTACCAATGAATAAGAAAGAAGTTAGTTCTTCCTATTTTAAACAACAGTCAAGTACAACTAAACTAGACTGGTTCCATCTTTTGTACAACATATTTAAACCTGTTTCCTTTTTTTTCATCGTGTTAAACCAATTTATTCAAGAGTTCCTTTCAAAGTTAAAACATTGTTGTTTTACTCTGATACAAAATGTTTGTTACATTCAAAGGTGCCTTTGAGCCGAGTCTCAGTAGTTTTGTGCGCGTATTTCCAACGAGTGCCTATTTTCTTTGAGTGTCTGTGAGTGCTATCCTGTCCTGAGAGATGGGCTTTGAAATATGTGTGATAGAAAATAGATGTTGTGTCTAGAATTACTCTTCTTCACTATCAATAAAGTACTTCTGGTTTGCCAAAGTAACTACAGCGTTATAAGGGAAGGGTATGCTGAAAAGAGCTTATATTACTTATTACTAAGAACAACTTTTATTACAGAACAAACCTGATTTTCTTTTTCTGATGAACTGCTGATTTTTTTCGCGAATCCGGGTTTTCCCATAGTACCTACAAGTTGTTCATAATGATGAGTACTATATATAAGCCCTTTTCGGCTGAGCATACCATTTTTTTAAAACCCTGTGTAGAACTAACAACCGGGACCTACAATTTAACTTGTCATCCCAGCCTGAAGGCGTAGGAGACAAACAAGCTTACTTTCGAATATTACTAGCTGCGTTTGGCACGCGTGATGAGGATGCTGAAATGTATCTCATACCCTTTTTTGCACCCCTGACAACATGGAGGGCCATATCTGTAGAAGAACCGACAACCGTTGGGGTAGACGAGTTCTAGAGTGGAGACCACGGATTGGCAAACGTGGAGTAGGGCGCCCTGCGGCCAGGTGGAGCGACGACATGCGTAAAGTGACTAGTGGCAAGTGAATGCGTGAGACAGAATATCGTGCTTTATGGCGTTCTCTACGAGAGGCCTATGTGCAGCAGTGGATAAACATAAGATAGGCTGATGATGATGACAAAATGTATGCCTATGATGATCGGTTGAGTAATTAAGACTTCAAAGCGAAACAAAACTCACTTTCACAACGTTTGTACAAGTGATGTGATTTTCTTCTTTCCCCGTTAACACTAATAACTAATTCATAATGACATTAATATCTTCAGTTACTAAAGATATTAATCATAGTTTCGAAGTCTTACGAGGACTTTCGAGAACTTAATACGCAGAGTAATTACTTACATAAGTAATTGTTTCACGTACACTACTAATACGTGGAACAATTACTTATGAAAGAGATTCTTAGGTCGAGCTCGATATTGGGATTGTTTGTAGATTATGTTTGTTTTACACGGAACGGAATTAAGCTGAAAAGAGCTCAGTGTACGCACGAAACATTTTATATAACTTAAATTATTAATGATTAATATTGGAATTGCGAAAGAACTATTGTTAAAACCTAATTAAAATCTTGATACGTAAAAAACGTGTATGGAAATATTTTTTTGCGGTTTTAGAGCTAGATTCATAGTAAAAGTGGTTGATACGAGGTGCCTACACTAAGATCTTTTCGGATTAGTGCCAACCACCGTTGTAAAGCCTTGTATTTCCCTGAATAGTTTTTGAGTGCATCTTAACTCGTTTGTCAGTATGTTTGTCTGTTTTATGCCACCTCTTAACGCCTAAACAATTGATAGATTTAGAAGTGCAAATCATTCGAGCGACTCAAGTTTATGTTTAAAGTACCTAAATGTCGTGAGCCACATTTTACAGCAGGGTTCTAGTTATCTTCTGTGTCAATTTTTATCACATCACAAGTTACTTACGAGGCAGAAATTGACACAACTTCGTGGTTCGTTTGCAGCCTGAGTGCCCTCCTTCGCCTGTAATGGGTAGCGTCTGGCATTGAGCCCAATAGAGCACTGAAATCCCGCGCCTGCAGTGAAATCTCAGAAATGTGTATCTTCCACTTTATGATGCCCTGGTACTTTGGTTCGAAGAATTAGTGCAGGGCTTTCAGGGCCTCATTAGAGATGAAAGATAGGATATATTTTTGACAATGTTTATTATCCATTAAAGATGATTATTTTTCTTTATATTCGTTTAGTGACAAAATATTGTGTGACTATTTAACATCAAAGTCAACGTGCTGTGCTTGATATGGATAGACATTTAATATCGATAGCTCCGAAAACCGATGGCTTTTCCGAGGTTGGTCCGAACTACCAATTAATTCTTAAAGAATTTATAAAACAGATATTCAACAGTTTCTATTTCGTTTCGTTGTTCTATTATACAATAGAGTAACAGACTAGTAGCAGTTAATTTGTCTCCGATTTCTGACGTATTATGTGCAGTGGCGTGCGAGCGTCCCATCGTGTAATGGGCAACGTCTGGCACCGCGCCCAATGGAGCGCCGGAGCCGAATATCAGTGCTTCGAGATAGCCGCCGAGCGGGAATCTGTAGATAGATATCCTCCACTTTATGACTGCCTGGTACTTGTAGTACGTTGATTCGGATTTAAACGAAAATATTGACCGGCTAAGTTATTTGGCACTTTCCTTCACTCATTCAATAGATAAGAACTATTTATGTGTGTGTCAACAAATACTTTAATTATGTCTAGTCGGAATTATATATCTATGCTCCATTACAGTAGCCACATTTTAATGTTGTTTTTGCCGTGATATACAAGAGGTTAATTATATTATATCCTCTATCAATAGAACCAAATAAAAAAACTTATTCGTTCTTTATAAAATTAACTGTGATGTTATTTATGGTTCTATCTGATTTATAGCTCGCCAGTTAACTTTATGTTAATTTCAACAACCGATGGCTGTTGGCACCGAAGATGCACGTTGTGCAATGTTGAACCTATCAGACTGCTATATAACAGGGTGCATTCTGCTTAGCATATAAATGTGTTAAGCGGCTACCTATATTCTTTCTTTCTACCTATACGAGTATTCGAACTTTTAGCAACTTTAGTTATTACGTCTGTATACATTTTTAAGATGGGAAAAAAAAAATTTAATTGTGGTGAGATACTCGTATCATATCAAATTTGAAAAAAAAATGTAAATAACTTATATAACTATTATTTATATTATTTATGACAAAAACCTCAAACCTCAAAATTTGACCACAACCTTGCGTAATCACCATACTCTTGTCCTTGCTTTGTAAAATTAGAAAAATATCTAGTGCTTCTTTGTAGTAACAAACGTTGATCAGAAGTGGCATTACCTCGCCTTAAGATGTTTAAAGAATACGGGAGAGCTTTTATAGAGCTCTTCACTTCAGCGCTGCAATGATTGAACTTCGTATCGATCATTCTGTTAATAGAAAACGAGCAATTTATAAACAACAGTTATTTAAACTAGCTAGATGTAACAAACCCCGACTTGACGAGTGACGAGTTAGAATTCAAACCCCGAATCGTACCAATAATGTGTTATTTGGAACTTATGTACGAATTTAATACCACTGGCTTATCGGTGAAGGAAAACATTGTGAGGAAACTCGCACACGTCCAGAGAAGAAAATCAATAGCATAGAGAAGATAATCCACTTGCACTTAGCCAGCGTTAATCATTCTAGGTAGACCTAGTATCCTAGCAGTTGGATGAATCAAGACTAAGATATATGTATTTGCACGTTTATTTTGGCTTCCGAAAGAGTGAAGATTGAAGCAAGGTGATTCATTTGTAATGGGATAGACCAAATTTCCTCCAAGTTTCGACAGGTCGACCCTCCGAATACGAGACTAATTTTGTACACATCCCTTAACTTGGATACCTACCCTTTAACCGTAAAAGTTTGCTAATCGAAAAAAGTTTTGGCATAACTCTGTTCTGCAAGTATGACAGCCTTATTGGCTAACGCAGATGTCGCTATAAACTGGGGGTAGGAAATGTTTTTTTCGAGAAAAGTATTAAGTAAGTCAGTGATACTGATTTAAGTTGGTAGTGACCAAATTACTGGTGCGGTTTTTAATTTTATGTACCTACGTACTTTTTATGAAATACATACATACGTCTTTTCAAGAATTACCTACGTCACTTTTCTAGTATGTATGCAAGGTGTTACGGAAAGGTATAGTAATACTTAAGGGTGTTCTTCTACATGTCAAAGTGAACAACTTCTAGAACACAAGTTTGCTAAAGTCAAGAAAAAATGATGTTGATACTTCTTACCACTAACCACCTAGTTTACGTCAAAAAAGTAAAGTAACAAAACTACCGTTTTAAAAATTCTGAACTAAAGTTAGACTTCCCAAGACTGAGAAGTATCTGTACCTGAGCAGCAAAGGAAAAGTTTCGTCTAAATGCAGTGAAATAGCTCTTGAGCCCGGAGAGAGTCGGCGACTCCATTGTCCTACAAGTGTGTACTTGGTGGTTGGATCTTGCGTCTGAGAGTTTTATATTTGGAACTAAATGGTTGAATGCTAAGTTCGAAACTTGAAAAGGACAGAAGTTGGATAGAATTAGGGAGATATGAAATGAATTCGAAATTTGCTCCAGTTCTTCTGTAACACTGTTTAAACTAGTAGAACTTGACTGCAGCACGCAGCACACAAACTATGCATAATTGCGTATAATATAATGGTACAAAATGAATATGGATTTAATTTTCGATGTGCCAAAAACAGTCTATGATTGGCAGGCTCGTAGAGCCAGCTCGTAAAGACTGTTTTTCAGAATTCTAGCGCAATAAATCTTAAAGCTGCCAATCGTAAGCACGTATCATACGCGCTTAACTTAAACCTTAACTTTACCTTATCTTGTCTTTAACTTGCTTGCACCAAAGCAGCTGTTTTTCTACAAAATAATCTAATAAAAAATTCAGGTTACAAACAACATGATATTAAAAACCATTCATCCACCCGTCGATAAAAGCCATCACAGTCCAACTTTCCTCAGACACATTTTTTCCGCCTGTCTCGTCAAACATTGAGGCTTCAGCGTGACTCCCAAAGAAAGACATTATTAGACATACGAAACGCTCAGATGCCTGAGGAGGCTGATCAAGATTGATGATTCTGTCTCCGGGATGGAGTGGATTCTCTCGTTACTCCGAGCGCTTTATACAAAACTTACTTGTTCGAGCTCCGCAAAAATTAGTTTTGTGTTGTTATTCTGTATTCATATCACCGGCACACACGCTGTAGGTACAATTTTCACAAAATTATCCCGAGAAAACGAAAACTTATACGTAAAATATAAACTCCTAAATGCAAATTTCTTTCAACAATAAATTAGATATTTCCACTGTACTATTTTAGACATTTTTATTGCCAAAGAAAGAAAAAAAATAAGAAAATGTCCCTTTTTACACGGTCCCAGAAAAATATTCTTTTGACTCGACTGTCCCCAGGAATTAAGATTGATGAATTGCTCCGCTCATTTGCGTCTTTGGTCCGTGAATTTTACGTCTGGACTGTTTTTCAGCGAAAAAAATTAGAAGGGTCGTTCTTTGTTGATGCTTTTTATCGCGAAATTTAAGCCCGAGTTTCTGTTGAAAAATAACTTTTGTTACGTTACTGAATCGAGTGTAAGATGATCGTTTGTTTTTGTCTATTGTGTCGTGCTAATTTTGTGGGCGGATCTCCAGTGGCTTTGTGGAGGCAAGCTAAGCAGATATTCCGGGTAGAATTCCCCACAGCGGAGGTCCGTTTCACACGAGTGGTCAAAATAAGCCCATTCAAACGCAATTTTGGCGCCTCCGCAGCGTTTTGCCGACCAAGTGCCGACTGCAACGGGTGTGCCATCATAAAAAGATAAACGCGAACATTAAAAACTGGTCATGTGTGATCTGCGCTATTGTGGCAGGGTTCCGTAAATTTGTTTTGCAAAAAAAAATTCGAACATTTTCAGAAATTCCCATAACTTAAAGGGGATTTAAGTAAATGTTTTTTGGACCCAACAAAAGTCTGTTACTGTTAATAGTATTCCCACATTAACTACTTTAACGATTACACTTACACTTTGACTATTTAGAAGCAGACACATAAACACACATAAAGAATTTATTTAAACGCCTAGCTTCATATTAAAAAGCTTTTGAGTAGGTACGTGACGTAGCGGACAAACTTTGGCTAGGACAACCACAAGGTAGATCAACTGTATTTGTAACCTACCCGCAAACCGGTAGAGTGTGTCTGCAATCAGCTAATAGACCTTGTTCTCCCTATAGAGCTAAACCTAGTGGCCAAGCGATAATGGTTTGACTTGAGAGATGACATGAGGAGCAATCAACTAGCATGCGAGACACAAATAACCGAGCGAAGTTAAGCAAACAATAGGAAGCAACTTCAGGTTGTGATATGAGCCGAAGTCACTTTCTGCTGACACATCTTGAGCTGGGATACACGCTACGGATAGCTATGCACATTCGGAAACTTTATTTATCTACTTGCTATTTACACTAAAAAACGTTAAAAGTTGTGTCATTTTTTTAGGGTTAAAATAGTACTATCATTATTATATTTAACTCTTGTCTCACCTACATGGGGCTAAAATAGCACTATATTTACGTTAATTCAACAAAATTTGATTGAATCAAACTTCACATTATTATCTTCATAACAGAGCGTAATAATAGTTTTGTTTATGCCATAGGTGGCAAACAAGCAAACGGGCCGCCTGGTGGTAAGCGATCACCCTCGCCTATGGATACTTGGAACACCGAAAGTAAAACAAAACAATCAAAATATAGTTCAAGCAATAATACCTTCGTGCTATATTAACCCTAAAAATAGATTGTAACCTTTTTGGTTTTTAGAGTAGTTGGTTTACCTGATTTTGGTCCACGGAACGCCAAATAACGTTAAAAATCAGGATGGAGCACACGTAGCCCCATTACGAGTGACCACGCTGCTAATTGCGTCTCTGCGGCCGCTCGTTTTCTATTTTGTACGGAATTTAAACAAAATGCCTATTCCATGTGTGAGCTAACCATAACGTAACGTTTTAAAGATTCGGATGTTAATTCGAAATAAATGGAAACGGGCTATGTTTGTTTGTTTGTATGTTTGTAACTGTCTCTTTTGTTCGCCATTTTGAAGCGTGGTTTTTTTAGTTTTTTTTAACCATTTTTTATACCTACTGTACTGACACTGAAAGTGTAGGCACTGATAAATTATGTTCATTATCATCATCATTTTCACCCTTCTCTTTCCCACTGCTGGGTATGGGCCTCTCCCCCGTTATGCTATCTGCCTCGGTCATATGCTAATCGGATTCAGGTTTGACCCGCAACTTTCACTATGTCGACATTGTCGACCTATCTCGACGCCGGACGCACGATCAACGCTCCGCTTGCCTTGCTTCGCCCACCACTTTCACCAAATTATGTTGACCATATCATTTCATTATTATGTGGGTACTTTATAATGAATTGAAATCATATGACAATATTTTTGACGTAAAAAGTAGACTATAAAAAACTTGTTTCTTGATTTTACCAAATTTAATTACTCATTTAATATTTACTGTAAAGGTTAAAAAATAGGCTAAAAACCTATGAAATTAGAAGACTTTTTAATAGTTTGACACTCATCTAACAAATTAAAATAAATCTAAAATTTAATGCTTAGACGGTCTAAGCTTTCGAATTTAAAATGAGATTTTGAGCTTAATTCTAAGTAATTCCAGATGGAATAGCAAAGATTAAATGGAGCTAAAAGTAAAAATATGCTAAAGGCAAAGATATCCAGACAAATGGATTTAAAATTAGACATGCTAAATTTAATTTGACTGATTTGGTAAATTAGATCGTCGGATCCATCAGATCGTCGGATCCACCCCTTTCATTCATATTCATTATTCATACTTAACTTACTCTAAATAGAAATTAAAAAGAAATTAGATTTTGGAAAAGTCTCTTGGTTCACTGGTTGTAGTTCATCTGGACATAGTTATACCTACTTTAGCAATGGTAAGTTGTCAAGACCCGGTTGAGACATTCCGACAAAATAAATATGATAGGGTACCGTTAACTTAAAATACCCGTAATTAAAACCAGTACCTTCCTTAACCACGTGTAATTAATTATTACACGTGAGTTTTCTTGTAATTATAACAAACTATTCTGAATAAATTTTCGAAATAACTTGACCAATATCATTTTCTATTCGCTAAACTACGTAACATTTCTTGCGCAAAATTGTAAAGATTTACAGTACTGGCGAAGATCCTACGAGTTATACAAGTGTACACCAACATAATATGTCTAAGAGCAAGGCGAGGCCGGGCTCTAACGAAATTGTCAACATTTCGAATCACCCTCGAAAAAGTAAGCAATCAAATATGCGTGATTCACAGGAAAAGTAATAACTTGTAGTACCTACTCGTAGACGTTTTATTGCTGTCGAGAGTTAAAGTTTGTAACGGTTATTAGATCAGGTGAATATTGGAGGAGACGATTCGAAAATTCGTTTGATGTTTTTTCTGGAAAGAACAAGGATCAAAATAAAATGAAAAGGTTTTTTGTGTCTGTTTGTCCGTGTCAGACAGAATGTCACAACTGAGAGAATCATAGCTCGTTGATTTGTTTTCAAATTTTATAAAACCTTTTGCAATTTCCAGTTGTATTGTTTATTGTTCCAATCCATTCAAAGTTTAGATTCAACTTTTTGTTTAACTCGCCAAACATAAAATAGCTTTCAAAACTATCCTATCATCTAAATTTTAATCTCAAAGTTTGATCAAAATTTTCGTATATCCGTCACCGAGCACCAATCCAAAACTATTCCAATATCGGAGATAGCAAACTTCCTACAGCTGACTAGATAGTTCAGTAAATAAACCTCAATATAAACCGTTTAGTTCGACAAATAGTGCAGCTGATGTTTGTTAGAGCGTCGTCGGATGAAGTTTTTTGTCTGTAGATTACGGGACCACTCAGTTTCACTAGCTATCGGTATTGTACTAAGCCCCACTAGGGGACATTTTGAACAGTGTAACTACTCCTTTTATTTTACTCATTGTATGTATTTGTAGTATGTATGTATGTATGTATGTATGTGGTGTCAATAAATTGTACCGTGTTTTGTATTTCTAATGTTGATCAACCCATTTTCTCATCTCGTAGTGAATATATCAGGTCCATCGATCGATATCTATTTTCGCAGCTCTATATCGATAGCTGAAAGGTTTCGTGGGATAATGAATTCTACCAGCTCCAGTTCAATAATGTACCTCGTAATGAACATAAACGTAGCGTTGACATGAACTTTACTGCTATACAGAAATCGTAAATAAACAATGTATAAAATAACGACTAACACAATAATTTCTACCGTGTTCTAAAGCCGGTAACATTTAAAACCATGTCACAGTAAGAAAAGATTATAACGTCACGTATTTTACTGCTAAAGTTATTGTGACAGAGGCGTATCATGGTCAATTTATTCCACTGTAGGAACAACAAGGTTTCTATTCACGCTACTTCTCCTGACCTTAGATGCTATCGCAGTTTATAACTACCCGCATAATTACAATGGAGCAGCGTTTAACTAAAGCTCGTTTAAATCGTGAAATCTTTTATAATAGTTATAATCAGTTTAAGGAACCCATGCAACTATATACGACTCTTACTTATTTACCTTTTTCAGGTAAATTGCCTTTAGTTTATAGTTCAGCTAAGGCGCTAAGCTGAAACTGTATTTCATTCATAATATTGTTACTCTATACGTATAAGTTGAGTAGTCGGTATTTTTATTCACTCGCGTAAAAATATACCAGAGATACACAAAAATACTTACCACCGGCTGCCGCAGGCAGCACGTCACTCCATCTGGCCGAAGAGCCTACTCTACGTTTGCCAATCCGCAAGATTTGAGGTAGAATCTATTTACCGCAACTGCTGTCGATTCTTCTGCAGATATGACCAGCCCAATTGATATGAATAATTATGTACTTATAAATAAAGTTTAAAAAAGAAATATTGTCACTCCTTATCCTACAGTTTAAAGATTCAGTTCCAAATAAGATGTACAACGTTCACTCTAAGCTGTAAGGTAACAGCCAATTAGAACGGTACTCGCCTAAAACTTCCGCAGTTCACATCTCTATCCCGCAAATGTTAATTAAAGTACCTATTTAAGTCGCATTAAGAAGTTCCCGTATCACTGAACTCTGATACTCTCTGGAGTCTCAAAGTAAATTTGTAAGTTAGTAAGCGCAAGACAAAACTGCTTACACCACTGTTTTATACATGGACAATGATTTTAACATGAGATGTGTCATGTTCATTGTGTGACAATTATTTATTGTGGAGTAAAAACTGGCGTAAGGCTGGACGAAGATAGGCTAGGATTCAGATTTTGGTTCTATGTAAAAAAGAAGTCAAGTCAAATACAAGTCAATCTTTTCGAAAATGACGTTTAAGGATAAATGTTGACTAAATAAATAACGTCGTTTAAAACATCTCTGCAAAAAAAAAAGTTAGCAGAAAAAATTACCAAGAATTCGAATATTAGGTAAATCCACTTTACCAATTCAACTGATATTTTGGAGCAAACGATCTTAATAATCCAAAATCAAATCACAAAAGTAGAAAAACAAACAACAATAACACAAAATAAACTGCCAAGTGCTGCAAATTTCATTCCCGACAGGAGCGCACAATCTACCAAATTTTGTAATATCATTGTATGAGCCAGCAAGATGCTAGTCTTGTTGTATCATGAGACCTCGTATCGACTTTTGCGCTTTGCATAAATTTACATGACAAGATGCAAATTTATACCTATACCACTTGTTTATGCGAAACCTATACCCCTTAGGAACTTTAAACTAGAATTTACGAGAAATAAAACTCGTTTAATGTCTATGTTTGTTAGTTTACGGAGTGTAAAACTTCGATACAGTGGAAATGTAGCTCTTACTAACGTTTTCGCGAAATATTTTATATTGCCGCTGAAGTGGTTCTAAATGTTAAGGGAAACGAAGACGTTTTATTCAGGTTTAACTGAACGTTATTTGTTTATAAAAGTTTGTGCTAAGACATACTTTTGTGAAAAATACTTGTTTAACTTTTTGTCATCTTTTTTTAAATTCAATGATAGGTTTGCGCTTGACCGCCATCTCGGCTGATGGTAAGCAACGTTACAACAAGCTGGTCATTATATTCAATTTCTTTAATATAAACAAGATAATCTTCAAATAATACTGCATTAAAAAGCAATAACCCCAAAAAATATCCCACAAAAATACAATTAATTACTTTCTGGTCATCTCTCAAACATTTAAGCGGGTTCAAATCCCAGCGCTGCCGTATACGTGACGCGTCTAAATCTGCAGAGCTTTGGCGTCCAGCATTTGTGGCGCCAGTAAATCCAGCTCTCCGCGGCCCGACACGTTCTGATGTTCAGCTGTGGTCGGCTGCTACAGCTGCCGTGCTGAAAAGCTCGTAACAAAAATGGAAAATATATTTTGAGCTGGCCGCGCCTCTGCAGTTTTATATCCTTTGTCGTATAAGAAAATAATTCCATAGTATTAGGAAGGGGCCTTAATTATAAAGGCTGCTTGATCACTGCTTATTTTTTTCTGTCTTGTTTTTGCACGTGACGTTTAGGTTTTGTGAATAAGACCCACGAAGTCTGTGTAAATCCATCGATCTAGTTGTAAATCCAAGATATGGCTTTAACTTGTTTCTAAACTTTCATTCCAATATATTCTGGCACTGTTATAGTCCTATAGGCTTATAAATATCCTTTATAACAAAATTTGGGTTCGCAAGTCACAGTCGTGCCCAAAACTTAGGGCTAGGCTTCTCGACTCTCAAATTCCTCTAAAACCTACTTTTATATTTACCCTACCCTTTTCAGACCTTTTTTAACCTCTGAATCTAAAATACGTAGCGATTCAATTTGATTGATATAAAAATGCCATTTATGCCTGTCAAGGGCACCCCTGACGCGAAAAGTAGAATCAGAAGTTTTGCTAGGCAATCTGGTTCAATCTGGTTGGTGCCCCCCCAAACCAAAGTCCCGGATCCGCCACTGGTAGCAAGCCAACCAGCCATATTTGCCATTGACAGATAGGTACGTCAAGAAGGACGATAGATCATACGAGTAGTGTAGAGTGGTTATATCTACTGTCGCGTTGAAAGACTCAACTATGCATCTTTTTCTCTTCGAGCCGACGTTTTGAGGACGAAGCTTCCACCAGACTAACTTATCAAAAACACCGTATTGGGGAATCCATTCCCATTTTTGGCAGTTTGATTAATTTACCTGATTAATATACAGGGCTATACAGAAAGGGTATGCTAAGCCGAAAAGGGCTGAAAAATGTAACTGACATTCGACAAAATGTATGGAATAGCTAATATTTTTTTGCGATTTCCGAGTTAGCCCCATAGTAAATGTTGTTCATAATAATGAGTATTATAAGCCTTTTTTCGGCTTAGCGTACCCTTTCCTTATATCCCTGTACAGATATTATATTAATTGATCAATCATACATGCTAGTCACTTAATGAATTCACAACTATTACCTACTGGTTAAAATAATTGTTACTCATATTACGAGTAAACCACAGCGCAATTACCTTTTACTGTAATCAAACATGATGAGCGGTTAAATAAATACCAATTTCAATTTCAGTTCTTTATTAATAACCAATTGAAACATCCAGTCATACAATTTATACGGAAACATTAAATATTACGGTGCTTAAAATTAAACGTTATACATATAATAATAAAGCTGTTCAAGTGTTCACTTTTATATTACAACTTGTGACAATTGCATATCTCACAGACATCGAAAAAGAAGCAGACAAAACAATATGCTATATAATTGTTCTTAACAATATGCGAGCCCGATCGCGCGTCACGCTTGTAACTCACCTGATGAAGATCACCGATCGATCGAAACTAGTCATAGTAAATATTTTTTACGTGAATTCCCGTGTTATTTCAATCAAAATGCTTCGAAACCAAGTTAGTTTCCATAGTAGAACAATATGCTGTGCCAATTTCCAGACATTCATTTTTTAATAACGTTAATTTGAGAGTCTTACTTATAAACCCTGCTTAAAGTTAGTCACAGCTTAAAATGCTCTGACAGCTTCTCGCTGGCGTGAAATGTCACATGCGAAAACGAGACAAAAAATTAAAGCGGAGACTAAGTTTCAGCAGGCTTTAAAAGTAAGGCAGTGGTTTTGATTGTTGGACTAGCGAAGAGACAAGGTATTGTGTACTGTTTACAATCTCTTACAAATAAAAGTGATTCTAACTAAAAATGTTGTTTTAACGTAGATGGCGCATGGTTTATCATTATTCAGAATTAAATAAGATATCAAACACGCTCCTTTTACTGAATGTATAACGCTATAAAATGTTTGGTCTGCTTTTGGGAGAATACATTAGATGTCTGTGCCATATATCTACTGTTTCCAAATACGTTTATTTTACAGAGTTAAGGGAATTTAAAAACAAACTATGCCTAAATCTTACAAAAACAGATATAAGTACATACAATTCCCTAATGTATTTCTCGTTATCAATACATTTGACTAAAGCAAAACCTATTCAATTATAAGCAGTGAAATTTACAAGAAATGTTTATAAATCTTAAGAACTAATTGTTCCACATTTACAATTTCTTACAATATAACTAATAATTTATTTACAGGGCATGTTAATTTATAATTAACTTACATATTTGTAAGTGCTATTAAGCCTTGAATATATAAAGCGAAACATTTTAGTACCAACTTAGGTACAATAAAAAAAACACATAGTATCTATAAGATTTCGTTACTATTATTTATTTTGTGTGATGAGTAATTTATAGGCGCGTTTTCTAAAATATTTTCTTATATTAAGTCCTATAGTATTTCTAGATTTTCTATTTCTGGATCATTTAGGTAGGCTAACAAAACCTGATGCTGTGGTTTGCCTCTACCATTCTAAGGCCCTTTACTGATTTGTCGGTACAGTCGCGTCGTGATATCGACATGCTCGGAACATGCGAAAATCGATATCGAAAAGGTTACCGAGGGCCAATATCTCAATAAGTGCATTCCTCAAGCGTATGCGTAGGAGAGGCGCGGTTGTTTTGACATACCAAGCTGCTGCCACGCCGAAAATTCAGAAAAAGACTTACTCGTAGCTTTCCAGAAACGTAAATTCTCGACATTTTTCAATTGAAAGCCAGATATTACAGTAATTTAACCAAGTCTGTAAAAAATAACCACTGTGGAGACAACATTGCCTCCTGTTTGTTAAAAATATGTTTATCGACTCGTTTCGCCCCGCGGTTTCATCCGCTGTCCTACAAGACCCGTTCTTTTTGGGACAAAAATGTGAAAGGCGTATTCTACTTGCATATCAAAATTTTATTTGAGTAATTGAGTATAAAATATACAAACTGTTACATTTATAATATTAGAAGGATGGTTTAAAGGACTTGAAACTATTTAGGAGCTAAACTACGGTTGAAGAACCTAAAATGTGGAACCATTAAAATTAAATAATTTTATGAAATATTTTATTTTAATCGACTATCTAAAACGCATCTTTAGAAAATGCACCTCAATATATTATAATATATCATAGTATGTACATTTTTATCGTAGAAATAAATATTAATTACCTGTTACATCGAGTTTGCGATGCTTGCTATTAATTAATTAATTTATTACAAAAAAGTGAAATTTTAAATTTAATAAAAATTAAATTTTTTACTAATAGATATAACAAAGGTTTACTAGCATTCCGCGGTCATACCGACTACTCAACATAAACCACTAATAAAAATAAAATTAGGTATTCCTTTTTCACCATTTTGGTTTCGAACCCTAAATAAGACCTTTCGGCCGCCTGACGCGATAGCATGCCTACGTAAGCCTTTTTACACAAAGTTTTTACAGAGCCGTTCAAAAGTTACTAGTGTTGCCAGACATATATATATCAACTGTGTATTATAAACATTACTTGTGAGTGTGACCTGTAAAATAAACTAAACGTACTAACCTATTTCGACACAGAATATTCCAATACCAATTATTCCAAAGCCTAAAACGAAATTCAATTTGGTTATGTTTCTCAAACAAAGCTGAGAAAATTAAAATTTACTCTAGGTCTTTGCCTAAGTAAAATTTACATTCTAGTCTAGATAGTAATTTAATTAATTTCTAATTTTATTTTGTCCTAAATAAAATAATACTCAAATTATACGTCCAACAATAGTCGGCTAGTTAGTTATTTACGAAGCCATATCACAAATGCCGTCTGAGCTATTTATTTTACGCTTAGCAATACTTACGTTATTTATTTTCTTAGAATAAAAATTTACAAATTGACTAGAGAATGTCCACTTGTTTTAACAGTATCGAACAAAAACATGATTCTGAAAAAAAAATTAAGTAAAGTTCAAGCTATACACACATACTAGTTATTTTGACGGTTGTTAAAAAACGTGGTCATTCATTTAATCGACTACAAAAAGTTGCTACTTTTTAAATTCCAGTCGTACTTCCTTGTTAATTTAAGCTATTTTTACATAATCACGTTTAAACTCAACGATGTTTGCGTGTCGAAGCTCTGTTCGAATATTTTTTTTGCTTAGTTCGCACGCGACTACGATTTGGAGATTTATAAAAATTAACTAAATAGAAACAAGGACGAAAATGAGTAGAGCTATTAAGGTGGTGACGAGCGTAGCGACAAGCGGAGCGGATTTGCCAGCGGCGGCAAGCGCGCTGGCGGCCGCCTCCACGCACTGGCGGTACGAGACCTGTTCGAGACAAGTGATGGCACAGAAGTGTTGGTGAGCGCAAGCGCCGTCGCAGGAGTCTGTGCTGTCGTGCTTGACGGCGTAAGCTCGGAGGTATCTAAGAAAAATAACGGATGTTACGACATTGCTTGTATATTGTCCACCTAAATGCTTGTACAAGCGAGATTTCACGACGTTTCCACACACAAGTAAGGGTCTCGGGCATTGGAACCGCATGTCAAAAGATATAATTAAAACCTATAAACAAAAACGCCAACCCATGGCGGTGGTGGATCTAATATATGTTGTCCTAAATAAATTTGAATAAGCAGCACTCACTTGTTGAAAATCGTCGTTTCGTAAGGTGATCCTATTCTCAGTTTGTCAGCCAGGTTGTGCAACGAGTTGGCCGACACCTCGTGCAGCCCGTAGTACTGCGTCAGGTTGTACTCCGGCGTCCACTCCGCCGCGCCCACGTTCCGGTTGGCGGCCGCCAGGTCCAGGTAGTATTGGGTGTAGTCCAACACCTGCTCACATCGAAGAGTTAGTAAGTCTCGCAAGTGTGGTGCCACTTCCAATAGTTCCAACCAACCACGTTAGTTTCCATAGTAAAGTATGTATTTACCTACTTTTTTGATTGTTAATCTCCAATACTTAGTATAAAGTTACTTTTTTTTAAATAAAATTTATGATACTAATTTTATTACTACATAGTTTATTTGGGAAAGCTTTGATTGTACGGCATGGTCCATTATTATATTAATTTTCAAGAAGTAGAAAAAAAGGAAGCGCTACGCTTTTGATAAAGTTTAATAAAACATAGATTAGTATTTTCTAACCCACCATTATTGTAATAAGTAAATCGTATTAATATGATACAGAAACTATATTTGGCACAAAATAATGTCAGCTAGTTCAGTAACAAGTCTTACTTTGCCCGTGTTGGTGTCAAACTTGTAGAGTCTCAGGCCAGGGTTGGAGGAGCCGGCGGGGTCGCGGTGCGGACTCACGGACGGGGCCAGCAGCGCCCAGGACACTGGCAGATCTACACACAACACCAGATTTAGACACCTAAAACTACACATAAACTATACTTCTATAGTTTGCTCAATGTTGAATGACATTGCGAATGGCCTACTTCAAATGGCATTTTTATCAGCAGAAAGGATTTAAAGTACAATGAGGTACAAAATAACAGGAAAACAAATATTAATAATTTTGCTGACCTATTTTCATTTTCACCTATCCGTCAACAGTGTTTTTCTTTTCATTCGTCATTCGAAAATGTAAGGTTTCCTAGTACACAAAATTCTACAAAACTGTATATCGAGCGAGTAGACTTTTCGGAAGTTCTTTGCAAATCTGCGCATCGGCAAAAAGGCACACAAGTTGATTCTCTTTAAAACTGCGCCGTCTATGAAACTCCAAACTCAGTTTAAAAGTGCCAGCTTGACAAATTCTGTAGCGTCGCTACTTTTCATCAAAAAGAATAGTTATTCTGTGGTTTTATTTTTTGTAGATTTTTTTTACCCTTACTTTAGCTAGTAAATAAAGCTGTTTAGAATGGAACGAGATTTTATTTGTAAGAAAAAGAGTTTTCTTTCAGATGTGATATGAACTGTATGTTAAACGGTAAGACGTGATAAAAATAAAAAACCGAACTAAAAAAATAGAAAATAAAATTTTATAAATTTAAATTAAGAATAGGGTTGAAAATTTCAATAAATATAAATTAATAATAGTGTAAATAAATAAATATATGTATTTTATTTTTAAAAAGCGTGGGGTGCATGGGTCAATAGATATTATATATTTTGTAGATACATTTTGTATTGACAGACATGAGTAGAGTGATTAGCATTTTGATAATATCTTAGAAAGCACCCCACGCTTTTTTAAAAATAAAATACATATATTTATTTATTTACACTATTATTAATTTATATTTATTGAAATTTTCAACCCTATTCTTAATTTAAATTTATAAAATTTTATTTTCTATTTTTTTAGTTCGGTTTTTTATAAAAAGCGTGTTTTTTTAGTTTTTTTTTAACTATTATTTATTTTTCGCTTTTTAGTTCGATTTGCTAACTATTAACCATCCTTAATATGTACAAATGTGTTGGTGTTATCCGATTTTGGCCGTCTGCTCAAGCAAATTAAAAATAAAATTGATGCGTAACAAAAAATATTGAGCAAAAAGATTTGTAGCCGCGTGGTTTCGATCCTCAGACCTCATAAAATAAAATTGATGCGTAACAAAAAATATTGAGCAAAAAGATGTCTAGCGCGTGGTTTCGATCCAGGGACCTCTGGGTTATTAGCAAATTAAAAATAAAATTGATGCGTAACAAAAAATATTGAGCAAAAAGATTTGTAGCCGCGTGGTTTCGATCCTCAGACCTCATAAAATAAAATTGATGCGTAACAAAAAATATTGAGCAAAAAGATTTCTAGCGCGTGGTTTCGATCCAGGGACCTCTGGGTTATGAGCCCAGCACGCTTCCACTGCGCCACTCTGTTCTCTGACACGAATGACGAATTTTACCATTTGTCAGTTAAACGGTATTAAAAGTTAAAGAAACTTTATAGAAAAAGCGTGTTAAAAAAATTAATAGTTAAAAAAACTAAAAAACACGATTTGTTTAGTGTATTGTCATCGGTCCTCGATATATCTACAAAGTTTGAAAGAAATCTGACCGTGTAAAGTGGGTCAAAAACGCGCTCAAAGGAGTCGGTTACATACAAACATACAAACATACAAACATACAAACATACAGGTGAAGCTAATAAAAGCGTGTTAAAAAGAGTAAGCTGGGATTCTAATAAATAGGTACGCACAGCGCCGATCAAATTCTTTGCGTAAATGTCAACACGATGTCCCTACGATTTATTATTTAGAAACGATGTTACGACAATTTAGTTTCATATATAATACATCGCAACAACTAACACAGTAGTATTAGAAATATTATAGTCCCTGCATCAACTAGTGAAAAGTAAGCACCAGTATTCTCTAGTAACTACATACAATATTGGGTTCTTCAAAAGAGCTGTTAATAGAGTCTTAAAAGGTCGGCAGCGTATCCGTGACGCCTCCGGTGTTACAGATGTTCATAGGGTTCATAGGCGATGGTGATCGCTTACCATGAGGCGGCTCGTTGCCACATACTCGTACCTATGGCATAAAAAAAATATTAAAATGTTACTCAACTCACCATTATCATAGATGACGCGGAAAGTGTCCGCATGCAGATGCCCGAAGAACTGTCCTGCGATGACCCGGGAGTGCTCGCGCACCGTGCGCAGGTACTTCGAGTTGGCGTCGGGAGACATGTCGTACGCGTGCCGCGAGTCCGAGCCGGGGGCGGCGTGCCCTACAATGTAAACCTGGGGAAAATGGGGAAATGTTAGTGTCAATCGATTCGCGAAGCAAACTCGCTAATACGAATTGCTTCGAATGTAATATCTTCTTATATATAAAAATGAATTGCTGTTCGTTTGTCTGGCTATAACTTGAGAATGGTTGGACCGATTTTGCTAATTTTGATCTTGAAATATTTGTGAAAGTTCAGGGAAGGTTTAAAAGGCTTAAAAAACAAAACAAAAAAAGGCGGATGAAACCGCCGTGTGCAGCTAGTAAAATATATTTTATTAATCATTATTTCACTCATAAGTCAGTAAGCAACTTTTTTTTTGCCTTTATTCACGTAATGTGAATAAATTGTGTGGGTCCAATAATTTCTTTCAATATTTTTTTGGGGTAATTTGGAATAGAGATAGCTCGTAGCCTGGATTAACACACACGAACCCTGGACACCACCACTGCGGAGCGCTGCTAATTAATTATAATATCAACTATCGTCTCAACTATAGTTTCAATATCGCAGTCGTCATTGACTTTTATTATAATGCGATCAAAGCATAATAACAAGCTCAACATCATTATCCAGTATTAAATTTTATCTCAATATAATATGTTACACAGGGTTCTTTTGAGTCCATGTCAGTCGAGTACAATAGCGCTCTTCAAAACTGTCTATAGTTCCAATTAGGTATCGCTCGAGCCATTCAAAGGGCAGAAAATCTTTAAATAACAAGCTCTATTCACAAAACTCGCCTTTCGTTTGGCTTGTGTGTTCGTCACAGTGGATTTACAGAATATAATCTCATGTGGATGAAAATAGATTTCTATTTCTACACAAAGGGTCAAAAAGTACTCAAGAATGAAAACTATATATCAATAATCGTAGTGTCAACGAGGTTGTATGTGCTAAGCGCAGGTGAGCTTAGTTTTTCAGTTTTATTGTTTATGTGAACCTTCAAAATCTAATGTTTTTTACTTAGCCTAAGAGACAAAGTCCGTAATACGGAAATCCGACGAAGGACAAAAGTCGCGGATGTCGGACACCGTATTATGCGACTCAAGTGGCACTGGGCAGGACACGTGGCTAGCCGTGGTGATGGCAGGTGGAGTAGAGCCCTGACAGAGTGGCTTCCGATTGCGGACAAGCGGTCAGTTGGCAGACCATCAGCCCGATGGGTCGACGACATCAGACCCATCGCGGGCCATGCATGGATGAGATCGGCCCAAGACAGGGAAAAATGGCACAAGGGAGAGGAGGCCTATACCCAACAGTGGGTCGACACAGGCTGACGATGATGATGATGTGTCTTTATCGATCCGCTGCTGGACATAATGACTCCACTTTGCCACACCATTATTTTCAGTCCTGCGCTTACTCGTATCTTGCCTTAAGCCCTGACGATAGTACTTTCCTCTAGCTGATGACCTGCTAACTAGCTCACTATTTCTACAATTTCACAGTACAATAATTTGCACAAACGTTTTGTTTTTCAAAAGAACTTTACCAACTGCAAAGATACTGTGCGAGTCGGAGCCTCACGGGAAAGCCAGTTCCAATACTTGATGCTATGTAACAGAGCTGTATGGGAAAATTCAATTTGTTCCACCACCAACCGCCGATGGCAGTCAAAGCTAGGGATTTAGAGGCAATTTATATATTTGTTTAGTCAAATTCAAAATGTACCTCGCGTTTTGTTATAATGAAAATGCGGGTTCGCCGAGCTTTTTACTTTTTATGGATTTACTTTCTGTTCAGTGCCATCGTTTTATATTAATCATACTTATGGCCGAGTAAATTTTTTATAGGTTATTTTAGTGTATGTATGAGTATATAGTATAATGTGGTTTCGAACGAATAGGCATTTCAAACTCGGTCTAAAACAAGGTGTAACGAAAAGGTGTAGAAACACTTAAGGGTGTTCTTCTACACGTCAAAGTGAACAACTTCTAGAACATACATTTGCTAAATTCGAGAAAGAAAATATGGATTCTCCATAGAAAATTGATTACGTGACTAAATATTATGTATGTATGGAGACTCAATATTTTTTTCTCGAATTTAGAAAACTTGTGTCACAAAAATTGTTCACTTTGACGTGTAGAAGAATAATATCCATTAGTATTACTTCACCTTTCCGATACATCTTGTATAGTGTCCCGCTAGACCTAAAACGAATTCAAAAATTCATCAATCGATCTAAACACAAAAACTGCCAAAACAACATCAGCGATGCCCAAAACAACATCAAATCAAATCCAACAACATCCGTACTAATAACGCATTTCCGAAATTACTTCAACTCCCTGTTTTCGCATTTATCTTCGCCCACAATAATTGAGTAACACAATACGAGACATCGAAATTATACCCCAAGTACAATTCCCAAATCAAATTCTATTGTTGCGGAAGCAGGCCGTGAAATGGGCACCTACCTCGTATAGCGAGTAGGCTTGGCGATGCGGGACACTTCGATTACTTTTGAAATTTGAATACTTAACTGGATACTTATAAAACACGATTTCTGTTTTAATTTATAAACTCACACACAAACATTGATTAACGTTTCTAATGAGTATTTATATTTGTTGAGCTTTAGAAAATTTAACGATGTTTGATTATAATTGTATAGTATATATTTTTTTCTAAGTTAATTGATTGCTTGCTAGCCAATAACAACATGGGGCGTTTTAAAAAGGGAGTCTTCAAGCAGCTCTCCTCGCTGGCAAAGCAAGCACGACTAAAGCAAAGCATTATCAACGCCGCTAGGGTTGCAGGTGTTCGTAGGCGGTGGTTTAGCTTGCCATCAGGCTTTTATATACATAACAAAAAAAAAACTGTTTAATTTTAAAGTTTAATATTATTGTAGTGTCGAGAATTGTGGATGTTTTGTGTATACATACTGAATGGTCTTTCTAAAAGACTCTTATTTATCATATTTAACTACTCAACGGGCATTTCACTAATCGAGCTTGTTTAGTTTCATCTTCTATCGTAATTTGATCCGCCACTATCTCCCAAACTATAAACACATTATGTTTAAGTTATGTAGCATTGTAAGATATGAATTTCCGCTTTCACAATTATGAATCATTACAATAGACTGCTATAACTCAGGTTTATGAATGGCAGCGCAGCGAAATGTCAGAGTAATGAACACGGTGGTGAATAACCTCGACGTTTTTAAAGAGCAGACGAAAATCATTAATATCATATACTGGCGACGCCACAATATTGAGTAAGAAAATCATACAGAGAGACAGCTTTGAAAGCGTACCTACGATCGGGTTTCTTTCGTTTTCGCCAGAGCTCACTAGGTAAACTTATTAGGTCTATCTAGAAATCCTGTGAAAAAAATTGTTCTTTAGTTAATGTTTTTTCTTGATTTTTGATAGTTTATTGGACCTGATATTAATAATTATGTCAATACTGCCATCTAGTGTGAGTCATTTCCAAAAATCGTTTTATTACTTAAGACTATTTACGGCAATGAGAAAACCATATTTTATGTACCTTATAATCAACTGTCGACACAATATTTCTTACAAAAGTCAAAAAGTAGTCTTAATTGACTTTTCAAATAAAAAAACTGGTTCTTATTAATAATGCAACATCAGCTCACCGCATCCACACATCATAATTCTACACTTATTTCTCTATAACAGTTAACTCACGGATACTCTACGACACGCTCCATAAGATCCTTTACAAAAGTACCTAATTCGATTTTGTATAACGTTACGATGCGATGTCAAACATTTTTTCTTCATTACAAATTACTAATGAGTCTCCATTTTGTTCATTTTGCTTTTTGAGTCAACTCAAGATACGCAGAATATATAGTTATATGTTAGGTACCTACCTATCTATCGGTGAACTTTCAGACCAGACTGCCATAATGGGCAAAGAAATAAATTCTTTTAACCAGAATTTATTTTAGAAGTTTACTCTAACCACAAAACGTAATTTTCGATTCTATTCAGTTACCATCATAAATCACAAAATAATATTTTCAGGGAATATTGCGAGCAGATTGGCAATAAACTTACTATGATAAAGATAGGGATCCTAGACAATACCTATATCACTGACCCTTGTCAAACGCCTAATGACTATCCAAAGTTTATCTTGCTAATAAAATCTTCAGTTACAAATTGAGTAACACCAATAATACGTAATAAATGAGTAATATGTCTGTGAATTGGTACTTGCTAATTATATTTTTTTAATAAAAAGTTTGTACATGTTTTGAATTAAAAAGAAACATATATAAACATTTAGGTGTTAAAAGGATAAAGAGCGGGCTCTTTTTCCGCAACTAGGCCGGTAATCGGCCCTTTTTGCGTGAACTACATATGCAGGTTTCCTCACGATGTTTTCCTTCACCGAAAAGCCAGTGGTATGTAAATTCGTACATAAGTCCTAAAGAACTCATTGGTACGAGTCGGGGTTTGAACCCGCCACCTTAAGAATGCGAAGCGGCGGTTCTCCCACTGAGCTACCACGGCTCATTTAGGTGTTATAATCCTTCTGTTTCTAATTTATGGTGTGAACAATAAAGAGTTTATCTATCTATCTATATAAACGTCCATAAATATAATAAGCTTAATCAGAGTCAATTCAGTCGATCAGTCTTGAACAGGCGACCAAGAGAAATAGACAAAAATAGTGTTGCATTCAGAAAGACAGGCAAGAATATTTTAGCTGTACCATTTTGTTCCGACAAAACTCCAATAAGTTGCATCGTTGACAAAAAGCTGCCTGTCCATCGGGGTTTTACGGAATTAATTTAGAAGAGTGTGCGTTAGAGCATCCTATATAGCTTTTTGTTTAGAGCTGTATGATTGAAATTGCGTCAACCAATATGTAACAAAGCGCCGTCTTGTATTCGTGGTAAAATTAATATTTAAGCTACGGAACTCAATGAAAAAGCTACTTTGGATTTTATTAAGTACTCGTATAAAATTTTATTTTTACGTCAGAAAAGTACATAAAAAGCACATCATAGCAATAAACTTATATTCATATTTGGTAGTGTACTGAATTTATTCGCAAGTTCAAGTTCAAAAATCTGCAAATGATGACCAATCAAAACGCGATAATCCTTTCCCTCTCACTTTTCGCTTGTTAAAATATAATTTGTCAAAAATGGCGCTTTTAAAAATTACTTTTCTGCTGCAATTTGTTACGGTGATTAGATTAACGAGTTTCTAATCTGCACCCTCCTAATAAATTAGGGCGGGGCACACGAGCCGGCGCCGGACTTCCTTGCCGGTTCCGGCGGTAGTTATGACTCGTACCGCCGGCTTCTTGCGCATGTAGGATTGTAGGGCTGCTACGTTTGTGAATTTAATTAATATATTTCTTAGGTCGACTACAGCTGCTCAATAATTTGCGTTTATTATAATAATAATTTTTAATATTGTGTTGCGCTTCGGGTCGTTCCTGGTGCAGAGGATGGTCATCGCAATTCAGCGTGGGAATGCCGCGGGTGTGATGGGCACCTTTGCACCGGGAGCGATTAGGGGCGGGTTATTTAGTTAAGATTTTGACATTTTTATTGAATCATTATTTTATGTTATTATATTTTACATTGTATTTTTGACTGATTATTTGTATTCATTAATTATTAATATAGTGTTTTATTTTATTTTAGTACTAGCTGACCCGGCAGACTTCGTACTGCCATACAGTACTTCTCTATGGTACTGCCTAATTAAATATAAACACTGCACAAAACACTATTTACAATTTTATACACAATATAATTATTACAATTATAGGTACGAATTTGTTTCGTGTATCAGTTGACAAAAGCAAACTCATCCATGAAAAAAAAACACTGACATTGACAGTTTGTTGTTGTTTCAACTTTTTTTTAATTTGCTATGACTTGGAGTCAAATCCTTCGAAATTTTAAAACAAATGAATGAACTATTCGATTTCGTTTTCTTTTTTTGGTTTTATCTGTGCTCCAACGCACACTGTTTTGATAGATATGATTGAATTTGAACTTTGTACAGAGGTAATAAAGTGCAAATTGACTCTTGGACGTTAGGAACATACCTACATTGCTTAAACAACAGTGAGTGCTTGCAATTCAATATGAACTTTATACAATAGCAATAAAGCTCGTTTTAGTTAGAAAACGTTGGTATGGGAAAAAGAAAAGGGCTGTTTTTAGGATTTTTCAATATTTCTGAGAGATTTTCTTAATATTTTTTTCCGTAAGAACTTTCTCCTAATACTTAATAACAAATACAACAAAAAAAGAATTAGTGAAATCGGTCCAGCCATTCACGCGTGATGCCGTGACCAAGGAAAACGGGTTTCATTTTTATAATAGATAAAAACCTTTTTTTATTTGATTTGATGAACTTTAGGGGTACAGAAAGTTAGTAAAAGTTTTAATAGTACAGAATGTCGTTAGTATAATTATGACAGTTGTGCCAATAGACCCGAAACTAGGCAAAGCCTGTCTCTTGGGCGTCCTGTGGCCAGTTTGTAGCACCTGTTTACCTACAACGCTAAACAAACAAATAAACAGTTCGTTAACTGTGTAGAATAAGTAATACCAATCAATAATAATTAGGTAGTTCATAAAAAAAAAGCAACATCGTTTTATGGTTGTTATCTATAATTTTGTTACCCGGTATCTATAATTTGGATGTCTTCAAGTCGCGAGTAAATCAGTTTTTTTTAGTCAAGCGTGCTCCAATGTCAACTGCATCATTGCTTACCATCAGGCGAGATGGCGGTCAAACGCAAGCCTATCGTATAATAAAAAGAAACATCATCAACCCGTTTTACTCAATGCTGAGTATAGGTCTCTTCTTCAGTGCTTCCTGTGCCAGTCTCGTCCAATATCTTCCTACCTCTACAATGTCATACCAGTAACAGTACTCCGTAAGTAAAACCTACAAGCGTAATGCCACACTCACCATTTCCTTGTTAGCGTGCGCCTTGTCGAGGATGCCATGGAACCAGTCCCACTGCTTGGTGGCCTGCAGCGAGCTGGACTGCCGCACGCTGAACAGGTTCGTGTTGAGAGCCACGATGCGAAGCTTGCTTTGCTTCTGCTCTATTGTGTAGTAGCCACCTAAGAAGTAATAATACTTTAGAAAATGAAAGTTAGACACCTGAGGTACGATATTAAATAAAAAGTAGGTATAAAATTTAATTACACGTTGGGAATACTGAATTTGGATCAAACTGTCTATGTTATGGTATGAGTATGTTATGTTCTATTTTATGGATGTATAGATAACTACACACTTGACATTGGTAGGTAGGTACTTAATTTGGATCAAAATGTCTCTATCCATTAATTGTTTTGTGGATCTATTAACGTATTACCTAGGTAATACTTATTATATTACATTAAAAAGCTCTCGAGAGACAATCAAACTGGTCTAATTCTGTCAAGTATTTTTTATTTATTTGCCATAGACATTAATTTCTTTTTGACTCGAAATTTTTAAATTGAAAATGAGAATTTTCGGTGCGTGAGTGGCATTTATTACTAAATTGTGAATAATCTTTTATTTCGCTTCGCTACCTTATTTCATGCAGTAGCTGATAAAATCTCAACTTGACGATCATTTTGCGTTTCGTGCAATGTCAAGATAATTTTATAGGTACGTAATTATGAATTAATGAATAATCATGATTTTAATAATCTTATCGTCATAAATAACGGCACTTAAAGGTTGTAGAAAAAAATGCAGTTGTAAATATAAACATAGGTATACCTAGTCATTTTTGTCTGTACACGTACTTAGTCGAATAAGTGATTTAACACTTGACAAACTAGAATGTCTTTACACTCATATCGTTATAACTAACTTTTGCTATGGATCCAACACTATAATAGCAAAACAGCTGTTTCATACATATTATTGAAAGTAAATGTTTTTGCAACAATTTTTTTATCACGTTTTTGTTTGTCTGCATGGTCAAAATTTCAAAATTCAGTCTTGCAACTGAATTTGTATACACTTTGCGAGGTCCGACTGAGCTGATTTGGTATACCGGTGTAACTTCAATGACAATGCAATAAAAGCTTGTTTATAAAAATATTTTTACCTATCTTGATATGAAAAAACTGAAATAAAATTTTTATTCTTCAAAAATGGTACAAGCACAAAACATTTTGTAATTTAATACAAGAAAACATAAAAAAATACTCGACTACTGAATCTGCTTTGCCCGTTTTATATTGGATATTAAAAATATTCCTGCACCGTTCAGAACAATACCACAAAGAAAAGTCGTTAAGATAAGTAGAATTAAACAAGAAGCAGATGAATAGGAACAAAGAAGGTGCCAGCCTAAGCCAGCAGATGTACGCTCATTACTGGTCGCTAATAAACACAGAGTACGAGTATACAGTGTTCGAGCTGTGAAACTTATGACGTTTTTAAAATAGTTATTTTTCTTGCGAAGATTATGACGATATCTCTGTCCTTTTGCGTCTGTGTCTATAGGTACGTTGGATTTTGTTTGTTCTGTCTTTTCTCTACTTGCGATTGCAATTTAATTGTCCCTTTCTTTTTCTCTTTGTCTGTCTCTGTATTATTTTATTACCATTAAGTTAATTACCCGATTCAACTAGGACTTTCTCAAAGATCTTAAAAAGGAATACACAACCCATACTTTTGAACTTACGCCACAAATTTACGTTACCTAATGTCATTTGCTTCCATTATTAAGTTACCGCACTTGAGTTAAGCTTGTTAAATTCAAAGCAAAGCAAACGCAAGCCCGAGCAGGTATTACCTCAGCTTTTGAGTTGAATTCAAAGCTCAAATACTGATTAACAGAATCACCATTACCGTTATCTGCTTAGCCGGGAATTTCAGTGACATTTCCCCAGACAAAGGCTGTGAACGTGGAGCCATGACTTCGTGCCCTAATTGATGTCTCCTAATTGTTCATAGAGCATTACTGTGTGCTTTGACTAGAATAATCATATAGTTATGTATTGAAATGTGTAGCTTATGTAATGAATCAAGAGTAGGCATAAGGATCACGTGACGTGGTTTATCATGACATATTCATTACTAATTTGGTAAATGTAGGTTTATTGTAAATTGTTTCCGAACAGGATGCAATGAGAAATGAAAGTGAAATAATGATTAAGAGTCTCAATTTATTGAAGAGCACAAATTATGAAACCTTTTTTTTTTTTAGTTTTTTGGTAGCTTTTTCGAAAGCACTACATTTTACTTGCACAAACAAATATATTGTTTACTCATAAAACGCCCACGTTTTTTAGAATTCAACGACATCAGTTTCTGAATCTTTACAGCTAAAACAAATTATGAAGTGAAACAAAAACACTCACGCCCCTACAACGCAGAGTTTCGCATTCATGATACTTGTTTGATTTTAATATCAGTAATGTCACTAGTTCATCACACTACTCACCAAACGTGAAAGTCTCCAGCGCTTCCAGCGGTAGCCAGTGCATCCACAGATTGGTCAAACTCTCCGAAGGCGCCGGGTCCAGGTGGCCCAGCACCGGGAACACGAAGTGTGAGCTGAACGTCCGGCCGAGCAGGTCGGTCATACTCCTTATGGCTGCGTATTTGTCTTCTTCGCTGCCAGTAAACCGGGACGCCAGGATGTCTCTGGAAAAATGTCTAAATTAGTTTCCATAGAAAATAAATAAATATATACACAATTTTTTTAACAAAAATTCAGTGTTTAGTCGGTGATAAACTCGATCTCAAAAATAAAAATGTTAACAAAATAAAAGTCATTGAAATTAAATTATTAATTTTTAATTCTCTTCATCAGCTTATAGACAGATTATATCCTTTCAAAAACAAGTAGCCCTTATCTTATCGTTTAGGTAAAAAGTACATACCCAGTCCATAAAACGAACTCGACATTATCGGAATGCCGCGTGCGCATGTACCGCGCCGCCGACTCGATCAGCTCCATGGAACTGTCGCAGGAGTAGTCCCCGTACCTGCCGAGCGCTCGGTGGTGGCCCGAGCTGCCTCTCTCGTCTGCTCTTCTACAATCTGTTGGGAAGGGGGGTTGAGGCTGAGAGAGGTGTGCAGCGAACTTTCTTTACTGTCTTTTAAGGGCAGAAAAGGTTTCTACAAATCATACGAGTATCAGCAGCACAGCACACAGTTTCCACATGGGTTCACGCTTGCGTTAGACCGCCATCTTGCCTAAAAGTGAGTTATGATCATGGATATGAAAAAATGTTTGTCACATATCGATGATAATGATGCTGTCTACGATGGAGCATACTTTCTGAAACCGACTCACTCTCCGCTTGAAGACCCATATCAAATCTATAGTGGAACACCCGCTCAGGTAGAGCATTTTACCTCTATATTCTAGCGCTTGTATGATAAGGAACTGTAGGAACCACTACACATCAAATTATATGACACAAAAGCACAAACTGCCTTCAGGCTGCGTTGCTTATGGAGTCTATTCTGGCAAGTGAGATATTATTTCGGTCACTGTCAGTCTGATTAGAAATACCATGATAATGAGTAATCTTAAACGCCTAAAAATAGAGTCCTAGGTGTTGCCAGGCTAAAAAGCAGTTCAGCTGTAATGTGTGCGCGTTTTTGCTGTCGCTGACACTCATCCTGTCTGTAGAAGCCTTTAGGACACAAGTACAACTGTTTTACATCTTGTATTGTACCATCCCACCATATTCAACTAATTTCAGTGCGTATTATTAAATTTCAAACACAATTTCAAATGACCTGGCTTTCAAATGGTCCGTATAATTACTGAGCTTGTAGTAATTGAATCTGGTTCCAATCAAAGCATGCTACGTGTATTCAAAATATTGCCAATATTCAGTTTGCGTTGTCGATGAAATTGCGTTTTAGGATCATTATACAATTATATTACTAAATAAATTAAATTTCACTAGCTTTGAATGTTCATCAATTATACAAATTCTCTGCTACCGAGGTCTTGTATGCATTGCAAAATTAAATAATTGTTCATACAATCACTAAACTGTAAAATAGAAACACAGAGAGAGTAGTTCTGCGAACGCGTGAAATTGTCTGTCAGTCTGTACTTTTATTTTATTTACTGAAACGACCTGGGCGTCAGTTAAACATAGAAATATAAAAATGTAGACTAGTTTTAAATGTGTCTAGAATTTTCTAGGCCACCTACACGCATAATCAAGACTTCATTTCATTTTACTAAAACAGCAATAATTTTATTTCAGCGCGGACGACTGGGGGACGGGCTGTGGTTTGTTCGTAATATTATAATCAACAAGCTACAGCCCACAACGTGCTTCAGGCTAAAGTAAAATTCGCTAACATGTTGTCATGTTATGTAATGTGTTCAAACCCTAGCGTTAAATAGGTTTTACCAATCGGTTTTCAAGGGGCTCAGGATACAGGCATTGCCTAGTTTGGGGCCCGGTGCAACATCTTTCTTGTTACCTCTGTTACTTATTGTTTATCACGTAAATTGTTATTTAAGGTATCTTAATGTATTCAGGCAATAAATGATTTTTGCTTTCATTACTTTATTTAACTTTTGACACCAGCGCCAGCCACTCGGCTTATACGAACTTACTCATTTTTAATAGCTTTATACATTATCATTTTCTATTGACCTTGACCGGTCACTAAGGAAGTTGTCCTTAATGGCCTATACAAAGTTAAGTATAAGGAAAGGGTATGCTAGGCCGAAAAAGGCTTATAGTACTCATCATTATGAACAACTTTTACTATGGGACCACCCTGAAATTGAAAAATAAAAATCAGCTGTTCCATAAAAAACCAATAACACTCGACAAAGGTAGGATAAAACAACTGTTTTTTTTCGCAATTTCAGCGTTGGTCGTTTAGTTAAAGTTGTTTATAATAATGTGTAGTATGAACTCTTTTCGGCTATAGTTAATCCAACTGTTTTTTTTTGAAACATTTGTCTTTTTTGTTTTTTTTTTTGCTATCTATCTATTAAACGTAAGTCATTCTGTATGTATTTTGTTTAGTAATTAGGTACATTATATACCTACGTCTTCTAGTGTCGCCTTGTGAGGTGTACAGCGGGTCGTAGTGGAAGTCCGTTATGTGCCAGAAATATCCTGAAACAAGAAAAATGTATATTTAAAATTATACAGTTTGACTAGGATAGTAGAATAATAACTTAATACTAATAAGAAACATTATATTTTATTGTAACTGGTGATTCATATTTATGAATTAGAATATTTAAAGTTTTATTTCAAGTGGTATAGAAACACGACATGATCAATTAAAAAAAAAACTAAGCCCTTTATCTTGTGCACCAAACTCAAAAATTAAACCGAAATGGTATTTCAATTATTATTATTGTAAAACAGCTATACCTTTTTTGTTACTAGCACTTAAAGCAAATAATCACAACAAAAATTAAAAAAGATTATAGAACTATACTGATCTTATCAACAATTTTTATTGCCAATTGGTAAATTTACTTTTTGCTATACCTACTTTGCTTAAGCTAAAGATTAAAATAAAAGCTATAAAATAAAAATATGTCCTTTGAAAAACCTACTTCGTACTTAATTATTCCCCGTATCACAGTTCAGTGGGCGGCAAGAATAAAGCTGTTATCAGATTACTGCGCCAACGAGCGCCGATAAACTAATTTTTATACAGGGTTATACGGAAAGGGTATGGTAAGCCGAATAGGGCTCATATTACTCATCATTATGAACAACTTTTACTATGAGACAAACCCGGAGTTCGAGTAAATAAAATCAGGTGTTCTAACATATAGATTTTGTCGAGTGTTTTTTAAGGATTAATTAAGGGTTTTTTAATAAACAGCTATTTTTTCCGCGAATTCCGTGTTGGTTTCATAGTAAAAGTGGTTCATAATGCTAAAAGGTTCATAGGACTCATGTACCAGGAGCTCTTTTCGGCCTACCGTACCCTTTTCTTATAGCCCCGTATAATGGCGCTATAACTTACTTAGTACCTAATGTTTCAAGTTTATTGAATTACCTCTTAGTTTTATAGTGAACAGTTTATGTGAAAGCAAGAGCTAGGAGTGAAAACAGGATTATACTTAGGTACTTGTTAGGTCCTATCCTATTATAAATGAAAAAGTAAAAGTTAAAATTATTATTTTTCTTTTAAACTTAATGCATCATTCAATTTCCACGCTATACTATACCTAACGAAGAGTGTAGTATTAACAAACGTTACTTATATTGAAGCAGCATTTACAATCAAGGCCTCTACCCACAATAAAAACGCGTGATAAAGCCCATAATTTCAATGACAAAGCCCGAACTAGCCCATCTAAAAACAAAAGCTCATTTTTAATACAAAACAAAGCATTCTTTGTCTCGGAATCGCTTTTGTATTCCGATCCTCAAGAACCCTCCACCTCTCATTAGACACTTGAGAAAATACTTAAACGGAACGTTAAATTATCAACAGCTATGCGTTGAAACTTAACGACACCCATGTTCAGGGCGGAAAACAAATGAAGACAATTTAATTCTCTGGGAAACAAATAGCGGGCCAATTTATTTCGCGAGTTTAGCTCGCGGGAAATTCCAAGTTTCTTTACATGATACATGTTTGTGGGGTTCGAAGGAAAATGACTCGTCGCGGCTTGGATTAACGGTCGGTTTTAGTTTGGCTTTCAGATCGAACTGGAATCAACAGTAAGATAAATAATATAGGTACTTAATGTTGAATCTATTAAACTAAACTTGGTTCAACCGACTAACTTCCAGTGCCAACCGACTAGTATACGATACAGTGTTTGGTTCTAGTTTGGTCTAAAATACGCATAAGCAACAACTTTATTTGTGTTATCCTGTAACAACAACCTTCGAGTCTTGTCAGAGGCTTGTGGGCGGTCTAAAAACCTATTCACAATTTTGGTGACGGTTCTGACGAATTTAGTTTATTGAAATGACTAAAAAGGTTTTTGAAGATCTAGTTTTTTTTACTAATTTTGAGTTGTACTAATCCTCCTAATTAAAAAGCTGGTTTTCCACCACCACTCACGCATATTCACATCCAGTAATAGTATTTTTTCTGTTAATTTTAACATTTGATGCCACAGCATTTCTACTATGGATTTTTGACGGCTTAAAAGTTACTTTTGAATTATGAAAAAATAATTGAAATGAAATACCTATTTCTATCACACAGCCCTCATTAACCCAAAATACGCACTCCAAATTATTTCAATGAAAGCAAATTCAACAGTAATTTAAAAACACAAAGATACATTTTCCAACAATCCCGTATCCTGAAGCCAATGTTTGAATAGGCCGTGTTCATCAGAGCCCACAGTTAGCTCTACAGCTATTAATCAGAGTTTTTGCTCCATATACTCAGACAAACCTAAAGAGAAAGATGAAGCACTGCGTTAGATTTGGGTAAAGCCAAAACTGCTCTACTTTCGCGCGAATGTACATAAGACGCACGTCGCGTACACTGACAAAAATTCAAATTCAAATTCAAATACTTTTATTTCAGACATTTTAACGAGTCCATAGTTTGTTAGTATAAAAGAAAATGACTTACAAACTAATGTTAGTAGGTATGACAAGATTAGAACTAAAATCAATACGTCATGTACTTACGAGGCATGTCGTGCGGAACCATAGTCCGCACGAGATGCCTCAGCACAGGAGCTTGTGGGTCATCAGCCACTACTTTCAGGATGCTGTTGTCACTCCCTCGAAGCCTCCTCACCAGAGACGCTACTTTCTTCCGCAGTACCGCATGGAAGCCGTCAGTCTGGGTTTGAGCAAACATCCATGAGGCACTGCAAAATCGAGGGAGTTTCAACATCATCCTGAACACATTGTTGTATTGGATGCGCAGGGAATCCTGCGATCTTTTCGAACAGCAGAACCACAGACCACCCGTGTACATTCCCTGGCAATAAGCTTTAAAAAGCGTTATTTTAACCTGGTCAGTACAACGGGCAAATCTACGGGCCAACATGTTCCCGCGGACCGCCAGAGCCCTGCGCTCCCTCTCAACATCATCATCGTCTTTAAGGCTGTCGGTCAGAATATGCCCAAGGTATTTGAATTGATACACCCGGTTTACGCTCATGCCATTTAGGATAATTGAAGGGACGGTGTCCGGGCACTTACCAGCAGCCTTAAAGACCATGAATTCACTTTTTTTAACATTATAAGTTAGGCCGTGCGATGCGGCATACCTCTCACAGACCCTCAGCATCTCTCCGATAGACCTCGCAGTCGGGCCCAGCAGCACCATGTCGTCCGCGTAGCTGAGGTTGTTCATACAAACACCCCCACGCGGCAGCCGACACGCAAGCTGCTGAGCTCCACTATGAGGTCATTTACATACAGGCTGAACAGTTTTGGAGACGACAAACCGCCTTGCCTCACACCACACTCCAACCTGTATGATTCGGAGAGGCTGCTTGACCACTTTACATGATTGGTCTGATTCGCATACCAATATTGAAAGATATACAATAGCTCTGCCGGAACACCCCTCTCCCTCATCTTTCTCCAAAGCTCATCATAAGAAACGAGATCAAAGGCTTTGGAGAGATCGAGAAAACAGGCGTATATCGGAGTCTTTCGTTCTGTATAATATTGGACAGTATGCTTGAGAGCCAGGATCGCGCTTTCCGTGGATAGTCCGGGCCGAAACCCAAACTGAGCGTCATGTAGATGTAAGTATTTATCCAGGCACGACTCAAGCATACTATCCAATACCTTGGCTACAGTTGTTGCGAGAGAGATGGGGCGATAGTTTCCCTTGTCCGAGATATCTCCTGTCCTGTTCTTCACTATGGGCACCACTGTTGTTTTCATTAGGTCATCAGGTAAATATGAGTGACTAACGCACATATTGAAGAACATGGACAGGACTCTCGGCAAGTGCACGCCCGCATGTTTCAGGTGCTCGATGCTAAGCCCATCGTGACCGGGAGATTTACCTCTACTCATACCTTTCACTACATTCTTAATTTGTTTAACGGTAAACTTAAGTAGAAGCTCGTCTCCACGCTCGACGGGCCCACCATCGACCACCCTAGCTGAAGGACCCAGTGGCGACCGCACTTTAAACTGGTCCATAAACAAATTGGCTATCTCCCCAGGGTCACTCCTGCCACCGACATTCGCTGGGAGGCCAGGCCTAACATCCAACTTACCCGTGGACTTCCAGAACTTACTAAAGTCTTTTTCTGCTCTTTGCTTAGCAATTTCGTCCATTTTTAATTGCTCCTTGTGTTTTTGACACCACTTGAGCCGTCCTTTAAAAATTTTGCGGGAAGCGCACATATGGTCATATAAAATGCCCACTCTAGGTCGACCATGGTCTATCCACTCTTGGTACTTAAGCCTGGCATCCCGATGCGCCTCTCGCACATGCTCATTCCAGCCACATACTCTCCCTTTTTTGTTTTGTTTAACATTAATCTTCCTTCTGGTTTGTATTGCCGCCTCGCTCAATATATTAACAATTTTTTCGTACAATCTATCTAACACTAGTTTATGTTTAGGCAAGCTACAAGCCCCGAAACTGCAGGTAGCAAACTCCGAAGGAAAGTCTAAGTCGCGCAGGCCCTTATTACATAGTTCGTGGTATTTACTTATCTGGGACTTGTCGCGTTCCCCCCAAATTACTGCGCTACGAGGCTTATTCTGAGGCACAAACAAAGGACTAACTGCACACAACCCACACTCAACGTACAATGGCAAGTGGTCCGACACAAACACATCCTCAATGATACCTACGTTTATAATAGTTTGCCAAGCTGATTGTGAGACAATACAATGGTCTAGCCAGCTCCCCGTTCTGTGAAAGGTGTCAAAAAATGTGAATCTGTCGGAATCTACCCCCAAAATTTCCACGTCAGCACAAACCCACGACCTGTCCACACAGAAATTGCATAGTTCACTAAAGAACAGTTTACCGGGATGCGCATTTAGGTCCCCTAATATAAATACGGTTTGAATATTGCTACCCTCTTCTATTGCACTAATTTCACTAAGTATCTCAGTAAAAATAGGCAAATTTTCACTTGATTTCGTTGGCATATAGACACAAAATACTAAGATAGAACGATTACTAATAGATGCTTTAATAGCTAATAATCTAGTACTACAGCATTCTACAACCGACACACTATCAAAGAAACCTTTCCGCCAGAGGATAGCCACACCCCCATATGGTCTCCCAACCAGCAATTCGTCATCACTGACTGAACTTTTACCCACATATTCGTAATCGGGTGACACAGTACCCAGTAACGACATGTCGTGATTGAGAAGCCATGTCTCCTGAAGACATACTATATTGGATGACTTACATAACTTCCTTACGTCATCAATTGAACTCTTAAAGTTTTTACAATTAAAACTAGTAAATTTACAAATATTGGTTGTGTTGTGCTTATCCATTAAGTTATTTTTACTAATTTGCTTTTACTTTACAATTATTGTATTGTTTAGGTGCGTACGAGAAATGCACAAAACGCCTAAACGTAATACCATCTGGCCAGAAATCATCATTTAGAAATAAATTAAGTTTACTTTTAGAAACAAATAGTTTATAAGCATTGTACTTTCTATTTGATTTAATTTTTATCATTTTTAACGATACAATTTCATTCGTTTTATCTTTTACATAACTTATAACATCCTGCTCACAGGCATCTTTACTTACATTGGATATAAACAAAGGAACTTTTATGTCAGCCGCTTTAAATTTACACTCATTCGCAGTAGACGCCCGACCTTTTTGACCAATAAGTTTATATCTTCTTGCATTTTTTGACTTAACAACTTGCCACTCAGAGTTATCCTGGAATACCTGTGAGCAACTCCTACCCTCTTTATTTAATACCTCAAGCTCAGAAACATTAGAAACAATTCTATTGTCACTAGAGATAAGAACCGGGTGCTTGACCGAGTCGCGCGCGCAGTTATTTGAATCAACAGGTGGTTTGTTCGTAACCGCAGTGCTTTCTTGCGGGGTGTCCACGCGCCCGCATGCTGTCCCGCTCTCGCCCGCGCCTCCGCCGCATCCAGGACTGGTTCTCTTGATGCTCTCTCTCTCGTCGTTGCTTGCATTTCTCGAAACCGCAGTATGCGCCTCCACTTGCCCGATTTTTTCTACTTCGCTTGAATCGCCGCGTTGAAAAGAAATATGCCGAACGCCGACGCACGGTACTGTCTTTGTGGGGGTCGAATGGTTATTCACCGCTCCAGCTGACGACGACGACACGTTCGTAGACTTTATAGGCACATATTGTATACCCATGGGACCACTACTTAGCTCGTAGTAGCTTTCTTGCAAACATGCTCCTCGTCGATTATTTACATAGTTTTGTGACGGTAAATTTTCGATTATAGACGCATGTCTCATATTTTCAACCTCATTTTTGAGCATGTCTTTTGTTACGACACTATCTTGTATCAACTTCACCTGATCCTGTAGTCTCGCTACATCCCTTAATAAACGGGTACAGTCGATGTGATCAAATCTCACACTAGGCAACACATGAAGATCTTTGGCCACAAAAATCGGGAACACTTCAGCATCCATGCCTTTCATGAGACATATAATGTCATCCAGATCTCGAGACATTCTCTTCTTTCCATCTTTGCGCCTTACCGGCATTTTGCGCGCATTCGGAACAGAATCAAATAGCAAAGATTTTGCTGAAAACGTGTGAAAACGTGTGCAAAAAACGTGTTGAATCTACGTTTCTGATTCGTGCAGCCAAGGAATGCAGATACAATCTTGGGCTTTTCAAGGTCAGAGTGAATAGGTATCTTCTAGGTCTGCGTGCTTCATCTTCGACCACATCGTCGCTTACCATCAGGCAAGTTAGTGGTCAAACGAGCTATTCGCTTCATTATTATTCGCGTTAAATCAATTCTCAACTCGCAACTCTGTAGATTTTGCGTGCGAAAGTAGAGGAGCTCGTGGCTTCACCCAGATCTAACGCAATGTTTCATCTTTCTCACTAAGTTTATCTGAGGCCATATACGAGTGCCAGACGAAATTTGGCAAATGTAAAGGCCTTTTTAGAGCCCTAGGGAGAAAAAACTGAAAGTTAATGATGAGGTCTTTGGGTGTTATCTTAGTATGACGGTAATTACAGTCGGCTCGTTTCGTTTTTCTTTCCTTTCGCAGAAAACATGATCGGAGCCATTTCAACAGTAATTAGTATTTGAGGAGGGTTTTTTGTTAGTAGGAACTCACACGAAGAAACTATAAGGGTCCGCTCTTATAGTTTATTTGTGTGAGTCAGCCTTTATTTGCTGAAATTAGTATAAATACTTTGTATGAAATAAATTTGGTTTGCTTTAAGTTAATTGCGGTCATTGCGGTTGCGGCACTATGTTATAATTATTGTATGTTGAAACATAATCAGTATCACCTTGATTGGGTATAGCAACACTGTGCGGAGTTGATTTATACCATAATTGCTTCGCCAGTAATAAAGGTACACGAAACATGGTATCAAATTTAAAACCAGTACCTTCTGAATTCAAATTTGAATAAAAAATTAACACGTGACCAAAATGCTGGCCTCTATCTCGTCCAAAGGGTGAGCATCGCCATACAACGTGGTAATGGGGCCAGCATTTTGGGAACAATTCCCGCAGGCAGCGGCCTTTTAGATTCGTTTTATTGGTTTAGTTTTTAATTTAAGTATATTTTAATATTCGTATGTATTTGCATTATTTAAGTGTCTGTGAATAAAAAAACAGCAACACAAGTAGGTTCCAAAATACAAGGACAAATCGGAAACTCCGGACAAAATCCTCCAGATCAATGTAGCACGAGTTCCGGATTCTATTCCAAGTCGATCACCGTATTCACAACGCCCAGCGACCTAATTCTCACGTGCTCGACATTGCCTCCGTCACTTTCACTTTCACAATACTTTTAACTTGAGAAACAGGGACTGAGTTAATCTCGAGTGACCCAGAATTGAGGTCCAGATGTCAACGAGGCCGTAGGTGCTATAAAAGGCAACCGGCATCCATTTTAATAAATTCCAATGAAATATGGAGGAATTCAGGAGTCAGGTTTCGGGTTCTTTTTGAACAGAGCTAGTCGTTTTTATTTTCAGTACTTTTACTACTCGTACCAAAAACGTGTACATTGCAATAAAATACTGTTTTTCAATTGAACTTCTAGTGAATTTCTGACTTCAAAGCGCTAAAAAAACTAAAAAATTTAGAAGCGCTTTGAAAGCGGACATACACAGAAAAATCAAATAAAAACAGTTTTTGAAGATGAAATTGAAACAAGGAATTGAGTCAAGCATAAAATTCACGGAAAAAAACTACGAGTATCTAAAATTCACCTTAGTTTAGTTACTCGTAGGTACATTTTGGAAACGCCAACCAATTTAAACTCTACTTACGTTGCAATATTGCCTAATTCAGCTTACAGTACTTGCAGGCACAGATTACTAAAAAGTTACTACAGCTTCGCCTCTCTTTTGTTCTGTTATTTTGAGCGCTGACCATTGTTTTTTTATCAAAGTTTCCACCCCATATTTTAACTCCTAGATACGTCCGCGCAATGATATATTGTATATCTCGAAGCAAGCGGAAATCTTTTACCGAATAAATCTAACATTATTAATGTTATGGCCCTTGAATATTCCTTTTGACAATAATGAATGGATCCGAAGAGGTGAGAAGTGATTTGAAAAATAGACGTCAGAGAAATAAGACAGCATGTTTTGCTTATTCCTACGACAGATTTAAAGAGATGGAGTGGAAAAAATATTTTTTGGGAAAATCATATATATGATTGAAATCAACAAATGAAATGCTTACAAAGTATTACGATAAATGATGATCTGATTGATGCTTGAAACAATCTTTTCATGCATCGTTGGATAAGGTGTTATTAAAATAAGAAATACAAAAGTTTGACCACCAATTATTCTTGAAAAATAAAAAAGTATAGAACTTTCAAATGACATTTAATCCCGTTTGATCACACAAAGAAAAATTTAAATTTTGTCCCATTATAGATCTAAATATTTAATATGTAAAATAAAAATTATTGCAAGTACCTATTTAAACCGCTTTCTACTCCTTCAAAATTTGGTATAATTTAGCAAAACATTTCACATTTCAATCCGAAACTTGTGTCCATAAATATCAATACAATGGCCTCCGTTCAGAAGTTGTAACAAGATTGTACGGAACCCGCCGCACGCCAGTCCCGCTCGGCCTGACACATGGACGCGGTATTTATGGCCTCCGAAGAACGGAAGATTAAATCGTTCTACCGATCATAACAACCACAATAGAAATCAGTGCGGGATTGTTGTACGGAAAGCGGTGGAAAGAAAATATAGGAAGATTTGCTTAAAGTGATGTCTTGTCTTGAGATAATCTGATTATTTTTTTATTGTATTTTTTTTAATTAACCTATGCTGTCCCACTGCTGGGCCAATTTTTTCAGTTACTGCGGTCTTGGGCCAGCGCCATTCAGTCTTTTTCAAACTACCCGAGTTTAAATTGTATTTTTAACACGCTTTTATTAGTTTCACCTGTATGTTTGTAACTGACTCTTTTGGACTCGATTTTGCCCAACTTTGAGCGATCAGACTTAATTCACATTTTGCACACCTGTTAAAGACCGACTACAATGCGTGTTTTTAGTTTTTTATTTTTTTCAAACGTCAATACTTGGGATTGGCTACACATACCAATGCTACTCATCCTGGTAATAATAACAGATCGTGTATAGCATAACAAGTGCAACCAAGGTTGTCAAATTATCTTTTTAATGGTTGTAGATCGAAAATCTGACTTTTATAATACTTTTTAAAAATTAGACCTTGTATTTCTGAGTATTCGTTTAATTTTAAGTAAGTAGGTATATTATTGTCGTTTTATGCGAATGTTCTCTCTTATTGTAAAATATTCGAGCACCGGCGGTAATTAGGTAATGATAAATTTACGTAACGTATACCTACTCCGCTCCGCCTCCGCACGTATTTCAAATTTAACTGCCATTGCAGGGATATACTTCAAACTAAGCTCCAGAGTGGACTTGTATCCCAGCAGTGGGATGACTACAAGGAGGGGTTCCCAACCAGTCCCACCAAAACGAGTCACTGTGTGACTCGTTGAGATTTTTTTTCCCAACCAGTTACACTGTGACTCGTTGGGAATCTTTTTTTTTTTTTTAATCATTCTGAGTAGTAGCAAAAGTAATCTTTATTCTGATTTATGTTTAATGTGATTTTTCTTCCACGCCAATACTTAAATAAAGTTATCAAGAAAAAATAATTCACGGGACAAAACCGATTTCGGCTTCTATTGAGATTTAATACATGCGTAAGGCGACACGTGACGACGTCGCCGCACACCATTTTCACATCTATGCCATCGCGATAAGAATTACATTCCAACGCGAGAACTCGACTAATAATAGTGAATGTGATTTTGGACTGTATTCCTTTGGAATAGGGGTTGAAGTTATTTGGCATGGGATTAGTTTATGGGTATAGAGTAACCGCATAATAATTCCCGTTGATTGATGAATACGCCGCTAAGGGCTGAGTTTAGTAGACACCTCGTGGCTTAGCGACTAGCGTGCTTGTTAGTACGATTTGTATTGATCCCTTATTCGCAGCTTTTACAGGTAAATGAGGGAGTGAAGATGTCGACCTGTCAGGAAAGACGGCCTGAAATGCTTTAGTTTTTTTTTCTTTTTTTCAGTGCTTTTTTCGACCAAACCATTTTTTTCTCCTTTTTTTTTATTTGTGAAGAAACTTGTTCTGGAGATTTTGTTTAACCTATACAGGGTTATGCATAAAGGGTATGCTAAGCCGAAAAGGGCTCGTAGTACTTATCATTATGAACAACTTTTACTATTGGACCAAACTAAACTAAACAAACTAATACTATGAGCCATTTTCGGCTTAGCTTTAGCTAAACCTTTTATGAATAACCCTGTATTTTGTAATTGGTAAACTTTAACTTGTTGTGTAATGTAGAAAAAGCCGAATAGAGAAGAAGGAACAGAATATTTCGTATTTCCAAGAAATAGTCGTTAATCTAAACAAATATTGCAAACAGTGTTGTCATCCATGAAGCGTCGGGAAAACACGTACACAATGTCTTTCTCTCATTCAATACATGACACTGACGAGGACGTCCTCTGGGAATAAATGAGATTAGGTGCGAATACTTTTTCCTCTACGCCTCGCTTCCTGAATAAAAAATAATAAAAAGAAATCGTTAGCCAACACAAAGCTTTGAGAATTTCGTAGCATGTCTACGAGTAGCTACGGCGTAGCACGCATTCAGGTCTACGCTGTTGACTTCGATACGCCGTAGGCAGAGTTAAGGCGAGTGAAGAACAATGCTTTGATATTTCTAGTTGCTTTTAGTTGTCTTTCTACAGTAGACTGAGCAAGGAAAAGATTTGATATGAACAGAATTTTAAATTGATGGAAAAAGAGGACTTCAATCTTTAAAGCGAGATAATATATTTTACTTCTAACCGTCATCGTTCGTTACCGCAGCTGATCACTAGGCTTATTCTGTTTACATAGGGTCGTATTTGGCATAACAAAAATATGGTGGCGACGGAAATTTGCGCGAATCTAGTTATCCGACTAGAATTATAAGTTTCATATTTCATAGGTAATTTCCAAAATACAAAATTAAGTTTCAAATATTATCAACTTAATTTAATTTATATCAAACGCTTTAAAAACAACTATTTTCATCACGGTTCCAAAGCGTAGTTAGGTTCGTTAACAATTATCTGCTTTCAAGCGCTGAAATTAAATTACTTTTGTTTCTGATACAACACTAAAGTTTGTATCTCTAACTACCCTACGTTAATTATATTAGCGAGTCTTGAAAACGAAACTTCATCCAAAGATTTCATCAGTTCGTCTATAGGATAGTCCAAGTCCAGGCGTAAGACATAGAATAAGGCGCGAGCATGTCTTCAACCCAATTTCAACCTTACTGGCCTTTGAATAGGATACAAACAAAGAAACGCGTCACATAGAACGGTTCCACTCGTGACTTTTTTGTACTTTATGTCGTATTGGAATAACACTAAGGTTGAATTTATCTCGACTGAGATCGTCCGCGTTCGCTCCTTATAAGCGTGTCTTACGTCTAGGTTCTTCAAATGCTTATTCCAGTCTACTGTTCTCGCCTTTGATCTGGTCCTCAAGTATTATCATCTAAATTGAGTCAGCGCTTCAAAAGAACCCGCGGCCACTTCCGTACGAAATTATACGAACTTATTAAAGCGATAGAGGATACGGAATAGATCCAGTTAATTAAGATCAGTTCTGTTAACTTTTGTGACGGTTCTCGATCGTAATTGGATTTTTATAGACGACTATTATTCATTAAGGTAATTTAGAATCCATTAAAACATTATCTGTAATGGATCCTAACTCTCGTTATAAATTTTATTTTGGAGTATAAAAATTTATTTAAATTTTTTTTGGGTATTCAAATTTATAGTCCGAGTTGAGTTATTTCGCTATCACGAAAGTTAAATAGAAACCCAGAATCGTTTGATAATTATGGCCGAATGATTATTATGTTCACAGTATAATGGTAAGTAAAAAATGTACGCCTGATCAAGATGGTCCCAGGTTCGGTTCCCGGTCGGGTTGATGTTCAGTAATTAATTTAATAATCCTCTCTTAGATTGAGTCAAAACTGTTCATGTGTAAATCAAAATGTGCGTTTCATAGCAACACCTTTCACCACACAAAATGGCAACACCAACGCAGAGAATTCTAGTGGAGAGCTGTGTGAAGCATTATTTTTATTTAATCCTTAATCCCTTATAAACAAATGAAATAAAACCGTTCTAAATATTTTAGTCCAGTTAATGTTGCTCGCAAACATTAACCGAGTAATTAAGCCATCATCGTAAACACACCAAGCGGTTCCACGGAACTCACACGGTCACGGAAGAGGCAATGCTATGCAGTATTTTAAAGTTTACAGTTGATATTATAACTGTAATTACGGTACGGGCTTTCCGTGCACACTATCGCACTGTTTACGAAGCTTTATAAACAAAACCTCGGTTCAGTGTGAATAGAAACGATGTTGGAATATGGCCTGTTTTAGATCTTTTAACTGAATGTGTGTCAAACACGAATCGCTGCTTGGTTGATATTTGAAAAAAAAACGATTAGCGAAAAATCAAATCGTAGAAAAACGGTTACTAAGCTTTACTCAATTTCACTTAATTTGGACATAAAATATTTTTGGTACATTACATTAAAATGTTATCTAAGGTCATCAATGTTTTTGATTGTTGTAGTTTGTTGACCCGAGAACCCAACTTAACAAAGAAAATAGCAAAGAAAAAAGAGCTCGCGTTCTCCCATTGCTGTATAGGCCTTTCTGAACTGACATGATATTTCTGAAATCTATAAATTCTAGAGGTATATTCTATTATAGAAATGTTTTCCTATACATTATCCTACTTTTCTATGGCATTTTGTTGATAGAATTGCAACTTGGCTAGAGCGCAGAACGTACGATTTAACGTGTCATCTGACCTACCGCTGAATAAATATACCTACCACGGTCACCTCCGAAAACGTTTTGTTATAATTAGCACGTGAAAACTCACGTAAAAATTAAGTCGTTTACTACAACTAGTTTCGAAGATTACAAGCGTGACGCACTCGCGGTTGCGTCTCGCCTGGCACTGCGGACCACTGCGCGTCGCGCGCGTGATGTCAACCGCTGCGGTTGGTTGATTTTTGCGTGAGTTTTCATGTGTTAATTACAACAAAATGTGTCAAAGCCATACCTCTAGTTTCCATAGTATCCGAAAACAAACATTGGTGATCGCGAACACATATTCAAGCTACGCAATAAGCGCTTCAAATCCAGGTAATATATAGGTATATACTTTTGGTCGTAAAGCCAGACAATTATAACCCACAAATACGGGTTCATTTTGCTTAGGTTGCACAGAATACATACCTGTAGAAGCACACGTCCCGGTAGATAATTTAGGCGCTAATCACAGGCTGCCCGCTCCCTTTGTGAAGGGTACAGTTTGATTGATGATGCCTGCACGATGCTCTACTAATCTTGGGCTATACGAACACAGTAGAGTCGTGTTTGTAGTTAAGTAGTTTTGAGTTGGTAAAAGCCACAGTAACCGAGTGGGAGCGAAAACAATGTAGTGCAATTTCAAGTGCCTAAGTCGAACTAAATAAAAAATTATCTTATTACGTAGTAGTCGAAAACGTAAGTTTATGATTATTAACACTAACTGCGCCTTACGGTTGCACCCGCTATCTTGCTTTATATTTTTCTAAAAAGTAGCTTACGTGTTAATTCAGGATATAAACCAGTTAGAGTTCCAATTTCATTTAAATCCGTTCAGCAATTAAAGTGTGAATTATAACCAATCTCACCATTACTTTCTGTGACACAAACTCATTTTTATTCTCAAATTTATAAGAACACTGTTTAAAAAAATCTAAATATCGACCACAATAAAACCAAAAAATAGAACAAAACGTATCCCAAAAAAGAGAATAAAACACCAAATAACAACACACGTCTCATTTAAACCTCGTAAACTCCTTCGTGTTTTGAACCGTACTCCGTTCGGAGACAAGAAAACCAATCTAAAAATCCCATAGGCGTAAAATCGCGGCCGGTATCGCGCAACCTAATAAAACCTTGGCGTTTGTTCATCTTACCATGAAATTAAGCCATCAGTCTCCGCAGGGTGATATGGACGCGACCACTATTACCTTTTTTGTTCGTCTTGACGCGACTTGGACCTTTCTTGTTTGAATAGGAGTGACAATATGGCGTTCCCTTTTGTTTGTACATAGTAAAAGCTGTTTGGTATTGTTTGCTCTGGAAGGCGATATTTTTTTGTTTTTTTTTTTTGCTTATTAGCTCAATAATTAGAACTTGCTTTCTCAAATATAAAACGCTATTCAAACTCATATCTCATATACCTACAGTTACAGAAAAACTAAAATAAATGTATGGTAAAAATTTAATGCATAGGCATCTGATCCGCTAGTTCCATTTAAATTTTGCTTACGAGTGCGTTTGAAATATTTTCTAATATTTGATAAAGCTGTCATCGTTATCATTATTTTCTGATCGTGGTCGCAGAATGTTGAACATAGTCTCTTATTTTGTATGAAGGCATTTTACAAGCAATTTGTCGAGAAAAGGAACCGATGCGATGGCTGAAGATCATTAAAGATCGACACAAGCAGGGAAACTGCATTCTAACAGCTAAAATATTGCATAACTTAACAAACAATCAATTTCTTTTGTTGTTCTAGAAGTTTCTGCAATTTTATATACTTTGAAGTTTCTGAATATACCCATGAAAGTATTCAAGTGGTTTTTTTCTCATACTTACTGCTTTTTAGTACAATGTAAATTTGAAAATTTAAAAACGAACAACACCCAATATTCTGAAACTATTCGTTCATTGTTTCGTCGACAAAAAAGTAAACGGTTGCCTAAAGTTTCAAAACTACTGTTAACCCGAGTTATAAATACGTAAGTAAGTTTGTATGTTGTCTGCACAATCATCATAAAAATCATAGTTTTAAATAAAAGCAAACGCTTCAACAAAAGTAAGTAATCAAATCCGTAGAAGGCTGGCCCGAACATTGAATCAATAAGCACCAAACTCTATAAATAATTAGTTTGCTCAGGCGCCTGAATTATTTAGGACTTTGGCTTTGAACATTATTTGTGTCAAGAATTTCGAGGTCGACACTTTTCATATTTAACTGTAATTCGTTGTATAGTATAACTAGACGCCACATGGTTTTACTCGCAATATTTCTGTAGTGCATCATTTCATGAGAATCCTACTATGCTACTTTCTACTATCCAACTGAATATTATAAACGCCAACGTTTGTAAGGCATGTGTGCTTGTTACTCTTTCACGCAAAAACGGCTGAACGGATTTACATGAAATTTGGAATGAAGGTTGTTCATGGATGACACATAGGCTACTTTTTATCCCGGATAACGCGGGTGAAATGGCAGAGCGTGGCTAGTAAAGAATAACTTATGTAACTAATGTTATTAGAATCACTGGTCGAACCGGGACCCGATTGGCAAGGCCCTATTCGTGCGCACTCAAAATTACGTCGGTCACTCTCACCTTCATGACGTTTCTAGTTAGAGCAACAGTGACCAAGATAATATCTTACTTGCCAGAATAGGCTCCCAGGACTGAGGCAGATGATACAACAAGAGAGATACTTATCCTTAGTAGTGTGATAAAGGTTGTCAATAATGATGAAGATGTTGTTTTGTTTGTTGTGAAAATACTTTTACTGGAATAAAAGCTTTTATCTCCCTTTCATTCTTGTCCGTTTTGAGTCTTCCAAATTTTCTTTTTAACCCCCGACGCAAAACCGACGGGATGTTATAAGTTTGATGTATCTGTGAGTGTATTATTAGTCAGTCTGTGGCATCGTAGCTCCGAAACGGATGGACCTAATTTGATTATTTTTTAACACGCTTATATTAGCTTCACCTGTGTGTTTGTAACCGACTCCTTTGGGCGCGATTTTGACCCACTTAAAACGGCCGGATTTCGTTCAAACTTCATAGATATATCGAGGATCGATGACAATAAATTATTTATTATACAAAAAATAAAAAAATATATACTTACAAATAAATTAAAATAATTAAATGAAGCTAATAAATTGTGTTTTTGCTCCGAACGCGATTTCTATGATTACTGTTAGCTAAGCTGTGACTCGGTACGCGAATTCTGAGACTACTGCCGGCTAAGCTGTTTGTCAAAGAGCGAAGACAATGCGTGTTTTTTAGTTTTTTAAACTATATTATTAAATTTGTTTGAAAGGTGAATTAGTCAGGAGTGTTCTTAGCTATGTTTGATGAAAATCGGGGGTTTTCAATGTTGGGGTTTTCAATTTAATTTAAAATTTATACATCAAAATAATTTAACAACACACGGACATTCGAATTTGTTTTGTTGGTGTGATAGAAGTGCGTGAAAGCATGCTCGGTGTTGGTTGACCTTCGCTTTTGATACGGCTGTGTGCTTTAGGCACTAGTTTGAACTTTCATTTACTGAACGTGGACAAAGATTTGGGACAAACGAATTATTTTATAACTACTATGAGGATAATAATGCTTGCTTGTAAGCTTATAGTAACATCTTTAATTATAGATGCTTTAGTGGTTTCTAGTTGGTTTAGATAATTGATCTTACTGAACTGTGAGCTAACGCCCCCTGTATACGCTCTTGCCTTGTACTACGACTTATTCAGTGTCATTGCCTCTTTTTTTTCGATCTTCATATTTAAACTCTAAAATTGTGATTGCAAGATGTGCCTGCAAGTTTCAATCCTTTCACGGCTCTTAGCGATGAGGTTGCCAGTTGTTGCACTAGATTTTATGTGTTTATACAAATAAACTTTTGTTTAAAAATCAAGAGTTTATCTAAGAATGAGAACAGAATATTACAATTACTTTTCCGTTCTATTAAAACACCGTTTTTAGATTTACCTTGTATTTCAGATTCGAACTATTCCTCACAAGACTCCTTTTAGGCCCAAAATTTGGTTGGATATAAACATACAAACAGTCAACACACCGTATCCTATTAACAGGATACTTAACAGTTATTTGAAGAGGATTAACCATTCTATTACCGAACTCCACATCCTGAGGACTAGGCCAGAAGAATAACCCGCGGGACTCGAAACCAAATCAACAGAAAACACGTTTAACAAACTATTGTACCTGAAACGAAATATTTTGTTTGTGAACATACTACGTGTATGCTAAGATGCAGGTGACGTGGCACAGAACAGAACGGACTTTGCAGAGCAGATCAAGTGAGACAGACATAGAGCGCTGAACAGGATAGACACATGTCTACGTCACACGTGCCTTCGCCGCTGCGGAAACGACCCTCAGTCTGTTCATATATTACAAAATCTGCCATGCTCTGAGTTGCCCGAGCTTACGTCATCTGCGTCACATGATATGCCTAGTGTCATACTCACAGCACATACAGCTCATTCAAATTAATGTTTTTGTGTATGATCCAGCTGCTTACATCCGCATGACCACCCCCCACTACCTACCACGTATTCATATTATGAATATTTTACTTTAATTATTATACTTATTTTTTACTTAGTTTTAAATTACTCTACTCGTAATTCATTTTCAAATCCATCAAATCCAGTTTTGAATTTTTGTTATTTTGTCTGCCAAACGTCTGTTAATTCTCGTCCATTACATCTATTCACTTTTCAGGGCTCAGATCAATTGAGCGACTTGTCCTTCAGTTTATTCGTTCTAGTATGTTCCTTTATAATGCTAGCTATTATCGTCTTGAAAGCGTCGGCTCTTGCTTTAATCCTAAAGATTAAACCGTTCAGCAACTATTATACCTACTTGCAAACCCACTCTCCATTCTAAAATTAAATACCACGCTGTTTCAAAATTGTTTTCTTTCCTATCCTGCCAGTTTTGTACGTTGGGTTAGATAACCTTTGTTTGGAAAGGTTGTCTGGAAGAAATCGCTTTGGGCTGTAAAACAGACATCAATCGAATTTAATTCTACTTAGCTTTAGTTTATTTGTAGATTTTTTGGTGACCAAAAAGATTAAGTATATTGTATCCTATTGATCAATTTTATTCTTAAAGTACTTTTAAGGAGTTCCAATTATTATACCTAATTTGGTTTTAAAAAACTTGCAAAGTTCTAGCCAAGCACCGGAATAAGTAAAACTAAATAAAATATTGTAAAAATAATAAGTTTGAAGTTTTAAAACAGTACCTGTACTCAGTACAAGTAAAACGCAGGCCGCAGCTAGCGAGACCTATAACGTCCTCAACGAGGTTACGCACGAAAGCCTCGTTCGTCCATCAGAAATTTAATTGGTTTCGAAACGCGATAGACTATCGACTTTGTGAAGGATCGAGCCCTGTCAGTTCGAGAAGTGGAATTAGAGCAGATAAACTTGATTAGCGATGACGTTACAGTGAGCTGTTCTGTATGCCAGGATTGCCAGGATCCAGGGCACGCTCGGGATTGTCGCTGTCACTCACGATTTGTGTGCCTAGTGCGAGTTTTTTTCTTCATTCGATCGCATTAACGTAAACTACAATTTGTTTACTAGTTGTAGTTCATAATTTGGACACTAGGTGGCGCGGTTTTTATTCCATACAAATTGTAGTTTACGTGGGCACTCTGTACTTCTGTAGTGCTCGTAGAATAGTTAGGTGTTCGTAACTGATCACCGAAGTCAACCTTAGATCAGTAATCCTAATTTCGAGTAACGTTATTATTTTCATTAGTAAATTTTACGACGGATTAAAACTTTATATTTATTTTTTTATTTTGTAATTTGTGATTGTAATTTTAACTTTCATTGACATTTTTATTTTATTTTATTTGATTACGCAAAAATTTATGTGCCTGTATGCGTTGTAGCTACTAAACGGCTAAAGAGATTGTTTTGAATTGAAAGGGGAAATTGAATTTGGGAGCACGGTAGTGCCCTCCAAGTCGAGCAACGGCATCTTTCTTACCCGATTGGTTTAGCCGTTTGATGACATTATCGGCTATTTACTATGGTCACCGCGTTACCAACTGAGTCGTAGCGCCTTCGTCGTAGTCGTTAGTCCTATGTTTCTATCTGATTTTATTTTTATCGATATGCGCCTTTATCCATCTTACGCACATCACAATGCGGCTCCATAAGACCCACAAGTGCGAGCGAGATAGACTTAGAGAAATGATTTGTGGCCGCACGACTCAGTTGACGCGGTGACGGTATAGTCAGACTTTTTTAAATTATTATATATTATTAAAGTACTTGCCTGTTTTAGCGTGCGTGCAGGTGAACCAAATGACACACACGAGTGTCAGCACCGAATTCGAGCTCTTCATTTTGATCACTCACCACTAAGTCACTTGCATTTTCAATTGACGTGAATAACGGATTTGTATCTGAAAAGAAAAACGAAAAACTTTAAATATATTTTCAATCACAACAATTAACGCTTAGAATACTATTTTTGATTAACTACTTTGAAATAATAAAATATAACACAAATAAAACGATTTATAGACCGAAAAATTTATAGTATTTATAATTTATACAAATAGACTTTTTAGTCTATCTACATCAAACTAAACAAAATTAACTAAATTACAATAAGTTCGTAAAATCTACAGTCACACTTGCACTGCCTATAAAGTTTCTGTTAACTGTTAACTGTGTTCTTAGAAGTGAATCTGTGAACGAGCTGAAGTAACAATCATCGTATCTGCGAACAAACCTTCACAACCGTCGTAAACAAAGCCTTTATCCGCGACGATAATAAATAAACAGTAAAACAAGTGCGAATGGGCCGTTATTACGTGTTGCTCGTGCGTTTGCTGCCGCCACAAACGGACCGCCATTGTCACTGCTCAGCCCGTTTTTATCTCCCCTCTTTGTATCGGACAACGCCCTTTGTTGGCCAGCTGGGGGCTCCAGGCTGCGATTCAGCAAATTTCAGACCACAACCGACTTATTACTGACGGAATATGTTTGGGACTAGATAAAACTTGTCCATGTCCTTGTCCATAGTACGTGAGATACGTTTAACTACAAAATCATATTTTTTATTTCATGACAGACATTTGACATTTGACATTTGTCAGACGTTTGACTGTTTGAGCGTTGATGATGCCTAGTAAGGATGTTGTGTGTTGTGTGATGTGATGTAAGAAAGTCAACAAACGAAAAATAGCTTAGCAAGGTGCCCTTATCTAATTTATGTATTAGTGATTATAACTTAGCTCCTTATAATCGCTAATTAACGTTAACTTATATTCAAGTTGATAATAGTGAAGTCGTTTCGTCTAGACGACGTGATTAAATGATTATTTTTCTGGCGTTATATCTATTATAATTATACTCTCATTAATTTATACTTGTTACTGAAGCTTTAGAGTAATCTGTGTAGGCACCTACTTAACTATAATATTCATAAATTAAATTTAAATTTAACAATGTCATTTTCTGTGATAGGACCATAATTTTAATAGTGGTATCAACAGTTTTGGTGATCATAAACATAAAATGTGAGCACTCAACAGTGGGCCGGCGCGTCGTGACGTAGTCGCGAGGCTTTGGCTTATAACCCGACCGCTCAATAAGAGGATAACGTTTTTCAGGTGTAATTTTTGTGTATGAGTACGAATGTTTAGGTTTGTCTCTTTTTTATGTGACCTCTTACGGCCTAAACAGCTTTATGATATGCAAGATTGTAAACATCAAAATATACCTCATATAAGTAGGTATATAAATATATTCCAGTTTTAAAGTTCCAAAAATGGGCCCTTATGGTGAGAGTCCAGTGTATGTCTGTCCGTCTGTTTGTGACAGCCAATTATCTCAGGAACTATAACACCTAGTAACCCGAAATTTGATATAAGTCTTGTTTATGGCAGACAATACAATTCGTGATGAAAATTAAGATTTCGCTACACGGCTATTTTTTATGTCGATGATTTCAAAAGATGTAAGGAAGCTGCAAAACGTTTTGCTTAATTCAAAACCACGCCGAATAAAGCTTAAGTATATGTGTAATATTAGTATAACATCGAAGAGAACGAAACAAAACCCGACTTTGTTCAACCGAGTTGGCGTAGAGAAAGTTGGTTGGGGCGGATATGAACAGTCTCAGTTGTTTTTAGAGATGAGTTTGCTCGAACGAGAACTGTTTGCCAGCTTTTGGTTAATCAAATATTTTATTTGGAGTGACGCGGGACTGAAATATATCCCTCGGTTTACGATAATTAGGATGTATTAACTTTAATCAGGAATGGAATTGTAAAATTTGTAAACGAAACAAAGTTTTAATTGCTTACAGTAAAATGTTTAGGAACAAGTAGGGAAACCTTTTTTGTCTGTTACTAAAACTTCAGACCACCACCAGTAATTTTAATGTTTTTCTACATCATCAGTATTTTATAGTAAAAACGTATGAAGTGCTATTCGCAGTCTTAGACGCCAGTCTCCTTCTCAACGTGCGCAAATAAACATGTGCAGAAAAAAACTACTGAACAGACAGAGACTCTGCCGACATAAGGAAATGACACGCCAGTCACTGCTTGGAAAATATCGGAGAAATGTAGGCGACAACGACACAATCATAGCAAAGTTATGAACCTACGAGTACTTCGCGTACACGAGTGACAGAGACAGAATATATCCAGGGCCCTATCTTAGGCGCTTGCGATTATCACCGTCACTCTTACTCTCATAACATTTCTAATGGAAGTGACGGTGACGGAGATAATATCTCAATCGCCAGAATAGTACCCCTGGCTTTACTCATAGTCACTATTCTGCCGTCGGCCCGTCGTAAGCCAAAAAGCGGAATCTAAAAATATTTTTTTTCTTGCATCTGATATCTTGAAAAATTACGCATGCATGAAAAAACGGAAATATATGTATTTTTTTTGAGTGACCGCTCTTGGTCTTAGGACGGCAGTATTGCTTAGACTTAGACGTACTTGTTAGTTTCTAAATTTTCTTTGAGACTTGTACAGAGTTGAGTAGTTAATACCGAACTGTACAGTACTCGTATGTGGGTACACTGGGTACTAAATGTCAAAAGTAAGGGCGGTAGTATATTTGGGTAGCTATGAATTTCGCTCGAGTATTTCCTTGTTTCTATCCGTAACATTATTACATTACAGACTGTATTTATAAAACAGCCAAGCGTGTTTGTGTAAACACGAGAAACACTTTAACGAATTGATACCTTTTTTATTTATAGATAATAGAAGTAACATGAACAGCTAATTTAGAATACTCAAAATAAACTATGAGAAAGTCCCTAATCATCTCATTATCTATTAAAAACGCAATGCCACTGACAGCTCGTTAATGATAACAAATGAGCGCTGGAACGGCTTGACGGTTTAATGCAAACGGTCTGGATGACATGTGTCAGGCGTGTCATCAACAAGTCATTTATAACGGCGCTTTCATTTGTTTTTATGCACAGCTTCTAAAGTAACAAATTGGTATTTACTCGTAGTTGCTACTTTGTTACGTTAACTAACGTGTTCTTAAAGTCTCTATTGACAAGAATAAGTCTAAACGAATGCTGAGACGTAGGTGACACAGCACTGAACAGATTTTGAGGGGCAGAGCAGGCGAGACAGAAATAGGGCGCAGAGCAGGACAGATACATTTCTGCGTCGCACGTGTCTACACCGCTCTCAGTACGTTAATGCATTACAAAATGTGCTCTGCCCTGCACTGAGTGGACCTACATCACCTGCGTTCGAGCATACGCTTTGTATAATTGATACAACCCATCTATCTATCTATCTACTCGTATCTAATACGAGTATCTATCCAAATATTATAAACGCGAAAGTTTGTAAGAATGTATGGATGTATGTTTGTTACTCTTTCACGCAAAAATGGCTGAACGGAAATACATGAAACTTGGAATGAAGGTTGTTCATGGTTTAGATTAACATAATATAGCCTACTTTTTATCCCGGAAAACGTGGGTGAAACCGTGGGTTGCAGCTAGTAGACAGATATTTATTTACAGCAAAAAACATAGATAAAGATAACTAAACAGAAAATTTTAAACAAAAGATAAAAAGACGACGAAAAAGATAATTGAGACGCTAAGAATTAAAATAGATTCAATTCCGCGTCCTGCACGTTTTGCGGATTCAAGAAACTGTTACAGCTTGCGTTGAATAACTCTGAAATCTAATTTGCAGCCGGAAACTCTGTGGGTTTCCTATGAATGGAAATGTAATTGAATCACACGGTGCATGCAAACCGATCTTTAGGTGTTCGAACTCGGTCCAAATGAAGAACTTAGTTATGTTGAGTTTAACTTTATGGAAGACTGTGTGCTGGAAAGAGTGGTCTTTAAATGAACCTGAGTTTTGTGGAGTTAAATTCAAACTAATTTTAAATATCAGATTATGAAAATAATGTTGTTGAAACTTAAGACAAACTAAATAATCGGCCATGGCAAACATACCCCGGAGTCTCACCATACGGTTCCTTTTTACTATTTTGGCACAGAACCCTAAAAACCATAAAGTCTTCACAGAGAATAACATCACTAAAGTCATTTATTTTTATTCCACGGAAGCAGAATATCGCGAAGAAAAAAGAATGGTTTAAAATTCCTAGCCGCGCGAGTTATCGTGTCTCTACAACTCGCGTATAGTCTGACACCTTGACATTTCGCTTTAGGGCACGACCGCACTACAAAGCAAATTATTTTCTTAAAAAATTGTATAGACCAGCTACAGGACGAAAATTCTATCTCGAATGTTACGAAAACATTCCGTAGGTAGATACGATCAGGCGAGTATCCAGGATTTTTTTCAGAGGGGGTAATGCGAGCTATTTTATACAATTTAGTGACGAGACGAGCAAATCAGTAGCCCGATGTTAAATGTCACGTTTGCCCAAAGGTCTGGACCCAGAACTTTGAACTACATCGATATTTCAATAGAATTCAGCATCTAGTTTCTAGCGTTAGATTGAGATAAAGCAGTCCCGAATGTTTCAATTCCGAGTACGTCTCTCGGACCCCTTCACTTCGAATGTGTAGTCAACTAAAACAAAATAACTACTAGACAAAACTGAATCGTGGGCCCAGTGCTTTAGTCGATCTAGCGTTACTGTATCCAGCAACATTAGATCAATATAGCCTTGAGGCGTTGCGTAATGGACCAGTGGGGACTCGGCTTTAGCCCACCCTCGGTGAAATAAGAATTCCTATGTATGCAACTGTACAATACATGGAAATACCACGTGTCTTACGTAAGCAGAAGTAATGGTTTGCTGCCAGTGAAAGTAGGAAGCTTAAGAGATATGCTGCTATATTTATGTGCCGGCAACTTTGTTTGTTCTAGCAGGGGTGATACGTATGCCGATTCGTATGACATCACATACTTTTTTAACGCCATTTGAAATATCACTTATTACTCGACAGGGTTATAAGGAAAGAGTATGCTAAGACGAAAAAAGCTAATAGTACTCATCATTATGAACAATTTTTACTATGGGACCAAACCGGAATTCGCTAAAACTAAATCAGTTGTTCCTTAGAAAAATGTCAATGACACTCGACAAACTATATCGAACAGCTGATTTGTTTATCGCGAATTCCGGTTTGGTTATAAAGGCAAGTAACCAGTGTCTATACTCAGCCAAAAGGACCCAGTTTCCACCAAGCCTTCTTAATACCTATCTTTTTAGCCGTAATTAGTACTAACATATTAGATGTATGATAATGGAGTGTTAAAAGACAGCAGTATGGGCACGTGTGAGCACTCCACACCACCAGGTGGGTCGTTGAGAAGTTGCCCCAACTTATACGACAGTTGCGAAGGTCTAATAGTCTACTAAGATGTTTTGACACGGTCAAGTAAATGAAGTTAAGCCAGTGGGACTGAAAAGTAAATTGTATTATACAGTAATAATATACCTGGAATGTTTTCCGCGAGTTTTAAAATGATTTTATAGATTTAGAAGTGCTCTTTCTGAATGTGTATTTTGGCATCACGTATCTTTGCTGCTCGCGGTGACATATTGGTAAAATGGCTTTTTTTATGTAATTGAGTGACGAGACGAGAAAATCGCTCGCCTGATGTTAAACGTCACGTTTGCCCATAACAGGTCTGCGCCACCCAGAATTTTGAACTCGCAGAATTCAAAACCCTGCGCGGCACAGCACTGCGCTCGTCACCCTGAGATATAAGTTGTTTAATCTCCCATTTGCCCTGTAATTTCACTGGAAACAATGCTAAAACAGTTTTGTGACCTCGCGTCTCCTTTCTTACTCATTTTACGATAAATACTACAAATACGATAATTTATGTTTTCACTCATTTTTTTTCTTAGGTAAGTATATTTTTTGATGTCTTGGTTAAAAATAAAATTTTTTTTTCGAATACAAATTAATCACAAATTAAATTCTTATTAAGCTAAAGTATTATGATTACACTAAATTCTACGATTGTGATAACTTGCTTTAGTACTATATAATATATCTACCCACTTATTTATTCTATCTTGACAACTAGGAACATCGAAATAAAAGTCTGCTCGGTGTAAACCACTTTCTCCCAGTCTTTCCTTTACACTTGAAATGAAAAGAACTTGTTTTCAATCTGCAGTCTTGCTGACTCACACCGAAGTAATTTCGTTTTAATACAAACTTGGGGAAATAAAGTGTGCACTCTGGCTGCAGATTTCAAGCTTTGAACTGGATAAGTGCGAATTACGATGGCAGATTAAAGGTTCTGTATGAAAAAATTAAAGAGACGTAAGAAACGAGGCGAAGAAAAGGAAGGTTTTCTAAGTTTGTGCCTATTTTTACTGTGTATTCTGTTAGTTTTTAGCTTCCAAACTAATGACCGACAACTAACGCTTATTTTTAAAAGATAATTAAAACACGACAGCTTTTGAATATATGTAATTTGAATCCTTCTAACTTGAAGCTATTTTTAAATAGGTATTTTTTGAAAGGAAATTACAGTTGTTTTAGGTTTTGTTTCATAAAAATATTTATAAAATTACTAAAAGAACAAAAACAAATCACATCAAAGAGAAGTCGGCTACTCACTTATCGTTTGAAATCACTATTCATAATTTGATAAAACTAAAACTCACGCCATGTGTTTTAGTTCTTGAATCATAAAACTATTTCTGCCACGGAACCCTAAACTTTGCTCTCGAATACGAACGAGTCATACAGAGATGTGAATCCAATTTCCTGCATAAAATTGTAAAGAATGAATGGAAATCGAATAAACCGCACTTTGACCAAACACGTGAAGGAAGATAAAGGAATGGGAAATAAATGGGGACAAAGGGAATTAGAAGTTGGAATAAATCCATTGTTTCAGCCTGCTGTAAAAACACCTTTCTGAAATAAAACAGGTTCTCATACAGTTTTGAACAAGCATTTTAAAAATAAAAAAGGGTATTTTAAATTTGACACGCGTTTCTGGATATTTAATATATACAAATAACAATAGGTACAGATTAACTCTTTCTCTCTTTACAGTTTTTTTATTTGTGTTTATAGAGCACAGTAGCTCTCAAACGGCTGAACCGATTTTGATTTAGAATTTTGTTTGAAAGGTGAATTGGTCGAAAGTATTCTTAGCTGTGTAATTCAGGAAAATGTAACGAACTGTTTGAGAAATATTCGTTTTTTCTTGTTAGTTTAGCCGTTTTTATTTAATTTAACATGAAAAGGATGGTCTAATCCTCGGTGATTCGATTAAACTCAGCCTGTCAATGATTATAGTTTTCTTTGCTTATAATATATTTATCCACATTTACGTTACCCATTTGTATAATCGGCTAATCGGCTAAACGGTCAACCGACGGATAAAAATGTTGCCATCAATTTATTCAACCGTTCAATTTAGCAGGTTTACAAGTGGCATCCATTAAACCCATATGTTACGCACAGCCCACGTATCTTTCCTGATAAATTCTGGACCATAAAAATTACGATATCAGCTACAGCCCGCAGAAAAAATTTGGCTCATCTATATACCTCAGGTATATAGATCTACATCTCATCTCATCTCATAATAAACCTAAACAGTTATACACTTCTTTTTGTTCTATTTAAAAAAAAATTCGCTAGAACTTCTGTATCGGACTGTGTCGGACGTTCTTCTATGGGACCACCAAGGGCACAAAAAGGCGTCATCGTTTTAAGGTTAACATACCAAAAACCCGAACGAAACGCTTTGACTCCACATTCATTTTGCGAACCGCACGAGTGTGGAATGTTCTGCCTGAATGGGTGTTCCCCGATGGTTATAATATGGGTGTCTTCAAGTCGAGAGTGAATCGGTATCTTCTAGGCAAGCGTGCTCCATCGTAGGCCGCATTGTTGCTTCCCATCAAGCTTATTTTTTGAATTAAAAAAAAAGATTTATTCTAAAATATGCCTTGTTTGTGAGTTGTTTTTAATGTTTCGTCTCAGTTTTGAATATACCTATTTATAACATTTTTTACTTCTAATCCTTTAACATGTCATTAAATACAGCTTACTTACCTAGCAATAAAGGCTTGAATTAAATTAAAAACAAATTTCAAATATTTCCAGCGATTACTCTGCAAGGTCAGAATAGGTTATTCTAAACGATTTATAGATTTGATCGTTTGATCGTATTTTTTTAATGGGTTTCAATTTTAGGGATCCGCTTAATTTCTGTGGCATCTGTGATAAATGGGTGAACGACATTAAAATCAGAAGATTATTTTGATGTTTGGATTTTTATATCTACGCACTTTTGATACGGCTACATTAAAAAGGTTTTTTAGGATTATATGAAGAGATATTTTAATTATACGATATTTGGAACCCTATCCTTTAGTATTTACATCGATGCAATACAAGCACATAGTCAATTAGTCATAGTAAATTAATTTGTAAGCAAATGTATCATGGATGCTTACAAAACTCAAAATTAAATTAAATGGTTCATGTCGTGATGGGTATTTCAAACTTGTACAACTTTCTTATTTGTATAAAAAAAATACAAAAACAAGTTAAATTTGGTGAATACGGTACAATAAATTGATCTGTATGAACTTATTTAAAATGAAAAAAAAACGCTTTCAAAATAGCAAAATATAAAAGAAAAAACAATATTTTTTTGCCATTTTAAAAAGTAAACGTCAACCCACGTTCAGTCCACCGAACCCTTCACTCCAACACTTGACTCCTCCAACTTTCCGAACCAAACTTCGATATCTATAAAAAACATCGCTAAACTTTCAGATTCGATTTCCGACAGCTGGGTTCCGTGCCTCAACTTCAATAACAAAGTTTCCATCATATCAATTCACATCAATCAATGTAATGTAAGATTGTTTTATGATCCCGCGGGGTATTCCGATTGTGATAGTCGAAAGTACGAAGTTTGAGGTTAAGTTTAGGAGGTGCGGTTTTGAACTGCCGCGTTGGATTTCAAGTTGTTACTGTATCAAGATAATTACAATAAAGATTCATGTAATTATCACGTATAAAAATTTTTTTTTCGAGTGTCACTTGAAATTTTTCTATGGAACAGCTGATGTTTTTCGCGATTTCAGTGTTGGATCTCATGGCAAAAGTGGTTCATAATGGTGAATACTCTGCATCCTTTTTGGCTTAGCATACCCTTTCTTTATAACCCTGTAGATTAATACAAACAACTCTTCCTTAGTTTTTGTATAGTCTGATAATGAACAGTCAAATTTCATATTCTGCGTAAAATTAATCGCAGTTAATCGCAAATACAATCTCATTTTATTAAATAGAGTTACAAAATATCTATCTAAGTCAAGGACGTTCCCAATTTTACCGATCTCTGAACTGATGTCGATTGGTAGCAGATCTAATCACTTAATCACGTCAAGGATATCTTACTTGAAAAGCTCAAATTTACTAAAAAACATCAAAGAATTTTCTTTATAGCTATATTTTTTTGAAGCCTGGAAAAATCTCAAAAACATTAGTTGATCTGGTGCAAGCTTACGTAACCACTTTACTATTTTTACTTTACCAAACGCTACATAAGTAGGTACCACGTACCTAGTATTTTTTAAGAAAAGTCTGTTAATACGAGCTGAGTTTGTGAGCATAAAATAGCAAACATGCAAACATTACTGTGTTCCGGTTGGAAGGGCATTGTTTCATATTCATTCATTCAAGGGCATTCGTTTCATATTGTTGTTGTTTCAATTACAGGGCAAATAGGAGATTAAACAATTTATATCTCAGGGTGACGAGGGCAGTGCTGTGCCGCGCAGGGTCTTGAATTCTGCGAGTTCAAAATTCTGGGTGGCGCAGACCTGTTATGGGCAAATGTGACGTTTAACATCAGGCGAGCGAATTGCTCGTCTCGTCACTCAATTACATAAAAAAAGGCTTTTTGGGACCTTATAAAATCTGCTTAAAGTCATTGCATAAAAGTCTCCGTCTTATTTTCGCACGTCACATTTTACAGCATGTCACAACGAGAAGATTTTAGAATATTTTAAGCAGTGACTAACTTTAAGCAGGCTTTAGAAATAAGGCTCTTGATGATGAAATGCCTCTTTACGATTATTTACGAGCCTCTGAAGCGCGGTAACAAATGTAGCTTAGAAGTGAACAAACCGTAATTAAAATTGGATTTTAAGGTACATTGTTATATTCATCAAATCAAAATCAAATCCACTGATGAATTCATTCTTAATCATTATTAACGTTTGAAATATCGTCAAGAATTTTCAATTATGATCGGAGATACCTATTATTTTCCTTTAAATAATAACGATGAAGATTCATTGTGTTATCCTCAAAAGATCTCATTCTTATTTGAGAGAACAATCGAATTATAATAAAATATAATTTTCTAGCTGCGCCTTGTTGATTCACTCATTGTTTTACACATAGTCACAAATTTTCGCTTTTATTAAAGTAAAATAAAATTTGTTTAAGCAAGTAGCTAGCCCTAGTGTCACAGGTTTAGGCCGCTTAAAAGCCTTTGAAGTGGCTAGTCGGTTATTGTTTTAGGACAAACAAAAGGAGGTCGAGGAGGAAGGAGGTAATAGTAAAATATAGTATTGTATTATAGTATTGTGTTGTGTTGTGTGAAACCTGGACCCGATTGACATGTGACCGAGGCAGATGGCATAACAGGAGAGATTCTTATACCCAGCTGTGGAAAAAGAAAGCTGCAGATGATGATGTTGGATCACGGTGGATATTCCGTTCAAACGCACGTTTCCATTTCACCTTTTTAATTCGAACGGCAGAGGTGAGGAACTCATTGCCGGCGTCTGTCTGTCCAAAAAGATGCAACCCGCAGTTGTTTAAAAAAAAAGTGAATAGGTATTTCCTAGGCGAGCGTTCGACATCTTTGACCACATCGACCTTTGATACTTCGCCCCATCAGGTGAGATTGTGGTCAAACGCATGTCTAGGTTGTTTTAAAAAAATGTTGACGATGATATTAAAAGGAATTACAAATATGAAAACCAAACTCCGCTAAATTACGTCATACTAAGCGGTTGGTCAATATAAACGGAATCATAATAACCAGACTCTGTACATCATATCACAGATGCGATTATAATGGCCTACTTATTCTTAATGATTCCGCGTATAACAATATCCAATACATTATCAGTTAATAACCTAAACGATAACAGAAATGGCGGCTATTCTCAGTCATCCACTTACCCTTGTTAGGAAACACTTAGCAATAAAATGTTATAACTCCACTTAACGAATAATTTTCACGCGTTCTTACAAGATTCTATTAAAACTTTGTACAATAGACCATCAGCATCGATGGGATTTTCTGATATAGATGGAAACTGTTTCCTGTGTGCTCCGGAAAATAAAAGTGAGTTATGATCATTTATTTTATGTGAGTACATACCTACTTACTTTATTGGTTATTATTTTGTCTATTTTACTATTATTTCTAAACCATTGAATTACTAAATTATTGTGACTTGAAAATACTATGATGAAAGTTTAATTATTTACGATTATATTATTAGAGCTATGACTTGCGAGTACCTAATATTAAAAAAACATGTTATATCAAACCACAACCACTGTCAAGTAGTGTTTGAAAAAGAGGGAAAAGGACAACAAAATAAGACAGCGCAGCGAGCGTAGTCCTGCGCCACGCAGTCATCTATCTAGTACTAGCGGCCCGTCCCGGCTTCGCACGGGTAGACTTTGGGATAAACGTAGAGTAAATTGAAATCGGTCCAGTCGTTCACGCGTGATGGCGTGACCAAAGGTGTTGAGAATAATTATAGGAACTCTTTGTTATAACCTCTATTCTCATGCTATTGCGTAACTATAGCAACCGTAGTTTGTTGATGCTAACTTGTCAATTTATAGTAAAAATTATCAGTATAAAACGCACACTGTTTTGATAGATATGATTGAATTTGAACTTTGTACAGAGGTAATAAAGTGCAAATTGACTCTTGGACGTTAGGAACATACCTACATTGCTTAAACAATAGTGAGTGCTTGCAATTCAATATGAACTTTATACAATAGCAATAAAGCTCGTTTTAGTTAGAAAACGTTTGTATGGGAAAAAGAAAAGGGCTGTTTTTAGAGTTTTTCAATATTTCTGAGAGATTTTCTTAATATTTTTTTCCGTAAGAACCTTCTCCTAATAATAACAAATACAACAAAAAAAGAATTAGTGAAATCGGTCCAGCCATTCACGCGTGATGCCGTGACCAAGGAAAACGGGTTTCATTTTTATATATATATAGATAGATGTAGTAAAAGTAGTTTATAATGATGAGTAGGTACCTACCTACTGTGAGCCCTTTTTGGCTTACTCGTAGCATACTCTTTTCTCATAACCCTGTATCAGTTAGTATTTATCGTATTTCTAAAAGTTATAATTTAATCGCTATGTGGTTGTGAGATGACTTGTAGATTTGTAACTAAAACTAATTCATGAGTATTTTGTTTCAATTTATAAGTAAGACAAAATGACAAAGTTTAACCAACTAACTAAACGAACGAACGTTTAACTAAACCTGAGAACAAACTCGGCAACAAAGTAGAAAATTTTGTCAATAGCTCAATTTAGCCGACTTGTCATTAACTACGATTATTTTGGTTCTAATTCAACAAAACATAATATTGTATTTAATCTAACAATTATTTTAAAAAAACGGTCAAGTACGAGTTCGACTCGCGCACGAACGCGTACGGTTGCGTACTATTATTATCTACTAGCTGCGCCCCGCGGCTTCACCCGCGTTTTCCGGGATAAAAAGTAGCCTATGTGTTAATCCAGACCATGAACAACCTTCATTCCAAATTTCATGTAAATCCGTTCAGCCGTTTTTGCGTGAAAGAGCAACAAACATCCATACATTCTTACAAACTTTCGCGTTTATAATATTATATATTATAAGTAGGATGAAAGCGGCAAAAAAATCATGTCTGTTGTTTGGGAGCACTTTTAAATATTTATTTTTTTCTGTTTTTTAGTATTTGTTGTTATTGCGGCAACAAAAATACATCATCTGTAAAAATTTCAATTGTGTAACTATCACCGTTCATGAGATACAGGCGGATAGACAGACAGACGGACAGCGGAGTCTGAGTAATAGGGTCCCTAAAAACAAGGCTAAAAATTATTTATTCAAAGTCAATCAAACGAATTCAGATCGTTCAATTTTTCATATAAACTACTGTTTTACTGCGCTTTCCTTTTTTAGACCTTTTCAAATAAAACTATCCTGCAATTTAATATCCCAACGCCCCCATATCCCCAACTATTTTCTCCCTCTCCATAGCATAAATGTTACATAACCTGGTTAAAATATAGCGCAAGATTCCGGTGACTTTATCCAAATGAAATGCTCGAAAGAACCACTCGCCGCAGAGGAGAGCGTTGATCTCAACTTCCTCCCCCATATATTATTAGGTTAAATGCTTAACTATTTATATTAAATCTTTGGCCGGCCACTGACTTCGGTCATTTTATCCCACGACGCAAAAACGACGAGGTGTTATAAGTTTGACGAGTCTGTACGTATGTCTGTTTGTAGCATCGTAGCTCCTGAACGGATGAACCGATTTTGATTTTATTTCTATATTTTAAAGTCAAGGATCCAATGTTAAAAACTTACTTTAGTCTGTCTTTTTGTTTAAGCTTTGACTGTGGCCAGTAGATAGAAAAATATGAATGATGACATTTTCTTTGAATAACATTGTAGTTCCATTGACAGCCAATGTTAACAGCTACTGTAGAATATTTCGGAAACTTATTAGCACTCGTCTAATTTTAAGATAAAATTTAGTTCTTATAAGCCATGAACCTTAGATCATTATTAAAAAAAAATGTTAATTAAATAAAAAACGCTGTTGTTGTTATTGGTCTTTAACAGATGTGCAAAGTTTGAATTAAATCTGATCGTTCAAAGTAGGGCAAAATCGAGCTCAAAGGAGTCGGTTACATACATACATACGAGTACATACAGATGAAACTAATAAAAGCGTGATAAAAAAAGTTCAAGGCATTCTTTTCAGTTTACAAGAACATTATTTTACAAAACAAAAACAAAAACCGACTTCAAGAGACCGACTATTGAGTTATTCATCTATTTGTCGCCCACGTACTTAATGCAAATTTAAGACTTATATGGTTTTCTCATGGATACCATTATCAGAACTGGACTAAATTGAAATGGGACCAAATTGGAAGCGTCAGCTTTCTAATAAAAAAAGAATCATCAAAATCGATTCACCCAGTCAAAAGTTATGAGGTAACAAACATAAAAAAATAAAAAATAAAAAAAAAACATACAGTCGAATTGATAACCTCCTCCTTTTTTGAAGTCGGTTAAAAAGAATAAATCACGTTAAGGCTCTTCACGTTTTTAGGGTTGGTCAGTAAAAACTATTCACAATTAAGAGTTACTTACATTACGCGTTTCAACTTATTTGTTTTGCATAGGGTCGTATAAGGACGAGAAAAGCTGTTTTTCCCTTCTATATTTACCTGGTTTTAAAACTCAGTAGTGTTTACAATTTTTTAATTATTTTCCTTTGTTATCTTAATGATAGGAATCTTAATATCTGTATACATATACCTTATACCCTTTTATTTCATCCATGTTATATAAAATACACATGTCAGGTTTTAGTGACACGACGACATTGAAATAGTAAATTATTAGTAAATGGATTAGTGCTATTTAAAATATGAATCAATACCAATCCAATCTAATTAAAAACGGCAAAGTTCTTTAAAATATTACAAACTGGTTATCTATTTCATTAAATACACGTTATCTTCTTGTTTTTATGCTTTTTATAATAATATATTTTTTTTCTATAACCGTTGTAAAACAATTCACAAAATTGGTCACTTGGAAATACATATACCCTAATCAGTATAACCCTTTTTATTAGATAAATCTTGCTTGACCAAAATGTGGACCATAATCTAATTTCCGTAGCCCTTCATAGCGATCTTAGCCTCGTAGCCAGAACGCTACGAGAGCACTACTAAAGCGCTACAAAAGAGCTACGAGACACTCCAGCTAAATTTGTTACCACGGAGGCTATTTCCAATAAAAGCACTTTACGAAATTAAATATCTGTATCATAGAGATGAGTCAATAAAATATTGGTTACTTAATACTTATTGCGACCTCTCAATCCAGATAATATTTCTCGGCAAAAACATCTAACAAAATACGACTCGAGAGTTTTCACAATGCCCAAAACAAACATTGTTATAAAGCAAAGCATGAGAAAAATAAAATAAAAAGAAGATAATTTTTGAAAAAAATATATCCAACCTCTCTTTGTTCTCAAGACTCAGAGCTCACATTCACGATCACTGTTGTCCTAAAACACAGTCGAGTCACATTTCATTTCACTTCACACCGATCGCGAACACTGAGGCAGGAAGCACGTCCGCTCGCTGCTACGGTCGGCGCCAAACTGCGCTACTTAGCCAACATTCGAATACTTCCAAGTTTGAAAACCTTCGGAGATGCTCGGGGGCTCTCGGGTGCAACATGAATATGCAGTGTGTGTTGCTCCATGCTTGAGTGTTGCTATTTTTGTTTCTGTAGATGTATTTTGAACACTGTACAGTTTTGTTTACAGCAACAAAAAAAAAAAATTGCTGCTAAGCTAATAATGTTTGCTTAAATGCCTGATAATCAAAAATAAATTCTCAAAAAAAGAGAAGCCCTATTAAATAAGATTTTTTTATCGCTTTTCGTATAATTTGGATGTTTTTTACGCTCATATCCATAAATTCATTTTAATTTAATTTACGTGAAAAATAAACTCTATAGAATAAATCTTTCAGTTTTTCTCTGACAAGAAATACCACGCGTGGAAGTGTCCGCGACACCTACGGTGCACAAAACGGAAGCAACCACCGACCACTCGTGACGACGACCGATCACCTTGCTGGGAACTGTCTCCGGTGCACTCTACAGCTACCGGTGACGGTCGGTGACTCATTTGCGCCAAGCCTAAAGCTGTAGCTCGACCGCGAAATGAACGAGGCCATTAATGAGCCTGCTTAACCATAATTTTCATAGTTAGACCGCTCCGCTAGCCTCTTTCGCGGTCAAGCTTCATATATGAAAATTATCGTTTCGAGTGAAGCGGGCTCTTTAATGATTTCGCTTATTTCGCGGTCGAGCTCCGACTTAAGTGTAAGCAACAGTCACGCAACGCAACACTAAGTTTTCATCCTGGATAATCTTTCAATTTCGAAGTCTTTAAATCCCTACTCTGAGGTAAGACACTTTATTAAAAGTTTAAGTCTTAGAAATGTTCAAAAATGTCTCTTATAAAAATATAGATACACATTATATTGTTCACACAAAAAAGACAAGCATAAACGCTTATAACTATTGCACCAACTGGCGCCGTTATCACTTGAGCATTATCTACCGGGGTTTATATCTACATCGAAAATTATATTTCTCGGAAAATGTATATTTCAATCAAGAATTATTGCGTTGATTTTCATAATATTCTCAGATAACATTTTACTCACATTTCCCAGTTAATTTATTTTCAAATGAGAGGGTTGATTGCATTGAGCTATTCTATGCTCGCTAGAGATAATATAGCATCAGTTTGCTCTCTTTTTGTCTTGCGTTTCTTTATTTAAATAAAAAATGTTCTAACAATACTGCAGTACCGCATTTCACAAAACTTAAGTAATCACAAAAGTTCAACACTACATCAATAACCAATACTTTGAGGAACTAACCAATAAAACAGTACCTATCTTCTTCACATATTTCAAACAAAATTAAAGCAACAACTCTTAACTGCCCATTTGAAAATCCTGTATGCAATACGGGTACCTATAGCTTCGCAACGTTTGATCAAACGTTGGCCGACTGCCAAGCCATTTACATGCTAACTTGTGCTGTAGCGTATGTAATGTATGCTTTGTAGTTACTTATTAGCTTATGTTAGGCTTTCCTCTCTTTCTAGAGTGTTTGAGTAGCTTGTAGGGTTCCTATATAACGTAACCGTTTTGAAAGCTAAAGGTTCGCGCATATTGGGACGCGGCCGGGCTGCAGCGACGCGCAACGGCATTTCAGTGACAACATTTACTTTGCGCCCCTACTGTAGTGTGCTACGGTTTATACAAAATGCACTAACGTGATGCAGAATAACTTTTGCGTTGCGAAGCGTCCGATTTAATGTGCGTTAACCCTTACTGGGTTCTCCTGCTTGTAGGATCAGAATGAATAAAACGTCAATATGTTTAAAGCCGCGTAGATACACATAGGAAGTACAGAATAAAAATTATACTTAATCACCGTTTTTCACCACATCGCGGGTGAAACCAGGGGGTGCAGCTAGTCTTAAATATTACTATTTGCATAGTCTTAATTTCATCCTTTACAGTTTATTAGTATTTATCAAATAAAACATTTACATATCTATAGTAGAGGTATAGATGCACTCCGACCCCACACACATCCCCACGTCCCCATCTCCTCAGTTCCACACGAGACGGCGCACTGCTACATCAGCCCACCTACATTTATAACACTAATCACGGAGCCCATCAGTCATCATTTAGCGACGGTCAACAGGCGCCCAGTAATTAAATGAATAGACCATTATCATCATATATGATTAATAGGAAGAGCAAATGGACACATTCAGTAAGATTGATGGTCGCGGAGTCGTCTTCTTTAATGTGGGTTGATCATTTGTCTGCAACGGAGTGCGATGGATGAGCGGCCAAATGTCGCGGAGAAATATTGATATCGCATGCTCTATTAAGGCTGGTGGTGACTAAAGTAAAGTTCGTATACCGGGCTATAAGAAAAGGGTATGCTTAGCTATTAAGCTCATAGTACTCATCATTACGAACAACTTTTACTATGGGACTAATAATTAATTGGAGAAAAAAGAATAGGTAGCTGTTTCTTTAGAAAAATGTCATCGACACTCGACAAAATGTATATAACAATTGAATTTCGGGCTGGTCCCATATGTTCGTCTGTTGTATTTGCTCGTCTCGTCACTCAATTACATAAAAAAAAATATTTATATGTTAAGAGTGGTTCATAAGGATGCATTCATGAGGCTTATAGTACTAAGCCTTTTCCGGCTTAGCATACCTTATTTCCTTACTCGTAAACCTGTAAAGCAACAAATACTGCAGTGCTCTTAAAACCTAAAACCCAGTACATAAAAGTGCTATTTATCATAATCACACTGGACGCGTTCATTATTCAAGTTGCTCTGTAAATCCAGCTTATATGTATAATCCTGGACGTTGCAGAAACTGTTTCAGCTGGGATGCCAGCTGGGTAAGTACGAGTATTCGTTACCAAAGTATATTTCAAAGTCTGGCTACTTAAATAATTAGGCATCACAAGCTGTTTCTCTTGACACGTTACAGCTTATTGACCGAGCAAACGAAGCATCTCTGCAACAGCTGGCAATATCTTCTTTCATCTTTCCGGATGTTTGTATGTTGGTACTGGCGTATAGGACGTATTTTTCATTTTTCTACGAATTTACAGAATTTTTGGTCGTCGGGATTTTTTGATTGGGACATATCTTTCAATAAGGGAGGAAATTTGGCTCCACGCTATTTACCGGCCGATTTTGATAAATTTTTGCAGAAATATTTGGTATCAAACTCTAAACAAGAACTGCGAATATGGGTAAAATCAGTTAAGAGGTGGCTGAGATCAAAGACTGTGATTGTCGCAAGAACTGTTCGCAAAACTAGTTTAGTATTTTTTTATCCGATAGGGCGATAGGTCCTGCACCGGCGTCTCGCAAAGGGTGCGTTTCTCTCTTGCCAGCAGTCACCTTTTTTTTTTTTTTTTTTTTTGTTTACCCAGTGGAAATCCTTTATGGATACCACGCCCGCCCCGGGGGAGGCAGGGTGGTTATGTGGGAGTCTCCGCCCTGTGGCGGCATACCCACTAAAACCACTGGGGTGTTCGGCATCCGCCTGAGATGGAGCAAGGTGGGGTCGCGTTAGCAATCGCCACCTTGCCCCGGCGACGGACCCGATTAGGGCCCCCTGCACCTATGGAGGGGTGACCCTGTTCCCCAGGATCACCCCCCAGACAGTGTGGGGTCGTGCAGGCCGGGAGAGTCCCCCGACTCTCCCGGCAAACCCACTGCCGAGGAGCGAGGAGACGGGCGAACCGCCCTCTCGCTCCCCAGCCCCGCTCGCTCGCACGTGGTGGGCAGTGTGGTTAGCACCACCCACCCCGCCTTAAGCCCACGTTCCTTTCACACCCGGCCGCAAACCTCACGCGGCGAGGTGCAAAAGGAACCCTCCTCTTTCCCTTGCACTCCCGACCGCGACCCACACGCGGCGAGGAGCACAAGGAAAACCCTCCTGGTGGCACCGCTGTCACCGCCCGAGCGTGGAGCGCCGTTTCCTCCAGCGTCCACCACACTCGTCACCGGTGGCAGCAATGCCACCGTCCAAGTGTGGAGCGCCGCATCCCCCGGCGTCCACCACACTCAGACCCTCCTCCTTTCCTTGCACTCCCGACCGCGACCCACACGCGGCGAGGAGCACAAGGAAAACCCCCCTGGTGGTCCGAGCCATCGCTCAGACCCCGGCTCATCCGCTGTGCCCTCTGCTAATCAGCCCTCTGCTGCCAGAGGGACACGCGGAAGGCCCGACCTCGGGTTCCTTTTCGTTTCACCGGGCTCAGTGCCACGGCTACTTATCCCCCCCGCCACGGAAAGGCGGGAACCCATTCGGGGGGGTGCCAGCAGTCACCTGAGCCAACCCAGTTCCTTAAAATATCAGATCGAACACACACGCTTAGTATCAAATCAACACAATAGGCGGTTTGTCGAATATAATTGATAGCTATACAATAAGTCTTTATGTATCTATACCTCCGTACTTAATAATTAAAATTACCCTAACCATATCAGCTGTTCAGTATACTCGTTTTAAAATATTCATTCGTTTTATAAGCAGTACCTAGCTATTTAAAAGAGTTTAGTTCTGGAACCTCACTGGAGAGACCGTGCCAAGATTTTTCGCCGAATCTTTTTTTTATTCGGTCAAACGCTGCGTTTCCAACTGGACGGAATTTGTCGAAAAGATTTTATTGATTTTGGCCACGTTCTCACATAATATTTATTTTCACATACGCTATCGTTTTTGCTGTATTTTATTCAAACTTACTACACTTTTTACTAACACACTACTCTTTTACACTTACACTTGTATTTATGATTTATTTATAACTTACGGATTACTTTAATTTACTTGCTGATTACTTTATGATATGCATTATTTGAATTTAATTCTAAATTTCTTTGTAAAAGTAACTTACCTACATATTTGTAACATTCAATGCTATTTAAGGTCAATAAATATTTCTATTTTCTAATTATGATTAGCGACATCATCATCATCATCGTCAGCCTGTATCAATCCACTGTTGAGTAGGTATATAGGCCACCTCTCCATTGTGCCATGATTGGTATGAAATGATTGATGAAACACACCAAAGTCTCAAAATTAATCTCAAAATCAAACAGCATCTTATCTACATCCCTCATTACCAAGGGTTATTATTTAGAACAAGTAACCATTAGGTAGCCATTAGGATCAACGGCCTATATCATACAAGTCAATTTATTACTTTAAATCGAGGCCGTAAGGGAGCAATTTGATTTTGAAATATTGGCTGTTTCGCCGGCAATTCGGAGAGAATCGCTGCGGTGACACGCAAGAGGGTTCCGTACCTCCTCCGATATAAAATTGTCTCTCAATTTAGACTCGATGTCTTGATGTAGACAGTACACTAACTTACACGGAGAACCAAACAGTAAGTAAGTGTTTTATGATACAAAATCTGTTAATACTACAAAATGTATAATCTCTCTTCATACTATTAGTTTTTTACAGAAATTCTCCCTATTATGTAGGGAAGTGCCCTAAACTGCATTTCTCCTATCTGAGTAATTGGTTTAGGAACATTAAGCTTTACCTTCAAACACCCTGGAACACTAAACACTTTCGACGATACGACAATAACGCAATAAAAAATTATACTTTAACAAATACTTAACTTATTGAGCACAGACATACTAATTGTATCTATAGGTAGTTACGAGTAGAGTCAGGCCTCACTTATAAAGCCTGCTTAAAGTTAGTCATCGTCGAAAATGCTCTGACAAGTTCTCGCTAACTTGAAATATCACGTGCGAAAATAAGATGGAGAACTTTAAGCAATGATTAACTTTAAGCAGGATTTATAAGTAACCGTATATTTAGTGACTCCGAGACCCTTTCTCTTCTCGTTACCCATCTCCAGACCTTGAACCCGAGCCCGCCTCAAAGCTCCGCTACTGTTATCATATCGCTATATTTTAACCTTCTATTACTGATATGGAATCGGTTGAAGCCTCCCTCGAGTTCGCTTATTGGAGTTACATTTGAGACGGTGATCATTGAGGATGATTGTTATTAGAGCTGTTACGGAAGGAACGTTCGGTGGGACTGTTTCTTCATTGAAAATTACGTTGAATGAAGGGTAAGTAGGTGGCTTGTTAAGTTATAATGTCTGGGACTAAGAAAGTAAGTTCAGCCGCTTTGATATTAAAACCATAATTTGGCTTGCAGCGTAGTATGGCTAGGTGTTCGTAACTGATCACCGAAGTGAAGCAACGGACGACACGGTCAGTTTTCGGATGGGTGACCGCAGAGAGTTACATTTACAACTGAGCGCTTACGTGGGTCGGATGATACGTTGAATTGTATGCCCCGGTTGGATGTTCTTTAATAAGAACAGCCCGGCCATGTCGGAGGCCTTCACACGGTTTAAATACCTACTCTTACACGAATTCTAGCCCGACCTATATGGACGTGTTATTTTACCAAAAGAATAACATTTTATACCAGGCGTTTTGATTTCACGGCCTTGAATTTAAGTAGTTACCTACTTATCTTAAATCCTTTTGTAGATTAAATCGTTGAACAAAAAAAAATCAGATTTTATTACGTCGTTTTATATTTCGTTTTTATAAAATGATAAAATTAAAATATTTTATTACGTACAAAACTTATAGAGATATTTAACGAAGAACTTATTTTGTCCAGCAAGTTAACACATAGAAAATTTAACAAACCTTACAAGTACGGAACAATAAAAACCAAAAGACGAAAACCTTTTTGCTCTATGTTATTGACAATCCGCTGTCACCTTTACAATAATTGACAGTTTCGTAAACTTGTACAGAACATTTCTCATCTCTTTAAACTTGAAAATTCAATATGAGCGACCAACCAATATCCGAACAAGATTTGTTATACGCGATAAGAGATATTTTACAAAGGAATGGCTACTTGAATAAACTAACTGCTGAGGTACCTAATTCATCAGACTAGCTACACTCTGCGGCTTGACCTGCGCTATCCTCCAGAACCTATTTTTTCCGAGATAAGCTTTATTAATCTAGGGTGATAAGCACCTCCATACCAGTTTATCTAGGTAGATTAGATATGTTTAGTCTTTGCAAAGTTGAGTGAGAAAATAAATACTAAACGTGTATTTTTTTTTTTATCCTATTAAGTGCCGAGACGAACAAATCACTCGCCTGATTAGGTAGGTAAAATATACTACCAAACTTTCTGTATTCATAAACGTTGATACATACATAATACTCCAATGAACGAGCTTTTCTATAAGTGAGATACATTTTAACAGTTCTATTGGTTCCTCTCACAAATACACCACTGCATATAAGGCAATTGTAAATACATACTCGTATGCTTATCTTGCTACAGCCAAGTACATAAGGTCTTTTTCTTCAGTCCTATGCCAGTCTCATTCACTGCATTCCTGCCGCCTTTACAATGTCAACCGACCAACGAGTCAAACCAAATTAATTGTATGATTCAGATGCGAGCTCAAGTAACGGAGCTCCTCCGCGACCGGCAGTGCTCCGAGAACCTCCCGCCGCCGCCCTCCGACGAGACGCTCCTCATCAACGAACTGGTGAAGGAGTACCTGGAGTGGAACGGCTACCTGTACACCGCGTCGGTGATGAAGTCGGAGACAGCGATGCCTGCTGAGCAGAAAACCAGGTTCAGTGCGAGGTTTTTTTAGTAGGCTCGTTTTTAACAGGCTAGAAGTCTTTCGTTAGTTTTTTTTTATGCCATAGGTTACAAACAAACTAACGGGCAATCTGATGGTAAATTATCACCTTCGCTTATGGATACCCGGAGCATCACCGGAGACGTCACGGATACGCGAACACGTTGAGTTTTTAAGACCTTTCAGCTTTTAGAAACTAACACTATAAGGCTAGACACACGCCCTATGCGAACTTACTTCTATACAATACCCATTTGATATCCAAAGCTAAATTCATCCACTATTGTCTTGCCGCCTTAAACGTGATAATATTACGTATTTTTTCAGATTGGAGCTATGTGCTGAAGTCGGTGTCAAAGACGATGAAAAGTCTTCTGCTTTGCCCTTACTATCAAACATAGTTGCGGCCTACACAGAAAGGATACGACGTAAGATCAACAAGACCAAGTGCAGGAAAGAGGTCCCTTCCCACACAAGTGTTGGATGAGCTTTAAATTATTTTAATAAATATTTTGGAAAATTTGATTATCATAATATCTTTCCATAGTTAGAAACTACAGGGTTAAACAGAAAGGGCACATAGTACTCATCATTATGAACAACTTTTACTATGCGAGCAACCTGGAATTGGAGAAAAAAAATCAGCTGTTCCACGCATTTTGTCGAGTGTCATTGACATTTTTCTATGGAACAGGCGTTTTTTTTCGCGAATTCCAGAGTTTTTCATAATGATGAGTACTAGGGGCCCTATTAGGCTTAGCATATCCTTTCTGTATAGCTCTGTATAGTAAAATTATATCTGCTTGTCTATCTTTATCGGCTAGATCGACTCGAGATGAATAGACTTCAGCCCCACACTTAACAAGTAACAATAATTACATTAATTAAAATAACGTCTCAAATAACCGCCTCGCCGCGGTCTAACATCTCGTTGAAAAGCAAATATTTTATTGAAAAAAGAATGTTATTTACTTTTCAATCTGTTTTAGACTTTTTCAGAGAAATTATAGCAGATATTTTATTCATTCGTACCCTACCCAGACTTATAATTACATCTAATTTAGTTGCTGAAAAAAATCCATTAAACTAACACTCACATCATAATGAATGATTTTCAAAAAGAAACCGTAAATAAATAAACTTACCAAACATATTCAAACATTACAATCTGTTACAAGTCTCTTCAAATTTCCAAAGCCATAACTTTCCAAAGAGCTGGAAACTATATTTATCGATTCAATAACTTACCTTATTCACGGTTTAATCAAATAACTTGAGAGAAATCTCGACAGGTCAATTAGAGCTGTCGGATCTGGCACTCTGCGGTATAATTACGATGCCTGATTGTAGATCAGATTTTCGCTTAATTACTGGTCTCAGCTTTGAGGTCTATGGTTAGGTTACCTAACCTAACCAAAGTGAAATTACCACCACTATGTGTAACTCAGGTATTACGTAGCATGTGATAAATTCCTAGCTCTCAGGTAGGATCATTTAATTTTGTACTTCAAAATAAATGGCACTTGTAGCAACAATGTGCTACGTAAACGCTACGGCGTAGCGTGTAGCACTTAGCTAGCTAAGCTACGTAATAGAAAATCTCTTCATTGTAACTCGCGTAGAAGGCACTAAGGTCCCTGATGGAGGATCTAATAGCGAGAAATCTGGTCTCGATCGACGTAATCTGGCGTTTCCATTACATTAATGGAAAACCTTTAGCAATGATATGACCTACTACTCTTTCTACGAAAAAATCTTTATTTCACACAACGTTATCAGGATGAATACTATCTATTGTATTTGCTACCAGATTTGATGCGTAATCAAGTACTTACCAAACTAAATAAGTAATAAAACCTCAGCACAAACACAAACTACTCCAACACAAACATTTTTACATTTAACCAACCGCTCAGCAAAGTAATCCAAAGAGCAAAGTTCCCAACTCAATGAATGGTTAAACTCGGTTGTGTATTTAACCTTAACTTTCCAGCTTACACGTAAACACCCTTTCTAAGAAATTAGCTCCTCGCAGCGTAATTCTAAGTGATTGATGCTCTCAATATAAATTAATGAGTCTAACACCCCTATTGGAGGTCAACAGCTTCGCTTAAAGCATGAAAGCTACACACGTCGATACAAATAACGCTCATACATCTTCCGAGCTATTCAAGCTTCTAGCGGAGTGAGACCGAAACCTGAAAATTCCGGTACGAAGACGAGATGTTTGTGAATAAATAAAATTCAATAATTTTAAATTCCATATGTTAATGTTAATAAGTACTGGGTACACATTGACAAACCACTGCTTCGACCCATATTTACTATAATAAAACACAGCGATTGCTTTTTAATCATCTTTTAACTCCTCAGGTTACTCTTTCGAAGATTTGTTTCATACCATGTCCTGTTCTCGAAAAATCTTTATGAATCTTCCATGAAATCTTTGCCTGGTTGCCTGGAAGAGATCGCTCTTAGCGATTAGGCCGCCAGTTGTCGCACTAGTTTTATGTGTTTTCTTTTGTTTGTAATTTATGGTGTGAACAATAAAGAGTTTATCTATCTATCTATCTTTATGAATCTTTCATGATATTACTAACTGATAAACACAACCTCTACGGATAGTTCATCAGAGTTTCCTATTTAGTTTTTTTTTCATTTATTATCGCCAGTGACTAAGTATAGTCAGTAGTGCGTGGAAAACGTTTGATAATGATGAATCCTAAACCGCTATATCTATAAAATCAGTGTTGAGAACATAGATTTTTTATTCACTCTTATTTAACTCATTGACCTTTACCTTTTTACCAGCACTCGCAATTTGTCCAAATTGTGAGTACCGCTTTTATTTGTACCGCTTTAATTTTCAAGTCCTTTCGTAATTTATTTCCGGTTCATGGGTATGAGCACATAAGTACGTATCATGCAATCAGTCTTCAAGGGAGGCGTTTGTTACTTTCTGAAGAGTGGATTACGAAACGTGTGTAACCTTACCTACTTATCGGAGTAATTACACGGGTAGGTACGAGTATATTATGAATGTCAATGTTAATTAATACGATATATCGTAATGAAAATAATTATACCTAATGCGAAGTATTAAAGTTTCGTAAACCTATTCCGTAGTTAATGTTTCGAATTGGTTTCATCTAGGCAAGCGTGCTCCATCATAGACAGCATTATTGTTCACCATCAGGAGAGATAACGCGCAAACGCTGGCTTATCATCGATAAAAATAATAAAAAAAACTTTTAATACCTAAAAAAATATAAAACCTAAGTACCTACTCGTAAGTATATAGGGGCGTTATTCTGGATCGAAAGCGCTCGATATCAAAGATTGTTCACACCCAGATAGCGCCGTTCCATTCCAATCCATTTCAGAATCAGATCTCATAGCTGGAGCCATTTTTGAAATGGCCCGAGCCCGATCATTGTCCAGACTTAACGGCAGAGATGGACCAAATTGTGTACTCGAATGATTATTATGTTCGAATTTTACTCGATTATGGAAAATATACAAAATTATTATTAGTAAAGGAGTCGAGGAAATATAATTACGCTTTTTTAAAGAATATATTTATTTCAGCTCCACTCTTACTTATTTTGTAGTTAGACTTGAAAGAGACGGTATTTTATTTTTCGTATATTGATATGATTGTCTTTATAATTTTTTTCGGCAAAACTTATGTTAAAGATGTAAAAGAAACTTATGTAAAAGATACTGATTTTTGTATTTTTTTATTCGACTATAGGCTTGCGTTTGACTGTCACCTCGCCTGATGGTAAGCAATGATGCGGTCTACGATAAAGCACGCTTGCCTTCAAGGAACCGATCCTGATTGGTTGTCTGATTGGTTTATTACAAAAAAAGACAATAATTGCCCGCATAGGTATACTCGTAATAAGACGAAACTTTTATCCGAATTCGAAGAACTCGATTGTGCTTTAATTGCGTTTCACGAGCCGATCTCTAGCGGGCCGGGTTTTACGGAGAGAATTTATCTTGTGAATCTGTTCGCCATTGAACGTCAAAGAGCTATTGTGTCTAACTGATTACTGCAGGTAATAGATGTGAGAGCGCACAATGGCTTGTTCATTGGACTCGGTTAACTGGCGGACTGACGGGCAGGCGCGGCGGCGAGCAACCCTGCTAGGAAATGCCTACTGGATATCTGACCGTGGTGAAACAACCAGTGAATGGGTAGTGCATGCGTGCGGTAAGATAGGCTTGAATTTGATATGCTCGATAATTTAACTAAAGCCTGCTGCAGTCTTAGTATTAACTGACTGCTCTAAAGATGATTTCGGTGACGATAGTTAATACGAGAATTTTTTTTGACCGATTCTGAAATGTGTTGTAAGATTTCTAAATTCTAATTTTGGTTTTATATTTATGTAGTTTTGTTTTGAAGTTGTTAGGTAATCACGTGCTTCGAGGGGTATGCAACAAAGTTAAAGGATTGATCTTTATCTTGATTGTCAAAGATTTGACATAATATTCTTTCCGAAGCCAGAAGTATTTTCGAACATAATCGTCGAATACATTCGATATTCGGATAGCTAAATCAGATAGCAGATTCGAAGGTTCTAGACTATCAATGTCTTGTCCAAAAGTGTTCTATCTTGCATGCCCCTGTGTACGAACTAAGCACCCTCTAGCGGCTCGACAAACGATCTCGGGATAGCCTTACGCGAAGGGAGCGATTCAATTTTCTGTGAGATACAGGATGTCCCTGAGTTACAACATTAAAACCGGCGACTAAAATTCTTGCTCTTTTCGTTTTTAAGTTCTAGCGAGACTAAGGAACAGCAATTGATTTTTATAAACAGAATAACAAGAAAATTATCTTCTTCTTCTTTCGTTATACTCGTATGTAAAAATGAAATTTCTGTTCGTTTGTCTCGCTAAAACTTGAGATCGGCTTGACCGATTTGAATATTTATTTTTTCGTTTTGTTCGCTCTAATACAAGGAAGGTTTGAAAGTAAAAAAAAACAGCAGGTGAAACCGCCGAGCGCTGCTAGTCTACTTAGGTAATATGTTTTACCTACTAGTTCAAAATTACCTTAATTTTACTATGAAAACAAACATGTATTGTTTTTGAAAATTTTTTGTTAAAATTAACACGGGAATACTCACGTATAATTAAGTCGTCTATTACGACTAGTAATCCGGGAAAATTAGACCAAAAAATAGGAGTAACCTTACATTAATTCCTACCCAGCTGAAAATTGGTAGGATTGTTCAGAACACCATCATAAATGAAACCTAAAAAGTCCTCATCGATCCGATACGTGCAAAAATTTTTACTCCGGGTGGCCTGGTCTGAAATGAATATTAGCATATCTCGAAAACCATAAGTCCTATCAACATGCATTTTGAAGCAATACTGTAGAAAATGTTATAGAGAATACACATGTCTTGAACAGTTTCCTCGTAGCTCGAACCATTTCTGAGAAAATCGCGAAAACCCCGTTTTGGTGACCTTCTACCCGGAGTAAAAATTTATGCACGTGTCGGATCGATGAGGACTTTTTAGGTTTCATTTATGATGGTGTTGTGAACAATTCTACCAATTTTCAGCTGGGTGGTTACTGTACGCTCTGATGTCTAAATTGACCAGGCTATAGTTTCGATCACATTCGGTGATATTCGTCGGAATTTTCATCTTCATCAGCACTAACAGCACCTGGTAGGACGCTTGTAATCTTCTGATGAAGATCACCGAATGTGATCGATACTAATAGTATTAGGCGACTGATTTTTAGGTGAATATTTGCGTGTTAATTGTAACAAAATATCTAGTCTTAGATACAAAAATAGTCAATTATTATTTTTCCCTAAAAACTCGAAGCTCCTTTTGAATATATTATAAGAGTACAGAGTAATTACGTAATTAGTCAGTAATTACCTTAATTACGAAGTAATTAGTAGGTAATCAAGATGAATAAGAGAGAAAAACCCACTACTATTTAAATAACTCCAAAATTTCGGTTGTTACATTTCAGTTTCAGTATTTATTTTTTATATCACAAATTAAATCTTTAAGTTTTGGTTACAATAATCATTGTGTTATACCATAATGAAGAAGTTTTGTTTTTGGTATTGCAACAATATAAGAAGTAAGCTTACATAGGCATAGTGGCTTGTCCTGGTGGCAGAGTTTTAAGGCCGCTCGAAGGCCTCTGACATGGCTTGACGGTTGTTTCTATAGGACAATCAACTGGTACCAATTTAAAGAGTCATCTGACCCACGGTAGCCGCTAAGTTGTAAATGCCATCCGAAGACTGACTGTGTCATCCGTTGCTTAACTTCGGTGATCGTTTACGAACACCTACTCGAGCTACTCTATGAGCGCTACTAAATAACATTCCAAAACGTATTATTAAGCACTTGCCTTTCTGTCTGTCCCTTAATTCTAGCCTTAGCAAGCTTCACGTTTCAGTAAACCAAATAATAGCAATCGTGCTCTCAAATATCCCAATCACAAATAACCCAGTAAATTATTGTCGGCCGCAAGTGTCGTGGCTAACGTTGGCCAATTAATAGTGTTTCCTTCGCAGCCACGTATGGGTCACCAGCTTTCTTATATATCGGGTCGTGTTGTCCTCAATTAGGGCAGCACAGGTTATTGGAGCTGCTTGTGATGGTGATTAATTGATTGTTCCTGGTTTGTTTGGGAAACAACGTAAGGCTGTTGTACAATACATGTTTCTGTCTTTGGAATGGTCATCCTCCATTTCGCGGACTTAGTGCAAGAAGTCGTAATTGCAGAAAATCAATAACTGTTTTGTTATGAAAACGAATGTGGTATTGACAAATTTTGGCTATAATTAATACGGGACCACTCAAGTTTTATTGAGTCGGATACTGCGACTAGTTTGGATCACATTCGGCGACTTTTTCAAGAGTTGATTACAAGCGTGATGCGCTCGAAGTTGCGTCCCGCCTGGCACTGATTTCGCAGTTAATGACTTCTTGCAGTAAGACGGACGATTTATGACCCAGTCATTAGACGGCTCGGCAGGCTCAGGCGGAGACGATGGGACGAACTGAACTCCAAAATAAATTGACAAGCACAGGTTCCCAATAAATTAAATAAGTGAGGAAGATGCGAATATACTAAGCTATCAATGCCAAAATTAATACATCAAAACATACCAAAATAGAACAATAATGTTGATAAAATAAAATTTAAAATAAATTGATAAATTAAACTTAGTTAAAACTTGCATCCGCATTCCGCTTGAAGTATTTTGTAGGTTTCCCCCCCTTTGCCAGCCTACCTAAAATAGCCAGGCTTCTAAATGTAACAGAACACAGCCTGGGCTCGCTGGTAACTATTTAGCTCCTGTTTCGGCAGGTGTTGTGATATTCGAGAATTGTTGCAAAGTTTCTCGTATGAGTTTAACTTCTTAACTTGTAAGTCTTTTTCAAAAACACATATGTAGATAAGTCCTAAAACAAGTTTTATGAAAACCCGCGTACTAAATCTGCGCGGATCGAAAACTCTTTTTGAGTGTCCAGATTTTATAAACCAAACAATGTATTATAATATGCAGGTTCAATTGCAATTTTTGTCTAAGCTGGGAAAAGTTATCTTAATTCAAAACTGCTAAATAGAAAATGACAACAAAATTAAGTTATTATACTTTTCGTCTTCATCTTTTCAAACGCGTCATCAATACCCAATCCACAAAACTCGGTGTAGATAAAGTAACTAAGAGTAAGCAGACAAAACAAAATCAACGATTGATTCGAGTTGGAAACAAGCAAGGCTCATCTAACCGCTACAATGGGTTCCAAACTCGGACTAAAGTTTAAAAGAAACGACATCAAACAGAACTGAAAGTGCTGTAAGTGCCGTGGGGAAACTTTTCAACCAATTTACAATGATAGCGACGAAATAAAGGAGGAATCGTGTTTGTTTGTGTGTTTGTGGCTTAATATGATGGTTCTAGCGGTTACTGGCGAAGTTAGAATTGTGTTGTGCTATTAGTCTGCTCTGCAGTGAGTAGAATAGGTTTAGTTTACGACTTCAATTTTGAATGATATAGGTCATTCAGAACTATGGTTTTGATACTATTAAAATAACTCGACAAGTTTTGCAACATAAGTATTTTTATACAATTGATAATAATTAGCTACAGTTTATTCTTCTTATTCCAAAATCCTTAAACTTCCCAGAGACATTTCCAATCCTATACAAAAATAAAATGTCAATTGATACAGTAATACGCACGCAATGTTTCAAAACCACGTTTGGTTTCCATAGTAGGTATATCATATTTATAAGGTAAAAACAGCTCTCAACTAATTTTCACAATTTTAAAAGAACTACTAAAATTATACGAGATAGAATAACAATTTCAATAACCATTATCTACCTTCGCTAAAATTACGAAAATACATATAAGCGTAGGAAGTTACTACTAAATATTTCCTCTGAAACCGTTTCCCCGTGCATGCTATTATAGTTTGTGAGAAAGGAGGCCGGGGGGAAGCATTCTTTGTTTTTCAGTGCACCTTTTTATGATGTTTTATTTATATTTCTCGTGGTTAACCCGTATTTACTTGACTCCGGGGAAACGCTATGTATTTTGAGCCGGTGTGGATGTACGACAAGTTTTACGAAGTTACAATGCCGTGACACTGCACTGAACAGACGCTGTGCTGTATGAATACTTTTATGATCCACAGTCATATTTCAGTAAATTGCAATTTACAAAAAGAGTATTGACTTTATTAAGCTTTATTTTTTGATCACGTCCTAAATTAGATTGGTCTGAAAGCGTATTGTCATCGTGAGTAACAAAACTTTTATTTTGTACGTTAAAAAATTAACCTAAAAATGCGGGATCAAACAGAATTTTTTACTCCGAACCCCATAGGCGTATAACTGTATACTATTCGCTGCCGGAAGTTAAAATTGTGAAGCCATTTGAGAAATATTTAGCTGGCCTTCTCTGATTGTGGAGTAAGCCATTCAACCTTACTAAATGCCATGTTCCATACGAAACAGGTAATAAGAAGAACATCGGAATAGCAACAAACTCGTTAGTTAGAAAAGCATTAAGTTAGCAGCAAAGAACAAAATCGGAAGAACAAGTTAAACCTCATTTTACCTAGGTAACACTATGATATTTATTGTATAAATAGCTGCCACTCGGCGCGGTGGTACACCCGCTGTTTTTTTTTCTTTTTTTTACTTTTGAACCTTCCCTGATCTTATAATAAATATTTCAAGATCAAAATTAGCGAAATCGGTCCAGCCGTTCTCGAGTTATAGCCAGCCAAACGAACAGCGATTAATTTTTATAAATAAGAAGATGTGTAATTTTAGTAGGTACACTTAACTTGATTTATCTCTGAGATATTTTTATCGACAAAACTGTAAAAGTAATCGTATAGACATTGTGTACAAATCAGTACATAGCCATTCATTTAGTATGTACCTTCAGTACACAGCTATGTTTGATTTTGTAACGCCGCCTTTGGTCAGGTTAGTGGGTAATTAATTAGGTCCGAGGCTCGGAGCGCCGTGGACGGTCTAATGGTCTAATTTATCGACTCGAGTGGCCGCAGGCTGAGTTTCAATATAAGTAGATGGAAGGTACGTAAGATTCTCAAAGGTAGGCAATTCATTGAAGATGCCTGGGGCATTGGAAGTGTACGTAGGCGGTGGTGACCACTTTGTCAAATAAAAGTACGTTTCGCACTCATAGCTCCCCACTAGGATACCTTGTGTCGAGGATGCCATGGTACACACAAAGACAGGGACAGCTAGCACCCAAATCTAGAACAGTTATTTAAATTCATCATTCAATCATCTGCCCGGCTGGGAATCGAACCCTGGACCTCTGTCGACAGGTCACCTATACCTATAGCGTCCTATATAGGTGACCTGTCGCTTGTTTGTCTCAGTGTGTCCTTTTGTAAATTTACCGAATCAACTGATTTATAAAATTAGAGAGATGGGTAGATTAAACCGTATTCCACGACCCTGGTCAAGTGCGGGTTGGTAGATTCACATACGCCATTAAACTTCTTCTCCGGACGTACTCGTATGCAAGTTTCCTCGCGATTAATTCATTTTAATTTCCCTGTAATAACACATTATTAAAATATTCACCCCCCGATTCCAGCCGCTCTACAGTTAACATTTCACGAGCCAAGGGGCAAATGCCCCCATACCTGATTACGCTCATTTTGTAAGGCATTACCCGTTTCGCATCTCCATAATCGTCAAACGTCTAAGATGATTATCTTATTAACCATCGCTTATCTTATTACCTCGGTATCAGCTCGGTAACCACAGACGACGAATTAATGAAGCTGGTTAGTCTGAAATGCGTGTGGTTTTTGAAAGTCACTCTAATATGTACCTACTTAATATCACTTCAATGTGTAATGCCATGGATGCATAAAACTTGTCTGTTTAATATAATGAATTGGCGCTTTTAGTGAATGATACAATACTCTTTATTGATATTACTAAAATAACAATATAATAAAATAACATACTCGTATAGCACACATAGTAAAATACATAAGAAAAAGGCACAAAAGGCGGACTTATCGCTCAGAGTCTTTCTATTAGGTACTTTTTAGCTGACAAACTATCGCCCTCGAGTTGAGATTTTTGAAGCCAAGCACGGTGGGTTGAGGGCCAGATCTTTCTTAAAGCTACGCGTTACTATCTTCGAAACCAGCGCCCTAGTCACTATCAGATATTAAGTCATCTACAAACAAGATTACATTTAGATATTTATTTTCATTTTCCTATAGTTGTCATCTTACTTTTCGTAGATCACATTGAGAGGTTTTTGAATTTGAATAATGCCTTTTCTATCCCTTTAGTCTGCGCAATGAACTAATGAATAGGCTAGGAATACACCTCACGTGATGGAAATACAAGCTCAACTGTCAGTTGGTAAATGAAGCTGATCATGGAACAAACAATGTTTCAGCTTTATTCGCGAAATTGAATTTTCGTGTAATAAAATGAGACTGGCGTATTTTACTTAGCTGGCTGTATAAATGAGATTATATTTCTTGTTTTTTTCATTCTGTTTTTATAATGGAACATTAAGATTTAGATTATAGAATTTTTTTTTCCAAACATTTCTTGTTTCTTGTTCTGTTTTTTTAATGTTTCTATGTTAAAAAGTTTCAAAAAACTTTTTTTTCATCCCACCATCTCGGAAAGAGTATTTTTAATCTTCAATATCTGAGTGGAAAAGCCGTTTTTATTCTCTAGAGGATAAAGTAAATTGAATTTAGAACATCGTGTGCACTAAGTTTGTGAATTAAAAAAACATTAAACCTATTTACTGCTACCTCTATGGTGCCGAATATATCATACAACTTTTTTTTAATTTGTTAAAAACTCAGACTCGGAACCTTCTTGGTGTTCTTTTTTCAATTTGCTTTGTACGCGGTTCTTTACGCGGCATTTTTTCACGTCATTGTTAAACCTTATACCTATTAAAAACAAGAAACTTGAAAACAAGTGAAAAAACTAAAATGAGTGATTCTAGCGACGAGGAAGTTTGTTTGACGCTAACAGAATTGACTGAAACTGTTAATAATGCGCAAATGAGCTTTTCCACTCAGATATTGAAGATTAAAAATACTCTTTCCTCGCTGAGGTGGAATGAAAAGTTACGTGTTGCACTCGAGTGCAAAGATTTTTCACCTCGTGCTCTTTTGATTCCCTCGCTAACGCTCAGGATTCTAATTTTGAATCACTCGCTGCGCTCGTGATTCAATTTTAGAATCCTTCGCTTGCTCGGTCATCAAAATTGAACACGCGGTTAAAAAGCAACTTTGCACTCTTGTATAACAAATAACTATTATGTCACCGGTGGTAAACAAGCAGACGGACCGGGCCAACTGATGGTAGACGATCACCATCATCAAAACCAACCAACCAACCACCAACAACCACCACCATCATCATATATTATGTGGAAATTTGTAACACGAACGAATATGCCGACCTTTTAAGATTTTATTAATATCCGTTTGGAAATATCCCTTAACAGCAAATACCTATCGGGTATATAAAAATACTAAGCATACTATATAAAAATATATAAAAATACTATATAAAAATACTAAGCAGAAATAACAAAACAATCTTCCAGTTTATTCTTTAAAATAAACGCAAAATCTTTTATATTATCTATGATGTTTAATATACGTTTTATATGCATTTTTCTTCGCCAATATTGTAAACTGAAAGCATTTAAAACAGTTTTTTTAAATCGTTGCACAGAAATAAGATCAGAAGAAAAATTTTGCGTGACTTTGTACCCTCAATTGCCGTAAAGGAGGGAATGAATTAAGACCATTTTGAAGGTTCCTCGACAATTGGAGACATAAATTATTCACCAGAGCGGAATGTTTCTAGTGGGATCGTACAAGCCAGCTGGCGCCGAGGAACATCAGCATTGGATAGAATAGCAAGTAATGTTTTTATACAACCAAGAGAAGTAGTACTAACAATGTCTGTTGCTTTCGACGCTTCGTTTTCATTGGATCATGAAACCTTTACAATATTTTCTAAAAATAACTTCATGCCAATTTTGTGGATTCTATTGATTTAATAGAATTGAAATTGATCAAAATTGGATCTAGTTAAAAATTTCGGTATTGTTTTTTTTTTTTATATCTAATAATGAATTAAAAATAATATGTTGTAAAGTGGTCACTTTTTAAGAACCTTTTTTATAATCACACAAATCAACTAAGATCGGCAGTTACCCCATACCTGTGAAGACACTTTATCTCCAGGCATTCGCTATTCCAAACCACACGGCTATTCCAGTTTGCTGCGAAGTTCCGTGATCGGCACAATACTTTATAGTTATAGGGATGTGGATATTAGACCAGAGAGATTCGGCTACTTTCTCGGGTCCGATTACAGGTACGATTAACCTGGATCGGTAGTGAGGTCACGAAATAGAGGTGTGCACAATCTTCTAAGAAAAAAATCGATTACTTAATACCAAACAAAAAGTCGGTACTGCCATACTGCCGTCCACTATCTATAATGCCGTTAAGCCTCAAAACCAAGTTTGGAGATATCAGCAAAAAACGCGGGAGATGTTTAAAATGAATGCTACTTTATAACCATAAACTATAGACGAGACTTCCTGATATAGAAATATATGTTTTTTATAGTACTTTATAATAAATGTACTTTAAAATGAATACACCTGTTTATTTAAATGTAAAATACATTTTTTGCTTTATAGCCGTGCTTTAAATTTTGATAAAAGTGAAAACCAAACGCTAAAATGCAGTTAAGTTCACCGTAACGGCATTTTAGCTTAGTGTTTTTAGGTAACTGACTATTGAAATTTATGTTTCATAAAATTAACTTAAATTACTTAACTAAAATGCCGTTAATGTATTTTAGCCACATTCTTAACAAGCATTATGGATAACTTATATAAAAAAAAAAATTAAGCATTCAAATACTTATCTTTAAAGCAGTTAAACATAAAACATCTGGGACATAGCCACTTTTTAGTTAAGCATTTACTACTAATAATTGAAAATACCATTTCAAAATAAGCTAACTTGAAAAATAAAACTACAATAATTATCTAACTTAAAAGATATGTTTATTATTGAATAATTAAAAATAATGTAATATATACATACCCATAATATTCGATTTCTGCTATATATTAAAGAATAAATAAATATAATAATAAATAAATTAATTAATAAACCTTACAAATAATTTGGGGATTGGTTTAGTAATACTACAATTTTAAACAGTTCAAGTGCTTCTTGTTTTCCTCGAGGTCTACCGCCTGCGCCCACACGCTTGAGGCATACATGATGATGGGTTCCACCACTGCGACGTAGATGGTTCTCGTGATCGCGCTCTTTAGACCCCAGGTCACTTTCGCCGCACGTGCAATCTGTTTGGAGATATCCGCCACCTTTTTACACTGGGCTTTCACGTGTGCTTTGAAATTGAGCCTACAGTCGATCAACAGGCCAAGCAGCTTGACTTCTTCGACGAGATTAAGCTGGATGCCAGACATGACCAGGTTTGGGGGTTCGTACTTCAACTTTTTGGTGAAGAGCATCGCATTAGTCTTCTGCGCTGCAAAGTTGAGCTTGTTACGTTTTCCCCATTTCACGATCATGTCCAACGTGTTGTTGGCCTGCTGCTCGATGATGTTTGACTGTGAACCTGTGAACACGAGAACGACGTCATCCGCGAAGGCTTGAGAGTATACTCCCTCTGCTTCCAGCAGTCGCAGCAGCGAGTCTAGGATTACGTTCCAGAAGGTGGGTCCGCCGATAGATCCTTGGACACACCCTTTGGTAGTTTCGCTCTCGTGGGCTGCTCCTGCATAGTTGACTTTGACTTTTCGGTCATTGAGGTATGAGTTTACCATCTCGTAGAAGTTTTTTGGACACCTCTTCTTCGCTAGATTGTCTTTTAGGGCGGGCCAACATGCATTGTGGAATGCGCCCTCTATATCCAGGGAGACTAGGAGTACGATGTTTTTGCTGTTTACTCCTTTTTTAATGTGCTCTACCAGGTCATAGAGGGCGTCTTCGGTTCCTCGTTGGGGCATGAAACCATACTGTTTCTGACTGATGGTCGGGAGGAGATGCCATTGGAGTCGGTTTACCAAAAGCTTTTCGACGTTAGACGTTTTGACGGTATGACTTTGGATGTGTGTAATCTGTTTTACCGGGTTTGCGTAGGATAATCACGTGCGCCGCTTTCCACTGCTTGGGAAAGTACCTCAGCAACAAGCATTTGTTTGCTATCGCTAAGAAGATTTGCCGTTCGCTTCGGATGGCTGCAGCGCAGATGTCAACGATGAGCCCGTCGGTTCCGGGGGCTTTTTTCGGGTTTGATGAAGTAATGAGTAAAATCATGAAGTAAAACGACAATAGCAAATATCAATAACACACTGGCGAAGATCTTAAATAAATTATTGCGTTGAAACCACTGTTTATCTTGCAGAATAAAACGATAGACTCGCCATTACAAAGTAACACTAAAACCAGACATCTTTTTTGACGATTAACGCGGGAGTCACAAGCCTACCACTAACTAGATAATGATTATCAGATCTAGTTCTTTTTTCTACGGTGATAATATTAGTGTAACAAAAAAAAAAAATAAAGCGCGGGGTGATGGCAGATAACGGCGTTTTAATTAAGGAATGCTGCTTAACGTTTTTTAAGTTGAGGAAATATATAAAAAAATATACAATTTAAATTTCGAATTTCTTTTGACGACTTGCAAGTGTAGTAAATTGTATAATGGAATAAGGTGAATCCTTATCTTAAAAACGGTTAAGCGACCTTAACGTCTTTTATTCGAAGGTTTTTCTTGTAACTGTGTTTTAGTTAAGGAATTTTTCAATAAATTAAAACACACACCTCAACTTAAAAGTAATTAAAGTACTATAGCTGTGTTTTAGCGTACAAAACACAATAAACGGCTTTAAAGGTAAGTAATTATTTGATATTTTAATACATTATTTATGTCGTTATGGGATTATAGCGGCTAGTTAGTTAGATAATGTTATATGACGACTTTATAGACGTGTAATGTTGAAAAGAAATGTCATGTAGCGGCGTTTGTGCTATTTTTATCTTAGGACCTATGACAGATAGGAACACGTTTGTTAGACAGGTAGATAGAGAATTTTAAACTCTATCCTATCATGTTTAAAAGTAAAAATCGACCCCCTGTGGCTTAACGGCTTTATAGTTAGTGGACGGCAGCATATAGTAGTTTAGTAGTGCAAGTGTACTGTGTAAAAACTTTTAAACTACTAGTACTTAGCAACCTCAGTTTCACTCGTATTTTCCGGGATAAAAGTAACCAATATGTTAATTCAGGGTATAAGCTACCTTTATGCCAAACTTCAACTAAATCCGTTCAGTCGTTTTTGCGTGATTGAGCAACAAATATCAGAAACATCTGAATAACCAAATTTTGACATTTATAATGATATTAGGGTTTTCACATCGTATGTAACAAGCACGGGTAACGAAGAATTTAAGTGTTTTGGGAAATGTCTGCATTTTCAGATTTTGTAACACCAATTGCACAACAATGGTTTTACTGGAATTCTGCACAAACCATTGTCTGGTGTTACGTTCTTTATGTGAAACGGAAGAATTTCGCTGAAAAAGTTCCAAACAACGCGGAGAATTGCCAGTCATCGGCGTAAATTAAGCTTAAACGAATTTGCACCAGTTTGGGAACCTCTACGGTACCATGTGTGTACAATGTGTTTACTAAAACATACTGTTGAAAGTATGTTGAAACAGCGCCTTATTTGGATACTTAAAATAAAATTATTGAAAATTAATGTATTCAGACAGTACTTAGAGGTATAATTATTAAATTAATATTTTAGAGCGTTGTTCTTGTCGGTAGAGTAAGTTAAAAGTTAATAGAAACCTCGACCAAATCAATTTGAGAAGGTGTGCCGTATCCTTTCGTTCCCATTTAACGCATTTTGGACATAAAGCAACATTATTTTTATAAGTAATTAATTTATTTTCACCAACCATAGGTGTTTATTTATAGGGTTGAACGACATCGTTTAGGAAGCAGGAAGGCAGAAGACAGTAACACAAGGCCAGAAAATATGGTAGATTCAAAGACGAGACCTTAGCTGAAGTAGGAAGAAACAAAACGATGACGATGATGTACAAGAATTCCAACTGTACAGCGTTTTTCATCTAACAAGCAAGAATACAACAAAAAATCTAACTTATTTTTCCAAACAAAATAAATTCCAAAACATTGTACAACGAATTTACCTAACTTTCAAGTTTCGGAGTGATTCGGTGTCTATCAATTTGACGAAGGCCTTTTTCCTTAGATAGATCTAAATAAAACAAAGGAATTCCTATCTTAGAGGAAGTATTGTGTAATCTGTGTCTATGTGGTCAATGCTTCAAAATATACAAGTTCAGTTTCAGGTTTCAGCATATTTAATGATTTTTCCGTGATGTACATGTACATAATATTAAAAATATTATGCATACCTAATATTAGAAGGTTCTCGAGTTCAATGGACGGTCAGGCTCTGTAAATAAAATGTAAATGCTTATTCCTTCAAACCGTCAATCATTTTGCCAGCGTAAAGAAGGGTAATATTTTTCGGTCGGATATCTGTGTGTTTTATGTATACATCCATGCTTTTATGTTTTGACGGGTGTTGGTAAAATCGTCTTTATGTCCGTAGTGTCACAGGCATTATTACGTTGGCAGATATTTTATTTAACTTAAATTAAAGTGTGTACCTATTGCTGTTAGCATTGACTTCGACTACTTACATTATGTTTAGGCAGATGAGTTGAAACATACCTATATAATTCAAACAAGTTATAGGTACCAACTTCCATCGTAAGTGTAATATTATATTTTGTCGACAAACAAGACGCTCGCTCAAATGAAAGCAATAATTCAATGCAAGTATTACCAGAATGTTACAAGACGTTATAAAATAGAATAGAATCAAACTATTATCTTAACCACAAAGATTATTAGCTATTAGCTTTTTTTCAGTTTTTTTTTTAAGATTGCGAGGTACTTGAACCCCTACACTTGTACGTACCCGTAAACTTGTGATTTTGCAAAGCCAGCCCGGGCCATATTAGATTCGGTCCGCTACAGCCACCTGTCTGGCACATTTAATTAAGAAATGTTTTCGTGCGACGCGGCGCGGCGGGAGGCGGGCTCCACGAATGTTGCATCTGTGTATAATATTGCGCTCTAATCCCACTCTTGTTTAGATTAGTTTTTCTTATTTGTGACTTTTATGGGTTTGTCGGATATTGTTTTTTTGCATGACGTGTGCTTTATCCTGGAAATGCTGATTTTATTAGAGAAATATTAAACACGGGAATACTCACGTAAAAATTAAGTAGAAAATATCAAAATGTGTGAAAACCACGTTAGTTTCCATAGTAATATTTAAGTGAATGATAAATAATTCTTGGTTGGAATTTTAATTAATTAATAGAAATTTTGCTTCCAAAAATTTGGAGACCACAAACAGTACCTATTTTATTTATTTCTTCAATTGAAAGGTGATCAAAACAAAAATTTCAACTCGAATGTTGTAAGTGGATTTAATTTGCTCTACCTACTCTGAAGAGAATTTCACCCAACTACAGCGAAAAGCTTAAACCTGTGGATTCGGTCGAGAAGCATGATAGGAATTTTCATATAGGTATTATACAATGTAGGCGATACAACTAAAAACTGTTTTGTGAAAATATGAGAACGAAGGCCCAGCAGCAGTGCAAGTATAGGTACAACATTGTCGATAAACCGAGGTTAAGACCGAATACTAAAATAGTTTTCAATTTAGTTCGGGCCATAGACAAAATTACGAAATTTGTACGATTTGGTCGTGTTCAAATGTCAATTCGTCGAATAATAAAGTTTCGTACTTGCACTGCAGAGCAGCACTGCGTACCATGTCGCGGGCATCAGCTAGTCTATCTTAATCAAAACGAGTTGCAGGCCGTTAGTCTCGCTCAAAATTAAATAATTGGCTGTGACATACGGACAGACACCGAAGTCTCGCCTTAAGGGTTCTTCCACAAAGGAGGTTCAAAACCCTAAAAATAGCTTGACTTATTTAAACATTTTTTTGTTTTGTTTGCACTAATACAGGGTGGTTTAAAAGAAAACCGCAGGGCGCAGCTAGTCTCCAATAAATTCTACAAGTTCATAGACTCCTCTATTCACTTTGGCTTTGTTCCAAGCAGACACTGATTGCTCACATCGACTCTATTGCAACTATATTTCTTTTTATATTAAATTTCTTGTGACGCAAATGTAAAGGTAGACGGTTTTATTAGACTAATGTATTCTCTTATAAGAATAATATATCAGAGCCTTAATGATGTTGTATGAACCAACTGTCAGTACTTATCCAGCTAGTGAAAATATAAATTTTGTTACTTTTGGTAGTGCTTTTAGCTTGATATTGGTAGCTATAATTTAAAGAGAGTTTACTTTGTGTTGCGTTTACAAATTACTTACATGTACTTGTTTCTAATCTAAAAAAGTACATTATATAGGGTTATTCATAAAGGGTATGCTAAGCCCAAAAGGGCTCATAGTGCTCATCATTATGAACAACTTTTACTATCGGACCAACCCGAAATTCGCGAAAAAAAAAACAGCTGTTCCATACATTTTGTCGAGTGTCATTGACATTTTTCTATGGAACAGCTGATTTTCTTTTCGCAAATTTCGGGTTGGAAGCTGGTGTACTCATATTGATGAGTACTACATGCCCTTTTCGGCTTAGCATACCCTTTCTGTATAACCCTGTAGTGAAAGTAATTCTTTTTCTGCTGAACCTCTGAAACTACTTGCGTAGTTAGAGAATAGGTAAAGTAGTTGGCCTTTCCCTAACTAGGTATCTTGCCTACTCAAACAATGCTTAGATTTCTAGTAAATGATTAGTTAACTTGTCTTGTATGCTATTTTGTGTTCTGAACTAAGTTTACCTAATCGTACCTCAACTACAGGGTATGTAAAATGTAGTTTAGGTATACAAGTTAGATTAAGGGCAAGTATAGCAAAGTACATAGGCAAGTGCTGAATCAGTAGACAAGTATTTCTACTTCAATCTAATTCAATAACAAGGGAAAATTGTAATCAAAATGTCATCACTATGGAAACTAACGTGCTTTTGTCACGTTTTGTTATAATTAACACGGGAATACTCACGTAAAAATTAAGTCTTCTACTACGAATAGTTTCGGTTACATTCGATGACCTTCATCAGGTGAGTTTACAAGCGTGTCGCGCTCGCGGTTGCGTCTCGCTTGGCACTAGCAGATGACTTCATTTTTACGTGAGTATTTCCCGAACAAAAAATGTCATCAATTTCCTAAAAAAAATCACAAGCTGTTTGCGACCAAAGTGGCTTTAGAAACCACCAGGAACCGTCCATTCGTAACTCAGTTCCATTTTCCCTAACAAAGATTTAAGTGCAAAATTGTGCATTTGTCTAGTAGCGAACAAAAATCGCACAAACTACGTAACTGGTCAGCTATGTTCGTTATTTGCGTCCGCTCGCTAGGCCATATAAAAGATTGGAATATAGGTTTTAAACGAAGCCAACCGTGAAAAGATAATTTTAGGGATCGCGAACGGGAAAATGTTGTGTTCAGTAAATCGTAGCGTAAAGACCAGGTGAGCTGTTTTTAAATTTGCATTTTGAAGTTTATTATAGAGTACCTACTTACGAGTACATATAGAATGGAGTAGAAGTTTAGTAACTGCTCTGCTATTTAGTTTATGGTTTATCAAATATTATTATGTCTACAAGTTTTAATCAAACAAAAAAACATTAAGTAAGTAGGTACCAATCACTTGCAAAAAAAAAGAGTTCATTTGCACATTGCACATTTGCAAATTTAGTTTACCGCGGCATTACCCGGGGTGCGTCGTAGTATGTACTCCGAGCAATTAAGTTTCAATTATTTTTAATATAATTTTAATACAATACAACAAGTGATCTTACAGCGAGTGTCCAGCGGGTGACTATGTGAAGTGTAGCACATGAGCCACAGTTGAAAAAGACATCGCAAAGCAATGTAGAGCAGTAGCAGTAGGTAGGTATCTACTTTTAGTATCTATGTAGAAAGTACATAGTAACTCAATCCTACCTAGGTACCTACATTCACTACTCAATAATCACGACATCCATTCGAAATTCCCGCAGAGCAGAAATTCCCGACAAAATGGATAGTCGAACTATTGTGGAATCGAGAGGCCATTCATACAATAGTGACAAAAGTTACCCAAGTCATTGCAATCTGCCTGCAATCGGGTTCATATCGCGCTTCTCGACAATGGGAGCAAGTTTCACAATTTGCGGGCTCGACGTAAGAAAATCGATGGCAGCTCCGACTATTGGCCGGGGATGGAATTTATTGGCGGACGGGGCTGCCAGATGGGGAGCGCGGGACACCACGTAATATTTGGGCTGGACGTCTCTTTATGAGTCTTAGAAAACTGACTTAAGCGACATAAGCTGTATAGAGGTACCTACAACAATTATTATATTTCTTAATTTTCCAACAGTGTAGGTATTTACTCTTTTTTAAATTACAGAATTTCTCAGTAAGAGCCATGTTATTGTATTGATAGGTTATAGGTAGATACAACTAAGCAGGTAACTGCAGAGCTACCCGTGAAACATTTTGTTTTGCACAGTTTGTTGACCAAAGTGCCTGGTTTAGAACTGAATTTAATATGTACCTAGGTACCTAACATACTAAAACTGACCTTAATCACGCAAAGCACCAGGCGTAAGTTTATATATTTCCCAAAATGTACCTAAGTGATGTTCTTCAAAGGAAATAATCATTCATTTCCAGTTTTGTGGGAAACCTTCCGAATGTGGCAACACACTGAACGGGACAGTTTGGACAATGGGTTAGTTATTTGGTGCCGATCCTGCCGCGCGAGGATACCTAGGTACTTAGTTCTAAAGTTCTAGTTATATTTTGGGAGTCGGAACTGATTTTATGTAGACAAGCACCTACTTTCTACAAATTCTTGCAAGATGTATCTAACACTTATCTACCTATGTACATAATTACTTTATAGGCATATTTCTTGAACTCAATGTAGGGACCTTTTTTTTTTTTTTTTTTTGTGACCCAGGGAAAATCCTTTATGGATACCACACCCACCCCGGGGGGGGCAGGGTGGTTATGTGGGAGTCTCCTACCTAGTGGCGGCATACCCACTAAAAACCCTGGGGTGTTCCTCCAGGCAATGGGCGGAGCCACGGGCCCATTAAATCACCGTGGCCCCGCCCAGCCTATGTCCGCCGTGAAGGCGGACCCACCTCGGGTAGGGGGTGGCCACCCCCTCCCACTTCGTGGCGACGCGTCGGAACATCAAAACGCGTCGACCACCCTGGAGGGCCCCATTACTGCGAAGCAGCGGGTGCCCCCGCACCCGCCGCTCTAGGCCCTCCTAGCGGAGACGGAGTGCGAGCCCGTCTGGCTCGCCCCCGTGTCCGCTCCCTGCGGAGCGGGTGTGAGAGAGGGTCTCTCTCTCTTTCCCGCTCCTCGGCCTCCCTCTGCGACATCACTTCCTCGCAGAAGGAGACCATCGCCTCCCAGGACCCCTCGTCGGCGACCATCCTAGCTAGGATGGTCGGCAGTGAGAGGTCCCCGCCCATAGCCGCGGCCAAAGCTAGCCGCGGCTCCGCCGCTCCCGGGCATGCCTCCAGCACGTGCTGCGCCGTCTCTTCCGCGCAGCCGCACTGGTGGCATTCCGGGGTCTCCTCCTTCCGGGCCACGTTGCACAGGTACCTCCCGAAACATCCATGTCCCGAGAGGACCTGCGTCAGCCGGAAGGTAAGACCCCCGTGCCCTCGATGGACCCATTCCTTCAGTACGGGCCGGACCGCCTCCAGAAACCGTGTGGCCCCGGCTCCCCTTCTCCGGTCCATCGAGAGTCGTCCAGCCCACGACTCGAGAGCGGCGTTCCTGGCCCTCTGTCGCCACTGCTCCAACTCCCGTGGGGCGGGCCGCAAGTCCTCCTCGCGCGCCCGCACTCTGCGCCAGTAGACCGAGGACAGAACCTCGGCCTCCAGATCCCACGGGAGGGAGCCTGCGAAGACGCAGGCCACCTCGTGTGAGAGTGTGCGGTATCCCCGACACATTCTCACCGCCATGGCCCTCTGACTCCTATGTAGTCGGGCGGCCTCCCTGGAATTCAGGGAGCCGGCCCATATAGGAGCCCCGTAGAGGGCCATGGAGCGGACCACCGCCATATAGAGACGGCGGCAGCTCTCACCTCCTCCACCGAGGTTTGGTAGGAGGCGGCTCAACGCACCCGCCGCCCCCACCAGTCTCGGGCCCAGCTGCTCGAGGTGCGGCCCAAACCTCCATCTGCTATGGAGTACGACACCAAGGTATTTTAGTGTCGACCCGACAGCAATGGAGGTTCCCCCCACCACGATCGCTGAGCCTGCAGGCGGCGCCCTCCGAGGTCCATGAAAACAAATGGCCTCGGATTTATGGAGCGCCACCTCCAGGCCCAGCCGCCGGATCCGAGCCACCACAGTCGCAACCCCGGCAGTGGCCAGGACAGACGCTTCCCTGTACGTCTGCCCCCGGGCGGTAACCAGCGTGTCGTCAGCGTAACAAACTACGCCGACGCCAAGGAGGTTAGCGCCCCGCAACACCCAGTCATAACCGATGTTCCACAGGGTGGGGCCCAACACGGACCCCTGTGGAACACCGCGGGTCATGGGGCTCCGACCTTCCCCATCCTTTGTGGGGTAGACGACCTGCCTGTCGGACAGGTAGTCCCCCACGAGGCGTCGGAGGTACTGGGGCACCCTATGGTACCTCAACGCCCCCAATATTACGCTCCAGGGCAGGGTGTTGAACGCGTTTGCGATGTCTAAAGACACCGCTAACATCACCCCGCCGCTGGAGCACGCCTCCTCAGAGAGGTCGCGGACATGAGCTATGGCGTCCACAGTCGAGCGACCTCTCCTGAACCCGAACTGGGTGTCGGCCAAGTCCGGCCCAACCACCTCCAGATGCTTGACGAGGCGGGCGGCTACGACGCGCTCTAAGAGCTTGCCCGCCTCATCAAGCAGCACGATTGGCCGGTATCCCGCCGGCGCATCCGCAGGGCGCCCCTCCTTTCGCAAAAGGACGAGACGGCCCTGCTTCCACCGCCAGGGGAACCGGCCTTCCTGGAGGCAGCGGTCGAACAGCGCCCGCATTCGCTCCTCCAGCTCCTCCTGGACGAGGGCCCACGCGCGACCGGGAATCCCATCAGGGCCCGGCGCCGTGTTTTTGGCCCTCATCCGGAGGACGGCCGCGCCCAGCTCACCCGGCGAGGTCCTAGGCACTTCTTCTTCCGCCTCCTCCGCCGGTGCGCCGCGTGCTACCAGGGTGGGAGGGACGAATTCGGTCCCCGGACTAGCGGGGAACAGTCCCTCGACCACACGCTGAAGGACCTCCGGTTCCAGGGTGCTGGTGACCGGAGGAGCCCATGGGCGAAGCTTTTGCCTCACCCACTGGTATGGCCGTCCCCACGGGTCCCGCTCCAGCGACGCCAAGAGCTCTCGCCAGGCCTCCGCCTTTGCTTCGCCGATGGCGATGCGAAGGGCCTGGCACGCACCTCTATACGCTGCATAGAGGGCGTCGAGCTCCTCAGCGTCCTGGCGCCTCCTCCGGCGGTACCGCTGGTAGCGGCGGCGCTCTGCCAGGCACTGGCGGCGGAGCTCGGCGATCCCCTCGTTCCACCAGTAAACCTGGCGCTTGGATTGTGCAGGCCTCGCGCGAGGCATGGCAGCATCGCACACATGCGTCATGGCCTTGCACAATCCATCGGCCTCTGCGTCCAGGTCTACTTCCGACGAGGGGGGGGCGTTCCACGCCTGGACGATTGCTGCCTCCAGCAGCAACTCGACGTCCAGGCGGTTTAGCGCCCACCGAGGGCCAACCACAGTCGGCAACCGCGGGCCCTGACCCGCCGAAGACGAGGAGACGCTAAACCGGATGTACCGGTGATCGGAGAGCGTCTCCTCGTCCACCAGGACCTCCCAGTCCCGGACACGCGCCGCGATCTCGGGGGTCGCAAAGGTCACGTCGACCACTGAACCTCCCAAGCGCCGCACACACGTGTTCGTGGACCCGCGGTTCAGGACGCATAGCCCCGCCGCCACCACGCACTCGCTGAGGGCCTTGCCTCGTGCATCCGTCCTTGAAGACCCCCACGCCCTAGACTTGGCGTTGAGGTCTCCAAGAAAGATGATTGGCCTGGGACGGCTCTGGCCGATCAGGGTCCCCACCTCGTTGAGGAAGTCCTCGAACTCGGCGAGGGCCCTGTTGGGGGAGAAATACGCCCCCACAACCACCGTCCCGGCCATCGTGGCGGCCACAAATCCCCTCCCCCTGACCACGCCCTCAAGGGGAGGGGATCGGGCAGGCGACTGGGTGGTGATCGCCACCAAACCGTCAAGATCCCCGATCCAGTCACTTCTGGGCGGGACCCTGTACGGTTCGGCGACCACAGCCACTTGTGTCAACCGCTCGGCCATGCTCTGGAGGAGGACATCCTGGGCTCTGGCCGAGTGGTTGATATTCGCCTGGAGGAAAGTTAGGCTGTCCGACATTAACTTTCCTCCATGTGCGACGCCTGCCCTTCTGCGGGGCGAGTCTGCTGCGACTTGGCCTTGGCCTCAGTCGCAGCAGGTCTACGTCGCGCCTCTACTTTCGACGGGGGCTTGGCGCAGGCCTTGCCCCCGGAGAGGTGGTCTGCCGGCTTCCCCGCTGTTACACATAGTGTGCAGTGGGGGGCGGCAGAGCAGCCACTGGCCTTGTGGCCTTTTTGACCGCAGCGATGACACTCATCGCTGCGGTCCACCTCTGACTTGCACTGGGCCCTGACGTGGCCCAGTGCAAGACACCGGAAGCATCGGCGAGGTCGGGCGTCCAGCAGTTGGACCCGCGCCGACACCCATCCCACCAGGAGTCGGCTGCCGTTGGCAACCAACTTCTTAGCGGCGGTCACAGGGCATCGGACGAATGCCGTCCCCATGCCCGCCGCACCCTTCCTTATGTCGCCGACTTTGTAGTCCGGCGCGGCGCCGCCTCCGGCCCCGACGAGGGCCTCCGTCAGTTCGGCCGGACCGACGGAGTCGTCGAGGCCGCTCACCCTCAACTCCGCGGTGGTGACGGGCCTGGAGACCCTGATGGTCTCCTCCGCGCCCCTAAACACCTCCCGCAGTTTGAGGGCGAGGGAGTCCGCTCTTTCCACCTTTGCCGAGCCAGGCACCTCCAGGATTCGGCCCCCAGTGGCCGCCACCCGCATTTTGAGAGGCGGAAAGTCGGACAAGTCAATCCGACCTTTCGCCTCTCCAAGTACCTTCTGGTACGTGAGGCCCTTCTCTTCCGCCCCCGGTAGCAGCGTGATCACGACTGCTGCCGTACGCTGGGGGCGGAGCTTGGCCTTTTTAGGCCCCGCTTTAGTTGGCGGGGCGGGTGGTCCGGCCCGAGGCCGCTCCGGCTGTGCTGTCGCAGGCCGCTGCTCCCTCCTACTCGGCCGCGCCTTGCGCTTGACCACCTCCGTCCACGGCTCCGACAGAGTCGGTGGCGGTGGAGGAGGCAGTTCAGCCGGTTTACCGCCCTCCTTAGGGGCGCCCTTCTTCCCCTTCGAGGCACCCTTGCGAGCACGCGCAGTGGGGTTTGCTGCTACTGGGGCCTCCATTCCCGAAGGTCCAGCCATGTGCAGTGGCTCTGGAACCACGGGAGCCCCTCCAGCAGCAGCGCTACGGTCGGCCGCTAGTGGAGGTCGCATGCGCCTCTCCGGCAGCAAGCGCTCCTCCAGCGCGTCCAGCCGGGCATTCAACATGCCCCCCACCTGGCGCAGTATGGCCTGCTCCAGCTCCTCCATCTGCCGAGGTTCCTGGCGTCTCAGCGCCCTCTCGGGCGAAGACCGCTCGGCAGATAGTGGGACGGGTGCACGGGCCGCCGCCACCTCTCTGCGGAGCTCCGCCAATTCCTTGCGGAGGTCCCCCATCTCCTCTCGCAGGCGCGTGTTGGCAGCCTGCAACCTCCTGGTTTCCTCTGTGGAAGACCTTCTGCCAAGGTCTTCCAAGAGGTCCTTGACTGTGGCCGACGCTTCCTTAAGGGCCTTTTTAAAGGTGCCCTTAAGGTTGTTCGACTTTGCAGCCACCGTGTTGATGGTGGCCACACAGTCAAGGACCCTCTTGTTAAGGTCCGAGGCCAACTCCTCCCCATCTTCCACTGAAGATACTGAGAGCCGATCAGCGGTCGGTGGTCTCTGTGACCGCAGACTTACGGTCAACTGCCCGACCTGCTGCTCGGCTCTCAGCTCCATTTCCTCGCGCTCCGCCTGCAAAAGAGCAGCTTTGGCGCGGGCGAGACCGACATACTCGCCCGTAGTGGGCGGTCGGCCTCTGCCTCTCCGGGGCAATGTAGGGACCTACGCTATACTAAATGGTAGGTTTGCAAAATCATGAAGAGGTAAAAACACTTGTACATTTTTCAATTAAAATCATATTAATTAACAATAATAATTAATAATTAACATATTTACCTGAATGTCAGTTAAAAAAAATACGAGTTAATTTACCTCTTCCTGATGCTACACCCATGAAAATTTGACAACTATTTCGGGCTCCTAAAGCATTATGCACCTTTTAGTCAGTCAGGTAAAAATGTTAATTAAATAAAGATTTTAATTGAAAAATGTACAAGTGTTTTTACCTCTTCATGATTTTGCACCCGTGAAAATTTTACAACTACTTTGGGCTCCTTACAAATCGCACAAAATTCATGAATCCAACCACGAAGTCGCCTTAAATGAGCGAGCGACGTTATGGGACAGCCTTTGAGGCTGCGAGCGGCGTGGCGGGAAGAAATGTATAGGAGATGCGACGCGCGACGTCGTGGCACTAGTCCATAGGCGCGGAGCGACGTAGTGAGAAGCGGCGTAGTGGGAACAAAATCGTAGATATACTTTAATTCTCAGCAGTACATAAGATCTGGTAGCGTAGTAAGGGAGTTTCGTGACGAGAATCGACGTTAAAGGAACTCGACGTAAAGTGTCAGTCCGCAGGAAACCGGCGCGGCGTGTCAAGACTCGACGTTAAGCCACGCGCCGTAAGCGGGAATCGTCGTAATAGGGAATCGACATGCCGGGAATGATTCACTTGTGTGGGGACTATTTAATTTTTGAAGTGGATGGATGAGAAGGTAAAGATTTAGATCATCTAATTGCTTACCTGGCTGATGCCGAGATATGTTTTTATCTTTGAACATCCCCATGGACCAGTTCGGTTCACAGATTATTTTAGCACAATCTATTGTTTGTATCACGGGTCGGTGAAAAATATTGTTTTAAAATGTTCAAACCAAAGAGACACCAACAACGACAAAACCACCAGAATCAAAGTTAATCCAACTTAATCTTCGCCCGAAAAGGGACAATCGAATCAGCCGGCCATTAGAGCAATCCTAAATCGAACAACAGAAATAAATCAAATTTTGATTGGAATCGGCGGCCAACGTAACATTCGCATCACGTTCCACCAACGCTGTGAATAAACAATCACGGGACCAAGTTTGTGATCCCTCTCTGGAAGCTATTGAACGTTTTCGAACTCACGCACGCAATGTAAAACGGACTCGTCAACTAATTGGACTCATATTGGTCAAGAATATACCTATAGTTAGAAGGAAAGCCGGATACGCTAAGCTGAAACGGGCTCATAGTACCTAGGTAGGTACCTACCTACTTAGATTATGAACAACTTTTACTATGGGACCAACCCGGAAATCGCGAAAAAAAAACAACTGTTTCCGGCAGGCCAATTAAAAAAGCATGCTTCCCTGAGACGACTTGATGGCTTTAACAGCTAGACTTATTAGGAAGGTACTTTTTATCCAGGAAAAATAGCAGTTCCTGCAGGAGAGTGGGTGAAACCGCGGAGCGCAGCAACCTATTAATAAAATGAGTACTTATGTGGATAGTGCAGGCGTCACTAAGTAACGTATTGATACTTAGAGTCAGGCAGCACAAAGCACACCTACCGAGGTGTAGGTAGGTACTAAGACTTTGCATCGGTGAGCTATTGGCAGATTATCTACCCCCTAAGGGGTCACCCCGTCTCGGAGCTAATCCGAGCATTTTGGTCAGGGAGGTACCGGAGGTACCTACTGACATTTAGGTAGGCAGGTACGCGCTATTTACCTCGCTTAAATCTGACCTGATGTTTTGAAATTCTACACTGAATTGATATTTTTGCAAAAAAGTTAGCTAGGCATTTCATGGCAGTTAGAGAAATAACTATTATTAGAATAATAACTATTAACTCGACTAGTTAGGTACTCATTGATTTTACATTTCCTGCCAATAATGATTATTACCTATTCTGATAATAAATTCTGATAATTCTGATCGAACGTTGGCCTCTCTTCTTGTTTGCGTCTCATCTGGGTAAGTTGTCCATATAAGTAGGCCACAACCACAAACCTACAATCAGTGGCGGCCTTAGGGGGGTGCGAACTGTGCAATCGCACAGGGCCTCACGCTTGGAGGGGCCTCGCGCAACAACCCAAGCTAATATTTAAAAATATTTGTTAAAAATGTATCTAGTCTGAATTAAAACTTTTAACTTTAATTCTTATTTATTAAGAAAATAAAGTTAGTTTCATTCATTCATACAAAACATAATTGAAAATTTCATTATGCAGTTTACTTGAATATCGCGCCTTGAAACACTTCTCGCATCGCTGAGAAATCGCTCGTGAGAATCGCTAGGTGTGAATGGAATGGAATGAAATGGGGTGAAAATCTTTCATTGTAAAATATTTGAAAACTCAAATTTTATTTTATAAAAAGAATGTATACTTAACTAGCATTTCTCGTCAAACACGACAAATACCTAAACCAAACCACCAGACCTACTTTCGCATCACATAGGTACTTTCCACGAATGACAAAGGGCCTCGCAAAGACCTGCTGCTGCCAGGGCCTCGCAATGGGTAAGGCCGCCCTACAATATCTACGTACATTACCTATAATATTATGTCTAGGATATACTAAAAAATCAATTCGTGTTACCTACTTAATTTTGAATTCACGATAAGATTTTTTTGTATCAACTGAATGTTCATCTAAAGATCTCCATTTGGCTCCCCTAACACTGATCTCCAAAGGATTTTCGCCTGCACAAAACAAGTCGAGAATCGAGAAACGTCAGTACCTACCAACGTTCTGTGCTCAATTGAAGTCTAGAATGACTGCTACAACCGACGTTAGCTGCAAGACCCTTCGGTCTATTCTCGGTACCTATTTGTTTGCATTTGCATCGCTGGATTTAGTAGTCACTAGTTTTAGATTTAGGTACACAAGTTAGCTGATGCTGTACTGTGCGGTTGCACACGCTACTCGTATCTATCTATTAGGTCGGGTAAAAAGTCTTTTCGCATTATAGTATCTATGTATGAACTTGTAATAAAATATCTTTGGCTATACTATTTGTATCGGGCTGGTTTTGGTATCATTGAAAGTTTAAATTTTAAAGAACATAAGTAATTCCAAATTCAAATTAGGAAAATGTGTGATTTTCTTTTTTTTTTCGTACTGTCAAGATGAGTGAATCTAATGAAGAAATTCGATACATTTTAAAATTTTACTACAAAAAAGGTAAAAATGCAACGCAAGCCGCGAAAAAAATTTGCGATGTTTATGGACCTAGTGCAGTCTGTGAGAGTAGCAAAAATTTGGATTAAGCGTTTTCAATCCGGAAATTTTGATGTCAAATATGCACGTCGCTCTGGTCGCCCTATTACGGATAAAATGGATGCCATTTTTGAAAAAGTGGAGCAAGATCGGCATATCAGTAGTTACGACGTAGCTGAAGAACTGGGAATTGACCACAAAACAGTTTTGGCGCATTTGAACAAAACTGGGTACCTACACAAAAAAGATCGATATTTGGGTACCTCACGAGCCCACTTCAGCCCACTGAAAGAAACCTAATGAACCGTGTACCTACTCATTTGTGATTCTTTATTACGAAGTAATGAAACCGAACCATTTTTGAAGAAGCTGATAACTGGTGATGAAAAGTGGATCACGTACGACAAGAACGTGCGAAAAAGGTCGTGGTCAAAGGCCGGTCAGGCTTCACAGACTGTGGTGAAACCCGGGTTAGCTCGCAACAAGGTGATGCTGTGTGTGTGGTGGGGTTGGAAGGACATTATTCATTATGAGCTGTTACCACCAGGCAGGACCATCGATTCTGAACTCTACTGCGAACAACTGATGAGATTAAAGCAAGAAGTTGAGAGAAACCGGCCGGAATTAATCAACAGAAGGGGGTGTGGATTTTCATCATGATAACGCTAGACCTCACACATCTTTAGCCACTCAGCAAAAATTAAGAGAGTTTAGCTGGGAGGTGTTAATGCATCCGCCGTATAGTCCTGACCTTCAGATTTCCACCTGTTTCGGTCTCTTCAGAATTCTTTAGGTAGTGTCAGGTTAACATCACGAGAGGACTGCCAAAACCACTTGTCGCGGTATTTTGATCAGAAGTCCCAAAATTTCTATAGCAATGAGATCATGTCCCTACCTACAAGATGGCAAAAAGTTATCGAACAAAATGGTACCTACATACTTTAGTTAAATGGAAATAAACTATTTTAAAAAATGTTTTGAATTTTCTCAAAAAATGCGAAGGAACTTTTTACCCGACCTATTATGTTACGAGTATAAATATAATTATGCTTACTACAGTAACACAATTTGTTTCGGGATAAAGGCTCCCAAGATTAAAAATATATGTATACCTATATAGGTATAGCTACTTACTCGCCAACCATCTACGATGTAATGTACCTACCTACGTACTCGTACCTACTCTCGTGCATATTTTTCTGAAATTCATCATATACCTGTGTGCTTCTGAGCTACTGCCGATGCCTGCTTACCTACCTACTCATATATCTAGACAATATGATATGCAGCATCTAATAGTTTAGGTATATAAAATACACCAATATTTCACAACAGTTTCCAATAAAATATGCAAGCTTCAAGTTCAAAACATTTTTCTGCTCCGCTAGCTCCGGCACAGCTCCGGCGGCAAGTTCCCAGACTTGGTGTCACAAGTTTTATAAGAATTTATGAAAGTTCCGCAGAATGGACATCGACATCGCTACGGTGGGTTTAATTCTTTAGATTTCATTTTATAAGTTTGTAGTTTAAGTGCACGGATGCCGGACTTTGCTCGAGTTAGATTGAATTTACGTCGTTTTTGAGTTGCGCTGTTTATCTTCTGAGCTGTCGATTAAGTTCAGTTTCCGTAGTGGCTTTGATAAATCAGTTGCACTGTTGCAGTATGGCAGTTTATTTACTCTTTTCAGTGTTTTTACTTTTTCGTTGAAGCCTATATTTCGTAAAATGTATAAAAGGTTAGGAGATTTAGAGGTAAGAAAAGAGTGAGATCGGCAGAAGTTACTTCATTTTTAATCAAGTACATCGGACCTAAATTTTTACATTTAATAAGCATTTTAATGTAATAAAACAGTGGATGAGGTAGTATCTTACGAAGTAACTAATCACAACAGTCACTTTTTAAATTAAAAAAAAAAACTATGCGTGTGTCTCGGCTCGGTGCATACGTCCCCGGTCCCCGCCTGTCCCGGTATCCACGAAAGCGGAGACTAGAGGAGATGTGCTGCGAAGCTGGCAGGCTATTTCTATCGGAGCGGAGAGGAGATGTGAGCTGTGTCAATCGAATGACGCTTTCGTGTGTGTGAGACGCGGGGAGAAGGCTGCGGAAAACGGGACGCGCGCCGCCTGGCTACACACTTCTCCACTCTACCGCGCTGCTTGCTCGCTCGCGGCACAATTAGACACCAACCCTCTCCGCTCGATCCATTTTCGAAGCTAAGCTCAGAGAAGACGCGGAAATAACGAAATCTGATCGGTTTATTTAAAACACATCTTCATCTCTCGTCCCCCGGTACGAGTAGACCCGGCCTACCCCGCCAGTAGCGCACACAGCACGTGTCGCGCGTCCCCGCAGCGCGCCGGCGCGGCGCACACGTCGCCCCGACGTGCGAGGTGCGCGCGCGCTCCTACCCCGCCAGTAGCGCACACAGCACGTGTCGCGCGTCCCCGCAGCGCGCCGGCGCGGCGCACACGTCGCCCCGACGTGCGAGGTGCGCGCGCGCTCCTACCCCGCCAGTAGCGCACACAGCACGTGTCGCGCGTCCCCGCAGCGCGCCGGCGCGGCGCACACGTCGCCCCGACGTGCGAGGTGCGCGCGCGCTCCTACCCCGCCAGTAGCGCACACAGCACGTGTCGCGCGTCCCCGCAGCGCGCCGGCGCGGCGCACACGTCGCCCCGACGTGCGAGGTGCGCGCGCGCTCCTACCCCGCCAGTAGCGCACACAGCACGTGTCGCGCGTCCCCGCAGCGCGCCGGCGCGGCGCACACGTCGCCCCGACGTGCGAGGTGCGCGCGCGCTCCTACCCCGCCAGTAGCGCACACAGCACGTGTCGCGCGTCCCCGCAGCGCGCCGGCGCGGCGCACACGTCGCCCCGACGTGCGAGGTGCGCGCGCGCTCCTACCCCGCCAGTAGCGCACACAGCACGTGTCGCGCGTCCCCGCAGCGCGCCGGCGCGGCGCACACGTCGCCCCGACGTGCGAGGTGCGCGCGCGCTCCTACCCCGCCAGTAGCGCACACAGCACGTGTCGCGCGTCCCCGCAGCGCGCCGGCGCGGCGCACACGTCGCCCCGACGTGCGAGGTGCGCGCGCGCTCCTACCCCGCCAGTAGCGCACACAGCACGTGTCGCGCGTCCCCGCAGCGCGCCGGCGCGGCGCACACGTCGCCCCGACGTGCGAGGTGCGCGCGCGCCCCCCCCCGCCCCCAGCGCCGCGCCGCCACCCGCGACACCGCGCTCCACGGGATCACGCACTCGTTGCGGAGGTACTACAAACAACCGAACAAGAAAGATAATCTTATATTTAAAAATAATTTAAAAAACTAAAAAAACACGCTTAGTCATCGGTCTTCGACAGGTTTGCAAAGTTTGAATTAAATCTGATCATTCAAAGTAAAATCGAGTTCAAAAGGGTCGGTTACAAACATACAGATTCATCATTCGAACATCTGCCCGGTCGGGAAGCGAACCCGGGAACTCTAGTTTATAGGGCGAATCTACTACCGCTGAGCCAAACAGGTCGTCGTACTACTCATATTCTTCTTTTAGTTTGAATTTCAACCCAAAAAAAAAATTCAACTAAAAAGACTGAAAGCTCACAACAAGATCATTAAATTATTAATTATTTCATTAAACCAATGCCACCTAGAGGCGAGTTGCTGAACTAAAGAGACAAGCGTCATATTTCAAAAAGTCATTAAAAGTTCTGCTATTCATCGATAGATGGCAAAACTAAAAAGTATCACCGCTGTGCCGGTCGGAGTGGGAGGTCTTAGGCTAAGGTTATTTTCGTTACGGAATTTCTGGACTCGGCCTCCACGCTCAAGGCCCGCGATAGAAGCTATGCAATAGCTTAAAAATTATGAAAACGAAGTGGTATATGGAACTGTTTACCTGATCGAAGGGCTGTCGTCCGATGTGGAACATGGTGTAGAGCAGCGGCGCTGAATGCAGAGGGATGTCCGCGTCCGCGCTGTCCAGGATGTGCAACTCTCTGTACACCCAGTCTGCGTGCAGCTTTATGTGCTCGTAAATCACCTAGATAGGAAGTGGGATACTTTGTATGGGTAACGAACGCGAGTAATAACACATAGTTTTAATACACAAATTTCATTTTCATTTTTGTAAAAAGTAAAAAGAAATTTTTGAAATTGTTTAATATCAGTTAAATAAAGAAATAATTTACTGAATCTTTAAAATGTGTTTTTCAAATTTATTTATAATGCATTTCCGAGTATTTCCCGATTTAATGGGAGCAAAAATTATTGATAAAATGATTTACCCTCAAGCTGTCTCTTCCGGCAGATGTCATCAAAATCTGGCTAGTCAAAGCCGCGGCGTCACTCTCTCGCTCGGCGTTAGACCCCGGCACATCGCCCTGGAAATGGATTGATTTAGCCAACTGCCTGATAGGTATAACTTATAACTTTTAGCTGGTGTGATTAAGGTCATGTCTCGAGGAAGTCAAAGGTTATAAGGACAGGGTATGCTACGCCGAAAAGAGGTCATAGTACCCATCACTATGAACAACTTTTACTATGGGCCTAACCCTGAAATCGTGAAAAAATATCAGCTGTTCCATACAAAAACGTCAATGACACTCGACAAAATGTATACTTCTTCCTTACAGCCCTGTATTCAAATAACAGTAATTTTAAATATTAGAATAGGCGACGCGACGCTTTAGTGCTAGAGGTTTAATTACTTAGTTGTAATAATAAAAAAGAACCTTTTAACAAATCAAATAAAGTTCAAAATCCATTAGTAAACGTACTTCTTCAAACAGCTCCGCAAACTCCGGAAAATCTTCTAATCCGAACTGATTCGACAGTTTTACTTTTTTTTTCGACTGAGCAATGATTTTCTGTATCTCTTGAGTGTGCTTGTCGTCTTCGTCGATGGAGCAGAGCGCTTCTGCGATGGCGAGTGCAATCGATGAGGGGGAACTGTGGGACCCGTCGAAACTTAGCGAGGTGGATGCTGGAACAAGATTTGACTAGAAATAAATATGGGTTACACAGAAATTAAGGGTCAATCTACTAAGTCGAAAGGTTCTTAGTGAACTAATTTTAATTAGGAATCACGCCATAGTCTAACATAGCCCTAGCATAGCAAAGATAGCGCTACTCTCGCCAGATTTCTTGCCAAAAGGGCTAGTGGGAGACGGCACGGCAAACAAAGTTCCAGTAGAAATAATAAATTTTATAAGATATAATTATGTATGTTAGTCTGTAAGATATTTATTAGTTGCCTGAAATAAACAATTTATTATTACTAGTATAGCGTAGCGTTTTGCTTACTCGTTTGAATCCGGACTTGTTTCGACCTCGGCCTCGACTTCGTCGTCATAGTGTGGGGCTCGCCGTTCGCTGTGGACGCACCTTCAACAAGTAAAAGTTATGATGCTTTGTGACAAAAGGACTTATGGGAATAATAGACATGGCAGTAGTAGTATTAAAATTATGAAATGTGATACAACGTTAAATGTTCTGTTAGTTTCAGCGCCATCTAGTGAGCATCCCCAGCCACTAGCTCCACAAACCCGCTCTCTCCCTGGCCGCCTCCCGCCGCGCCCAGGCCTGCGTCTCGTCGTACAGCGCGGTGAGCAGCAGCTGCAGCAGCACGCAGCCCCCCGCCGGCCGCGCGCTGGCCGGGAGCGCTCCCTGCAGCACCGAGCAGGCGTTGAGGAAGCAGCGCGGCACGCAGTCCAGCGTGCGGGAGATGTAGGTGAGGCAGAGGCACATGGTCTGCGGGCGGATATAATACTTTTTTTATTTTTTATTACTCTTTGGATTACCGACCTATTTGTTTTTATTTTGACTTGAATTTTATTTGATTTTGATTATAATTTGTATATATTTCAATTGATTGCAATTTTATTATATACCTACTACTATATTATACTGTGAATTTTCTATATCCCGAAATGAAATATATTTGTTTTGTTTTTTGAAAAGCCATTTTTTCGGCTTCTTTTTTGGTACCTGCGGCCCTATCGACCACTCGAAGTTCAAGGAGCGAATTCCAGTTCAGATTTAAGTTTCTTGGCCTTTTCTAAAACCAATAAGCTTGCAAGATACGAAGTGTGTACATTTCTAGGTAAAAATATTTGCAGTTCTGTGGCTGCACATTTACCGAAACTTTAAATTAGTTTTCAAAGTCAATAAACACGTGATAGTAAAATTTTATCCAATTTCACGATTCGTTGCATTGGTTTTTCATTCCAAAATTACTTTATTTGAAAATGTAGTTAAATATGCTAAGAATGTAACTGTTGCTGACAAGATGATTATTATAGTAAGTTTTCAACTTGTATATTTTGTTGAAAATCAATTATTATTCTTATAGTACAATTTGGCTTATAATGCTCGTAGCCAAAAGTGGACCTAATACTGTTGTCCTAATTTCTTCCGAAGTGCTAAAAAGAGATAAACGTAGTAAAACCAATATATTAGAGTTTTATTAAAATGAATTTTAAGCCAAATCAATTTTTTATATTTCTGTCTCACAGATTTATGATAGATAGTTCGTAATCAAATCACTTTATAATTTTACTAAAAAGTTCTGAAACAACGAAACTGAATGCTTTAATAATTTCAGATAAAAGTAATAGCATTCACCATTATCATCACCTCGGTGAAATCGCTCGACGCACAAGACAACGACGACGTTCTAAACAAGATCATCCACCTTTTATCCAAACCGGCGCCTGACCGACGAGCCAACCCCGTCTCTAGCCACAAATCCAAACACTTGTACAGACAACTCACGAAAAACATACACAAAAATATGTTGAGACACAAGGCGGATGCGGGCGACGCTCAAACATACGGAGCCGACAAACAAGCAGAAGAAGAACTAAAGAGCTCTTTGCAGAATAAGAAGTCTGCTCTTCTCGACCGGCCGTATGTGGAGAGTGAAGGGAAGCACGATTTCCTCGTGTTAGGACCGAATGTGTTCGATGCGTTCGTGACTGTGGTTCCTAACGCTATGTACCAGAGGATTGAGAAAAAGTGCGTCAACTGGCTCGACGACTGCAGTTTGAAGGGGATACGGGCGAGGTTACTGCGGGGCGTGCAGTCGCCTTACAGATAGTCTTGCAAGTGTTACAATTAAACTTTAAAATATTTTTGGATTTTCCTTTAACATCTGACAAATAAACTATGTAATGGTTGGATAAACTGTTTATTACTCACGGTAGAAATTACAAACAAAAGTATTCTAACGTTTAAAACTGGCTGTAGCAACTGGCGGGGTTTGTTTGTACAGTATGTCGCATTGTAATATATGTGAAAAAGGGTGTTACGGGCATCGTGTCTGTGCGTGACGGTGTGTGTGGGGTTTGTGTGTGAGCGTGATTTCGTGTGTTACCTGGTACATGGAGGCGCCGGCCTGCAGCGCCGCCACGAGCGCGCGCGGCGCGGCCCGCAGCACGCCGCCCGCCGCCGCCAGCAGCGCGCCCAGCCACGCCGGCCGCCGCGACCACCACACCTGCACAGTGCACACGTGAGTACGTGTGTTACCTGGTACATGGAGGCGCCGGCCTGCAGCGCCGCCACGAGCGCGCGCGGCGCGGCCCGCAGCACGCCGCGACCACCACACCTGCACAGTGCACACGTGAGTACGTGTGTTACCTGGTACATGGAGGCGCCGGCCTGCAGCGCCGCCACGAGCGCGCGCGGCGCGGCCCGCAGCACGCCGCGACCACCACACCTGCACAGTGCACACGTGAGTACGTGTGTTACCTGGTACATGGAGGCGCCGGCCTGCAGCGCCGCCACGAGCGCGCGCGGCGCGGCCCGCAGCACGCCGCGACCACCACACCTGCACAGTGCACACGTGAGTACGTGTGTTACCTGGTACATGGAGGCGCCGGCCTGCAGCGCCGCCACGAGCGCGCGCGGCGCGGCCCGCAGCACGCCGCGACCACCACACCTGCACAGTGCACACGTGAGTACGTGTGTTACCTGGTACATGGAGGCGCCGGCCTGCAGCGCCGCCACGAGCGCGCGCGGCGCGGCCCGCAGCACGCCGCGACCACCACACCTGCACAGTGCACACGTGAGTACGTGTGTTACCTGGTACATGGAGGCGCCGGCCTGCAGCGCCGCCACGAGCGCGCGCGGCGCGGCCCTCAGCACGCCGCGACCACCACACCTGCACAGTGCACACGTGAGTACGTGTGTTACCTGGTACATGGAGGCGCCGGCCTGCAGCGCCGCCACGAGCGCGCGCGGCGCGGCCCTCAGCACGCCGCGACCACCACACCTGCACAGTGCACACGTGAGTACGTGTGTTACCTGGTACATGGAGGCGCCGGCCTGCAGCGCCGCCACGAGCGCGCGCGGCGCGGCCCGCAGCACGCCGCGACCACCACACCTGCACAGTGCACACGTGAGTACGTGTGTTACCTGGTACATGGAGGCGCCGGCCTGCAGCGCCGCCACGAGCGCGCGCGGCGCGGCCCGCAGCACGCCGCGACCACCACACCTGCACAGTGCACACGTGAGTACGTGTGTTACCTGGTACATGGAGGCGCCGGCCTGCAGCGCCGCCACGAGCGCGCGCGGCGCGGCCCGCAGCACGCCGCGACCACCACACCTGCACAGTGCACACGTGAGTACGTGTGTTACCTGGTACATGGAGGCGCCGGCCTGCAGCGCCGCCACGAGCGCGCGCGGCGCGGCCCGCAGCACGCCGCGACCACCACACCTGCACAGTGCACACGTGAGTACGTGTGTTACCTGGTACATGGAGGCGCCGGCCTGCAGCGCCGCCACGAGCGCGCGCGGCGCGGCCCTCAGCACGCCGCGACCACCACACCTGCACAGTGCACACGTGAGTACGTGTGTTACCTGGTACATGGAGGCGCCGGCCTGCAGCGCCGCCACGAGCGCGCGCGGCGCGGCCCGCAGCACGCCGCGACCACCACACCTGCACAGTGCACACGTGAGTACGTGTGTTACCTGGTACATGGAGGCGCCGGCCTGCAGCGCCGCCACGAGCGCGCGCGGCGCGGCCCGCAGCACGCCGCGACCACCACACCTGCACAGTGCACACGTGAGTACGTGTGTTACCTGGTACATGGAGGCGCCGGCCTGCAGCGCCGCCACGAGCGCGCGCGGCGCGGCCCGCAGCACGCCGCGACCACCACACCTGCACAGTGCACACGTGAGTACGTGTGTTACCTGGTACATGGAGGCGCCGGCCTGCAGCGCCGCCACGAGCGCGCGCGGCGCGGCCCGCAGCACGCCGCGACCACCACACCTGCACAGTGCACACGTGAGTACGTGTGTTACCTGGTACATGGAGGCGCCGGCCTGCAGCGCCGCCACGAGCGCGCGCGGCGCGGCCCTCAGCACGCCGCGACCACCACACCTGCACAGTGCACACGTGAGTACGTGTGTTACCTGGTACATGGAGGCGCCGGCCTGCAGCGCCGCCACGAGCGCGCGCGGCGCGGCCCGCAGCACGCCGCGACCACCACACCTGCACAGTGCACACGTGAGTACGTGTGTTACCTGGTACATGGAGGCGCCGGCCTGCAGCGCCGCCACGAGCGCGCGCGGCGCGGCCCTCAGCACGCCGCGACCACCACACCTGCACAGTGCACACGTGAGTACGTGTGTTACCTGGTACATGGAGGCGCCGGCCTGCAGCGCCGCCACGAGCGCGCGCGGCGCGGCCCTCAGCACGCCGCGACCACCACACCTGCACAGTGCACACGTGAGTACGTGTGTTACCTGGTACATGGAGGCGCCGGCCTGCAGCGCCGCCACGAGCGCGCGCGGCGCGGCCCTCAGCACGCCGCGACCACCACACCTGCACAGTGCACACGTGAGTACGTGTGTTACCTGGTACATGGAGGCGCCGGCCTGCAGCGCCGCCACGAGCGCGCGCGGCGCGGCCCTCAGCACGCCGCGACCACCACACCTGCACAGTGCACACGTGAGTACGTGTGTTACCTGGTACATGGAGGCGCCGGCCTGCAGCGCCGCCACGAGCGCGCGCGGCGCGGCCCTCAGCACGCCGCGACCACCACACCTGCACAGTGCACACGTGAGTACGTGTGTTACCTGGTACATGGAGGCGCCGGCCTGCAGCGCCGCCACGAGCGCGCGCGGCGCGGCCCTCAGCACGCCGCGACCACCACACCTGCACAGTGCACACGTGAGTACGTGTGTTACCTGGTACATGGAGGCGCCGGCCTGCAGCGCCGCCACGAGCGCGCGCGGCGCGGCCCTCAGCACGCCGCGACCACCACACCTGCACAGTGCACACGTGAGTACGTGTGTTACCTGGTACATGGAGGCGCCGGCCTGCAGCGCCGCCACGAGCGCGCGCGGCGCGGCCCTCAGCACGCCGCGACCACCACACCTGCACAGTGCACACGTGAGTACGTGTGTTACCTGGTACATGGAGGCGCCGGCCTGCAGCGCCGCCACGAGCGCGCGCGGCGCGGCCCGCAGCACGCCGCCCGCCGCCGCCAGCAGCGCGCCCAGCCACGCCGGCCGCCGCGACCACCACACCTGCACAGTGCACGCGCTACACCCACCATCAACTTACTACTTGATCACTTTTACGGTAGAGCACGGCCTAAGTCGATAGCGTTTGAATGTTTCCAACCCTCGGCTTTTCAAGCTATAATCTTGGCTCCTTCAAACCGAGGGTTAATAGAGGCCTCAGAAGTAGGCAATGCACTGAAGACACCTTGGTTATAGGCCTTCGTAAGCGAGGGTGACCAATAACCATAAGGTGGCCGTCGCTTGTTTGCCACTTATTTTTATTGAAAAAAAAAAAACCTGAAATCCGTTTTACCGCGCATCACTCATTTTGGGAAAAGGTGATTTTGAGATTAATTCAATATGAAATCAGTCCAATACAAAAATAAGTACCTACGAACAGACCGGAAAGGTTAAAACTTCAACTTTATCTACATATGTAACGTTCGTAGTAGGACGTTACACGTGGTCCTTCGAGCCGGATTTGACCCAGCGACCTATGTAACTCTAGAGAGCATACCTGTCGTTTATCCAGGCACGCCGACCAGTCCCGGGCCGACAGTTCCAGCGCGTGGCCCAGCGTGGACCGGAGCTCGGCCTTGCTGCCGATACTCACCAGGACGTAGGTGAGGGCGCCCGCCGCCCGGGCGAACTCTTCACCCGCTGGGAGACACCAAATATTCGGTTTTGAGTCGACGTTACGAAGATAACTTTGAAGGCTATGAAACAGTCAAGAGTAATCCAAAAACAGAAAAAGAGAGAGGGAGAGAGAGAGAGAGAGAGTAAAAAATGAGTAGTAGTAGTAGTACCGCTAGAGAGTGGAATCCTTTGCCCGGGTGGTAGCTATAATTTGGTTGTCTTCAAGTCGCGAGTGAATCGGTTTCTTCTAGGCAAGCGTGCGCCATCGGAGACCGCATCATTACTTACCATCAGGCCAGAAGGGGGTCAAAAGCAAGCCAATCTTAGAATTAAAAAAGTAATCTTATGTAAAGACGAAATCGAGAGAATCTATTTATTTAAGGGAAACTTGCTTCGTATTATTGTTTTTGTTGTTACCGAGTACCAGGATAGCAGAAACGATTGAGAGGTGTTTACACTCTAGGGTCGCGAGGGGGGAAACCTCTTTATGGTTTATGCCTTCCTGGTACTAGGATTTGGTGAAAAAACTACTGTTATTATAAATATGGCACATGAAGAATTGACATGGACGAGGTCTTTTGGACGAGTTTCAGACCAGACGTGGACGAGTTGCAATTGATCGCGGTATAATAAATTAATGTGATAAACAATAATTAATATTAAATTAAATAAGACCGACTTCTCGTCAACGTCACACGTGTTGTAAACATTCAAAAGTCAGTCCATACCGTCATCGTCCCCCTGAAACCTGCAGTACCCGTCCGCGGTGCACAGGAACCCCCCGCACTTGGCGTCCCGCTCCCCCCCGTACCACAGCCCGCTGGCGGGCCACGTGGAGTGGTCCCGGGACATGAGCCGCGTGGCGCGGACCAGCAGCATGCGGGCGAGGTGGCAGTCGCGCATCATTATTACCTGACAGAGATAGAAAATTAAAAAAAAAAACGAAGTAACAAATAATAATAACAAACTCAACAACAACACAATAATGTTAAGTATACACAACTAACCTCGACTCGTACCAGTGACTTCTTTGGGACTTATGTACCTACGAATTTACATACCACTGGCTTTTCGGTAAAGGAGGTAAACATCGTGAGGAAACCTGCATACGTCCGGAGAAAAATTCAATGGCGTATGTGAATTCCAGCAATCCGCACTTGGCCAGCGTGCTAGAACACGGCCTAGTCACCCTTCAAGGGTAGACTTGTATCCCAGCAGTGAGAGGATTAAAAGGTTGCAAATGATGATGATGATGTACAAATAAATAAAGCACGAGAAAGGCACTGACTCCCAAGACATGCGTTTCCTAGACCTAGATTTTTTTATGCAATTGAGTGGCGAGGCGAACAAATCGCCTGCCTAATGTTAAAACGTTGTTTTCCCATAACAGGTCTCCGCCACGCAGAATTTTGAACTTTTAGAACTCAAGACCCAGCGCGGCACAGATATGGGCAGTTTGGAAGACAGTGGTTATTGTAATGCACACTGTTTTGAATTTTATTTTGTTTGATTTGACTTTATTTGACAGGCTGCCTAGAACGGGCTGTAGTCAAATCGTCTTTTCACCGTTTTAATCCCATGAGAATATTCTATGAAAGGCTTGGCATAAGTTTAGTCTTAATCTCAAGATCTCAACTTAAAAAGTGATTCAAGATATAATATATCTTATAGCCTACCTACATATTATGTAGGTAGGCTTCAAGGCATGCTATCGTAAGACGTTGCGGTCGTGTCGTTGAAATTTAAACCCTAACTCATGCATATACGGTTCAAATTCCAACGGTATCCTAAACTTACCTTCACCAACAAAGGCCACAACGGTTGCGGCTGCGCCAACATGACGATCAGATCCAGGCCCAAAGCGGTTTTAACCGGTAAGTCTTGGGTGCTTTTAGCTGTGACGTCATCGAACTGGTTGTCGAACAGCTTTGGAGAGACGAACGTGAACCACGGGCAGGGGGCGTCCTTCACTGTGTATGATGCGTCTTCGTACTCTTTGAAGGCCTGGAAATAATCATACTGTATCAGATCTGGGCCTTATTCTAGCGCATGCCTAATGGTTCTACTGATCTTGATGTAGGGCACGGAGATAATGTGCAACACAGAATAGATATAGGAAGCTTTTTCTCAAAAACCAGAAGATTGGAAAATAATAAGTAGAATGATAAACTAGCAATGAGTTTCAGCTAGATAGCAGCAGTTTAATAATTGAATTCGAAATTCGGTATGGGGTGTTGGCTTTTATTATAAAGTAATACATAGCTACTCGTATTTAAGCTTTTATCGCAGTAACATTAATAGCTTCTGTAGAAAGCACCAGCAACCGCCGGAACTAGTATATGAGAATTTGTAATTGCGCCATCTAGCGGCGTCGGCTCGCACTACCTGCCCCCCCCCCCCCACCTGCACGATGTAGTGCGGCGCGGCGCCGCGGTACACGGCGCACTTGAACAGCTCGTCGCACTTGGCGTGCAGGTCGCGCACGTCGCGCCCCCCGCCCGCGCCCGCGCCCGCGAGCTCGGCCCCCCGCGCGCACAGCGCCGGCAGCAGCGCGGCGCAGCACTGCAGGATGTTCACGATGTCGTTCAGTAGCAGGGCCGTTGACGAGTCCGTGCTCTTACTCTGAAAAAATCGTTACGAGAAACCAAAAAAAAAAAAGGAGAAAATGCAGAACAAAACAAAACGAAACACATTTCTTTCATTTCGTTTCGTTTCGTTTTGCATTTTTCTTTTTATTTCGTTTCGTTTCGTTTTGTTTCTTATCGTGTCGTTTCGTTTTGTTTTTCGTTTCGTTTCGTTTTGTTTTGCATTTTTCTTTTTATTTCGTTTCGTTTCGTTTTGTTTCTTTTCGTGTCGTTTCGTTTTGTTTTTCGTTTCGTTTCGTTTTGTTTTGCATTTTTCTTTTTATTTCGTTTCGTTTCGTTTTGTTTCTTTTCGTGTCGTTTCGTTTCATTCTTTTAGTTTTGTTTTTGTTTCGTTTCGTTTTGTTTTGCATTTTTTCGATTTTTTTCGTTTTGTTTTGTTTTGCATTTTTTCTTTTCGTTTAGTATTGTTTTGCATTTTCTCGTTTCGTTCTTTACGTTTCGTTTCGTTTAGTTGTTTTGCATTTTTTTCCTTTTTTTTCGTATCGTTTCGTTTCTTTTCGTTTTGTTTTGCATTTTTTCGCCTCATTTCGTTTTGTTTGCATTTTTTCGTTTTTTTTTTTGTTTAGTTTTTGTTTCCTTTCATTTCGTTTTGTTTTGCATTTTTTCATTTCTTTTTGTTTTTTTTTGTTTTGTTTTGCATTTTTTCGTTTTTTTTTCATTTCGTTTTGTTTTGTTTTGCATTTTTTCCTTTTTTTTCATTTCGTTTCGGGCGATTCCGCTATAGACGATTCCCGATATTATTTTTTTAATCACGCTATTATTTGTTTATAATATTATTTGACTATTATTTGTTTATTTAACTATCATTTGTTTATTAAATAGAAGAGAGTTGAAATTTAATTTTAAATTATTATTTTTTTGTTTTACCCATATTTGCTTTTTTGGCGCGTTTGAAAATATTACCGTCCGAAGAGTTGGTACAAATTGGAAAGTCATACCTTATTTTTTTTTAATCTTCGCAAGATGCCCGGCCGCAATGGGGTGCAGCCGGGTTATGTGGGATTGTACCCACTAAAACCCCCCCGGTGACCTACCTTGATGCTTGACGAGGGCTCCGAGCTCTCTCTAAGAACTCACCGGAGCCCTCAGCACCGCGCTTTCGTTCGCCCCGAGTCAGCTTGATGCTGTCCCGAAGCATCTTCCGAGCGGCGTCAACGCGGGCCACCCGACGTTGTCGCCCTCACCCGGGCTCGTTTGGATGGGTGGTTGCAGCCCCACCTCCAACCACCCCCAAACCCAGAGGTCCCCCAGGACCAATTTCGCTAATTTTGAGGCATTGTTCAGGGAAGGTTTAAAAGTAAAAGAGAAACAGCGCCGGTTGCAGCTAGTTAAAAATATAATATTTAGTGCGTAGTTTTTTTATTTTGTTATTAACTCTGAAGTTACTTTCATATGAAAATAAAAAATTGTGTATTATTAGGTCCTTATATGAAATTCGTGTTATGTCGAACTGGCCACTTTGATCCCAAATATCTGCTCTTTGCTTAGGAATTCCAAATTTAAATTTATTTCAACATAAAGCTCGTTTACTTGTGTTTTGAATTTAGTCATTCATTTGTTTTCGCCTAATTTGATTTTTCTTTGGCATTGTTTTCTTTGCAAAATGGAATATTTATAATATCGCGTTATTTACGAATACGATTTCCGTCGTGGCACCAACTCTGCAGAAACAGCTCGAAGGATTGTGTATTTTCCCAAACCAAATAGTAAAACGTTAACTTTTTTTGTCATTACGATACAGTTTCCCACTTGACTCTTTTGGCACGTAGTAACTATTACCTAAACTACGTCTGACAGGCTAGGTTTGGCGCCATCTCAGACCGCCGCCATTGATTCCATTTTTAAATTTCGGTGATGTGTAAAGTTTCTCAATAAAAAATCGTATTCAAGTTTGTACTTCGCATTTTATGATATGAGAGTAGATAAAGTAGTGTATGAAACTGCACATAAACACTCGTATGATAGTATTAAAAACTTCGCCTACGGCCTTAGACTAAAATTTATTTTATTTTAGTCTAAGCCTACGGCTCGGTTTTTAAACTCACACTCCAGTTTTAATACCCCTCATTATGCAACAGTTTCATAAACTACTACCTACATATTATCTTTATTTTCGTCTATTTGTTTTCCCCATACAAAACGCCAATTTCATAGGTAAGGAGTTAAGGACCTTTGTGAATAATTGATTTATGTGAATTGCTTACAGAATGGCACATGTGTTAGATCTGGTTTTATACTAGAAAGTTATTGTTTACGTGATACGTTCTTTTTGAAGTAAAAATCGCGTTTTATTTTTCTATTTAAATGGTAAGCAGAGTTGGTTTAGGGCACATGCATGTATTTTATTTTTCAATCGATTCTATAAGTTTAAATTGCCTGCAAAAATATAATATTCGCAAAATAATAATTAATAAGTAAGAGAAAAATAAGTAATTGAAAGTGAGACCAGGCCTAATGAAAACCAAATATAAACCTAAAGAAGTGTTACACCAACAAACAGTGACAGTATAATGTATGTAACAGTAGGGTGTTACTCGTTGGGAATGATTAAAAAAAAAAAGATTTCCAACGAGTCACAGTGTGACTCGTTTTGGTGTGGTTGGGAACCCCCCAAAACTAGTATTACATACCTGGCAGTACCTGACAGTGAGTATAGTGAGAGTCTCGTTCAGCATGCCGGCGAAGATTCGCTGCGCCATGCGCGGAGGGACCGTGTCCCACAGGTCTTTTCTGCTGCCTGGAGAATAATAGCCAATATTATAAATGCCTAAGCAAGTTTGTTCGTTTATGTATGGTCATTAAATTTGTGTCAGCGTATGGCACCTAAAACTGAGGGCAACCGTAGATTGGATGGTCATCTTGCAGCACCGCGCACCGTACAAATCTGAACGGAGCGGCGGTAATCATGTGGTCTCCGTGTTACCAGTGGCCCTGCTCACCGTTCATGTAGAGCCACCAGCCCTGCACGGAGGGCGCCCCGGCGCCGGCCCCGGCCCCGGCCCCGGCGCCCGCGTCCTGCAGTACGTACAGCGCCAGCACGCGGCTGTGCAGGTCCAGCACTCGCTCGCCCACCGCCTCCGACATCGTCACATAGCGCTTGTAGCACGCCTGCACATAAAGGTTAGACTTGTAGGGTATTTTTGTTCTAATTAAACACGGGAATACTCACGTAAAAATTAAGTCGTCTACTACGACTAGTTTCGGTCACATTCGGTGACCTTCATCAGGCGAGTTTACAAACGTGACGCGCTCGCGGTTGCGTCTCGTTCGGTTGGTTGGTCGTTGGTCTGTGCCAAACGAGACGCAACCGCGAGCGCGTCACGTTTGTAAACTCGCCTGATGAAGGTCACCGAACGTGTTGTACGAAAAAATTGATTAGGACAGAAATTGTAGGAAATTCAATTTCAAACAACTTTGGTTATGACCATTTTTCGTGTAAAATTGAAAATAAACGAGTTATTAAAACCACCCTTAAAATCAAGATGGCGGAAAATGCAAGACCACTGGGAATTCGAAAAACGAAATGTAGACTCCCAGTGACCCCCTCTAACGAATTCCGAAGGAAAAATTCAACTTATAATTTTTCCTGGGTTTGGTTCGTTTTTCGTCCAATTCCACTGTGCTATTCCGTTAGTTTCGGTCGTGCCCAATAACAGCTGATTGATGTGAGTGATGGTTCTTCAGAACGTTTGTTTTATAAGCCACATAGTAAACCAAATAGCGTGTTTGCAGCCACCTTCACTTGCTGCACAATCTTCACATTGTACATTTGTGATCGTCATCGTAATCGCCACCACGGTGTACATTTTGCATCTCACTCTGTGCTCTGGTGTTACTCTGCCTTTAACATAAAAAAGTGAATTTTCCCTTTTTAATTCTACAAACCCCACTGATGTCTCGACGTAAGCATCTCTGGAGGATATTAGAGCTTTCGCTCCGCGAATTTCGGCCACGTGATACGCGTCGTTTTCTCGCATATATTGCAGTAGCATCAAGTAATCTACTTTAGGTAGATTACGGCTGTCGGCCATTGTAAAGCCGTCTGAAACTTTCATAGTTAAACCGTAAACGTAGGTAACCAGGCGAGAACAAAAAAAAACCTTCAATAGATCACCAAGAATCTACTCCATGGTACAGGTGCAAATGTTGTACCATGCTCGGGCGGGTCTGCGCAATACTGCGCATCTGCATTGCAGATTGCAGACCCGCCCGGTTGCAGACTCTGCTTGGTTGAGAGTTTTTATTTAATTTTATTAAAGCTATTGCGGAATAAATAATAGTTAAAAAAAACTAAAAAAACACGCTTTTTATAAAAAACCGAACTAAAAAAATAGAAAATAAAATTTTATACATTTAAATTAAGAATAGGGTTGAAAATTTCAATAAATATAAATTAATAATAGTGTAAATAAATAAATATATGTATTTTATTTTTAAAAAGCGTGGGGTGCATGGGTCAATAGATATTACATAAATATTTTGTAGATACATTTTGTATTGACAGACACGAGTAGAGTGATTAGCATTTTGATAATATCTTAGAAAGCACCCCACGCTTTTTTAAAAATAAAATACATATATTTATTTATTTACACTATTATTAATTTATATTTATTGAAATTTTCAACCCTATTCTTAATTTAAATGTATAAAATTTTATTTTCTATTTTTTTAGTTCGGTTTTTTATAAAAAGCGTGTTTTTTTAGTTTTTTTTAACTATTATTTATTTTTCGCTTTTTAGTTCGATTTGCTAACTATTAACCATTATTAATATGTACAAATGTGTTGGTGTTATCCGATTTTGGCCGTCTGCTCAAGTAAATTAAAAATAAAATTGATGTGTAACAAAAAATATTGAGCAAAAAGATTTGTAGCCGCGTGGTTTCGATCCTCAGACCTCATAAAATAAAATATTGAGCAAAAAGATTTCTAGCGCGTGGTTTCGATCCAGGGACCTCTGGGTTATGAGCCCAGCACGCTTCCACTGCGCCACTCTGTTCTCTGACACGAATGACGAAATTACCATTTGTAAGTTAAACGGTATTAAAAGTTAAAGAAACTTTATAGAAAAAGCGTGTTAAACAAATTAATAGTTAAAAAAACTAAAAAACACGATTTGTTTAGTGTATTGTCATCGGTCCTCGACATATCTACAAAGTTTGAAAGAAATCTGACCGTTTAAAGTGGGTCAAAAACGCGCTCAAAGGAGTCGGTTACATACAAACATACAAACATACAAACATACAAACATACAAACATACAAACATACAAACATACAAACATACAGGTGAAGCTAATAAAAGCGTGTTAAAAATAAGCAAAATGATCAGCATCGCAATATCTCGAAATGGTTTTAGAATTTCATAGCCTTGTGAAATATGAAAACTTGTTAATTGTGACGTTTAACATCAAGCGAGCAATTTGCTTGTCTCGTCACTCATCATCATCATCATCTTCATCCAGAGCCTTCTCTGAACCACTGCTGGGTATAAGCCTCTCTCCCGTTATGCCATCTGCCTCGGTCCGGGGACGAAATGTGTCGACAACATAGTCTCGACACTCAATAGCATAAATAAAACTCACCTGCAGCAGTGAGTGCCGCTGCGCAGTGGAGGCTGCCGCGGCGCCAGCCCGCTGCAGGTAGCAGTAGAGGCTGTTCTTCAGCAGCGCGGCGGCTCCCAGCGCGGCCGTCAGCACGGGCAGGTCGGCGTGGTCCAGCGCTTCTTGCGCCAACATGTGCAGATGTTCTAGAAGGGGGATGATGCCTCATGTGAACAATGAATATCTATGATTGTCAGCCGTCACCGACCACTACTGAGCGGCCTATGCTCTCTTGTCTAAACTTATATCCAGCACCTTCTGCGCTAACATGTGCACTGTGCAGGTGCTCTGGAAGCCAGGTGTTGTGACAGTGAATATCTGTTATCTTCAGCCAGTAACCGACCACTACTGAGCCTCTCTTGTCTATACCTACTAATACTGTAAAGAGTTACTGGGCCCAAGTTTTGAAGGCTTTATTTGACAGATCTAAATTAACTAAAAATATATCTGTCTTTTTCATTGCTTTTTTTATTTTTTTATAAAGTATAAATCCGCATTTGACCACCAACTCGCCTGTTGGTAAGCGACGATGCGGTCGACGATGGAGCACGCAGATTTAGAAGATACCTATTCACTCTGACCTTGAAAAGTCCAAGATTATATCTCTCAGGGAACAAGGAAGCCGGAAGTCTGTTCCATTACCGGGCTGTACGGATTAGGAACGTGGACTCGAATTGCGACATGGTGCAACCCGTGCAACCTATTAGATAAGGACAGCAATAGTTTTAGAAAAATTAGATCTGTCAACTAAAGCCTTCAAACTTGGACCCATTGTTTCTTTATATTACTAATGGCCCGTCCCGGCTTCGCACGGGTAGACATTCATTTTTAAAACATTTTGGGATAAACGTAACGTCGACGTACATCGTGTCTTGAATGTCTTGATGATATTTGAGCACGCAATTCAATGTCAAAAAAAGTTTACACTGTCCAAAGCGCTAAGTAGGTACTATTATATATTCTATATTCTTAAATTTTCTAATTTTTTCGTATTTTTTTTTTCTTTCATAAGAACCTTCTCCTGACAATAACAAAAACAACAAAAAAATTAAAAGTGAAATCGGTCCAGCCGTTCACGCGTGATGGCTTGACCAAGGAAAATAGGGATTCATTTTTATATATAACTAGCTGACCCTTGCCCACTTCGTTGGGCATAATGTTAATTAAACCCGAAGCCATCGCGCGCCGTTCGGACCGTTTTTTCTCCGATTCACTTTGCAAAACGGACTACCACGTAAAAGCCTTTTTATTTTTCGGTTTTTTATATAACCTATGACACTCGGCAATAATGTGGCTTTCTATTGGTGAAAGAATTTTTAAAATCGGTTCAGTAGATCCCGAGTGATTCAGTGTACCCCTTACAATTTAACAAATATACAAACACACAAACTTTACTTCTTTATAATATTAGTATAGACTAGCGGCCCGTCCCGGCTTCGCACGGGTAGACTTTGGGATAAACGTAGAGTAAATTGAAATCGGTCCAGTCGTTCACGCGTGATGGCGTGACCAAAGGTGTTGAGAATAATTATAGGAACTCTTTGTTATAACCTCTATTCTCATGCTATTGCGTAACTATAGCAACCGTAGTTTGTTGATGCTAACTTGTCAATTTATAGTAAAAATTATCAGTATAAAACGCACACTGTTTTGATAGATATGATTGAATTTGAACTTTGTACAGAGGTTATAAAGTGCAAATTGGCTCTTGGACGTTAGGAACATACCTACATTGCTTAAACAACAGTGAGTGCTTGCAATTCAATATGAACTTTATACAATAGCAATAAAGCTCGTTTTAGTTAGAAAACGTATGGGAAAAATAAAAGGGCTGTTTTTAGGGTTTTTCAATATTTCTGAGAGATTTTCTTAATATTTTTTTCCCTAAGAACCTTCTCCTAATAATAACAAATACAACAAAAAAAGAATTAGTGAAATCGGTCCAGCCATTCACGCGTGAGGCCGTGACCAAGGAAAACGGGTTTCATTTTTATATATATAATATATATTGATTGTAGGAAGTAATCTAAGAAACTACTGATCCGATAAAAAAACCTTCACCAATGAAAAAGCTAAACCATTCCGAAGCAATCTAAGTACGTACCTAATAAAGCGTCGCTAGATTTAATAACCAACTGGACGAACTTGTCTGGGTCAGATGTCTTTGCCACTCCAACATCTCCCTTATCATCTTCCTCGGTGACTACAAACATGCCAGATCCTTGCCTATAAAAACACATTCTTTGTTACCTTCACACAAAAGTTTAGTATTAGCCAAAATAATTGTAATGTATTTGCATTAAAAATGCTGTTGTAACCACTGATATCTTCTGCCTTTTCCGTAACAAGTTTACAGTACTGTTTCATTACTAGTATGTATCTTAAATTTAATTTATTTTGATAAGTATTTAGATTTATATCATCACAATCACTCCAACGCAGAACACTGTAATGTTAGTATATCACTGCCGCTTGAATAACTGGTAAAGCTGTTACTGTCGATAAATACACACTTGCACAGTACACGGCTATTCAGACATGTTGGAAACAAGCAAGAGAAATTAGGCTGTTCATCTTTTGTATACAACTTATAAGAACTTACTGAAAAGCTATAGAAAATTCCTCTTCTAGCCACAAAACAATTTTGACAGCGGCAAACGAAGCATTTCTTGGAAAGTCCAGACGTCCTCCCACCACACCTCGACATATTGTTTCTGACAGGACTGTTTGATTTTTCTGAAATCCATATTATTCTTTCTCAAAAGAGATATTTGAAATTTGCTTGAAGTTGATTTAGAGATATTATTCAAATAATGAATCATATTAGGTATGTTGCAGAAATTATACTTATCATTCAATAGACGAGTAGAAACTTTGTGTTTGCACGGCTAAAGGCCGAACTGATTATGTGTAACCTAACTTGCAAGGCTGAAGGCCTATCAGCACTTAAATCAGCAACTACCATTCTTGTATAATGTTGCAGGCATTAGATACTTTTGTATATTTGTATTTAAAACTCGGCTGAATACAATGATTTTCTCATACAAAAAACCCTATAATGCATGAAGCCTGTGTCTCAGCAATGGTGTGAGACACTGGCTTAATCAAAGATGGCTCAAAAATTATGCCACTATAACAATAGTCTTACTTTTAGATTCCAGTCTGATGGTATAGTATTGACTTATGTAAAAACAAGGCATCAAAATCAAAAATGGTAAATAGGTACATACCTGATAATATTCCAAATCTCTTTGCAACAGAATAGGAATTCTATCCATAATATTTCCATCTTCAATGACCTCCATTTTGAATTAACAGAAAATAAAACTCAAAAATAATACAACCTATTTACTTACAAATAAATATAACAGTAATTTTTAAACTGAACTATGAGCGCACTTGTGGAATTCTAATTTGTTTATAACTATTTTAGATATTTCTTCTTGAAGTAATTTGTGAAGAGGCACTTTGTCGTGTTTGTAGATCCAGTAGCCTCCGTTGTCTAGTATTAAGTCATATCGCTTGGGTCCAGATACCGGGGAACTGAGCCAGATTTGTTTGTTAGGTGTCTGTCTATTTATCACATAAGTGCCATAGGTTGAGCCGAGTGCAACAGTTAGTACTCCATCCTGGAAAAGCAAAATAAAACATTATAATTAGTGTTTCAACCTCTGTAGAAACAAGGTTACACTATAAATTATGATAATGGATACAGTGTAGGACTATAGAAAAAACTTTTCTGAAGTACTTACGCTAAATGTTACGTCAGCACCCTTCAAATTGGGAGCATCATCAACTAATTCTTGGAAGTAGTCACACAGAGACTCGAGGGTTTCGTTGCATATCTCCTCAAAGACGGCCTGATCTATCTGTCCAGATTGGGGTTGATCAGGACTGGAAGAAAATTGGCACCTATTTGATATATTATCACAGGTTTTAACTGCCCCTAGTCGAGGGAGCTGACGCAGAATAACTGGGGTAAAGTTATTGATCTGACTTCGTGCCAGCCAGCGGCTGGTACGGTATATATTTCTCCACATAGTTCCAATTTGCCCCAACAAACAGATTACAGATCTAGAATGAATTTTGATTTGATGACTTGATGAGGTTAAAGTTTTGTTATTGTTCAGATTTGACACTGACAGCAGCATCGACAAATGACAATTTCAAAGTAACTGTAGAAGTCACTGTCAGAGTTTTTTTTTACAACTTGGCTTAACAAATAAAAGATCGGCTATCTTGACTCCACGGCTCCAAAGTGGACCCTGAACTTGTCCTCGAGATATCATTACCTAGGGATCTTTTAAAATTTTACTTACTAAGTATTTTCATAAATGTCAAAGTGTTTCAAAAATATTTTATCTACATTGCAATTGTTTCAGGTGGTAACGGTTCCTCTTCTTGAGGCGGTTCGATCTCTACCGGTAGCAAGTTCGCATTCTGCGGCGGCAACAAATACATGCGAGCGAGATAAGATGGAGACAGCTGTGTAATGGACTCCTCGGGAATTCTCGGAATAGGCAGCAAGGAGTTGTACAGACACCAATGCGGATTGATTAAAAATACGATCCTGTCCTCTCGCTCTTGGAGAGGCCTGAAATTGCGTAATATCGGTTCATCCCATGGGTCCCACACTTTTCTGAACTCCTTCATCTGTTAAAACAATAGGTACCAAGGCTTATTCTGGTTCTAATAGTTGGTAGGTAAGCACTTTTCAGTGCCAACTAAATTCTTCAAGCATAAATTTTTTCTACAATGGGGGCTTGTATTATGTAAAACTAGTATACTCTATACAGTACTAGTTCAATGTTCATATTATGAACACTAGGTGGCGCCATTTTTATTTCATACAAATTGTATTCTACCCGCTTGAAGCACCGCGGACACTGTAGTGTCCGATTTCAAAAAACCCGTAGAAGCATCGCGGACACTGTAGTGTCCGGATTTTTATTTCGCGCCAGACTCAGAAAAAGTCTCTATCCTGCTTTTACTAAGGCAAAAGACTTATAAGTATGAATGCCATCTCGTTCCGCTTGAATGTGCCATTATGCCGTAGTCGAACAACTTTAAACTCGGTGGATATTCGATTAAAAATTAAATATTATTCCGTGAGTCAAAGTCAGTTTGTGTTGAGTTTGCCTGGTCGGCGGTGCATCGACGGGTTTTACGTAAATAAAACGTTAGTTATGCTGGTTCTGGTGGTGTTCTTGGTTAATAAGCTTTAAATACTTGATAACAAGGCTGATAACAATATATTTTAAGGTATACAAGTGTTTTAGTGTTTCGACTTCAGTCATTCTTCCAAGGCCTCATTGCGTCATCATCATAGACGGCCGTGTTTTTTATTTCTCAAAGTTTATTTTATTTACTGTGTTAGATGTTATGATCTATTTAAAATATAGTGAAACAATCATCCTAGAAGTGTTGTGTGTAGTTGTTTTTGTGAAATGACAATTTACGACAAGATGTAAACAAGTGTTGTGAAGTGGGAACAAAAAAAATCGCGGAAAAATTTTTTTTCGCTGGTTTTTAAATGCCTGATATTAAATACTTTTAAGGTGAGTAATGTATTCTTATTTTGTGACAAAGTGCAGATTGAGTCTATTATTAAATCTAAATAGTAAAAAACATACATTATCGCTTTACTTTTTTTAGTAAAAATATGTAAACTTCAAAGTCCATGTTTTTTTGTAAAGTAAGCGGTTATACGCTGATTTATATCTATACCAGGCCAACCAATGTTATGATAACATTCGTCATTCGACACGTGTATTCAACAGCTCTAAGAATAAACAATTACAAGTGGGTCCTTGTTCGAATGTTTAAGTCATAAAAACCATTCAAGTGATCGGCCGCCCGGCGCGTGACGTCACATAAACAAACGATGACGCGCCGGTGCTTCTACGGAAAAAAACCCGCGGGAGGGGGTGCCTCAAGCGGCTACGCTAACGCGATCGAACAGTGAGAAAAAATCGAGCTAGGCACTCTGAATAAAGTAGTACCTACTAGTACTCACCTGCTCACTGGAAGCGTACAGCGAAGTCCTGGGCACGATCCATCTCACGCAGTGTTTGGTTCCTTTCGCCGAGGTCAAGGCGCCCCAGTACAAGAAGTAATCCTCAGCGAACATGGGCAGGAGTTCGCACATGGGCTGCGGTCCGATACGCGTGACACTTTTGGCCTCTACGACACGGGGAAAGCCTTCGATAACCCAATCCAGTCGTTTGTCCGCAGTGACCCCGTGCTGAAAGGATATTTTTAATTACTTAACGTAAAAATGACTTAAAAAAATATCACAATTATTTTATTTGGTGAGTGAGTGAGTGGAGTGGAGGAGTAGGTATATGTAGGTACAATAAAATAATTATGTTGGTTATGTTTGATACTTTTTCAAGCTGAAACAGAGCAACGGATTTGAGTAACATTTGGAATGGAGATAGGTACCTTTTAGGCTTTTCAGCATACAGGTTTTCTTCGTCCCGGTACACAACACAACACATTTGTTATTTTATGAATTACTTAGTACCTAACATACGTTAGTACCTACCTAACTAATAGGTATCTACTTACTTTGATCATATAGCACACCATGATCACACCGTCCGGATGCTTTAACGCCTCCTCTTGCGTTAAATACTCTTTCCGGAAAAACGTGACCTGCAAAATTTTACGGAGAATTTAATTAAATAACAAACCAAAAAAAAAATAATCCAATAATATTTCAAAGAAGTGTGTCGCGCATTTTGTGCGCTTGTACTTACCTACTTACTTATTCCCAATTTGTGAACAATTAAAGTGTTGTACCTAATTATTTATTAAAGTAAAATATAGCCTTTTTTTTTTTTTTTTTTTGTTTACCCAGTGGAAATCCTTTATGGATACCACGCCCGCCCCGGGGGAGGCAGGGTGGTTATGTGGGAGTCTCCGCCCTGCGGCGGCATACCCACTAAAACCACTGGGGTGTTCGGCATCCGCCTGAGATGGGGCAAGGTGGGGTCGCGTTAGCAATCGCCACCTCGCCCCGGCGATGGGCCCGATTAGGGCCCCCCGCGTATATGGAGGGGTGACCCTGTTCCCCAGGATCACCCCCCAGACAGTCAGTGTGGGGTCGTGCAGGCCGGGAGAGTCCCCCGACTCTCCCGGCAACCCCACTGCAGAGGAGCGAGGATACGGGCGAACCGCCTCCTCGCTCCCCCGTCTGCGCCGGAGCGGGTCAGATCGGGCGTCGTCCTCTCTGACCCGCTCCGCGGCCTCCTTCTGCGTCATCACCTCTTCGCAGAAGGAGACCCCGGCCTGCCACGATCTCTCGCCGCCGAGCACGGCTTTCACCACGCTCGGCAACGAGAGATCCCGGCCTATGTAGGCCGAAAGCGTATGCCGCTGGTTGGCCCCATGCGGCACACGCTTCCAGCGTCCACCCTCCTCCTTTCCTTGCACTCCCGACCGCAACCCACATGTGGCGAGGAGCACAAGGAAAACCCCCCTGGTGGCAGCAATGCCACCGTCCAAGCCATCACGCTGTGCCCTCTGCTAGTCAGAGGGACACGCGGACGGACCCACCGTGTCGGGTTATTTGCCAGCGTGCGGTAATACTGCATAAAAGTTGCAGTATTACCGCACGCTGTTGCCCAGGGTGCACCACGAGGAGGTTACCCGACCTAGCACCCCAAGTAAAATATAGCCTAAGGCAACTATACCTATACCTATACCCTTGAGCGTAACCTCAAGGGCGTCGTAAATATTCAGAGGCATTCTGGTCCAATAAAATTATTATACCAGAAACTAAACCTTGTGATTCGGCCTACATAACAAACCCACGTGTGAAGTGTCACTGAACCCGTAATCCTTTGATTTTTCAGAACTTCACAAACCGTTTAAAACGTGGCCAACCTGCATTTCCCCAGGATGTCTCCTTTTGTCCACAGTGTGGTCGCTGCCTTCCAACAAGGTGGCGCCCCAGTGGAAATGAATTTGAGCGAAGATGTGCTTTTCGAGCAACGGACCGCCTTCCAAGTATGGTCGCTCCGCCCTCCATTTTGCTCCCATTAGTACTAAAATTAAAAGATACCCTTTGACCAGCTTTGATCTTTTGAGTACCTTTTTGATATGTAGATACCTACATACTTCAAAACACCACTCGGTCGCAAAAATAGCATGGGCTGTGGCATGGGTAAGTAATAACTCAAAAGATCATTTTTTGAGAACCAAAATGAAATGGCACAAAAGAGGTGCAATATCGAATTTGTATCTACTTAAAGTTTTTGGTCTAATAAAAACCTCGGCTGAAGTTTATTGCCGCTATAAACAAAATAATGTTACATCCTCTAACTAAAGCTATGATTTATAAGGGACCAGAGCGCAAAAGTTACGAAATATCTACACCGTCGTCTTGTGTAGCCGTTTGTAGCATACTAGTTACTCTACAACACCTACGTCGTAGCCTCGTAGCGCGAAACACGTATCTACAATTCTACAGGGTTTATTTTCCTACCAGAACGTAGGAAAGAGTGAATGGGTAACCAATCACAATCTAACCAAACATTATTGTGTCCAACTAACATGTGTATCCAGTATTTGTGAGCTTGACTTTATGAGGCCACACTTCGAAGTTGTACCACTTGAGTTCAGGGCAGTGGTAGACCATCGAGCCAGTTATGGAGACGTCAATGGGGGTTGGCAGGTGGCCTTCGAACTCGCTCATGTATTGGATCCAACCAACGCTGCCTTCGACGGCTACGCGCTCTTCTTCTTTTGGCGCCTCTACCTCTGCCTCTGAAAAGGCATTGGTGTAAGCGTTTGTTTACTTAAACAGGCACAACTCAGGACTGTTTGAAAAAAGTGAATCAGTATTTCCTAGGCAAGCGTGCTACATCTTCGATTACATCGTCGCTTCTTATCAAGTGATGTTTGTGGTCAAACGCATGCCTAGTCCGATATAAAACAATAGTGTCTTACCTCGTGGGACTTATTATAGCGAAACGGCAAGCTCTCTTTCAATAAGAAACATAGGTTCAAGTCTAAACTCGAAAAGTAACTTATTGAGAACGTATTTGACAATACAATTTCACGGGTATATACATAAACTAGCTTCCGCCCACGGCTTCGCCCGCGTGGACTATACCTCGGGAACCGATAATTAATTTAACCCTCCTTTTTTGAGAACATGTAAAAAGCGTCATACAATGGAAGCAGGGACCCCAAAAACCCCCAGATGCCAAAACAGATGCTAAATCAGCCCCCTCGAATCATGTAGAAAAAATAATGGCGGCCATTTTGAATCATTTGGATTTTTGCCACAACCATCAAGTAGCCCTTGCTAACTCCTATGACATCTAGTCAAACACCCACCCATCTTCAACCGTTTCGGAGATATAGACCCTCAAAGTTTGTATGGCGGCCATGTTTTTGAGGCGACTATGTTATTTTTAATGGCTCCAAAAAGGTCCGAGATTTTGGTGACTTTTTAGTCTCAGCGCTTTGGTAAAAATGTTTTTAATTTTCGAGATAATTAGCAGTTCCACCTCGAGGATATGACTTTTCGAAGGTTTTGGATTTTTTCCTGATGTTGTTTACCCGCCTTAAGTTTAGTACATCTGTAAAGTTTCATTGAGTTAGCATCAAAACAAATTCTTTCACCGTACTATCTTTACCACGCCATTTCACCCCCACAGGGGTTGATTTTCCAAAAATGGTGAAATAGGTGTTCGTTATTTTGTTAAGCTTCGTATATTTGTAAAGTTTCAATACCGTGACGTCAAAAACAATGCTTCTCCATCCTAACTTTAACACCCTATTTCACCCCTTTAGAGGTAGAATTTCAAAAAAATCTTTATTGGTACACGTTTACTCATCAAGACAAACACACCCTCCATATTTCAAATTTCTACGGCCAGCGGTTTAGGCTGTGCGTTGTCTGTCAGTGAGTCATTACAATTCTCTCTCCGTACTATATTTACTACACCATTTCACCCCTTTAGGGGTTGTTTTTTCAAAAATAATGAAACATGTATCTATTATTTTTATAACTTAGTACATTTGCAAAGTTAAATAATCGTAGCATTGGGAAAAAAATATTTGTATACAAACTTCAATACTCCATTTCAGCCCTTTAGGGGTTGATTTTCAAAAACAAAAATATACTTAGGTGTCTATTATTTTTTTTAGCTTAGTAAATTTGCAAATCTAAATAATAGTAGCATTAAGAAAAAAATATTTCCATACAAACTTTAATACCTCGTTTCACCCCTTTAAGGGTTGATTGTCCAAAAATAATGAAACAGGAATCTATTATTTTTTTATCTTAGTACATCTGCAAAATTAAATAATCGTAGCATAGGGAAAAAAATAATTTCATACAAACTTCAACACTCCATTTAACCCCTTTGGGGGTTGATTTTCAAAATCCAAAATAATAAATGTCTATTATTTCTTTTAGCTTAGTATATTGGCAAAGTTTCGTAACCACATCAAAAAAAATTCTTCATACAAACTTCAATACTCCGTTTCACCCTTATGGGTTGGTTTTTCAAAAATGATGAAATAAGTGTCAATTATTTTTTTAACTTTAGTATATTCGCAAAGTTTGATAATCGTAGCATTAAGAAAAATATTTTTTTCATACAAACTTAAACACCCCTTTTCACCCCTTTAGGGGTTGAATTGGGCAAATTCCTTTCTTAGTGTGCGTCCGCTTTTTGGTATAAAACTTTTGTCCAAATTTGACGTTTGTAGCTTAAGCGGTTTAGGCTGTGCGTTGATCTGTTAATGTTGATGCGTTGATTCAACACACTGTTTAACCCTTTCAGGGGTGGATTTTCAAAAAATAATGAAACAGGTATCTAATATTTTTTTTAGCTTATTACAATAGCAAAGTTAAATAATCGAAGTATTAGGAAAAAAATATTTTTATACAAACTTCAACACTCCGTTTAACCACTTTAGGGGTTGATTTTCAGAAAACAAAAAAATAAGTGTCAATTATTTTTTTTAGCTTAGTATATCTGCAAAGTTTCGTAGCCACAGTATCAAAAAAAAAAACTCCATACAAACTTCAATACTCCGTTTCACCCCTTTAGGGGTTGATTTTCAAAAAACAAAAAAATAAGTGTCAATTATTTTCTTAAGCTTAGTATATTTGCAAAGTTTCATAACCACAGCATTAAAAAAAAAATCTTCATACAAACTTTATTGCTCCGTTTCACCCCTTTAGGGGTTGATTTTTAAAAAATGTTGAAATAGGTGTCAATTATTTTTTTAACTTTAGTATATTCGCAAAGTTTGATAATCGTAGCATAAAGAAAAAAAAATTTTTCATACAAACTTAAACACCCCTTTTCACCCTCTTAAGGGTTGAATTGGGCAAATTCCTTTCTTAGTGTGCGTCCGCTTTTTGATATTAAACTTTTGTCCAAATTTGAAGTTTGTAGCTTAAGCGGTTTAGGCTGTGCGTTGATCTGTCAGTCAGTCACGACCTTCACTTTTATATATATTGATAGGTTTTAGTTTACCTTCCGTTTGTATTTGACCGTGCATCATCTTGATAGCATTTTTTTGTTGACAATAATTTACAAAATGCCCAAAAGCGTATAGAAAAAGCTAAACAACACTATTTATAATGCATGAAATTTTGATAAATAGATTCTAGTTAGTTTCAAACAAACAAAATTAGAAAGCTTAACAAAAATAGGGAATCAAATTAAATTGTAATACATCCTGAGATTTTTCAATGAATATGACATTCAGTAACATTGACATCGCAAATTAAAAATATCAGAGGTTAATAAATAGGTTATGCACTTTTAATAACTTTTTAGCACACCGCAGCGGGTAGCAGGATTTTCATGAATTCTTCTTGCGGGATTCATATTGTTTTTTTTCTTAGTAGAGATGTCATTTACCCACAATACATGTTTGTCACTTTTGCTATATTAGTGACATGATAATGACATCAAAATTAGCAGCTTGTGGATTTTTTTCTTGGACGAAAAATATTTCTTCAGATTTTTGCTATTAAATTAATCGGAAATATCAAAATGCAAAGAAAAAGAGAACACGACATTTATAAGAAAGATGTGGAACCCGACAACGAATTGTTAATCTGGGAAAATTGGATACAAATAAGACACGATGAAGTAATAAAACTCTCAGAATACCTAAACAAACCACCAGTAGATCTAACCATGAATCTACTGGAGAAGGTGAGAGAGGACAAGGAATGGAAAATGGTACTAGAACAAGCACAAATTGAGAAAAAACCCAGACTAAGAGGTCGATTATGGGAACAGCCTTTGAAGCTTAAACAATACTGTCCTTGCTTACCAGCTTACGAAGTCAAGAGAACTACTATTGAAAAGAATAAGCTGTCAGTGATAGAGCATGTTTGCGTGCCTCAATATATCCAAGAAACAGAGAAAGGTCTGATTGGAAAACCGGAGAGACGAGAGTGTTCGCTGCTGGATGCAGACTTCGTGAAATATCGTGACAAACGTGAGAAAGACTTGAAGGAGAAAATAGCAAAGATTGATCCTTTTAGGTACATAGAATATTGTATTTACATGAACTAGTCGTTTATCTGCTTTGCGATCGCTATATCTTTACAAACCTGCCGTCTACACCGATTTTACTCATGTTTGAAATTGATATTAGCCTGAAATACAATCTTAAAAGTAAGTAGGGATACAAAATTAAATGAAAAACTAAGCAGAAGTTCGTAAAATACCATTTAAAAAATTCAACACATAATTATGTATGTCATGACTGTATGGCTGAAAAGAAACAATTCTAGTAGAATAGCGAATGAAGCGAGAATTATAAATTATAGTAATGTACATATCTCAATATTTTATCTTGTTTTACAGACCAAAAGAATGTTTGATGGTGAGAGGCTACAAACCCAAAACTCCTCCACCAAAACTGCCCCTGATACCAACAATTAATGTAACTGAAGTGCATAAACCCATGGAACTCACGTTAAGTACAGTTTTTGCTCTAAGGATAAATAACACCATATTTTTGAAAAATATTCCCGGTCAGGATTTAAGTTACTTGGAAAAAATTAAACAAGAAGAGTGGCATGAAGATTGCACAACGTGGTATTATTACTTTAACAATTCCTGTAACAGAGCTGGAAGATGTAAAATTTTACTTCAAAATCTCGGAACGGTCAGTCTTAGGTATTGCTGGAAGAAACTAAAACGAACGATCCCTTTCATTCCCGAAGACATTTACGAGCAGGTCTTCTTTTTCAACAAGAATGAAGACGTGCTGTCACCAGGACAGACCAAGGAAATACGATTTACATTCCTTTCTGATAGACCTGGAATCTTCTGTGAGGCGTGGGAAATAAGCTTCTGCAACATTTGCTTTTTCGATACTCTCTCGGACAAAATTTGTGTCAATTTGTCTGCTGATGCTGGAGAAAATGCTAAGGAAATCGGGAAAAAGGTTAAAATATTACAAGCCAGAATAGAGAAAAAAGCCATTACTAACATCGTGGCTGATATTTTGGATGAATTCATAACGAAAGCGACAGAAGTTCCACATCAAGAGTATCCATACAAACACCTTTTTGTAGAAGCCGAGATATTTTTGATGAAGAACCCTGTGTGTTTCTATCACCAAACAGAGGTACAGAAATTAAAAGATTATTATACAGAAATGTGTCAAAGGCCCTGGGATTTGTCATTAATAACTTGGAGAAAGGCAATGATCGGAAAAGAATTCGAAGATAGAATGAAGTATTATGACTTGCTGAAGAAGTCACACGCCGACTTATTGAAGCCGTGGCATGAAGGAGATGACTTGTTGAAGCAAAAGCGTCGTATGATATGTCAGCTACTCGGCCAGATGGCGGATAACTTCGACAAGAAGTACAACCAGTTGGTAGACTTGTATACTCCGCAGGATGCAGACGGTAGTGATATTACTGGTGACGTTCCTAAAAACAGCCCTCTACCGATGCTAATAGATTCTCTTCAACCGCAAACAATTTCCAATCTATTTTATTTGCATGCATATGAATACGTTTGCACAACAATAGAAATGTGCGCTGGAGTTCTTAGTAGCATGGATTTGAATCGGTGGATAGAGTTTGATTTTTGTCAAACTTGAATTATATTATTTTATAGAAAATGTTGTTACTATGATTTTTCATGACTTCATAGTGTGATCCTTGTTTTTCAGTTTCTTTCTACATTCAAATAATTAACACAGTAAATATCTATTATCATTAAAAACTTGCTTGAATCTTTATTCAACAAAATTCATCATGGATAAACATTATTTCGTAACGTATTATATTTATCTATAATATTTACAAAGCAATTATAACAGTTCAATGGTCTGCGAGCTCGGCTTCTTTGCCACAAGAATATCTACTCTTGTGGCAAGAAAGTCGGGCTCGACAACAAACTTGAACCAACTTTGAAACAAACTTGAACAAACTCAAATCTCAACAACAAACTTGAGGTGCAGGTGAAGCAAACGTTGTGAAGATACCTATCATAGTTGAAAATCTGTCACCAAGCACCTAAAATAGTGCCATTACCTTACTTGCGAGCCAATGTGTTAATCACTCGACACTCAACATCGCACTGAGTGAACAAAAATAAGAACAGTCCAATCTAGATATAGATATGAAAATAAAACAACGCACATTATATAATAACAATTTGTATATTATCATAGCCACTATATAACAACGTTATGGCAAAGTGCACCACCGTGTATATTACTTACACTAGCACCATTTACATACATAAATATTATGTATCTTGAATATAAACAGTCTCAAATAGAGACTAGAGTTTTATGATGGATAATTTGAAAGTAGAGCTTGATTTTTTACAGCCAGTATGCAAGAAATGAACTATAGGCTAGGCATGTAATTATATTATATTATAATAATATCTATTTGTCAATGAATTGCAGAGTTACATTTTTTATTTCTGTTTGAATTTAATGTGAGTGTTAAAGTCGTGCCACTAAGCTGTTTAAGCAATTTACATCTAAAAATTACCACCAATCTTACTTATTATTCATCAACCCTTTACAAAATCAGTTCCTCTTTGCCAATAAATATCTATTAATTTCTCTATTTTAACTGTTCACAAACACTGTTCCGATTCCAATAAAAAGTGTTTTCGAATTTGGTCTAGAAAGTTCACGTTCATAGTTTAGCCTTGACTTGTTTGACGTAGATGACGGAGTGGCCGGGGGGATGCCTCTGGGTGGGTCTCACGTTTCGCTCAATAGGGATGTTCTCCGGACCTTCCAGTTCGCGGAGCAGGCCCAACTGGAAACAAAAGAAAAATATGAGAAGTCAAAAAAGTTCATCACATAGATACAACACAAGGCAAGAATATTCACAGATTTTGAAAGCTTTGCCATGGTAACTCAGTGAGAGAACAATCCTCGCTCGTGCCAATGGGTTCTTTGAAATTCGTGTAAGTACAAGTTTCCATACCACTGGCTTTTTTGTGAAGAAAAACGTGAGGAAATAAGTCTACGTTCGGAGAAGAAATTCAATGGCGTACGTGAATCAACAACCCAGCCCGTACTTGGCCACCGTGGTGGAATACGGCCTAAGCACACTTCAAAGGTAGACGTGTATTACAGCTGCGGGATGATTGATGGTTGTAGGTATAGTGAAGGCTTCAAAACAAAACCACTACATGTAAAGACAAAACTTATATCTAACGGTATGATATCTACTGATACGCCTAATGATATTAACCCCTGAGATAAAAGGCAAAGTGAATGCTACCACCATACTTGTTTGAATCAAGACTATAATTCATCAATTCATCAATATGAAGATTGAAGACAAATGGCAGAAATTATTTTATTACAAGAGATCCTTAAGTTTAATGGTACGATATAAGTACCTACTTGTAATATCTGACTCAAAATAAAGAAAATAAACCATCGGAATTGCCTGCGGATAAATGAGTCGTAAATATGAACTATATATAGTAAAAGGTCGTCACACCAATAAAACCAATATCAGAAATGTAATAGCTGCGAGCTAAAACTTATTGGTTTTATACATTATGGTGCCAGGCTTCAATAAACCAAAATATATAACTAATGGGCCCAATTTCAAAAGGATGCGGTCTACAGAGGGTAGAAAATAGTTTATAACAAGCGCCCGCCCAGAGCCCGACGCGCTGCGGACGTTTTGTATGATCCTTATGGAAGCACAACGAGCATTTAAATAAAAATAAAATTGATCCTTCAACATTTTAAAATATTTTGACTAAATATAAATTAGGACCTTTTTTTTTCTCAGCGTGTTGTATCCCAGTGCTAGGAAAAGGCCGAAGAAATTAGGACATATTTAAGAAACTTCTGTATTTTTTTGGATTATCTCATATGTTCTTTTCGTATAAACACAAAATTAAATCGTTGTTTGTTAGTTTCGCTAAAACTCAAGAATGGCTGGACCGATATGTTTTTTTTTTCTTTGGCTCTAATTCAGTAAAAAGAAGTATCTAAAAATAATTAAATATCTATTTTCGTACTCTATAAGTTCATAATTCTAAGTTCGAGTATGGAGCACACTGTATAGTCTATAACTCCTATAAGAAGAAGGTCAAACATAATAAACCAAAAGCAATTAATGCTTTATTAATAATGTTGTGACCTAATTCACATCCATGAACGAAGCAACACGCAAGAGAAACCGCAGAACCGAAATTTAATTAAAGAGTTTTACACTCATAAGAGGTTATATTTACACGACCTTTTAACATGCAACAGGTGTCTATTGGATATTTTACACAGTAAAGGAACAGCTGATTATATTTTACAAAGCTTTTATTTTAATTGATAGTAAAAAACCGACCAAGTGCGAGTCGGACTCGGGCACCGAGGGTTCCGTACAAACCTGTTGGTACAAACGTAAAAGTTATTTTTATTTAGTATTTTTTTTTTAAGTCCTGAGTATTTGATATGAATTTCAGCTTAATACCTTCACGCGTTCCTGAGAAAAAGGGTCTTGTGTCAAGACTCTTTTTTTTTTCTTTCAAGGCCAATAATTATATCTATGGTCAAGACTTTTGACCATAGATAGGTGTATTGGTATTGACAGACAGACGGACAACAAAGTTAACCGTTGTTTCCTTTTAGTTGAAATAAGTCATGTGACCGACCCCGCAACACGGAAAACATTTTTGCCAAGGTTTTAGTGATTCAAGACCAATTTAATAAGATTCTCCATGAGGAAAAATATTGTATAAAAATTTTCGAAACTGTAGTTCTAATTTTGAAAATGGGATGCAATATTTGGATCAACATATCTTGGTACTCAAGTCTTGTAGAACCCATTAGTTATTCCCAAGCTAGATTTCTGCGGTAAAAAAGTCTGAAGAGAAGACCGTAGGCACGTGTTGTTAGAATATTGTGCGGTTGTTTCACTTATGTATTTTACTATTTGTGATTTACATTTTGTAGACATTAGAAAAATATTTATTTATGCCAAAAATATCATATAGGTGACGGCGATAGCTTACCATTAGGCGGCTCGTTTGCTTGTCTGCCCACCTGTGGCATAAAAAAAAAAACGCCAAGTTACCTGCTCAGCGCCGATCTGCACGGGGTCCTCGTAGATGATCCAGGTGACGCACTCGGTGTAGGGCGGCGTGGTCAGCGAGCCCTTGTACGTCACGTAGCTGCCCTCGCTCAGGTCGGCCCTGTCTATCCATGATAACGATTCTAGAAGTAATAAAAAAAATTAAATAAAACAAAAGTTTAACATGCGCAATGTATCTTTTGGGATAGCAATTGAGTCGCTTTATCAATTTACGTATGATAGTGAACACAATTGTTTAGACATTTCAAAATATTTAAAGTAGAAAGTTACGTACATAATGTGAGGTTGTTATTGGATGTACATTCATACAGTCTGTAATCTGTATGGTTATTTGTTGTGAATCTTAAATTATGTCTATGAGTAGGTATTTCCTGATTTACGCGATACAAAAACGAGCAGAGCGGGATAAATGTCAAAAGAATTGTTCACTCAATATTCAAAGAGAATGTCACACAATTATAAAGATGGCGTTTCCGGTATCGCTAATATCCGTACCGAAAAATCAGGCAATAACTTTAATCATTGCTACAATGCTACGACGTAGGCGTTTTGTAGAGTTTCTCCACCAAAACGCTACAACACGACAACGTAGGCGTTATAAAGAGTAATTTTTCCTGTATTGCTACGATGATTGTGTAGAATTGACAAATGTGGAATGGAAATATCAAATCAGTGAGTTCTTTAAATAGGATCTTCTTAATGTTAGTTGATCTATGTTAAGTATATTTATTTTCACCAATTTTGGTTATGAATGAAAAAGAGGAATAACTAATTTTGTGTAAAAAAAATTCCTGAAAACACCTTCGAGTTCATCTACCTCTTCAAAAATATCAAACGTCAGCAAATAATGTAGCATGCAAAATGTTTGAGCGAAAATGAACGTTAGGTAATACAAGTTTTGAGAAATCCTTTTCACGCTCCAGCTGCTAAGGAAATTACACATGTCGAAGTTTTGTGGGCCTGGTGTTACTCGTCATGTTGGAAGATTGGTGCCGGCGTCTTGGGAAAAGCAAGTTGCGTCACGTCAAAGTAGAAAACTAATTTATTCTGTTTATTTTATCTTAAACGAAAAATAGAGGTAGCGAGGTTTTAAATGTTAAAACGGTTTAAGAGCCGAACCAACTCTCGACCAAGTGAAAAAGGACTCGTAAAAAAGCCCCAAACTAGGTTTTGTTTGCTTTACAGTCGGGATAAAAAGGAAGTCAAATTATTTCAATTAACTAAAGCAATTTACCTACGTGACTACAAAAAGACGTTGTTTTTATTACAAACTCATTGTTACCCGGAACTTTGTCCTCGGCGGCGCTGACTTTGGAGGTCGAAACCGAGGCTCGGCCTTCAGTTTAGCAAAAACAAAATTACAGTTAAGGGTAATTAAATTACTGAATCAGATGGTTTATACTGAACGGTTAACGAATGCATGGAAAAAAACATAGGGTTTAAAAAATATGGATGTCCTTACCTGAAGTAACATGCACTACAGACTCCCTTTTCTTGATCCCTTCTAATCCTTGCACTAGTTTGTCAAAGCGGGGGTTTGGCGCATCCACAGCTTCCAGCAGGAACCCCACTACCGCTAGTCCATCGGGGTGCCCCACTGCCACCTCCATAGATTCGTACTTGCTGTTATAGTGAACGAAGTGGCATTCCGCTGCGTACCTGGAAAATCATAAGTGCAATTAGACAGGCCCTCATAAAAAGCACGCTGAAAATGCTCGTACCACCATCCTCTTTTTCTTGTTTCGCTTATTACAAGTAGTAAATATGATTTTTTTAAAGCCGCGCTGACTACACAAGCTTTCCGTTTTTCTGTTTCACATAAAGCATATCGGAATATGCTACCTATGGTGTGTGGATGGAAGGAATTCTATCCGTCGACTTTGGTAGCATGGTGGAAAACCAAACTGCTTTTAACTTTTCAGCACATTAGATATTATGAGCTTACTAGTACTAAAAATGTTTTCCACACATGCTACAAAGTAGCAATTTTGCTCAATAATAGCATGCTTTTGCAGAAAAGAGCATGTTTAAATATTTCTTCATTTTTTTCGTCATTTCTTCTTCAGTAGTTGTCACTCGCATTTACTACGTATTTTTCAAGAGAAATTGTTACATGAAACACCCTATACACAACAACAGCCTATAAATATTTCTGATTCCTGGAACAGATTACCTAAAATATTTACCTACCTACCACATCATACCTAGGTGTCAGGTATCAAGTAATTTTGCAGAAGCACCTTGAAATATATTTGCGAGTGACTTCAAAGTTCGTTTCGGTTGGAACGACACGGTTTGCCTAGGGGAAATCATTTTGTAACTAAACTAATATGGCTCTGGCGTTCCTAGAGATAAGGTGGGTAAACACCTAATCTATCCGCTTTCTACGCAGGTGACCTAGTAATAAATGTCTACGATAAATAAAACCTAGTTTCCAGGTCTGTAGTTGTACAGACGGACAAATGAGATATATGTATTTTCTGAAACGCCTGGCTTTTATGAGAAACTATTTTTTATCAAAAGGTTATGAAGTGATTTAATGTAAAATATAACTATAAATAATATAGATTTATCGAATTTACTGCGTAGGTACATACATATCATGACCTTTCTTCTTATGAAATGTAATTTAACAAGTCATTTTATAATAGGTCATTGAACTTCGAGCTGTTAACTTTAATTAGGGGATGAGTCCAACGATTTAGCAAAAGCTTAGAAACTACTAGCTAAGCTACTTACTTTTCTTACTTTTATCTTAAAAAATGTTGATATTTTAACAAAACACAAAAATAGTAGACAAACAGTAATCGTTCATACTTTCATAGTCATTATTTATTTAGAAACTTAAGTTAGATTTAAATTACCCCTTAGTCTGGGGCTAGATTGTAATTTTATCTTCTAACGAACGAAATAATTATAGTAAATAAAATGAAAATATTGTGCAAAATGTACTTAGTTTCTAAAAATTAAGAGAATTGGTAGTTCTACGCAGTTTAAAATTTCAACAGGCGTGTCTTTATCGTGATATTAAACTTTCGCTATATCTTTTTCATTAAATCGACTAAAACGAAATTTAATTTTGATAATTTTACTTTGGACTGATTTACAAACTCTTTCTTCGGCTTGTGTTGGACCACCATCTCGCCCGATGGTGAGCAATGTTACAACTACTAAAGTCTATGATAGAACACACTGGCCAAGAAGAAACCGATTCACTCATAAGTTGAAGATACATATTTACCCATATTATATCTATCGGGGATCGCCACACAGGCCGAGCCACTTTTTTGATTTTTAAAAGATCTAATTATATTCAACACAGAATTTCAAGGTAATTAAATAGACACAGTGAGATAATATAAGGATACCAACTAAAGTTATTTTTTTAACCCTCGACGCAAAAACAGGGGTGTTATAAGTTTGGCCGCTATGTGTGTCTGTCTGTAGCACCAGCTCTTAAACGGGTGAACCGATTTGGATGCGATTTTCTTTTATTTGAAAGCATAATTTTAGCGGTGGTTCTTAGACATGTTGTATGACTCACCCATGTCCATCCAAGACGTGCTCGCAGCCGGTGAATTCGTCGACGGACCAGTGGAAGTGCATTTGTTCGAAGATATACTCGCCGATCAGTGGGCCGCCACTCAGCGTCGGCTGTACTGGCGTCTCGAATGCGAAGTATGCTAGAATTACAAAAGATAAATTCTTTAATAATATTAAGATAACTTCTTTTTTTTTTCGCAAATATCATTCCCAAGCAAATAGCCCATTCTTTAGAACCCTGTATAGACCGTTAACTATTTCGGGATAAAATAAATAGGGGATAAAGGAATAAGTAGCCTGTTAATCAGCCAAACCTTCATATCAAATTTTATTCAATTACGTTGAGCTAATTCAGCATACAGAAATAACAAACATACATGTTTATGCACTCACTCCAGGGCTGTTTCGTTTTAAAAATATATTGCGTGGACTTAAAAATACAGATCAGAGTGTAAATTACCAGTGTATGTGTTTTCAAGTACAAGTACCCCTGTTCCTCGTCTACAGGTTTTTAAAAAAAAAATAATTAAAATATACCTATACATATTTAATTCACTTCATAGAGTCGTAATAAACCACCCAAAAAAGATCCCGACACAATTAAGTATCTTAGCAAAATAATTATTTCTGAGTAAGGGCACAGGAAAGATTTCGTAACAATAGCTACGGTTTAGACGTAAGGTCGAGGCCGCTCCCGTACGTTTCAAATTTCTAAGGCGAGCCTGCCCCAATTAAATTTTTGGGATCCATGCTTTGGTAAGAAATTGACCGGACGGTGTTTTTGATTTCTGTGTTAACTCTTATCAAAAGAAACAATGTTTCGTGACTCTATTCAGCCCTCTAAGAACCAAACGTAACCTAAACTCATAGTTAGTAAGTACTTAACCCAGGTAGTAAGTTTTTTTTATACAAATGTAAGATATCCAGCAATCCTTAAAAACTAACAATACTATTCGAAATATCAGCTTTATGTTACTAACCAGTTTACATTTTGAATCTATAATGAACTACTACTAATTACCTACTAATAACATTACAAAAATGGTATTACGAATTATCTGTTAAATAATTCCGATAAAAAATAAAGAATTTGTTTACGAGAGTCGTAATAATATGGCTGTCAATACGATTATCCAATACTAATCTTATCTTATCAAAGACGATAAGGAAGCGAGTGATAATATTTTGGAACCGAATTTCACTGATTTTTATGAATAATTGTGAGTACTATGCGTTTACGAATATTTCTATTCTACGACAAGCTGCGCCACGAGGTTTTACCCGCAGTGTAATAAAAAATGGTGCTAATGGTGATGATAAACTAGCATAAGTCCTTTTATGTAGGTACATCTAACAATGTTGTATGCAAAGTTTCGTGATGATTGATGGCGTGAAAACGAAACAAACAAACTTACTTTCGTATTTATAGTAGTTGGAGTAGAGTTGCGTTTGACTGCCATCTCGGCTAACGATAAGAAATGATACGCACAATAGAAGTTTTGTACGAAAATGTTGCCCTCATTTTGGTGAAATTGACACCTTAGCGACAATACCAGTTTCGGGTATAAATAAGGAGCAAAAATGGAGACAATTTTGAAGAAAAACAAAGGTGTTTTCCTACTCACTTTGCCTAATTAAAATTAAAAAATATCCCAACGAAAACATGGCCTCAAAATAGAAAAAGAACCAAGGTTATCCAATAAAACAGTCGAGATCTAAATTTGGGCTAAGGCTTTAGAAATAAAAGATATTTCACACATAGGTACGTACAAAACGCTTCTTTTCACGGTTTTAGGGTTCCGTACCCAAAGGGTAAAACGGAACCCTATCACTAAGACTCCACTGTCCGTCTGTCTGTCTGTCACCAGGCTGTACCTCATGAACCGTGATAGTTAGACCGATACATTTTCATAGATTATGTATTTCTGTAGCCGCTATAACAACACGTACTAAAATACTCGTATAGAATGAAATAAATATTTAAGGTGGCTCCCATACAACTACTGTGATTGTTTGCCGTTTTTATTGATATTGGTACGGAATCCTTCGTACGCGAGGTTGACTCGCACTTGGCCGGTTTTTAATTAATCGTGCCAGTGTAAAATTCTGCCAGAAATCTGTATTCTCTGAAAAGTACGACTGTGAAAGTCTCCAAATCTAGAATTAATATAAACCTACGAGTAGGTGTCGGTGTGTTCCTTCCAAGATCGCCTCATACTGGGCAAACACATCTCGATTGCGAATAAACAGATACATAAAAATTTCATTTTCACAACGAAAGTAGTTTCCCCTTATATTCAGCTAAAGCAAAAAAAGTAGATAAAATAATAAAAGTACCTCGTCATTATCAGCCTATCTAATGTTTGTCCACTGCTGGACATAGGCCTCTCCTAACGAACGCCACAAGGCACGATCTTCTGCCTCACGCATCGACTTGTTCCCTGCCGCCTTACGCAGGTCGCAGGTATAAAAGTACCTGTAGATCCATTATTGAGTAGAATGCCGTTGGCTTTGTTGTCCCAGTAGCCCTTGAATTTCAGCGCGTCGAGCGACGTCCAAGTGGGGCAGCGCTGCAGGTTGATGGCGATCGGGGACTGCGACGGTCTCAGCTTGGAGATTTGTTCGGCTGCAGTAAAAACAACAAATGAGTAAGGAAAATACTATTGTCTTACTAAAGAATAATGCTGACAGACAGACAAGCATAATAAATTTAATTTTGTTTTTGTAGATTTTTTTTTCGAGGAATAAGTTACACTGGCTGTAACGTTAGATATAACGTATTTGTTATTTTGGTTTTATTTATTTGGCTAAAAAAATAGTTTTTATTGCATTAACTTATCTCCCATCAAAATCAGAACACCATTGTTGCCTCTACACAAATTTACATCTTAATTCTATCTACAAAGCAAGAAACTCCCAGGGTACCTATCCTACTCAATTTTTTGTGACAACGGATTAATAAAGAGTTTTGACAGAGTTAAAAATGGCTATGCCGTCAAAAAACATGATTTACGCATTTTTGTAACAATGTCAACGGTTTTAATTATGGTTTTATAGAGTTTTGGCAAGCTTGTAATTCAAAGCTGTCAAACACTTCTAAGATAGCCTTTGTGAGCTCCCAGGAGTAGAAAATGAAATACTCAACACACTCAGCACTTTATAGCCTGGTTTGGTATGAAATACTTCATTTTATACAAGCTAACTGAATACTAAACTTTTACATAATTATCATATCTTGTGCATAGTAAGTATCTCAAAAGATAGCCATTTCATAGGTGAGATTTCAAGTAACTTTTTGTTATTAATTAGTTCAACCATCAATCAGTTTCGGATTTATGTGTTAAATAAGTTATATTATTTTGATTTGATTGGATATAAAATATGAGCACAAATATAAATAATCATGTGTATTTAATGAACATTCACACATAGGAATACACTACAATTCTAATACAATTACAAACATTCGCATTTACGTAAAATAGTGGTTTTATAAAGTCAAAGTATTTGCAAGAAACAAGAACCATTAATTTTAACAAATAATATTCTACTCAAACAAACGACTTAATATTTACGTGAGTATTCCCGTGTTAATTATAACAAAATATCCTACTCTTTTAATAATGAGAAAATGTTAACAGCTTACGTGAAATCATCGAAAAATTATCCATTGTTACGCGTATATTTCTCACTAAATTTATTTTAACGATACTGAATAAATTTATTCTAGAGCAACGATTCAAAGGTAACTGACGTGGCTGTCAACACTTCAGCCGTAGACGAGGAAGCCAAGATACGTTGCGTGATCAGATAATGATTGTAGTGAATGGCAGGTGGACGAATCTATAGGTATTTTCAATCATCTACTGTCAGTTCGAAAGCACTAGCTAACTACTCATATCAAGATAAAGTCTTATTTTGGGCAATCGGTACGTGTCTTGCGCGTCCGTTCATGAAAACATTTAAAATAAGTTAATATTAAAAATAGTTTTGAAAACAAGCTTTTACTGCATTGTCATCGGAGTTAGGCACTAATTTATACCAAATTTTAGCTCAATTGGACATCGGGAAGTGGTTCAAAATTGAGTAGCAAGATTCCACCCGAACAAACATAGTTACATAGTTAGATACTTGCATAGCAAGTTAAAAAAAGCTTTTAAAATGACCTCTTACGTCCGTGGTTACTTTAGTATCTATAGCGTATGCCAGCACCGTGTTTTTCATTAAAGTAGAAAGTAGAACCTAGCATACAGCTCTCTGGCTATAGAAGTACAAGTCAGAGAGATGAAATAAAAACAACATGTAAAAACATCCTAGATACAGGCTGATTAAATAAGCTTAGTGGCGAAGTTTCTTCGCCTAATTAAAATTAGGTAACGTTCAAGCGAAGATCAAATTTACTTGGCACGTGTTTTAACTTAGGTAGGTATATTTAATGCTTATTTAATTTATTATTTAGGAAAATATCAATCAAAATACAGCTTTTGTTCGTAAGATATCTTAACGTTAATCACTGTTAGAGTTGTTTTATAATTTAAGAGAACAAGCTGGTACTTGTGTAGGGAATCTATTAAATTTATTTACTTCTACTTCCAATCCCTAATTATTTAATAATTTTAGTTCATTTTTAATAAATATTTAGGTATATCATAATTTTTTTCTTTCACATTAGGTTTAATAAATATATTTGAAAACCGGTAAAAATATTTATGATTAACTTACTTTAGCTCGCCCTATCGGTTTCGACGTGTGGCTTCTACATAAAATATCGCCAACTTTAGAAACTGAATGCGTTGCTTATTAGCAACGCATTCAGTTAATAGTCAATTACATTATTCGTAGGTGATGCCGTGTCTGAGTTCAACGACTTCTTGGAAACTAATGACAGTTTCACTGAGAGGTCTGAGTCTACGTATTATTTTCAGCAATAGGTATATACCTACTAATGGCGTGGTTTAGAACTTAATTAATCTGTGTAATTAATCCTAGGTTCAAGTTCTGTCAAATGTTAGCTGATCTTTTTAGGGTTCCGTACCAAAATGGCAAACCGAACCTTTATGGTGAGACTACGGTATTTATGAGCCCATCGTCCGTCCATTTGTCTGTATGTCACGGCCAATTTTATCATAGAGACTATGAAAGCTACTTTAATTTGAAAACACAAATAACTAAATTGATATTTAAAATACTGAGGAATTTACAAAAACTAACAACGAAATAATTAATCTAATGTGTATTAATAACGTTACTGATTGACAAACACAAGTCGTCAAAAACATTTGGTTAGGTAAATATTTAACCGCCTTGTCAAGTTTCTGTGAATTTATTGTTCTTACTAATTAGCAGATACAGTAACTTCTACTTCGGTTACCCGCTAATTATAAGCATGCATGTTAAAACTTAGCAAATATTCTTACAGATTACCTATCAAAGGACCTACTAAAAGTAAGTATTATGTAGCTATGTTAACGTGGAAAAATTGCGGGCCACAGCTAGAACACGCTTTTTATTTCAGGGATTATGTTTTTATCGTCCAAAATAATGATAGTTAAGTATTGTATGTTATAAACAGAAAAACTAGTTCATACAGGGTTAGAAGGAAAAGGTATGCCAATCCGAAAAGAGCTTATAATACTTTTCATTTTAAACAACTTTTACTACGGAACCCACCCGGAAATCGAGAAAAAATAAATTTTGCTATTCCACACATTTTGTCACATTTCATTGGCAATGTTCAATGGATCAGCTGTTTTTCTTTTTCGCGATTTCCGAGTTGGTCTCATAGTAAAAGTTATTCACGATGATGAGTATTATGAGCACTTTTCGGCTTAGCATATCATTTCCTTATAACCCTGTTTAAGCTGAATGGCTAGCTCGCGGTTCAAAGCTTTTAGGCCGCTTGAAGGCTTCTCACACGGCTTGGCAGTTACAAAAATAGAATGAACACAATAAATACAGAAAAAGAAGCCAACCAAGAGATGAGTCAGCGGCAGATTGGTGAAAATTGGTAGTTATAGAGGTTTTGCTAGACCTCTATAACTACCAATTCCTTCCTACTTTCATAAATGGCACAAAGCCTGAAACTGCGGAAAAGAAATCCGCTGTTCCATATGTTTTATCGTGTGTCATTGACCTTTTTTGTAAAAACATTTTTTTTTTCGTGGTTTAAGGCTGGCGGCATAAACTACTACATTACTACTAATAGCCTAAAGTTACTTTATATTTAAATTTAGGCACTGATTTATTATTGAGTCCCTTCATTACCGAGCGACCGATGATCTATTTCATAGTGAATTTCTTACTCTCCAAGTATAGTAGGTGTTAGCTTTTAACTAAGTTTTTAAGTTTTAAGTCTCCGTTTGACCACCAACTCGCCTGTTAGTAAGCGACGATGGGGCCGAAGATGAAGCACGCAGACTTAAAAGATACCATGCCATATGCCTATTACAAATAACTAAGTTTTTTAGGGCTCTGGCATGGCCTAGCAGGTGGTATAGGAAAAAAAAGGAGCTTGCAATTTAACGGTGATCTGTCACCAGACCCACGGTAGAGCTCACTTGTAAATGCCACTCGTAATCACCTGTACTTGCATCACAAAGTAAGTTAATGATGTTATCTATTCATTTTCTTACATTAGATATGAGGTAAGGTAATATAATAATGACTAATTTAGCTACATCTGTAAGTAGCTGCCATAATTTATTACAGGCGGCATATATTAATTATTACTCCCTCACCAAATTATCAAAGTATATTGTTTTAGAGGTAGACTAGCTGGTGCCCGGGACTTCGTGCTCGTTGCGGTCTTGCCTTATATCTGACAAGTTTAGGTCTAGGTTTAAAAATAGCCTATTTCGTATTATACAGTTTAAGTTAGTTTAGGTTTTAAAGAAAGGGCATGCTTGCCGAAAAGTGCTCTTAGTACTCATCATTATGAACAAGTTTTACTATAGGACCAACCCGGAAATCCCGAAAAAAAATTTCTTAAGTATTATAAAATACATAATAGTTAGGTTATAATCTAATAAAATACGCAGTATATGGTATCGCGTGAAACGTCTATATAGCTCGGTTATCAAGCTTAGAACATTACAGTTTTATCTAGGTAACATTTACAATAATTAAGACTTTTATCTTTATTTACGTATCTATCTAAAATTATTTAATTCTGATCATTTTATTCTACTAATATTTTATACAAGTTTGTATGGGTATGGATTAGTTTATAGCCTTGTTTTTTTTACACATGCTACATTATATCTTGGAAAAATAGTGAATTCTGGGTGAAACTGCGGAGCGAAAATAGTTAGGAATGCCTGTTTTCAAACTGATTATTTTTTCATTGTTTGTACTGGGAACATAAAAAGTTGGTCCTTTGGAACATATATTATATCTACGAATTTTCAAAGCAGTGGTTTGGTTTTCGGCGAAGGAAAACATCGTGAGGAAACCTGCATAAGTCCGGAGAAGAAATTCAATTGCGTATGTGAATCTACCAATCCGCACTTGGCCAGCGTGGGACTACGGCCTGATCACCCTTCGAGGGTAGACCTGGTATCCCAGTAGTGGGATTGAAGGTTGAGTTAAGTTTTTTATAATTTATTCTATTTATCACAAAATTGCATTATTATTAATATTTACAATGGCCTAAGTTGTTGTTAGTACCTAATACGATAAATTTTTTTAAGGTAACTCATGTTATGTGACACACTTACTAGTTATGGAGCTAATTTGGTCACGGCTTTCCCACATAAGACCTATGGGATATACACATTACAGATACACATACAGTGCGTACCATATATCCCAAATAAAAGGTAAGGTTTCATTAGATTAATGATATCTTGGTGCCGGGGGAAATAACATTTTGCCACATACGAGTAATACGAGATCTATCGGATATCGGTCGATTCAAGTCCCGTTTTGTTTGACCAAAAAACCTCTCCCTAGGGAAAGGCGAGAGCGATAAAAAATGTCGTCATGAGAGTTACTTTCATTCGAGACCATCATGTAATTTTCCGGATTTAAAAACAAAACTGTCACGTGTCTTTTCGAACTTTCAAAATATAATTAATTATCACATGTCTTTCAATTACAACAGGACTTGTGTAACTTCCAAAACACAGCCGTGACTGCGCGACTTTAAAAATTTTAAAGCAAACCATCACGTGACTCTCCATTTCGACAATCAGAACAATTCTACTATTATATATAGTGACTAAAAATTAATAAACAAAGAAAGGTACATTACCATCAGAAGTTGTCTTTTTCGGCCTCACGGCCATCAACCTCGGGTCCAATTTCACGATTCTGTTCTCCATTTTGTCAACACAATAAAATGTCTCAACCTGCCGATTCCACCGGGACACTGATTACTTCAATTCGGAAACGATTTCGTTCGATGTCTTGTCGAATGCAGATTAGATATAGCAATTTATCGTAGAATTTACGCTGCTCCTACGTTGTATTATCTAAAAACAATGTTTAGATGTTAGTTTGTGTAAGGACGCAAACAACGAATTTTAAAATAAACTTTAGGTAAGTACTTACAGTTCAACATTATATTATATTACACGGTCCATTCTTAAAGAAACATTTTATTTTATATCTTTGCTAAAAAAAGTTAGGAACTAACGCAAAGCGATAAGTCCGCCACTGGCCGCCAGTTATTACTCCAGGTTTTAAGGTCTAATCGTTTTGTTTGTAATTTCTGGTGTGAAAAATGAAGAGGTTTTCAATAAAATTGGCTCTTAAATAAAACACACAAATCGAAATGACATCAAAACGGTTAAGCCGTTTTTGAAAAAAATAGTAACAGCACAAAATTCTACCCCGACCCTCTGTTTCTTCTATTTCTCATTTCCTTAAAGGTGAAAATATACAATACAGGGCCATTAATAATGGGTATGCTAAGCCGAAAAGAGCTCATAGTACTCATCATTATGAACAACGTTTACTATGGGACCAACACGAAATTCACGATAAAAAAACCCAGCTGTTCCATAGAAAAATGTCAATGACACTCGACGAAATGTATGCAACATATTATTACTACTTTAAAAATAAAGGTCAATAAGAATATTAAATACTAATAATTACTAATACTACGAGTATTACACCGTAATTACAAAATTACCTACGTATTATCATACATTTAACATTTATTATCATTAAATTTCACTACTGAAGTATGTACTTAAATACGTGTAAATGATACATACTCGTACCTACTCGTATTACCTTAGAACTCATTAAACTTTTATAGAGCATTGTCGACATAGCGTGTTGGGTCGACGTTTGTCTATTTCTAAGACTCTAAGTATCTAACTTAATCATCATCAACCATTTTTCGCCCACAGCTGAGTATGTAGGATTCCTGTTCAGCGCGCCATATTTTCCCAGCACATATATTATCCTGTTAATTAATATGCTAAATAGTATTTCCTTTCTAGTCTATCCGTGCGTAATTTTGAACCTTTTTTCAGCACAAACAGTGGAATAACACAAAAAATTCTATCAAAATTTAAGAGCAGGTCAAATTTCGCTTTGGGGCCAATTTTTGTTAATTTTTCAGGCTCGCAATCTCGTTAGTGACCTTTAGTTCGAGTTCACTCTGAAAATAGCTGAATTTCAGGTCCTGTATAGATATAATTATGCTCAGTGTGTGAAAATATTGTTGACACTTTGTAGGTAAAAGACCGATACAAAATTAGACTGTAGGTAATACAAGCCATATTGATTCCTTTTAACATTGCTTTTACTATAAATATCTCTACTTCTCCTGTATTTTCCTCTGTTGAATATAAGGCATAGATTCCTTTTAACATTACTATAAATATTTCCTGTAGATACTTCTCCTGAAGTATCCTCTACGTTGACGTAATTTTACTTCACTGGTAATCAAGTACGTAGAAATGTCCCTTGTCACTAATGGAGTATAGTCATCACAAAATAAGAGGCCCGTTTTGACGTTTGTCATTGCGACGTAACTAGTGATGTTACCAGATGACTCGGTAAGTCGGTATTCGAAACTCACGACAAATCAATTTAAGTTTGTATGAGTATTTGATCGATTTCAATAAGTATTGTAAGTTAATCGGATTAAGGTTCTGATTAGAAAATTTAATTTAAACTTTAATATTGTGTAGGTATTCCGGAATGATAAATGGTACGGTGGTGGTATTTAATATTTTTAGTTTAATTTTAACATTAACTCAATCACAAAAAAATAAGAAAAAGTGAAAGGTAGTAAACCACTCTGTGAATTTATTTGCGTCCATTTCTTCGCGATATTCTTTTGTACTTTTAGACTCGAATGCGAGTAAGGCATCATTCACAAAACCTCCCCCGGCTGAGGCAGTCGTCCGACCGCCGGTGATGAACGAGAAACAAGTAAAACTATGAACTATAAACGAGTTGGCGATCAGCGGGAAGCGAGTGTGTAGTTTCGATAGTTTTGTCGCCGGGCTATAAGCGACCGTGCAAGTGCGACGAGCGAGTACTCGCGCCACTCGCTCGCGGTCGCTCAGTCTGTACTGTAAAGAAAAGATCACTGTAAAGAAATGATCCAGCGAGCGAGCATCGCTGAGCGAGTATCGCTGAGCGAGCATCGCTGAACGAGTATCGCTGAACGAGTTTCGCTGAGCGAATTTATTTTTGAAAGCTCGTCGCTCAGCAACAAAACTAGTAAAGCGAGTTGTCGCCGGCAGTGTGAACAGTCAGCGAGCACCTTTTAATATTATAAGCATCTCTTTCGTTTACACTGAATGTACATTTATTGTACGTTTCTCGGGAGAGAAAATCGTCGATAGTTAGTAGTTTACTCGCCGGCGGCGGTCGGACGACTGCCTGATCCAGCTGATCAATATTTCATTACTATTAAAATCGAATAAGCTGGTAAAAATTCAGTAATTAATTGGTTACAATACTAATATGTATTTGAAAAAAGAAGACTGAGAACGTAACTGTTTTTGAAAGTTTTGACATTCTATACTATAAAGTGTGCGCGAAAAGCGTTCCAAGTTACATTCTACGAGTAGGGTATTTCTCAAGTGTCAAAACGGGCCTCTTATTTTGTGTTGACTATAGTAGGTGGAAACACAGAAAAAAAATATTACTCTTGGCAGTAAAGCTGGTACACGTGTCGTATGATTTTAATTATTATTTTTATTTATATATTATATTGTTTTTATATTATATTATTTTAATTATACTTGAATTTAACCCCATGTAGTAAAATTAACTTTATAAATTAGAAAAAAAAAACAAAAATCAGTAATATAAAACCATCGTAGACCGCATCGTTACCACCAGGTGAGATGGCGGTCAAATGCAAGCCTATTACTTAATAAAGAAAAAAATGTATAAAAGATTCATTGTGAGTTTACATAGACTGACTATCTAGTTCTAGTATCACAGTCAGTAAGGGTACCCGAAAGCCTCAAAGTAACATTGTATTGAACTTTCCTAATCTATCATCATTTAATGCTACGCTACATAAAACGTAAACAAAACATGTCAAAGTTCTTCAATTTAAACTTCATATCGTCACAAAGATTACATTTCTAGATTTCAGCGGAATATTTTCCAATAAAACTAAAAATACAATCTAAAATTTACTTATCTTCAGTCTAAGATAGGTACCGAAATGCATTTTATGAACATACTGCAGTGTCATCAACATGAACGAGTCATCTGTGACATTTTTAAAATAGATACCGAGAATATTTTAAGCCAATTCAAAGCAGAAGCTGTGATAAAAATCGAATTCTAAAAAGAGAGTTTGGAGAATATCTGAATTGAGACATAAAACTGAACTCGCTTGTTAGAGGTCTGCATTTACAAAACACAACAGTGCTCTTAAATCTGAGCAGGGCTGAGAGGTAAAGCGTGTATACTAAGTGTAGTAATTAAGCTATCATCATCATCATAGTCAGCCTGTATCAACCCACTGTTGGGTATAGTATAGGCCTCTTCTCCCGTGTGCCATTTTTCCCAGTCTTGGGCCAATCTCATCCACGGATGACCCACGATGGGTCTACTTAATTAAGCTATGATACTAGTAAATTAATTAACTATCAGTGACCCACGAACGGCACATAATTAAGAAATAAAACTGATTTACTGGCAAATAATTAGAATAAAAAGACCTATTCAAAGTTTTTTTTTAGTTTTTCAAATCCTCTTTTCAAAGATAACCTTGTGCGAAATTGACATTACGAACAATTTCAAGCGCTTATCGCGACGATAATAACACTTCTAATCGCTGTTTAGATCTATCATTCTTATCCGCTAGGATTAACCTTTCTAAAAACATAGATAACTCTAATAGTAGGGGAGCCCAAGCGGGGATTTCGTGTTGTGCTAAAGCGCGGCAGATTGATATACAGGGGGATACCTTGTACCCGGTTAAGTACCTCCACCAAACATGAGGCCCAAATATAAGGCCGCCCGTGAAGGATGCAGGATCAGATTAGTAAAAAAAAATTGACCATCAGAAATTCTCGAGCGCGTCAGATTAAGGTAGGGTAGAGTTAATTACATCCTAAAAAGTGTATATTTCACTAATCTGACAATTTGAGAGTGACGTAAAGAAAGGGGAGGGCAGCAAAGTTGTAAAAAAAAAACGTCATCTCGAAATTCTCGAGCGTAGCTAAATTTTTTTTTGTTTTAAAGGAAATAATTCAAGAATAACGAATAATATATAATCTGATGATTTCCGCAAGCCGAAATAACAAAAATTCGTCGATAAAGTTAAATGCGTGGAGCTGCGTGATGCCTACATTTCCTTCTCCGCGTTTCTATTCCTCTCTCACTCTTTCTCTATCTATTACTCTCTCACTCCGTCCCCACTCTGGTTTCTGCTGCCATGACGCCATCACAGCTGATCATAAAGACTCGTTCGTGGCATACTGTTTACAACGTGTTTCCAACGTTTCGGCTCTTTTTGCTAAATATTGTAATATTACGAGTATATAATTATTATGTGAATTAAAGTTTATAAATATTTAATATGAGTGATATTAATTTAAAATGTGTATTTTGTGGTGAAAGTACCTTACAAAAAACAATTAAATTTACAGTAGAAACATTAAAAAAATGTGTAAATATTTTGGAATATCGTCGTAGCAAGCCGGTTTTCCGAAAATCTCGAGGAACATATTTTGATAACCTCGAAATTGTCGATGGAATCATCATTAAATGATTTATATCACGCACAGTGCTATAAATTATTTACTGCAATTAAAATACCACGAGACTTTCAGTATTTACAAGAGCAAAGTGTAGTGGAACATGACAATGCACCGGAAGTTTCGGGAAATAGCTCCGAAACACATGCTCCTGTTTCGATGTTTCCGCGATGTCTGTATGTATGTGTGTGTGTGTGTGTGTGTGTGTGTGACTATGTGACTCGCTTATAACTTTTGAACGACTAAACCGATCGGAATCTACTAAACGGCGTTCTGAAGAGTTTCCTCAAAATTAAATTTCCTGTGAATTTGAACCGATCCGGACCGATAGATTTTGAGAAATTTTGGAAAATCTCAAAAAAAAATTTTTTTTTAAAGTGGTTTTTTGGAATAACTTTTAAACGGCTTTATCGATCAACTTCAAAAACTAATTCGCTCTTGAGCTTAAAAAATCACGTCGATCGCCATCAAGCTGGTCAAAATCGGTTGATTCGTTCGAGAGATATCGTGAACGAAAGAAACCCGAAAAAGTGTTTTTTCGGGATTACTCCAAAATTTTTGGTTCGATCAATTAAAACTTCATCGAATGCCGCCAACTGCGTGAAAATTGCTTGATCCATTCAAAAGTTATTGCGGTTTGAAAATTCCAAAAATAGTGTTCTATGAAACTTCTATCAGACTATTGAGCTGGAAGAGCTAATGCATAGAAATATTATTTCTTTGAACTCAGCGAGCTCAAAATATCACATAAAATATATTTTGAGCTCAAAAAGTACAATTTTAAGCGCCCAAGAATGGAATTAGCGGGAAGTTGCAGGGATGGCCTTTAGGGTGAACCGATTTTCTAATTTTTTTTTGTCAGATCAGGCAAATTCCTCTAGATAATCGTCAGATTATGAAACAGTACGTTTAGAACATAAAGATGAACCATTATATATCTTAATCTGACGCGCTTGAGTATTTCAAAATGGCGAATTTTTTTTGCACATTATGAAAATGGCCGCGAGTTTGCGTCCCATCGAAATCGTCAGATTAGTGAATGAGAGCTATTTTTTGGTGCACTTAACACTCCCTTAGAAAATCTGACGCGCTCGATTAATTTTATTTTTTTTTCATTTTCAACCCTTACATACAACCACCCGCATCATGCAAACGATCAGATTAACATACGTACATTATTAAAAATACGTAAGGCATTGATGCTATCAATATCTGACGCGCTCGAAGATGCCCATGCAACAGCTTTTTTTACATATTTAAAAATCTATAGCCGCTTCCCCCAGCGATGAAAAGGTATATATCACTTAACATTTTTTCTTCTTATCATCTAAGCTTTGCAACCCAATAGGTCTCTATGACGCTCGATGATATCCCCATTTAGCATCGTGGGCTCCCCTACTATAAAGTATTGATAATTCTTGCCGCGTCACAAAAGAAAAACGAAATGAATCTAAATTAATTTTTTTGTACGGAAATAGGTAATAGAAACAACCTCGCGCCGTTTAAATAAAAGCATACTAATTTTATGAAGCGATGCATTCTAACAGTTCATACCTACTTATAGAAACTACTTCGAAAATAAGGCTGGAGTTAAGGTCGATTCACACATATCAGTGAAGCCACAGTTCCGACAACGTGTTCGCTCAATTCGGTATCAGTGCTACAGTGTTGCGTCGGTGATTCAATTCACACATGTCACTGCTCAGTTCACGGAGCTTCAGTTAAAACGTGTCCGTCGTCAAGTATCGTGATTGTTGCTATGGCTCTGTTCAATACTGCGGAGCTAGCAATGATAGCTATTGTTTTAGACGAAGAAGAAGAGCAGCATCAAGAAAAAAAGAGAAAATGGGTGCATGAAGCATGGCAATTAAGAGAGGCAGAAAGATAATTCATGACATCATACAAAAAAAACAGTTAAAGATGCAAGAAAATATTTTGAATATTTTAAAATGTCAGAGAGCTGTTTTAATATTCTTCTGCAGAAAGAAATTAATTTTTTTCTTCTTTTTGATGCCGCGGCATCCGTGATCCGACAAAAAATATCGTCGTCAACGAATACGTCCGTGATTGCCGGTGTCGGCACTGACACTGAGAGCACTGTGTAGAGTGCTAAGTCGGAGACGTAGGTACTGTCTACTGCTGACCGCTAACTGTCACTGTGCGAGTGTGAGACATCTTTTACTTTTTTTTTACCTATTGTGTCCCACTCGTGGGCAAAGGTCTCCTCCATCTCCTTCCAGACATCGCGATCTGAATCATTAATTTAATCACATTTCTAATCACGGGGTGTTTTTTTCTTAAATATTTGGTTACTTCTCGCGGTTACACCCTCTATGTTACGAGAACCATGCATTGTTTTGGTGTTTTAAGATATATTAAATATTAAACCAGGGCTTTAAATTATTAACTTTCTCTACACCAAATTTTGACCTTCCCTGTTGTCGTTCCAGCATGAAAAAATTACAAACACTGACACACATTCTTTCGCATTTACATTGTTAGTGTGATTAATCTACCGACCGACGTGCTTCCGACGTTAGGCTCACTCCGATCCCTGCCTAAAGAGAACTCAACCTGTCGGCCATAATACGAGGCTTTCAGTGGGACTTAAGGAGGACATTGACTAAAACTGCCGCGACCCGCGCCAAATGACTAAGCCTGCGACAAAATTATAAATTTCAGTAAACTATATTTTCATTGAAAAACATACGTATGGTTAAGGTATATAACATAGATCACACATATCCCATACATCATTATCATCATCTATCATTATCGATAGGTATACATTTCATCCTCTGCCTTCCTGCCGTCTTTATAATGTCATCGGCCAGCAATCCGATCCTGGATTTTGCTTTAAGGAAAGTGATCAACACCAATAATATATTGTCACTTTCCTTCAAATATGATACATCAAATTGATGTTTTTTGTGTATCCCCGGTTGAGGATCAAATAAATCATAGGATTGAGGTCATTACATTTTAAGAATATTGACATTGAAAAGTAACTTCGTGAACAGACCAAGTGGCTAGCCTAGAATTGAGCCGGTTTATTTCTTTAATCGGATAATTTCTGATTCCGAGACCTCATTTCAATAACTTACTTATTACTATAAGTTCTTTTTCCGGCTGCGTATATATTATATATGTTACCTACTTATTTAGGACTAGCTGACCCTTGCCCACTTCGTTGGGCATAATGTTAATTAAACCCGAAGCCATCGCGCGCCGTCCGGACCGTTTTTTCTCCGATTCACTTTGCAAAACGGACTACCACGTAAAAGCCTTTTTATTTTTCGGTTTTTTATATAACCTATGACACTCAGCAATAATGTGGCTTTCTATTAGTGAAAGAATTTTTAAAATCGGTTCAGTAGATCCCGAGATTACCCCTTACAATTTAACAAATATACAAACACACAAACTTTACTTCTTTATAATATTAGTATAGAAGTACGACAAAATTAAAATGAAGTGTTATTGTGTTCCGGGTTGAAGGGAATTTTTTCCAGCAAAATTTCAGTGCAAAAACGAAAGAGAGAGAGATTAAATATTTACATTAATCTCAAGGTGACGAGCGCAGTTTTGTGCCGCGCAGGGTCTTGAATTGTTTAGAGTTAAAAAAAATTGGGTAGCGCAGACCTGAAATGGGCAAACGTGACGTTTAATATCAGGCAAGCGATTTCCTCGTCTTCTAACTCAATAGTTAATGGAATAGTATGGACTTGTTCCGAAGTGCTTGCGTCGGTCGGTCGGGTCGTTTTCTTGAAACCCCACTAACCCCACAGTATCAGCTGCATCGGACACACAATTGAAAGCTAATAAATTATGTACCCTAAGAATGTGCAGCTGACGATCGATATTTTAAAATAGGTTCATGTCGTTGCACTGTCAGTGTTAGGAATACAGTGGGGCTAGCACAACGTTGACGTAAAAATACGTAGCGAGTTTTCGATAGAAAAGTTTTTTTTTTTTTTGAGTCTTCCACCTCCTTTTTTTTATGTAGGGTGGTAGGTTGAGGCCTCAGGCGTAGAAGCCCATTGCCCTGGCTTTAGCTCATGGGGCGTCTGCCCCGTGGTCACGTCCTGGCCACGGTCCACTCTAGCGGATGCTCTTATGCGGCTCGTATGATGGTTTCTGTACTTCTGGCGTCATCTTCACTGCGTGGCATAATTTCTCGTGGGAGCGGGCGCGTACGTTTGGCGTCGGGAGGGCGTGTGTGAAGCTGTGCGATGTCGTGCAGGTGGGGGTGTGGCCCGTTGTCGGCCGTGTCGTACATGCGACGTGCCAAGTGGGTAACAAACTCCTCGACCGACTCCATGCCGGTGTCGCGAGAGATTACTGCGTTTCGCACATATCGACCCGCTCCTGTGCACATTCTTAGAGCGACGTTCTGCACTGCTTGAAGCCTCTTTTTGTTGGTGGGAGAGCAGAGAGCGTACCACGCAGCCGCCGCATATGTTAACCGTGAGCGGATATAGGTCTTGTACACTCCCAATTTTGTCTTCAGTGGCAGCTTGGATGTGAGGACTGGAAATAAAAAAGTGTACGCCATTTACGACTGTCAAGTGTGCTCTTGACAGGGTGTAAATGGCGTACACTTTTCTATCGAATACTCGCTACATATTTTTACGTCAAAGTTGTGCTAGGCCCACAGTATAAGGGCTTTCGTGGAACAATGTATGTTTGTTAATAGTAATGTTAATGTTAATGTGTGTTGTTTAATCCTACTTGAAATGTAATATTTGAAAATATGAGACAGCATAGATGCTCGTTACTTAATCACGCAACAACGGGAGACCTGATTTAGAAGACATATGGAAGTAACTTATATCTTGAATTAACATACAGGCTACATTTTATTTCGGAAACATTAACAGTTCTCGTAGGATAGCGAATGAAACAGCGGGCCGCAGCTAGTAATAAGAAAATTGGTACTCATATATCAAACGTCTTGTTCGAGAGGCCATTGCTCTAAAATTGCGTAAACAGCACGATCCATAATAGACAATGAATAATATTCGGCAGGAAGTACAATAGTCGCTTGTAATTAAGGAAACGCCATTGATCTCCTATTGAAGGACTTCTTGGTATTGATTCAAGTCCTCATCAAATATTTGACAATTGGCTATTTCATGAATTATAATCTCAGTAATAAGCGCTGTTTAAACTTAATCAGTGTTTAAAATTATTTGTCGAGACAAGCTGCACGATATTGAGGCAAAATTAATTAGGATTTTGATCTAAACTTATATATTATGAATTCAAGTCCATAGAGCCACTTACGAGTTTTTAATTATATAAATATAGATAGACTAAAGCTCTCTGAGAGAGATACCTAACTGCATGTAACAATAGTAAATTGTTCGTTTGCTACATTAGAGACACATGAACGCCCCAATCTATAGTTCCCTATCACCATTGAGTGAAGCATGTGGATAAAGGGATGGTTGTCGATCTTTTCAAATGATCAATGATAGAGCGGTTTTGTATTGAGGCAGCGAGGCGGGGAGACAATAGATTAGAAGACTAAGGACTTCACTTCCGGTTCGGATTCTGATCTATCTTGTAATTAAATTCTGGGACTATTGCTCAGTTTGGGTGTTTTGTCCAGTCCTGGAGCCAATTTCAGCCCTTGCAACTCAACTACTGGCAGTTTCTTATATTAGTAGATATGTAGGGGATTAATTTTATTTTTTTGTTAACCTGTAACGTCCCACTGCTGGGCAAAGGTCTCCCCCAATTTTTTCATTTTTGCCGGTTTTAGGCCAGCACCGTCCAGTCATTTTTAAACTTCCACAGTTCGTCGCGCTGTCGCGTCAGGGGTGATCTGGGGGAAGATGGTTTAAAACGGAAACGGAAAATACGACTACTTATGCATATAATGATGGTCCTCTTGGTGGGACTTGGTATCCGATGAGATCACGAGAACTTGAACGATATTTGACTTATTTTTGATGGTGTACCTATGAATTATAGTAGACTAGCTGCGCCCCGCAGTTTCACTCGATTAATAGGATACTAGTTTTGCCAATTTGTAAATAATCAAATAAAGTAATAGTTATATCCTCTAAGATGATATGGATGATGATGATCACTATTAGTCCTAATTGACGACCTGTTTGGCTAAGTGGTAGTATATTCGCCTTTTAAGCCAGAGGTCCCGGGTTCAGTTCCCGGCCGGGTAGATGCTTGAATGATGAATTTAAATTTCTGCTCTGGGTCTGGGTGTTAGTTGTCTTTGTGTGTGTTCGATGGCATCTCCGACACAGGTTATCCTAGTGGCAGCCTATGAGTGTGAACCGTTATATTATATTTTATTACTCGTGTATACATATTTCTTCAATTTTTTTTAAGAAAGTGTCATTGTGCACAAAAATACCGTCATAAGATTTTTCACAGCTTTATCTTACAAGTCTGCCAAAACTTATCAAACCTTCGTGTCGAATTTTTAATGGTACTCGTATCCTGCAAGTACCATTCAAAACCTACCTACCTAGGTAGTTCGGTACCTACGTACCTTGATGCTTTATTAATTTCCAAATTGATGTTCTGGTGTTGGTATCCAAAAAGAGGCGTTGTTAAATCAGTAAACAATTTGATTTCCAATAAAATATTGCTTAATAATTTATTTAATTACCTATCGTTCACAGATTTAATTGAAATAATATATTTTTCTATCATTCAAAGGCTGCAAAATACGAACAAGCTTCGTGCCCGGTTTACTGTAACTGACGTTTTCAAGGATTTCCGCTAGTTTCTGAAAAAAGAAGTAAAAAAATATAAATGAAAATAACCGTCTTGTCACGAAACTTAACTTTTTATAGGTTAAATGACAAAGAGTATCTACATCTTGAAATTTTATATCTCAGGGTGACAAGCGCAGTACTGTGCCGTGCAGGGTGTTGAATTATTAAGAGCTCAATCGTTCTTGAATTGTTAAGAGTTCTGAGTGACGCAGACCTGGTACGTGAAGTGTTTACCATCAAGCAAGTAAATCCGTCTCGGCCCTTTTGCGGTAATACAGGGTTATAAGGAAAGGGTATGCTAAGCCGAAAAGGCTCATAGTACTCATTATTATGAACAACAATGAGAACAACCCGGAATTCGTGCAAAAAAAAACAGCTGTTCCATAGAAAAATGTCAGTGATACTCGACAAATTGTATAATCATCATTATCATCATCAGCTTATCTAATGTTTGTCCACTGCTGGGCATAACATAGGCCTCTCCTAACGAACGCCGCAAGGCACGATCTTCTGCCTTACGCATTCACTTGCATGACAAAATGTTCCATACATTTTGTCATGCAAGTGTACAACTGTTTTTTTTTTGCGTATTCTGGATTGGTCCCATAGTAAAAGTTGTTCATAATGATGAGTACTATGAGCCCTTTTCGGCCTAGCATTCCCTTTTTTATGACCCGTTTTTTATAATATAAATTATTTTGTTTTAATTTTTTTTTATGTGTTTTGGGTACCCGTGTAATGGGCAGCGCCCTCGCCCTCACAAGCCAGAGCACGGACTCCGTGCAGGGCGGCGTGGTGAGCGAGCCATGGTACGCCGCGTACTCCTTCAGCGGGGGGCTCAACACCTTCAGAGGCCGAGGCTTGAGGGTCGTGTTGACTGATGTTGTTAACATGGCCTGGATCAGCTCCTCCAAGCCTTCGTGGTTTTTGGCAGAATGCTGTGAAAAAAGTTGAAATAACTCAAAATATCACTTCTAACATTTTTATAATAATGTATTAGTGGTATTTTGGAAACTAATAAGCAGTCTGTTATTAATTAAACTAGGTGTCAGAAAAAAAATATAATGATGATTTTTTTAAAGTATTATCGCGGTTAGTATCGCAGTCCTTTTAGTGGGGCCAATAAATAATTTTTGTACTGTATCTTGTGAAAGCCCCATCAACCAGACACCATTTTGAACTGAAACCTTTGAAATTGTTAATAAACTGTTTTTAAATCTGATCTTGAAAATCCTTCAGCTAATTCCATTTATTTAACATAAATTTATTTTTTTCTTTCAAATTATTTAGATAAACCTCAATTAGAAAATAAACTGTTTGTCAAACAAACTCTTTTTAGATAAAATCTATCTGAAAGTCACAAAATAAAATAAATAAACCTTTTAGTCTTTGGACATATGAATGACAGGCTAATAAAAAGTTTTCTAAATGAAATAAGTTTATTGTTAAGGCTGTGTCACACTGAAAGCGTGAGTTAGTGATATCTGTGTAAGTACTTAAATAAAATGTAAAGTCGTTTTGTAGAACTATTATTTCCAACCAGCGGTGTGCAAGTATGTAACTTTGTCAATCATTAAACTGCCGCTCGAACTCGAAAGATTTGTAAACATTTTAAGATTTTGTCTATGGTCTGAATAAAATCGTAACATTTTGACTATTTATACTTAGTCTAGTTTTTAAACGTTAGTTGTGTTGATCGACATAGTTCCAATAATAGTAGATACTACACGCACTTGTACTCTACCTAAATTATGACATATTAACGACCAATTTCTTATAATATTGTGGAAATAGTGAAATCAGCACAAAATAGTACTCTATCTCAGCAATAACAAATACACAGGAATGTAAAGGCGGGCAAAAATCGGAACAAAAAAAAGTTGACTTTTTTGGTCTTCAAGTACATACTTTGCCATTTGAATATTCTCCTTGTAAAAAAAATTATTAAATGTCATTGGAACGTATGCAAAATAGTGTACCTGTTTTGTTACAAGTTTACAGCAGCTTCAATTATCTCGCTCGCTGTGTGGCGAGGCCCTAATTACAAATTAATTTGCTTAGTGTCAAAATTTCATAAAGTATAATTATGCCGAAAAATTAACTAAGAAAACTTTATCCTTACAACTGCGATTTTAATTCTAATAGGTTCTATAATTAACCATTATAAAATCTCGGTATTAAATAAGACGCGTGGTTTCACTGTAGATTTTACTCCCAAAATGAGGTGTGTTATAATATTAACATGACGTAGAATACAAGGACAGGGTGTATGTGTGTCTACATGTGGCATCGTAGCTCCTAAACGGCTGAACTGACTTTGATTTGCTTTGAAAGTGTCCTCGGCTATTTATCAAGAAAAAATATTCAGCTGTTCACACACCAACCTAACCCTTCAGTTGACTATGAATTACTCAAACTAATTTAAAGTAACAGGAGACCTATTATCTGCTCGTATTACTCCGTGAGCGTTGAAAACCAATTATAATGATAAACATGATAAAACACTATCACTTAAAAAAATCTTAATTGATTCCTGTAGCAATAACATATGTACATATTAATTTGATACTCGTAGTTTAAATAATTTACATTTTCTTCATGTTTACCCACGTTTATTTGAATAGACAAGGGAACTCCCACGGCGCCCTCTATGAGATAGTGGTGTTGACGTCCTCCCAGAGGCGGAATTAATTTTGTGAACATGATATTTTGTACGTGCACGGTAAATTGAGTTAAATTTACCTTAAATTTAAATTGGGTTATATAAAGTTGATATCTGAGTTTATCCAATGTCATAATTGACCTCGGGCATCTTGTGTAGGGAAAAGTGTGAATTAGTTTCTTAACTGCCCCATTGATGAGAAGGCCATTGATATGAAAATGTCATGAATAGGAGGGCAACGAAGATACTATGAGAATCTACCATTCACCGACTTTTAATTAGGGACGTTCGTGTTCAAATTAACATTGATAGAAAATAGGACAAACGTTGAAAATGTAATGCAAAACATTTTCAGATCGAACGCAAATAGGAACAGTTCAAATTACATACTACGAGTACAAGCGGGTATAGTACATAACGATACTTTATAAATTGCTACCGAATGTGCCCGAAACAAAGCGGGGTAGGCCTATTAATAAACGTGTATTTCTGTGTTAATTAAAACAAAATGTTTCGGAGCCACGTTCGTTTTCATAGTCATATCAGCATATCAACCTGTGATAATGAGTTAGCAAGGGCTTCTTGCACGCCACTCACCCCGGTCCTTTTTTTTTTTTTTTTTTTGACCCAGGGAAAATCCTTTATGGATACCACGCCCGCCCCGGGGGAGGCAGGGTGGTTATGTGGGAGTCTCCGCCCTAGTGGCGGCATACCCACTAAAAACCCTGGGGTGTTCGGCATCCGCCTGATGGGGCAAGGTGGGGTCGCGTTAGCAATCGCCACCTCGCCCCGGCGATGGGCCCGATTAGGGCCCCCTGCGCCTTACCTTACCCTGTTCCCCAGGATCACCCCCCAGACAGTCAGTGTGGGGTCGTGCAGGCCGGGAGAGTCCCCCGACTCTCCCGGCAACCCCACTGCAGAGGAGCGAGGAGACGGGCGAACCGCCTCCTCGCTCCCCCGTCTGTGCCGGAGCGGATCAGATCGGGTGTTGTCCTCTCCGACCCGCTCCGCGGCCTCCTTCTGCGTCATCACCTCTTCGCAGAAGGAGACCCCGGCCTGCCACGATCTCTCGCCGCCGAGCACGGCTTTCACCACGCTAATACAGCTAATACAGCGTGCGGTAATACTGCATAAAAGCTGCAGTATTACCGCACGCTGTTGCCCAGGGTGCATCACGTGGAGGTTACCCGACCTAGCACCCCAACTCACCCCGGTCCTGTGCCAATCTGGTCTAGGTTCGTTTCTCATTTGGTCGACGATATATCAAAAACCGCGGGTCATAGGAAAATCTTATATAATAAAAAAATGAGAAAACGCTTTTCGTTTGGCTAGCCATAACTCGAGAACGGGTGGACCAATTTCGCTAATTTTGATCTTGAAATATCTGTATAAGTTCAGGAAAGGTTTAAAAGTAAAGAAAAAAAAAAAGAAAACAGCGGGTGAAACCACTAGGTGGCAGCTAGTACCTTATAAATATTCGCCACTACAAGCAACGCGCTCTTGTCTTTTGGTGCAGCTCGCAACGCTTCGTCCAAATCTTCATACTCCCCCGATACGTGGATGGCCTGGCTCTCCATAGGGTAGTACAGCTGCCCGACCGTGTGCTCCGAAGGCCGGCGGATGGCCAGCGAGTGGAACACGTACCGCCGGCTGTACGCGGCACCGCCGTAGATGTAAGGGCGGTCGGAGCCCCAGTCTCCGGTGATATACACTGAAAGGTAATTAATATTTTTTTTGTTTATTTGATGTGTAGGTTTAGTGACTGGATTTTTTGAAGAGAAGGAAATGTTCGCAAGATTTATTCAAAATCTAAATTAAAATATTTTTAATCAAGGCAAAATTCATCCATGGTGTTTGTGAAGTAGGAAAATGATTAACGGTTATTTATCATATTTTAGGGTGCAGTAGTATTATGCAAGACTAACACCGCCTTGCAGTTTACCTGCTATTCAACTATGCAACTAATATGCTACAACCTAAAACCTAATATATGTATATGTTAATCCAGGGTATAAACTACCTTCACACCAAATTAGGAGTAGGATGTGCAAGACACCGTAGTGCCTCCACGGCTGATAGGCCCAGAGTTCTTCAGAAAATGGATCGTGTCTAAGTACTTGCCGAGACAGCTAGCCATACACCAACTTTTACCTGGGTTATCTAGCTACACTGAGAGAAATGGCAATCAAAATTCCGATGAATTCACCTAAAGTACGGAGCATACTGACAATCACCAAAAAGTACGATGATTAGCACCAGTTTTTACGGTGAAGACCATAATAATATTTGTTTCTCATCCTAAAAACTGGTGCTAGTACTAGTTTTTACGTACTTTTGGTGAAATTTTTCTCAGTGTGATATGTTATAATAACCATAACGTGAGGTTTGATTCAATAAACTGTAGCTGAAGCAATACAAACATAATATATTGTAGATGTTACTCGCATATTAACCTTAAAAGAAGGCTGGCACAACTTTTATGGTTTATTATTGTATCAATTTATTCCAAACTGTGTCAGCACAATCTTTATAGCTTCGCAACAAAGTTTAAAATAAAATAAATACATTTCATCGTGTCGAAAGATCTCCAGACAAATAGGTAGACGGTTTCTCCGTCAATACTGCGAAATAACATTGCGATGAAATTGTAGACAGCGTCCTATCACTTCAATCTTTTCTAGTACCTACCGCTTTCCTGACAATCCCCGAAATTCTTGGTTCAATAAATTTTATTTTATTTTTCACCAGACCGAGGTCTGGTCGTCTCAATTGTTATATTTTCTGCTTTCGGTGAAAAAACTCATTCGCAGAGAGCATACTAATGTAACTATCTGCACAAAACCTGGTGAGTTTTCCCTTTCTTGAATGTTTTTTCGCCGTCGTGTCGACAGCTAATCATAACCTCAGATAAATTTAAGTAAGTAAAACTTGTATGAAAGTCTTTGTGATGGTAAATAGATAATTTTCTAGCTGAAAATAGAAGCACGAGTGAACGTTGGTGGAATATCTTGAGTATATAATTACATAGCCAGTGAAGACAGCTCATATATTATATTGATCAGTTAATTGGACTTACGACCTGTGTAATAATAATTTTGATGTTATATCTTGTGATATTCTGAAATAATATGTGTTAGGAAATATTGTGAATCATCCTAATAAATTAGGTATTATAGCTGGTTATACTCTAATCGATTTTATGATTCCTATTTTTGACTAAAGAACGCAAATTTTGAAATATACTATTTTTCAGCTACAGCTATCTACCTAGGTATGATTAATTAAATATATTTACTTTAAAATAATGTAAATCACGTCTAGTCGCACGGCTTATAACAATTTATTTACGAACGCTGTTTTTCAAGTGTTAAATTTTGAATTAAAAAAAAAAATGAGAAAAATATAATGTTGACTTGAACTTGAACAATGAACATGACGTCATGCTTCATTGAATAAAGGTAATTGCTGTACAGAACCACCTACAAATTTTATTTAGTTTTCTTTATGTACCAAAAAAATTATTTAACTTTTCTTTTACGCCTTTGAACGAAAATTTTCAAAAGGTTATTTTAAGTTGGGAGGAAGATATTTAAAATACTGCTTTTTGTCTTTTCAAAACAAGCTTACGATTTCAGGCCGTACTTTTTTTCTAGATAGGTGGATACTAGTTCGAGCTTCATCAATTCACGTATTTACAAAGACAGAAAAGGTTAAGTATGCTCGTTGCTCTTCCTAGAAGGAAGGAGTAGGAGTGAAGGATCCTACTGGAGAGGTCAAAGCCCTCTCCTTATGCGACATTAATCCCGGCCATCGGCACTTTCAACTCAGGAAGTGCCTGCTTCATCGGAGCGGTTCTTCTCAAGTGCGGTTACCGGAAAACACCGCATTTGACTGACTTTTAACATAATCTTGGTAACTTCAATCAGATTATTAAAAATTAATCACATTCTATACGTTTTAGGGTTCCGTACCAGAATGGTAAAAGGTACCTATATGGCAAGAGTCCGGCGATTGCATGTCTGTATGTCACAAACAATAATTGTTAATTTGTTGGTATTGTTGTTAATTTTTGGAGATGTTTTCTTTTACCAGTTTCTCCATCATGCACCAGCGTCATACTCTTCGGCGTAAGGTTATACTTGTTGAACAGCATCTTCCTCGACGCCTTTGTGCGGAGTAGACCTGAGAAGGGCAGGTTCACGGGAGACTGACTCCGCCCTTGGCAAGACGGGTACGTTAGCGGCCACATCAGTTGATCTGCAATATTGTAAATCAATTACACAAAAAATCCTACGAGAACATTCTAACCCGAACAAAAGATATATTACAAGTAGTACATATTCTGGCTGAACCCTTATCGGAGGAGGTCGGGTTTCTGTTTTTATTTGTTACGAGTAATGTGTGCATTCAGAGTAGATTGCGTTAGATTTTGATTTGGCAAATAAGAGTATCATGGTCATGTCTGACAAAACCCTTTTTAAACCAAAAAATTAAAAAAGGATACAAGTAGGTAACCTACCTAACTAAAATAGATTGCTCTTAGCAATAAGACTGGCAGTTGCTACAGCTATTTTTCTCAGTTAACCTACACTGTCTTACTACTGGGCAAAAGCTTCTAAATTTCTTCTTTAGTTCTAAACGTTATCCTTTTGCTTGTAATTTCTGGTGTAAACATGAAAGAGTTTAACTACATATCTAAGTACGTAGCTAACTTGTTTTCAAACAAACATTTCTAACATCAAGCTTATAAGCCAATAAACTGATAGAATGGCGTATCAACCTCAATGCCCCTTGATTACAGCACAGAACGTTAACTAGTGGTTAAATGTAATAAACTACGATAATCTAACTAGATATATATTATTATGATGCAAACCACGTCGTGAGCCTTTGGAATACTGATCAAGGGTTGAATTTGACATTTTGATTCTAAATTAACTCATTATTAATGTTCTGACACAATTGTTGACACTTACTCCTATCACAATCGTCATAAGCCTGTTATTATTGTCCACTGCTGCTGTTGCCCAGGGTGCAACACGTGGAGGTTACCCGACCTAGCACCCCCTGGCAACATGTCCTGCTCAAATTCTTGTAAGTTTCGTGATAGTTGCCTCAACGTTGGAAATCGAAATGTGACGTGGGATCTCAACATATCGCAACAAGTTGATGCCGAGCATGCCGCGCTCCATGGCTCTCTGTGCAACTTACCCTTGTAGTTCCAGAAATCATTCGGCATGGGAGTATCAAGAACTGTTGGATCACTTGTTACCACTCCTAGGCTAGCGTCTGAAAAATAAAATGTTATATTTTGACTAGTATTAAGCGGGCCGCTGGTCCCCAGGGCGCCTTGGCAGTAGAGCACGGTGCATTGTTATGTTTGAAACGAAACAAGTTTAAGAAATTAAAAGCTTTGAAAACGTGAAAATATCCATAGCTTCATTTGAGATCGAAATAACACATAATTCTAGCAGTAGTCGCAACTACAATAAATAACTGTTTCACACATATAGCTCCCCACTAAAAAATCCCCCAAATATTTTGAATTACTGCAAAAAGTTAACAAAAATAAAATAAAATGAAATAAAGTAAACCAACACCTTACCTTTATTAATTACTTCTGTAGAGCATTCAGTTCTTTGGCGCTTGTGGTTCAATTTTTTTAGAGATCCCTAAAAAACACAAATATTCTATTGTATAAATATTCAATTATTCTATTGTAGTTATTTTATATCTTGATATTTTGACATTGCAATAATTTATATAATTTTTTTGACATTCTAATAATATTGTTTTCTTTGACATTTAATTTATTGTGTATTAATTTATTCGTAAAAATTGTATTTGACATTCATAAGTGTGCATTGATGTACCCATATTTGAATAAATTATTTTGAATTTTGAATTTTGAAATAAATTACTTGTTACACTAAACTTGGGTCGTTTGAGATTATCACGATTACTTTCAATGTCATGAAATTTGTAATGGGAGTGAAAGTGACAGAGATAATTATCTCGATCGTTACAATACAATCACCAATTAAGAGATAAGAGAAAATATGAGACAAGTTAGAATACATGTGTTTAATGTTTCAAGTGTGTTCTTTATTTTCTGCAGTTTTATCAGAAAAACGTTTAAAAATAAGTCTTTATTTTCTTAGGTTTTTCTCGTCCAATAGAAAACGAGCTGTCTTGAAAGTTATAGAAGACAAGTGAAATACAAAACTGTTTTGGATATCAGTGTGTTTTTATGGGGTTTGCTTATAATAAGTTTTAGCAATAACTTAGAATACTTAATAGTCGTACTTAGTCTTAGGTAAATTACTTATAGTTTACTTATAGTTTAGACTATCAACCAAGTGGTTTGTTGGTTTTAACAAAAGTTCTTTGAAACTTGACCAGACAAGCGAATACTCTATGTTTGTGTTTGACAACTATTCAAAAGGTTAAATTTCAATAGAAGTCCAAAATATAAGTAATCGACTTGTTAAAATGGCGAACGTGAGTTTAATGAGGGTATAAAACAATAATTATTTCGTTTTTAACTCAGTTGAAATATCCTTGAAATTTGAAACACCCTTACGTATTCAATAGAAAAATAATTATCAAAAATTTTTATTATTACTTTTCTTTTTGGACCAAAATCAATATACGTTTGGCGAAGATATTAATGAACATACATAAAATACATACAAACAAACATATAACTTCCTACTTACTAAAACATTACCAATATAATTCCGCTGCAGTTTCATAGTCTCCGTTGTAGCCAGTTCAAAGGCTCTTCGGCATTTTGACGGATAATGTAATACCCATATTGTTTGTGGCTATGAACATATAAGAAAGAATTAACTTATTTTTATTTTTTTATCCTAACAAGTCAAGCAAATCGCTCGCCTGATGTTAAACATCACGTTTACTCAACAGGTCTGCGCCACCCAGAAGTTTGCATTCAAGACCTTGCGCGGCCCAACACTGCGCTCGTCATCCTGAGATATAAAATGTTTGATCGAATATTTGCCCTGAAATTTTACTGGAAACAACTTAAAGTTTGTATCGGCTGAGTGGCTTGCTATAGTGTCAAAGACCGCTAGCTCGCCTAATAGTGAGCAATGATGCCTTTACGATTTAACAAGCTTTTTTTTGTTCAATAATAGGCTATCATTTGACCGCCATCTTGCCTGTTGGTAAGCAACGATACGGTCTACGATGGAGCATGCCTGCCTCGAAGCTTTCTTCTAAAAACCATTCACTCGCGACTTAAAGACACCCGAAATCCATATTATAAGTTTCAAAAAACAGCAACCCAGACAGAGGTAGAGCATTCCACACTCTAGCGGTCTGCATAATAAAAGTGAAGTCAAAGCGATACGGACAATTTATGGTTTGTGGATCGTGAAACTGACGTTTTTTATGATCAAAAAAAAAAAAAAATTTTTACATTTAACATAAATTATTACATTATAATAATAATAATAATAATAATAATAGCCTTTTTATTCCTGAACATAGGGTTACAAGAGGTCCCTAAGTTCGGTTTGCCTACTGGCATAGGCCTCCTCCAGTTCCTTCCAATGGGTCCTATCCCTTGCCACTCTCAACCAGAGTGGTCCCGCTGTCTGTTTCAAGCCATCTTCCCATCTCCTGACTTGACGACCTCTACTTCTTTTGCCAACTCTTGGTTGCCAGAGGGTAACTTGTTTGCTCCATTTGTCGATGGGGTGGCGCAGCATGTGTCCAGTCCATCTCCATTTTTGGACATCTATCCGGGTAAGGATATCTGTGAGTTTCGTTCTTGTTCTTATGTCTATGTTCCTGACTCTGTCTTTGATTTTTAACCCTAGCATGCTTCTTTCCATGGCACGTTGACACTTTGCTAGCCTTTCCCTGTGATGAAGTGTTAACGACCAAGTTTCACAGCCGTAAGTAAGAGCTGGTAGAATACAGGTCTCAAATGTTTTCTTTTTTATGTGATTGCCTAAATCCTTACTTTTCATAATTTCTTTCAGTGACCAGTATTTTCTCCAACCTTGGGCTATTCGCCTGTTTATTTCCTGAGTCGTTTCATTTGAAGGTGATATTATCTGTCCTAAGTAAATATATTCTTTGACATACTCGATCTTGTTGCCATCTACCATAATGTCTGCTTCCCTTGAATTTGTTATTAATTTTGTTTTACTGGCATTGATTTCCAGACCAACTTCTCTACTTTTACTTGCTAGGCTCTGCATCATTTGTTCTATTGCTGCCGGGTCCTCTTCAAGAAGCACCAAATCATCGGCAAATCTTAAATGGTTTAGGCGGGCTCCATTAATGTTCAGACCTAAGTGGTCCCAGTTCAATTGTCTAAAAATGTGCTCGAGTACGGTGTTAAAATAGCGTAGGAGAGAGAGGATCGCCTTGGCGTACACCCTTTTTGATTGGGAATGATTCTCCTGTTGTTTCAATTTTGATACTGGCCTTGCTGGACTTGTATATACTTTTAAGTATTTCTATGTAGTTGCTCTGGACCCCCTGTCGTTCAAGACTCCACCATATGTGTTGGTGCCTGAGACTGTCGAATGCCTTTGAGTAATCGATAAACGCCAAGTAGATTTGTTTATTGTATTCGTTATATTTCTGCAACAACTGTTTTATTGTATGAATATGATCTATTGTGCTGAAGCCTTTTCTGAATCCTGCCTGTTCTATGGGTTGGTTTTCGTTTAGTACTAGTGATATTCTTTCCAGGATCACTTTAGCGAATACTTTGTATATGTTTGATATTAAAGAAATTGGCCTATAGTTCCCAATCTCGTCTCTAGGGCCTTTTTTGTGCAGTAGAATTATGTGGCACTCTGTCCATTCTTCTGGAATTTGCCTTGTTTGTAAAATTTCGTTGAAAAGTTTTGCTAGCACAGGGCTGATTTCCTCTATGGTTCCCTTGAGCATTTCATTAGGTATCTTGTCCGGCCCTGGGGCCTTCTCAAGTTTTTGAGATTTTATTGCCTTGAATACCTCTGAGGCGAGGATTTCTGGCACCTCATCTACTTTGTTGTCTATTGCTTTGGTTTCTTCCTGAATTGGGGCCAGCCCTGAGTCGAATTTATCAGAGTACAGTAAGCGGTAATAGTCCGTAGCTAGTTTTTGTATTGAGAGACGATTTGTTAGGTAAGATTCGCGTTGCTTTAGTTTCGGTATCCATTCTTTGCCATGTTCGCTTAGTTGTTTCATAGCCTTTTTTGTTCCTCCTGTTCTTGTTATATTTTCTTCCAAAACTCTATTTCTTTTCTCCTTACGGTCTTTCCTCATATTTTCTTTGATTTTCTTGCTAAGGTTTGTAATTTTTTGCCGTCTTTCTTTATCCCCTTTATTTGATATTAGTGTTCTTCTTTCCTCTAGTAGTTCTAGTGTTTCTTTGCTTATATAGCTCTCTTTACTTCTAGGTTTGCTGACTAGCATCTCTTTCAATTTGTTTTGTAGTCTCCTGTATTTAGTCCCAGTTTCTACGTCAGAGGTAATAATTTCGGTGAGTGATTCTATTTTGCGGGGTTCAGTGGGATGATTGTGTTCTGATATTTGATACAGCTTCTTATTGTTTAGGTTTTTCCTGGATCTTTTGGCTTGATTTAAGCTTAGGCAGCTTCTTACCATGCGGTGGTCTGTGTTAAAGTTGAGATTTTTAACTATGTTAGTATCTGTGAACGCGCTTGCTTTGTTGGTTATAATAAAGTCAATTTCAGTTTTGTATTTTGCACCTGGGGAGGACCACGTCCATTTGCTTTTAGGGTTTTTGTAAAAACAGGAGTTCATTAACATAAGGTTATTTTCCATCATGAATTCTACTAGTTTCTGTCCATTTTGGCTTCTTTTTCCATGCCCGAACTTCCCTATTGTGGGTTCTTCTCCTATTTGCCTTTCTCCAGCCTGTGCGTTGAAGTCGCCCATGATTATTATGTTGCTGCTGTAATGCAGTTTTATTGCTTCCGAGATACTCTCATAGAAATATTCTATGTCTGGTCTCTCCGCTTGTTCTGTTGGGGCGTAAATTTGAAAGATGGCCCAGTTTTTCTTGTACCCCGGGAATTTTAAATGTACTACCGCAATTCTGTCCGAAACTCCTTCAAATCCCGTAATGTTCTTCTTCCATTTAGATTTAATAAGGAAACCCACTCCTCTTTGTCCGGTGTGTTCACCTTTATGAAACATGATATAGCCGTTCTTCTCTGCTATCCCTTCTCCTGGTCTTCTCATCTCGCTGATGCCCATTATGTCCCATTTTAAGTTAGATATGGCTATTTCTAGTTCTTTTAGGCTCTCTTCTGTTCTTAGTGTCCTAGTATTCAGTGTGCTGACATATATATGTTCAGAGTTCTTTTTACCTTGTTTTATTTTTATTGTATTCTTCTTGTGCTTGTTTTTTGTAGATTGGTTTTCTTTTGAGTGTTTCGAATTATACTGTTTTGATTTGGATGGAGGGTGTTTGTCTTCTTCCCCCACGGTGACAAGCCGGCTTGGGGTGCGATTTATGAGTGTTGTGTTTGGTGATGTGGTTGTTGGGGTTGTTTGGATCCGGGTGTCGCAAATTAGTTTTTTGAGAGATTTGATAGTGAGGCTGATCTCCCGCGCTCTACATAGTTCAGTATATTTGGTCTGATTATTTCCTTTGATGCATTTTTAGAGGAGGCGTTGTTCAAGTTTGTCGATGAGCTTTGGGTATTAGATGCGTTGGCTTTCTTTTGTGATGGTATTTTCGGTGATCCTGAAGACTCTCTTTTCCTCTTTTCTCTGTTGCTTTCATATGTTTTCTTTATTATGAGTTTATCGTATTTTATGAACGCTATATTCCCCTTTTTCTTTTCCTCTTCAACTTGCAGCTGCAGTTGTTTGCGTTTTTCTATTATTTCTTTAGGGTAGTCCTCTTTGATATTTATACCTTCTTGTAGGTTAGCTCTGTTTCGCAGAATCATATGTTTTTTCCATGTAGTTGTGAGTGAGACTACAACAGGGCGGTTTTTATCGTGTTCTTTTTTACCGATTCTGTAGAGGTTATTAACTTCGAAGGCTTCAAAATGTACTCCCATTTCTGTTATAATGTCTATTATGTAGTCTACTAGCTCCGCTTCTGTAGTTGCTTTCCCCTCCTCGATGCCGAAAAAGACAAGGTTATTTTTGCGCTTATCCTTATCAATGAGTTTAAGTTTAAACTCTAGCTCATTTATTTTATTTTTGAGTTGGGCATTTTCTTCAGTGATCGCTTTAAGCTTTTCATCTAGTGCTTCCATGACATTTTGTGTTACTGAAGTTGTTATAACTTTTGTTTGTTCGTCTAGCTTTTCGTTTAATTTTGCCAATAGTAATTCCATACTTTTATCCATTTTTTTTTTATTTTTATGGCAACACTTGATTCGCTATAGCAACACTTGTTTTGTTGTGGCAACCCTAGTTTTATTGTGGGAACACTTGTTTTGCTGTGGCAACACTTGTTTTGTTGTTTGTTATGTTGGTACTGCAGTATCCACTCTATAGTCTATCGATTTGCCACTAATGACGCTTGACAATATTTTGTAGGTTAGAATGTTTGCATGTGAGGTTGATTTGTTCTCGTAGTTCTAACACTTTTCTACAATTTTATCACTGGTCACGTATCTTGTTCTTTGTTGCAGTCTGTAAATCGTATGACACACTTTGTTGGCACTATTTTACACTATTTATTTTTTATTTTTCGCGGAGCTCTGTGACGTGCGTATTCGCTGGTCGACAACCGGAGTGACCGTTTACATTATATTACAGGGCAAATGAGAGATTAAACAACTTATCAGGGCAAACGTGACGTTTAACATCAGGCGAGCGATTTGCTCGTCTCGTCACTCAATTAGGTACATAAAAAAAAAATAAAAAAAAATAAATAGATAGATAAACTCTTTATTATTCTCACCAGAAATGACAAACAAAAGGATAATAAAACTTAAAACTAGGTACTAGGTATGTACCTACGTAAACAAAATAATTTTAATCACTTAAAAGCCTTTACTAAAAGCCCTCAATACAAGTAATAAATATAGGTATATAACTGCGCTAACATTTATTTTAATGGCCCTACTAGACCCTTACCCGCCCATACTTCATTCTGTCCTTCGCTTCATTGTCGAGTTGCCTCTGTATGTCATCTGCATTATCGCCGAGCGTATTCATTCTCGTGGTTGGCAAGTCTTGAAACGTTTTTTCTGCAAACGCAACATCAATTGTGAATGAAATTTATTTACAGTGTATATCCGCTGTACACAAAGATTTTAAAGTTTAGTGGAACCAATTGGCACTTAGCGAAGATCTCAGAGAGGAAAAGAGCTAAGTGCACTTGCAATAGTTTTGATATTTTGCATGTGCTTCCTGACGAACCATTGATCGAGCTTTCATAAAAAAAAACTTTTGTTTAAATTTAATTTAATTTTTATAATGGGAAAAACCGATGGAAGGACTGTGAATGTAAGGTCACAAACAACTAAGAAAATATCCAAATATCCTATCAGTCACACGACAGTACGATGTTGCTCGAACATTATTTTGAAACACAAATATCATTGCGGCATCGTTCCTTCGTTCCAAATGACGCACCGCAGTGAGAATTCTAATAAAAGGTTACGACCTTACGACATGTTTGGTTTCAAATAACCTATATGATCTACTTATTTGTTACTGATGTAATGTTCAAATGTTTTGTAAGTGTGCACTGAGAAAAATGTCCATCTAAATTCCGCTAAAAGAATGATGACTTCAATGAAAGTATACTGAAAGCATACTGATATCACCAAAAAGTACCATGATTAGCACCAGTTTTTAACCGACTTCAAAAAAGGAGGAGGTTATCAATTCGTCTGTATGTTTTTTTTTTATTTTTTTTATTTTTTTTATATGTTTGTTACCTCATAACTTTGGACTGGGTGAATCAATTTTGATAATTCTTTTTTTATTAAAAAGCTGACGCTTCCCATTTGGTCCAGTTTTGATAATGGTATCCATGAGAAAACCATATAAGTCTTAAATTTGCATTAAGTACGTGCGCGACAAATAGATGAATAACTCAATAGTCGGTCTTTTGAAGTCGGTTTTTGTTTTTTGTTTTGTAAAAATAATGTTCTTGTTACGGTGACAACTATCATTATAGTTGTCACCCTAAAAACTGGTTCTAGTAAGTCTTAGTTTTACGGAATTTTGATGGCCATTTTTCTCAGTGTAAAAAGACTGAGCACAACTCCCAAATTTTTTTCTAAACTAAAATACTGACTTACATTTAACCTTATCTCGCTTGATGTTATGCTATGATGCAATATAATAATATCCAAAACATAACGCAACCCAGTTATTTAAAACTGAACCGAAAGACCATAACGCTAAAATGTAATAAGTATTGTAATTAAATCAAGACATTAAATAGGTAAACAACCGTTAGCATTATGACTAAAACATTAAAAGGCTATGAAAATTTTCCTACAATGTGTAGTGTGATCGTCATTTTAATATCTATTTTAATATTAATGCATTTTCATGTTCCACTAAATCGCTTTTGCGCTTGATTACTTAGCGCGCTGCATAATAAAACGGCGTTAAAAAAAAGCTTTTACCTACATTAACCTACATTAACGGCTTTATACGAAGGGTAAACAGAGTCATTCAAATGAAAAAAAAAGTTAAAATAAAAAAGAAAGAGTAAAGTTAAAAATGAGCAACGCACTGAAGATTCCCAGGGCAAGTTTAGTATGCTTAGGCGGCGGTGATCACTTACCATAAAGTGGCCCAAGCAAGCTTGCAACTTAATATATAAAATAAGAACCGACAAGTAACAGGTTTAGAACTTGCGAAGGCTATAATATACCTGTAATTTGTATATGATAACAAAATAGTTTAAAAAACTAAAAACACGCGTTGTCATCATTCTTATGTGCAAAGTTTGAATTAAATCTGATCATTCAAAGTAGGGCAAAATCGAGCTATAGGAGTCGGTTACATAATTATAATATATACAGATGAAACTAATAAAAGCGTGTTAAAAAGTATATATTTCTTACGAATAATTGAAATTAAAGAATGAACAGTCGAAACATCGAAATTTACGCCTACTGATCGAATTCAAGGCATCTCCCAAGAGAACAAGAGAAACAGCTTTCTCCTATTTCAGTCGTATCGTTGCGTGGGCGAAACCCTCATCGTAATCCAAAATATTCCCAATATTACGAGGCCTTCCCCACGAAAACATGTTGTTTCTCTCTGGAACTTTCCACTGGCTTTACTTACAGGCTCTATACTACTTGACAAAAGTTACAATGTAACTTAGGTGACAAAAAGTTACAAAGTTGAATCTAATTCTAACCAGATGAACCTTTACAATGTGTTGACGATGGCAAAGAAAAGTAGCTATGCCATTTTCAGTATTTGATTTGGCAACGTTTATGCAAAATGTTGTGATGATCAATTGAGTAGTTTATGCGTGAAAGGGAAATAAACAAACTTACTTTCGATTTAATAATATTAGTTACGATTAGTGAGATTGTTACTAAAAAGAAACTTTAGAGAAAATGGCATGTTTTAGACCGGCAATTTTGTCTGCAACATTTTGATTATCGACATCTTGTACGGATAATCAATCGACGTTTGTGACTTGACCTGTAACCTGTAACATTTATATAACTGTACAAACGGAGGTTTGGTCCAATCATTCCAGTCAGTGACTGTAATGCATAATTATTGTGTTTGACTTTTTCAATTAAGCGTCGAAGCGTCTGGACTGCATACAAAATTGGCCGCGAACGTATAGGTACGCATAAAAATTCCGAACGCGTAACGAATATAATTGTAGATCCTCGTATTTCAGCTAGTCTCTGATTAGAAATAAGGTCCCGCAGGTGAGCCACAAATACGAGTGGGTAGTTAGTTATAATGCCAATCATTACAGGCATTTTGCTTAGTTCAAGGCTGTTGTTGGGCTGACAAGAAATATCACGTAGAGGTCTTGTAAGAGCGTCACGATGTCTTTCAAACGTTGCATTCTAATAATAGTGCTTGATTTGCCTAGCTACTGTCGTATAACCCAGTTTTTGCCTGCGCAAAAGTTTTGTCTTTAACAAGTTACACCCGTTCTGAATCAACATGAAATAACAAACAGTTAAAAGATTACAGTAACTTATTTAAACTTTTTCATACAATCCTATACACTAGAAAATACTTACTTAATTTAACTATCCGCAGTGCAATAAAAATAAAAAAGTACCTACTGTTGAATTTTAGTGGACAAAATGTGATATTTTTAAGAAAACTACATTGTTCGTAAGATTATTCAAATTTTCTAGCATAACTTCATAGCATCGCGATTGATTAATTTACATTAATTTTTACATTATTTTGACTTTATCTCATGTTCCGCGTGAGTCCAATTTCCCGTAATGGAAAGTCTTACCACGTAACCTTCGTCCTTGGAGAGCGATGGAAAACAAATAGAACGCAATGCGACTTGGGATCATAAGGGAGGGCGTACACCGTAGACACCACACTCACGTTCCCATTAAATTTAAGCTCGGAAATGTAGGTACATGAACTGTACTCGCTACAAAAGTGTCCCTAGGGTGCGTCCCTGCATAAATTATAGTGGACAATTGCACACACTAAACCTACAAGAATGTGACGCGATTCAAACGTTGTCGTGGCAAAATGAAAGTCCGATATGTCATCTGACTAGGTCGGATCAAATGCTCTTATTTTATAGCTGACTAGGTACATCAGGCAAAAAACTTAGCCCATTGTACTTCAAAGGATTTGACCAATTAAATTAAAACTGAAATGAGTGTTATCAACGTGAAAAAACGTACTTAAGCTAATAAATGTAAGTGAGCCTGTGTACTGATCTTTGCAAAAGCTATATATGATATTGTCGCACTGTGTCGTTTTATGCCACATCTCGCGGTACAGCCGCATTTATCGGTCTTGTACAACAAGCCCTCAGCACCTTGATTATAAACCAATTATGAACAAAATATTTCAATTACTTGAAAATCCGAGGGCTTGAAGGCACGTGAACGAAAAAAAGATAAACAAAACATTTTTCATCTGTTTGTAAAACATGCTTCAACAAAAGTGGGGTCACGTCGCATTTGGGATTATAAAGGCTAAAAAACCTTTCAACATTTTACGTTTTTTTTAGAACACGGGTACTTTTCTAAGTACAGGTAAAAAAGTCTTTGGATTATAAGCATAAATTGTAAACCACAACACAATCTATCCCGAACATTGAGGATTTGTTGACGTCACATTGACGTAAGCAACAAAGAGAATGCCATGACATTGCATATGTCTTTTCTATGAGTGCCATTCTGTAGGTAATGTATTTTTTTGCAAACTCATTCTATGTTAAAAAAAGTTTCCACCCAAATCTGTTTGACTATAATATCACTGACTTTTCCAGAAATCAGATACAAAGTAGTTCTAGCACATGAAAAAAAAACTAAACTTTCTTTAAAATTAAAATTGAAATTATTAATTAAATTAATTGCTTTACGATCATTGTATGCATCTCAAATTTTCACCAGCAGATCATCAGATACATCAATTATTAATATTATACCTAATTCTACCAGATAATTATAACTGACTCTTTCATAACAAGGGCTTAATCTAAAACGATGACTTAAAATAAGTTTATCGATAACTTACCGGTAAGTATCGCAGGATTGAAGCCACGCAATCTGACTATAGGCACCGTAAGGCGTAAAAAGCCAGCGCGATTCGCATGCGCGGTTCTGCACGAACTTCCATACATTCGTGGTTTTCTATGCTCTGAGCACAAAAAAGCGCAAAACTGAGATCAAGATTTATCGTGTTCGCTGACGGAAGATCCACTCTGATTGTAGGAATGAGCTGCTCACTGTTCCCAATTAACATTTAAATCAAGGTATTAAAAATTCAAAGTTGAATGAATTCGAGGTTAATCAATTTGCAGCGAAAAATTTTGCTGGCCAAATTCACATTTGAATCATTTTCCTTTACCTAAAACACATAAAATTCCAATGAATGATAAATAAAGCAGCAATATCAAAAATAAAAGTATGCTTGCAACAATATAATATTATACAGCAAAATAAAATTACAAATGATGGGGACTGTCGGTCTAAATACGACAGTATATTTCCCGCCGGGAATAACAGAAGTGCTTTTATTTTCTTTGTGCATAGGAAATGTTTTAAAATGAAGAGTTATATCAGTTCACAATAGGACATCGACCTGTGATCGACTCGACTCTTTCAGTCTCTAGAGAAGCTGTAGACTAATTGGTAACAGAATAATCTTTTTAAACTACGTACCAACTAAATTTCAATTCGTGCAATGTTTTACATCGAAAGTCTTAGAAGTCTTTAACACTTACAATTTAATCATGGATACAAGTCTGCGTTTTGAAATTCAAGTTACGGAGAAGTGAGTGAGAGTACACAGATGAAGGAATACTATAGCAAAGGTTAATCAAATATTGATAAAACGATCTACCTGCCTCGTTTGTTTGTGAAAATTCCTACTATTGACAGTAACTCAACCTTGAAACAGTGAAACGAACTAAAGCTATTACATTCTCAATTGATGATTGATTGATTTATTTATTTATTTATTTATTTATTTATTTACAATAATAAGAACGGCAGCGCCAATAACACTTATTATTCAAAAAAAAAATCAAAATACAATAGTACTAAAAATAACAATATGTCATTAAAAATAATAATAGTAATAAATAATAATCATAGTAATCATATAATTACTAATAAAACTAATACTTAGATGTCATGTTCAAAATCAAAGTCAGATAAGGGCTTGCTGTCCCTGTCAAATTGATCATTCAAATTTTCACAATATGTCAATAATATCTTAGTTAAAGTATTCCATTTGTCACAAAAAATATCAATATCAGTGTTGGCGGAAAGGAGTGCATTGAGATGGCGTCGAGCGCGAATTAGTGGGGACCTAGAGCGCGCCACAGTGCGGCTGTCAGGCACATGGAACGACTTGGGCAGTTTTCCGCGCCTATTAGTCGGAACTCCAGGTCCGTTTGGTACGAACAAGGAGCACAACAAGCCGTGTAGGTGCAAAGAGTCGACTGATCCTCTAAGCACCTTACAACAAAATGTGAGCTGCTCCGACATTCTTCTCACTTCTAAAGAATTGTACCCGAGCTGGCCGAGTAAGAATTTGGTTGGGTACAAATAGGGATAATAACTGTAAAGTTTTTTATAAAGAGACCTAAGGAAAGCCTTTTGTACTTTTTCCAGCATCCGCGTGTAAGAGACGTGATGGGGGTTCCAAACGCACGCACTTGATTCCAGTTTGCTTCTCACTAAAGAGTTGTATAAGGTCTTAACAACTGATGGATTTTTAAAATCCTTAGCATTACGCAGAACAAAGCCTAGACGACGATAGGCATCTTTGGCTATGTCCGATATGTGGTCGTGAAAAGTCAGGCTACGATCGAATTTAACTCCGAGGTCTTTAATAAAATTTACTCGATTAATACATTTATTGTCAAGTTTGTAATTATAATTAATAGGATTTCTTTTGCGGTCATACGTCATTACATTACACTTGGTCACATTAAATGTCATTTTGTTCTTCACAGCCCATGCACAGATATTATCTATGTCCTTTTGCAAGCTGAGACAGTCGCTTAGCGATTTTATTTCGAGGAAAAGCTTAAGGTCGTCGGCATACAAGAGACACCTGGCGGTAGTAAGCACTTCAGGCAAGTCATGAATCATCATTTGAAATAGGAGCGGGCCAGTGATAGAGCCTTGGCTTACACCTGATCTAGTGTGGTAGGGCTTTGAAATATGAATACCGTGCTTAACGAATTGCTGTCGATCCTTCAAAAAGTCCGCGTAAAAATTCAAGAGACCGGAAGAAAAACCTAATTTACGTAATTTCAGTAATAATATGTCGTTATCAATTGTATCAAAAGCTTTTTGAAAGTCAAAGTAAATAACGTCTACCTGTGATCCATGGTCTATAGCTTCAGAGATGTAGTCGACTAAACCTAGAAGATTAGAGTTTACGGAGCGACCTGGCCTGAAACCATGTTGCTCTTCGCCTATTTGTTGTTGCACCTGTCTGTAAATTTCTTTATGCAAAATGTACTCGAAAACTTTAGCGGGCGCGCATAAAATCGCTATCGGGCGGTATGCCTCTACCGACTTCTTGTCGTTACTCTTCGGGATCGGGGTCACCCTGGATAATTTCCACTGTTCAGGGTACTTACCATTCTTAAGCGACAAGTTCAGGATATGGTGCAGTGGGAGAATAAAATGTTTTTTACCCGTTTTTAAGATAAAGCTAGGCAGGTTATCAGGGCCCGGTGAGCTACCTATTTTCAACTTATTGAGGCCGTGTTCGACGTCTTCCGGAAAAACTTCAGGAAAAGTGACGTCACCGCCGATAGCGTTCGGCCCTACGCACGAGTTAACGTTCAGTGTCGGCGATCCCACTAGAAAAACACTAGCGAAGTACTCCGCGAAGGCTTCGGCGGCTTTAACACCATCACACGAATTACCTTTATAAGAGACACAAGGCTCGAACCCGCCCTTAGATCTAAGGCGATGTACATGATTCCAAAAATTCTGTGGATTCTGTAACAAATTATCTTCGATACCAGCCATATGTGTTTTGTATGCTAACGAGATACGAACTTTTAAAGTGGTACGTAATTCCGAAAATGCCTTATATGTATCAATACACTTTGAAGTCAACCAAGCTTTATGCAATCTAGATTTGCGACGGATATCTTTTATTATATCAGCATCAAACCAAATGGGATATCTATTGCATTGTGCTATCTGTCTTTTCTTTTTAGGGACCGATAAATCAAATAATCCATAGATAATATGGTAGAAATTTGCGGTCGCAACTGACACGTCACTGGACTCGAGCACAGACGCCCATGAAGTTTCCTCCAGTAATGAGAGAAAGAGGGGAATATCCATTTTCTTAAAATTCCAATCGTGCAATGTGTCAATGTTACTCGGGTGTAGTCGGGTGCGGGCATTATCGCGTGGTCGGAGGGCGAGCGCCACCTCGAGCGCGGGGTGATAGAGCCGGTCGATCGGGACGAACCCGTCGGCGGCTTCACGCACACACACCGACACCGACTCGCTGCACTCCTGCGCCAACACTACGTCAAGAATGCCTCCGTGAGCGTTAGTTACGTCATTATGTTCAATGAAATTACAATAAGTCAAAAAATAACAATAATAATTTTTTATATCGCTCGAGGTACTATTCATATTTAAGTCGCCGAAAATTAAAAGTTTGCATTTCGAGGTAGCCAAAAATGATTCAATTTTACAAAATAAATTCATGTATACGGCATCGGCCGCTTTCGGATTGATATAAACAACGCCAACGAGAAACGAAATACCACAGCAAGTGAGAGAGGCCCACAAGTCTTCGGCGAGCTCCGACTCCAGTTCCGGGCGGCGGCGCAAGGTGAACTCCGTCCTCGCAGCGAACAACACCCCGCCGCCCGGGGTCGCCCGGTCGCGGCGCAGCAGCGTCCAGCCATCAGGTGCCACCTCGGCATCCTCCACCGAGCCGTCAAGGAACGTCTCGGTCGCGGCGACCACCGCGTGATCTGACAACAGCATGCTAGCGCGCCACGTCGGTAACTTAGTTTTCAGACCTCTCACATTTTGGTAAAATACGCCGATATGACAAGGCGACACGGTGCGCGGCTTACTGTGAGCCGAATCCCCGGCGAAATGTTTGATTCTCCGAAGTTGCAGGCGTGCGCCTTTTGTAATTTACCCATTTCTTAACTCGCGCATTTTCTGGCCACACGTTTATTGAGAAACAGTTATCATAGCAATCCTCCGGGACTCCGATTTTAAAGGAATTATAGCTATTTGACGTCTTCAGCTGTTCTACCGTGATCATTCTCTGTGGGTAAAGCGCATTTAGGTATGTTTTGACTTCATCCGCTCCAGATACCATATTCCAAAGATGTAGATGTTTGCGCGGTTCGGCTGCTTTTAGAGATGTAACGGTAGGTCCCGCGACGCAGCGCAATGACATAGACTGGCGCTGTTTCTTATGTCGAACCTCTATCCAGTCTTCGTTAGCGCTTGTTTCCAGCGGCTCTATATTACTTGCTGGAGCCGACTCGATCACGTTTACCGTGGTCCGACTTGGACGGTGCGATAGTCGAGGAGTATGATCCGGTCTGGGTGCCCGCGGGGGTACGTGCGCACGAGGTTGTTTCGGTGAAAGCTCCAGTAAGGGCGCCGGCGTAGACCGTGGCATCTCCGGTACACATGCGGGCGCCGAGCGCAAGGGAATCTGTGCGGGGCGCTGCGCCTCAGTTGGTATTTTCGCAGGATTCAATGCAGGCGTTTTGGGCAAATGTTCGATTGTCTCGAGACCACACTTTTCATATTTCTTTAACTGATCGGCAAGATTCTTCATTTGGTCCGCATATTTTTCGATTCTCGCCTCGCAGCTAACTATGACCGAAACAGACTGGCCGAGCTTTTTATCATAATTAGCTATAACTGAGACAGAAAGCTCAATTTGTGACTTATAAATATCTATAAGAGAATGAGATTGGGAAAGTTGTTCCCTAATCTTAGTCAGTTCATTACGTAATTCACGAATTTCATAGTTACAATCTTGCTCGTCGACTAAACCTGACCCATCTCCGTTATGCACGCGCGTAACTTTCTGCCGAATCGTTACATTTGCGTCTCGGTGTCTCTTAGTAACACCGACTGGGGTAAGACTATTATCCCCACCTTTTTTCGAGGCACAGCGGCACTCGGGGCAGATCCATGATACTAAATCATCCGGTTTCAGATTTTTTTCTCCGGTACAATCGTGGTGGTAAGTCTTATAGCAGTTACGTACGGTACAACGCAGATACTCCTTTTCGTCCACCGCTATGTCAGAGCAACAGGCAGAGCAATTCATGTTTGCGTAGCGCGGTGACTCAGACAAGGTCCGGGCGTGTGACGAGTAGGTATGCTCGGGAATGCGGGTAGCGAGGGCGCAGAGCGCGCCGCGAGCGGGTAGCGGCGCAGGCGTCGCGCGGCGCGGCGAGCGAGCTGCGGTCGGAGCGATGACTCAACCGCACCGAAACCAAGCCAAGCAGCGCGTAGATCAAAGGCACGAACACCGTTGACGAAATATTTTGAATTGTTTTCACTTATAACTTTTGAACCACTGGTTATATTTAATTATGGTAAAAAACACTCGAACCGTAAAATCGCTGGCTACACCTCAATATGAATTTTATTACTGAGAACTAACTTTTTGTAGCAAAAAACCGATTAAAGATCATAGAACGGACGGACGTTATTTCACCCTGACGAGCGATCGAACGCGACTGATGATTGATGGTATCTCATTCCAGTGAAATGAAAGACATTAATCACAGCGCTGATTGCCGAGTGCAATGCAGTGCTACACAGGATGGCACTGTTAAATTCGGAATTTCGGGCTGAATAGTCACGAGTAAACGTGCACGTCCGATCAGGGTTGTGCTAACAGAGACGTTATTTAGGTAATATCTACTTAGATACCTATTTCAGAAAACTCTGGATATCACAACCTGATACTGTAGATCCTCTGCAAGTCTTTCTACTGTGGATAGGTATGCGACTAAATATAAAACATATTTTAAATTTTGTAGGTATTAAATTGTTTTAAAATGGTTAGTTTTTGCTAACTAGTCGTGTAACCATGACACAATAGCAAAAACAATTGTGTCAAATGTAATTAAATCGCGTGTTTGCAGAAGCTTACCGCAGACACCTAAGTAGAGATTAATGTAGATAGGATTGTACCCGCATGCCTTTAAAATTAATTAACTGTCGTGTTGGCTTTTACCATTAAATAACATTTAAGTAATTTTCAATGCCAGTCGGGTTACACAGAATATTATTAATCAAGCTAACATGGTAGCAGAGACAGTGACGACTGTAACAGTGCTTATTGGAATAGTTGCAGCAGAAGCAATCGTGAACCCAAACGGCCCGACGGTGGCCTTAGATTTTACGAACTGCATCAGTACTATTGTAGAAAACGATTTTATTGAACCAGGCGTGTTGATATTTGCTAATTATAACAATGCGAGCTCTTCAGTTTTTAAAATCAGAGCAGAATTATACAGGAGAATACACGAAAAAGCAAGATATACGATAGAAGTCAAGGCTCCTCAAAAAGAGGTTGATATTTGTGACAACTACAATGAAAAGCTGAGTATAATGCACAGAGATATATACGAAGCTCGGCCACTTGGGGCATATTATATCATCATTATCGACACCTATGAAGACTTCCCATATCTGAGTAGCAGACTGGTAAGATCGCGCAGTTGGAACCCTAATGCAAAGTTTATAATATTTCTTTTCAACTTCTCCGCAGATAGATCAAATAAACATCTCACGGAGAAAATACTAACTTGCCTGTTCAAATACAATGTTATCAACATTGCAGTGATTGTACCGCAAGCAAACAATGTAAGAAAGGCGATTATCTACACGTGGCGACCATACGATCCGCCGACATACTGCGGCTACTTCAACGAGACAGCACGGGATCGACTATTTATACAAAACATTTGTGAAAAAGGCAGCTTAAAATACAAGAACAAAGTGTTTGAAAATAAAATACCAATAGATATAAAAGGCTGCGTTCTATACATAATCGCTTTAGAAAGGCAACCCTTTGTCAGTTTAGATGAAAATGATGTGAATCTCGAAAGAAATCTCATAAGCGAAGTCGCCAAACGATATAGATTTACTACCAGTTACGAAATTATTAACGCGAATCGAGGTGAGAGAGAAGACGACGGGCAATGGAACGGAGCTTTAAAAGAATTGATGATGAAAAAGGGGCAGCTGCTTCTAGGAGGAATTTTTCCAGACTTTGATGTTCACGAAGATTTTGAGTGCAGTGTCACATATTTAGCCGATTCCTACACCTGGGTGGTTCCTCGAGCTCACCATTCGCCTCCCTGGATAGCTTTGTTCATTATTTTCCAAAAGTTTGTCTGGTATTCTGTTATTGCTGGATTCTCTATTTGCGCTTTGTTTTGGAGAATCTTGGGACAAATCAGCAAAGATTCCCCACGCAATAGGTCATTGGAACATTGTTTTTTTAACGCATGGATTTGTTCATTGGGATTTTGTGCATATTTGCGACCGACCACGTCGAGCTTGCGGCTGTTTTTCGTGTTTTTCAATATTTACTGCATTTTAGTTGTAACTGGCTATCAAACCAAATTGATAGATGTTTTCAATAACCCTACGTTAGAGTACCAACTACAAACAATTGAAGAGTTAGTCGAAAGTGAGTTGAAATTCGGTGGGTCTGAAGAACTACACGATTTGTTTTTAAACACTTCAGATCCTCTCAACACCTACATTTACGATCACTGGATTAACGTCCATGATAAGTCTCAAGCGATGGTGGACGTGACCGTTCACAGAAACTTCTCTTTACTATGTAGCCGTTTGGAATTGTCTCACGTGTCAGCTATAGTTCCCGAATTGAGCGACAAATTTGGAAACTTCAAGTACTATGCGTTCGATACTAACATGTTTTCTGTGCCCATGGAAGCGGTAGCATTAAGAGGATTTGGATTCATGGGCAGGATTTCAAAAGGGTTGAATGTATTCAAGCAAGCGGGAATAAACGAGGCAGTGAGACGTGAGTTTAAGTCGTTCAACACTCTACGAAGGGCGAAGCTTCTTCGGTCGCTGCCTAGTGAAAAATCTGTTAACTCTTTATCGCTCCGACATTTGCAAGGAGGCTTCTTGGTATTGGCATTGGGTTATACAAGTGGAACGCTCGTTCTTATACTGGAAATTGTTTATAGCAGTGAGGTGTTCCGTCGAAGATTTACTCGGCTTTTGTCCAAGTGAGCTGAGCAAGAATGTAAATTTTATCTTAGATTTAGAAATAGTAACAATGTCGGGAGTTTCATTAAAGTTGCACGTGGGGTATATAGTCTGAAACGATTTCTCAATTTTATTTGCTTCAATTCGATATATTATTTTGATACATTTTGTATTCGTGCAAGTAAACTTATTTGATTTGAAGATAAATAAATTGAGTGGTTGTCTTAAACAGTACCTTAGATATGAAATTAAATAAAACGCTTAGAAACAAAACGTAATCATTTATTACAAAGTTATCTATTATTATGTCTTATTTAATTATTACTGTAACTATGTACATTGTGTTAACTAAAAGCTATTACACACGTAGATATTTGGACGTATATTATTTATATTTATTCCGAAGACTAGCGCTATATATTACAGCTAATTAATAACAATTATATTGCCTTTGCATTTATATATAAACAATTAATCTCAAATCTATTTTATTCTAAACTAAAGCAGACGATGAAGATACCTTTACTTACATATAAGTAATACCTAATTATTAATAACTATAATTTTATTTCCTTTGAGTTTAAAATATTACTAAGCAGGTAGTTTTTGTAGATGGTACCAAAACACGATTTCAATATAAGTATTACAACAAGAGGAATTAATTAACTTGAACCACTGCGTGTTGCGGCTCGCTCCTGGGAGGGTTCAGTAGCCAAGTCAGAAATAAATAAACATTTATCATAGGCTACGTTCTTATCGCGCTTAGATTGTTTTACGGATTTCCCAACAGATATAACTAGTAAGTATACTTGTCTTTTAGTTTCATAAAGTTTCTTGTTTTCTTTTAGTTGCTTATTTAATGTACGAGTCATCTACGTCTTTTCAATTCAAGTTATTGCAGAAAAGTTATAATAATTAAGAAGTTACTACACTTGCGTACCTTGGTTTTTAAACCGACTTCAAAATAGAAACGGTTCTCAATCTCAATTTGATTAATTGTGGTTTTCGTTTTTTTTTAAACATTGTTATTACCTACAACTACCTACACTTTCTACACTTAACCGACAACTACCTACAGACCTACACCTACAACTTCTCCCCTTCAAGATGCTGCACGTTGTAATACGAGTGGTCTGGGAACCTCTCGAGCTCGATGTAGTCCATCTCGGAGCAGAGCAGCTTCTCCAGCATGGAGACGACTTCCTTGAAGTCGGGTCTGGAGGTGGGGTCGGCCTCCCAGCAGTAGTACATGATGTTGTAGAGCTCGCGGCGGCAGTGCTCGGGCTTCTCCAGGCGGTGGCCTTCGCGTACCTGCGGGAAAAAAAAAGTTTCTTTTTAAAATTAAATATTTTTTTATCACAAATAAACGTTTCACACTCATAGCTCCTTACTAGGATACCCTGTGTCGGGGATGCCATGGAACACACACAAAGACAAGGACAACTGACACCCAAACCCAAGGCAGATATAGAAAAAAAAAATAGAAATGGTCCAATTCAAGAAGGTATTTATATATGGGCACAGGCTGTATTATGGTTGCAAGAAGAGCATAGTTAACAGTAAAACGATCTAGTAGGTACCTATAGCGTAGAAAGGGTACCTATAGCGAGATTAAAAATAAAAAAAATAGTCTTGTAAATATAATACAATTATGAAATACACACACACATTGTGTTGGAAGGCTTTTCAAAGTTTTAGTGAGACCCAGGTAATTGACTAGCTCATCTACATATTATATGTATATCGTTAATAAGGTAAGCTCGTACAGACCTAAGTGCCTAATTCTCAATTGTAAGGCAACCTAAAAGTTTTTTGTTAATTTTATTATTTTAGTAACTTTTTGTATTTTTCTATAGATAATGTAACTCAATAAACCAAATATTTATAATAACACAATACGTAACTAACCGAAGCTCTAATACGAAGTGAAGCATAAAACCGCTGGTTTAAGTTCTCACTAAAATATTAAACGTACTAAACAGATTCACAAGAAGCAGATGGTGATGGCTTGAAGGCGGGAACAAAGGAAACGGAGGAACTAGCATCGAAATAAAAAGCCAAGTTACGAGTACGTATACCAGTAGGTATAGTCAGATATAATATATGAGAGATAGATGTAGCACTGCGCTAGATTTGGGTGAAGCCAAGTACTTCTCTGCCGACCACACTTCGGATAGGGTTACTTCTCATCTAAAAGATGCCAGGAAGAGATCGCTCTTAGCGATATGACCCCCTTTTGGGCTTTTTCTTATGTATTTTACAAAATGATTGTGTTTTTTTTTTGTTGCGTGTATAAATATTGTAATTCCTCTACTTTTATGCGTACGACACAAGAAGCACACATTAACATATCAATAGGTATTCCCCTACTCGCGGCAATGTAGAGCTTGTGCACGTACGCGCGAAAGTAGAGGAGTTCTTGGCGTCACCCGAATCTAACGCATTGCTCCATCTTTCGCTCTAGGGTTATCTGAGGTTACGTTCATTTGCGAATAGATGTAGTAAACAAGACTCTTGGGCACCAGAAGGCCTCAGCAAAAGGCCTTTATCTAATGAAAACAAAATTTACTCTCATTTGTATTCAGTAAACAGATAAGGAACTCTGAGCGTAGGATCTGTGAAACACTTTCAGAGCATGAAATAAACTGCTATTTTGCTTTTAAGATCTCAAAGCTTGCTATAGCAATACGATCTTTGAAGTAAGATTTTTGCACAATAACATTTTAGTCTCCATTTTAGTTTAAAACTGGCTCCGACCCACGGTTTCACCCGCGCGCTGATAAAATGATAATGAAAAGTAGCTTATGTATTACAGTGACATGTATAGCAAAATATTAAATGTATGTGTGATTATCAACTTCCACGACCGTCCATCAGTTTCTTATTTGTTAGCTTCAGAGTATACAGAGTTTAAGGTAAGGGTATGCTAGGCCGAAAAGGGCGCATGGTACTCATCATTATGAACAACTTTTACCATGGGACTAACCCTGAAATCGCAATGGTGATTAGGCCATTTTCCACCACGCTGCTGGCTAAGTGCGGATTAGTGGATTCACATACGCTATTGACTTTCTTTCCAGACGTATGCAGGTTTCCTCACGATGTTCTCCTTCACCAAAAAGCCAGTGGTATATAAATCCGTACTTATGTTCGAAAGAACTCATTGGTCTTACTGAACCCAAGAATGCGAAGCGGCTGTTCTCCCACTAAGCTACCATAATAGTCATATATATACGGATTGCAAAAAAAGATTGGTAGAGATCCGTTTCAAATTTTTACGCAAGCTAAAGAGTAAAAAGATGGAATGATAAAATAATTCAAAAACTTAGAAAACTGTCTGCAAGCGACTGTTATTTTAATATTAAAAATGCTTTAACATTAATTATGTAAAACAATTATCCCAGACATGTAAAAAATTTAATTTTAAGCACAGAAAGACCTAAATCAACTTTATTAAAAAAATGAAAGTGAATGCTGTTCTAAAATTAATTCAAAGTAACATAACACAAAAATTTGAAACTCAAAAAACGGTGAGATCAAAGTGGTTAAATTATTAAACTTTTATTAATTTATCTAGACTTAGATGGCTATAGACACAACACAACACAACACAACAACTCGATACAATTCATAAAATATTTTCAATTACTTAGTAGAGATGAATTACTTTACTTTCAAGTTCCAAACACAAGAAATTGTAGCTAAAATATTGTTTTAGACAAAATTAAAAGTTTCAGCAATTGAGTCAACCAATTAGGAGAAGTAATAATGGAAAGATTTATTATCTCAGTAGCTAGATAATATTTTATTACAGTTTTACAAAATTTTGAAAATCATATTACAAAGTACGGAGCTAATACGGACTCTCCAATTTGAGGCTTTTAAGCTTAATGTAGACTTATACAGCGTGAAGCTATCCGTGATATTTTTCTTCGTACAGAATATAAAATGCACAACTTGTTTTGAATTTAAAAAGAATCTAATTTTTATTTTGATTCAAAGTATTTTATTAAAATATTTTCAGTCATTCAAAGCACTATTGATGCTTAGAAATAATATGAAGTTCCCTAAGGAGGTTTTGCATAAAACGGCTCTGTATTAATATAGATTGAGCTAGTTGAACTTCGCAGTTTCGTATTATCGAATTCTAATTTTGAATGTTAAACGAACTACCAAATACATTTTTTTCACAACTGTAAGTAAGTTGTCTCTCAAATGAAACTGCCCTCGCGCGCGTTCCCGCAACCGCGCCGCTCCCGCACCCGCGTGTTCAGTCTGGCCAAGCACTAACACGCCAAGTAAAACGTCCAAGATCTCACCTTCCTCATGACGTCACCGGCCGACAGCCCCGGGTACGGCGTGGACCCAAGGGTCACAATCTCCCACAGGAGCACGCCAAAGCTCCAAATGTCAGACTTAACACTAAAGATGTCGTCGTAAAGGGACTCTGGCGCCATCCATCTGTGAATTAACAAAAGAAAAATGTTTTAAACAGCTTTCAAAAATGTTTAGAAATACTGGAACCAGTTTTATGAATGGGAATGAAAGCAGCGGAATTTAATTTTAATGAGAGTCTCACATCAAGTCGGTAACGAACTAGTCTACTTAAATGATGAGGTTCAGTTCAATTCCATAGGTGCATACCTGTGCTATGATCTTGGTTTTTTAAGCATAAACCTGCATTGAACCTATAGAATATACCAATGCAGGTTTATGTCCCGTTGCTTTGCCAATTTCAATGTTACGACAGAGCTCACAGTGTGGTCTGCCTGTTGACTGTCTAACGAGTTGATATTTACCTAGAAGCCGTTTGTGCGTACCTACAAGTAACTACCTACTAGGTGCACCTTGCGGCTTCACCGATAACATGCCTATTGATTTTCTAGTCTGTCATTCGAGCACAAAAGTTTTCATTATGGTCATAGTTTCGCCGAATTTCGTTACGATTAGCTTAGTCATTTAGCTGTGATAAAAATTAACAAATAGAAATGTAACAGAATTAATTAGGTATCCTACTGATATTACAAATGTCAAAGTTTGAATATTTGTGACATCAGGCGAGCGATTTGCTCGTCTCGTCACGGTTGGATGAAATTCAATACGAAGGTATGTAGTGTATAGAGGCTTGTTATCCCGGAATCTTAGGAAAGTTAGGTTTATCTTTATAAGTCAAAAGTGTCAAAACGTGTTATCTACAGGCTTTGTCGGCCACCTTTTCTCTTGTAGGTACATTTCGAGTAATCATTTACAATAACGAGCCAATAAATCCTAATCTCGGATATTGCGCTGAAGCTGGCAGATTATGGGAGAGTGTAAATTATGAGTTTTATGACCCTTGTCCATTGTGCCCCCATAGTAAGGCACTTCGAGAAATTATCACTGGTAAAGAGATCACAGGAATGAGCATTCAATTTTGTACATTCTTGAATTATAGTCGAAATTTTGTTGTATGAAAAGTAGTCCAAAAATTTTGATCTTCATTCACATGATTGATTATTTTTTTAACCGACTTCAAAAAAAAAAAACCTCCTCCAGGTTATCAATTCGACTGTATGTTTTTTTTTTATTTTGTTTTTTTTATGTTTGTTACCTCATAACTTTTGACTGGGTGAATCGATTTTGATGATTCTTTTTTTATTAGAAAGCTGACGCTTCCCATTTGGTCCCACTTCAAGAACAAGAACATTATTTTTACAAAACAAAAAACAAAAACCGACTTCAAAAGACCGACTATTGAGTTATTCATCTATTTGTCGCGCACGTACTTAATGCAAATTTAAGACTTATATGGTTTTCTCATGGATACCATTATCAGAACTAAATTGAAATGGGACCAAATAGGAAGCGTCAGCTTTCTAATAAAAAAAGAATCATCAAAATCGATTCACCCAGTCAAAAGTTATGAGGTAACAAACATTAAAAAAAAACACAGACAAATTGATAACCTCCTCCTTTTTTGAAGTCGGTTAAAAATAATGTTCTTGTTTTATGATATTATCAATATACCTATTTGATTCTATGATTATCACTTTATAGAAACACGTCTTCACGAATATGGCTTCCTTGCAACGTCGGTTCAGAGATGAACAAAATGTAGATAGCATTGAACCAAACAAAATAGAATTTGTAAGCGAAGTACAGCGCATAATAAGGAAACACGATATTATTCAGGAAAATGAGATGAACTAAGAATTGAAGAAAAGATTGCAGTGCGCCAATCCTATCTATAACATTTATTTATTTTTCTAATAACTAAAACGATTACAAACAAACAATTACTTTAGCTACGAAAAATTTGTGATATTTCAAACTAATCAAAATAAAATTAATTATTGACAATGTGAAATAAATTAATTTGTTCATAGGCCCTACAAAATTCATGCAAAAGGAGCTTGTCTGTTTGTTACGCTTTTAATCCTTAACTACTTATCCAACCATCATGGAATTTTACATTTTCGTTATCAAGGACACATAGGTAAATGAGCAGAGCTACTTTTCACCTTCATGGTATTTTATTAGTGCGCGCGTAAAACCGTGAGGCGCAGCCAGTACTAAATTATAAATATCTAAACTTTATCTACATTTGGAAAGCGTTTGATATTTTCATTTCATGTTAAAACCTAATGTTAAATTAAATTAATAAAATTAAAACCTAATTATCACGTACATGTTCAACTTTCATGTTTTTATGATTGAATACTACAACAACCCTCAAAAGATCTGTCCTTGTAGCTCTTTGATACTATTATCATAAATACAAAAATGTGTTTGTTTATTATTTAATTGTTCTTTGACGCAGCAAAAAATCCGCTACTCTACAAAAACCGTAGTAAAGGAGTAATTTATAAACATGTACAATCGGAACTCACTCACAGAAGTACAAATATTAGATAAAAGAGTGAATTATGATTTTATCTTTATGAAAGTATCAGGTAAAATCGCAACACGCAACTAGTACTAATATAAATCACGTTATAAATATTTACCTCAATGAACTTGTGACAAGAAAACTGAAAACGCTTAATAACATACAGATACGATTACATTTCATGCATAATGTTAAAAGGTTTTTAATGGAGACAAATGTCAAGAGTATTTTATTTTCTGAATACATTTCAGTGTCAGCTAAAGAGCTTCTAAACAGCGATACGCGATATAAAAGGGCAAGGTCGTGAATTTCAAAGGTCGTCGGTCTGAAAAACTCTGCACTTAGAGCTTGTACACAAAACTGCGGTGCGACGTCGCATCGCAAAAATCTGCGAGCACGCACGACGCGAATTTCTGCGATGCGATTTCTGCGGCAAAGAATTTCCTTGCCGCAGAAATCGCATTGCAGAAATTCGCGTCGCAATTTTCTGCGTTGCGGCATCGCGTCGCATCGCATCGCAGATTTGTGTACAAGCCCTTAATCCGTATTTAAACAACGGTAAAGTTGGAAGCGATAAGTATAAATTCGAAATTGAAAACACCTCTGACGTCATACGAACCCTTACAGTCCCACTGATAAAGCGACACATTGTCTACAAGCCCCGGATTAATTCGGAAGAGAGGTCTCCTCTTTCAAATGGCCCAACTCATTCATTTTATCAAATATAGGTAAATAAAACCCACCGCAATGACACATTTAAATTTTTAAGCAAGAAAAACTGCACGGAACCCTACCACCATTTAAGGCCTACGATACGAGATACACAGACAGATATCAATTTCAATCTTATTGAAACCCTGTTTTGAGTCGGAGATTTAAAAAAAACTTAGATAAACGGCAAAAACCTTTATTTTACTTTTAACTTCTTGGCTTTTACTTACTTAGTAGTCAGACAGTAGTACTTTAATTCAGGCACAATTTTTCTGTACTTTCGCGGAAACTTTATTCGAAAGTTAAAATAAGTCACAGTTTTATGTACGTCTTTTTCTTTTATATTTAAGTTCTTTATGTTGTTCTTTTTTTTGGATTATTTATTTTATTTTAGAATGTTGTTCTTTATGGTTTATTTGAAGTGTCACCTGATAGGCAGCCGTCCGTCGCTCTTCCTCTCGTACACGTGCGTGCCGGCCACGTCTCGCGCGAACCCGAAGTCCGCCACCTTGCACGTCCTCTCCTCGGTGATCAGGACGTTCCTCGCCGCCAAGTCCCGGTGGATAATCTGATTAAATGTAATTTACGTAAAATTAATCAAATTATTTTGAGTTTGTTTAGTTTTGTGGCAATTTTTCGTAGATTCGTATGTAGTTAGTATGAATTTCGTAGAATGCAGTGCCCAATATTCACAAGTTTACAAAGCTCAAATTACTTTAATTGTTGTATCACGAGAAACATGCTTTGGACAAAAGACTAAATCATTGAAAGAAAATTAAGATAAAAAAGACAAAAGAAAAAGAGAAGAGTGAGTCGGTCTGTCACTTTCGCACTCCTTGGATTAGTTGTAGGCTTGTAGGTAAAAGCGCCTCCTAAAGGAGAGTGTCTCCTTTAGGAGGCGCCAATGATTTTAAATTCTATACATTCCATAATATATTGACTTTATTCTTTGCATTTGTATTAAAATCACGCCTGCAGGTATTCCCAAAGGTACCCCAAGTTAGTTTATAGACACCTGGGTTATTTGATTGACGTTTACGATTTTGTGTTTGTTATTTTATTGGTTTGTATTGTGTTTTTATTATTTGACATGAATAAGACACTTGGTTACATCAACTAGTTAAGCTCTAGGTCCGTGATTCGCTTACCCCTTTAGAGCTAAGAAAGTCCATGCCCCTAGCGACTTGGAACGCAAAATGCGTAAGGTCTCTTGAAGTAAGGAACTGGCTGCCAGCGTGAGTGTTCCCGTAATGGCGCTCCGCTCTGGAGTTCCGCAGAAACTGCTGGAGTTTCCCGAGGCTGACAAACTCCATTATTACTAACGTAGGTTCCTGCAACAAAAAGGTAAGTATGATTTTACATCCCAAATCCAAGGTGAAGGAGCTAAACTGATAAGAGTTGAAATGTGTTTTATGGAAGGGAATTTAGTAATTATTTGTTTGTTCTTTCGTGGGACTGTGACCATTTGTAGTATGGATGGATTAAAAGTTTTTGAAAATCGAAAACATTTTTACACGCTTTTTATTAGCTTTACTGTATGTATGTTTGTAACCGACTCCTTTGGGCGCGTTTTTGACCCACTTTAAACGGTCCGATTTCTTTCAAACTTTGTAGATATATCGAGGACCGATGACGATACACTAAACAAAGCGTGTTTTTTAGTTTTTTTAACTATCAATGTTTGATCTTTATATCTGTAGCTGCACTCTGCAGTTTTACCAAGTTTTAGTAAGTACAAAGGAATACTTGATATCTTGTACTTTTGATTTGCGAAAGGTAAATAGGCTTGATTTTCAAGACTACATAGAGGACGTAGGTAATTTTTACTATTTCTGGGTCTCAAAGGAATATTCCTAGGCACTCGTTATATCCAATTCCTACGGAAAATCCTGAATAATGGTCAGTATGTTATTTATAGAGAAAGGTAAAATGTAGTTCGCCGTTAAGAGGTGAATCTGTAGACTGGTGCAATCAAGGAAAGTTTTCTTGCGTGTTTTTTCTATTCGATGCGTGTACATATTTATAATGGGCTATAAGAAAAGGGTATGCTAAGCCGAAAAGAGACTCCACATTATGAACAAATTTAATATGGGACCAATCCTGATTTCATGAAAAAAAGTAGCTGTTCATTAGTGCCATTGACATTTTTCTATAGCTGTTTTTTTCACGATTTTAGGGTTGATCCCATATTAAAAGTGGTTCATAATGGTAAATCTTTTTCGGCTTAGCATACCCTCTCCTTATACTCAGTACACTGAGAAAAATGCGCATCTATATTCCGCTAAAAGAATGATGAATTCACCTAAAGTACGGAGCATACTGATACCAGTTTATGATGGTTGTCACCGTAAAAACTGGAGCTAATCATCGTACTTTTTGGTGATATCAGTATGTTTCGCGTACTTTAAGTGAATTCTTCGGAATTTAGATGGACATTTTTCTCAGTGTATACATTATGCAATATTCGTGGTTACCTTTTCAGTACAGCAGGCTATTAGCCGGACGACGTTCGGGTGCGTCTCCAAGCCCTTCATCACGATCAGTTCTTGGAGCAAATCCGTCTTCTCTTTCTCTGAAGCGTTTTCTTTGAGAGTCTTCACAGCTACTGTGGTTTCACCTTTGTTACCTGTAAAAGAGAGTGCGTGCTTACTTTTTATTTATTTTTTAAGATTACTAACTTATTTTATTTGTAAAAGGTAACGTCGCTAGCCTTTTGGGTACCCGCGGATACTCATGGTGAGCAATGATCTGATAGGAGTCCATTTCACACATTTTAAATTGTCTGCGAAAGACAACAGTTGTCTTTCGCAGACAATTACTGTCTGATTAAGAACTAATAAAAATAATTGACAATATTAATTATTAATTAACTAGGTACTAGTAGGCAATATTTTTAGAATATACGTTATGGCTACTAATTTTCAAAAAATAACTATTTTTTTAAACATGTTCAAATAAATTTCTGCTGTGCCATAACAAAACAAATTCTAGTTTTCCTTCGATGAACTGGAAAATATCGAAAACGAGATTACCTGTGGCAGGGAGCGGGCTCTAATTGAGATAAAAAATCTAGTTACTGGGTCTTTAATTAGAAAAAGGTATTTGGTATTCGATTAATTTTTTATTCAGTAATAGGATTGCGTTTGACCGCCATCTCGCCTGATGGTAAGCAACGATGCGGTCTAGGATAGAGCACGATTGCCTAGAAGAAACCAATTCACTCGCGACTTGATGACAGACACACATTCAGCTGCTATGTAGAGGTAGATGCACGTCTGGTAAGTATTTCTAACATTGTTTAAAAGTTAGTAACACTTGAATAGCTTTTATTAAAGTTAGATTACTAAGCCAACGGTTAAATTAGTTATTGTTTATTTATCGAAAAATGCGTTGGATCTGTTCTTGCTTTGGGTTTAAAAGGGACATTGCTTCGGCCTAGTACAAGCACTTAGGTCAGTGTACCTTGGGTTCTTACTTGTTAAGTTTAGTTACAGTTACAGTCCTTTAGTTTTACAGGAAACTTGGCCTCATCTTAGCAACTACTTAGGTTCCAAAATAGTTAAGTTTAACCTTTAAAAAACCTTTACATTCCTACATGTTATCGACCTGGGTTTAAAAGTCTAAAACTCAAAGAAAAACACCAAAAGTAATGACAAAACATTATAGTTATGTATGGCTAAAATGGCGCAAAAGTTACACCGAATACGGGGATGGATCATTTTAACTTTGCGCGCAAGTAGCTCCGAACGTAGTCATTTTTTGACTGTTTCTGTGTAAGCAACACTTGGATTAGTTCATGAACTCCAGCTACTGAGAAAAACAGCAACGCCAAGTGTGTAGATAAAAAGTTATAAGCAAATTAAAACACACCGGGTCAATTTGACCCAGCCCCCATGATGGCTGGTTAATTTGAAATAAAATAATTTTCATCCACTAATCAGTTTGGCGAAGGTCTTTCTATACTCGGATCTTCGACTGTAAGTGACTCCGCAGATTTGCAAAACAGGTGCGCATGGCCAAAGCGTGTGTTATGGCTTGAGTCTAAATGTGTGTGTTTACAAACGGCATTGTTTCGTGTGTCTGTTTTAGGTCCGAAAAACTAAAATAACATAAAAATCTTGTTCGCAACAGGGAATTTAATATGGGCCCCTGACACTAACGGTAGAATAAGTAGCAATCAAAATTCTAGACTGTTTATGCCAAATACTAAATCTCGTCTTTACGACCTGAAACGATAAAAAATTTAAGAGCATTCTAGGGATATTGCCTTCGTTTCAAAGTATGAGTTGCGCAGTGATTTTGTGAGGTAAATGTTTACATATTACATAATTATTACTAGCGGCCCGTCCCGGCTTCGCACGGGTAGACACTATAAATTGAGATGTGAGCTATCCTATCTGTTAAGTTAGATCGAACTGCACACGGTGTGCAAATTTGATTGAAATCGGTTAAGTACTTTAGGAGTCTATAGCGGACAAACAACGAGACACGTAATTTATATATATTAAGATAATACATACCTATTTTTTAAATTCACATTAAAATAATAATGTTTTACTCTTTGCCTTTCTCCAAGCTAAACATTATAAAGTAATATAATCAAAAGCTTTTCTGGAAATACATGACTGGAAAGAAAATATTTGTAATACTTATTGCCCTTCAATACTCGGAAATAAACGAAACAAACAGTGTTTCTAATTTTGCTTCGTATATCATAACTGTGGAAGATAATTAACTTTTGCGAAATTCACAATTTTGGAAACTCTGTTTTTGATTGAATTAAATAATAAGACTGAAAAACAACTTTCGAGTACCTACCATTAAACATACAAGGCCAAATCATTTATAGTTGACTTATAGAAATAACAAATTAATTTAAAGTAGGTTCTTTACTTTCTTTTTAGATGTTAGATTAAAAATACTGCTCACTAAGTTATTCCGACTTTGAAGTTTCATCAAAATACACAATATTTTATTCCATACTTTTGATCTATTGACCTCGGATGTAACAAAATGTTGCATGCCTTAAAATATGTTTTACTAATATTTTTTGCTGTGATCGTGATCAAAACATTAGGTACCTTCCTATCCAATCCCTAAGCAGATATCACCACATCTTCGTCCAAGAAATATGGATCCTGAATGTATTACATAAATTTTTGTTACACACCATCAATATCAATTGCGTGAGCGCGCCACACCTGGCCAAAAGCACCTTCGCCGACAATATTGAAAATTCGGAGCTTGTGTCTCGGGAACTCCCACTCGTCGACTGGCTGCTCCTTTGAGATCGAAGTCTCTTCGGAAAGCTGGAATAGAAAATTTAAGGCTGAAATAATATGTTTTACTTACCGATAGTAAAATGTAAGGATAGTATTTTTTGTTGAATGTTTTGTTTGACTTAGGAATAAGGTTTTTAAAAATCTTCTTCTTCTTTCTTGTTGTTTTTGAGTTTCAGAGTTGAAGTAAAGTTTAAATGTAGATATTACTAACGTATAATAACAAACCTACGCTCATACGCTACTAGATACTAAACCATTTCTTTACATTGGTACCTAATGGTACCTATTTACATAGGTAAGTAGGTTGTGATATAGATCACAACTTTCAATTTATTTGATCAAAAATATAGCCAAATATTTGACAATGGACTATTATTTGCGTTCTAGGTTTTTGCTGTTTGTATGATTCTGATGTATGTATTTTTTTACAAAATAGACAAGGAGCCTTTCACCTCTCGTATTTATTTTGTTAGTTTTATTATTTAGTAGCGAAGTACCTGCAAATGGCTGTTATCCCAGGACTCGTATCGGTTGGAATATGCCCGGGGCCGGTCCCACATGTTGAGGGACGCGTCTTGGAGGACGATGCCACTCGAGTCTTTGCTCTGAGGACAACAACTGATCATTACAAGATGAAACCCACCCGTCGGCTTTAGGATACTTTTGAACACTCGAAAAGATCTCCCTCACTCTCACTCTCATGAAATTACTAATGCGAGTGACAGAGGCCGAGAATATATCTCGCTCGTTAGAATAGGGCCTCAGCAGACGCCATCGAATTACGCGACATTTTGCTCTATGGGTAAGGATGCCATTTATGGAAATATTTTGACAGATGACAAAGCTACATGAAACAAATTGATGACGCATAGGTACATGTCAGGTAGACATAATGTCCTTTTCATGTATTTTCGGGTTTGTGCACCGAAGTTGGACTTGATTGATGGGTTTTAGCGAATTTTGTTATTCCACTTCCACACGAGTGGCTTAGGCAAACTGATGATACTCGTATATAGTGAAATTTTGATAATGAAATTGAATGTTAACTCTTGGCCTGAACAGACAAGTGGTATAATAATTACTGAATTAGATAAACTTTTAATTAAAAACACGTTTTGTGTAATTTTATAATAAATTTTAAATTTCAACTATAAAGTTCAAGCAAGAGACCTAAACTCAGGTATTTGGAGGTCGAGTCAAATTTTGAAATAAATCTGGATGGTACGCATTATGTATTGGTATATATTTAAATGAAATTAGTTACTAAAATTGTCAATAAAATTATCTAAAATGTTTAAACACCCATAAACATAATACATTTCTTTCACATTAAAAAATATGAGGTGATGGGATAACAGCCAAGCAAATAATGATACGAGTAACGAAATCTAACGAAAAGCAACTAGCTCAATATGTTTTGAAAGGCAATTTTACTTTATAATATTATAAAGTTCTAGTGCATTTAATATGTTGTGAATATGTCAGATGTAAGTGTCAAATATTTATGTATATTTTATAAAACTATTATTTTACTTGGATGATTGACGACGAACTATATGTACCTACATATATCAATAGTAGTATTCTCATGTAAGCGATGTTTATCTTTAATGAGAATTAATAAATGTCTTTAAACTGAAATCTTATGTGGAAATGTTAGCAAAAGGTAGTGACGGTTCTCCATTTTATGTAATTGGTTAATATGATACTCTAGATACCAGTAAAAAGTTAGCAACCTAACATTAGTTACGGAATAAAAACTTAATGTTTATGGAGAGAGAGGCTACACAGAGAGCGGCCACGCGTTCAAGCGTTTAGCGTTCGCGTAAGAATGACTTCTGTTGGGCGTGTGTATGTAAGATAATGTAGTGGAACACTGAAACGCGAACGCCGAACGCTTGAACGCGTGACCGCTTTCTGTGTAACCAACCCTTAATTTTGGTTTTCTTTTTAATGTATCTAGGTTCTAGTGTGATTCTAAACAATCGGGCATTATATCGGCTGTTGTAACAGCGCGTTCAGAATGTAGAGATTAAATCAGATAACTTTACACAATTATCCGCATTGCAATTGTAAATTGGTGCAATGCAGAAAATGATAATTGCAGTAACTTAACAATGGAACAATTATTACTGGAATGAGCATAATGCTAGTCGAGTATGAAACTATGACTTTGTTAATGTATTAATAGAGTTCAAACTCGCAAAATATTTCATTTTATACAGGGTTATAAGGAAAGGGTATGCTAAGCCGAAAAAGGCTCATAGTATTCATCATTATGATCAACTTTTATTATGGGACTAACCAGGAATTCGCGAAAAAAATCAACGGTTCCATAGAAAAATGTCAATGACTCTAGCATAATCCTTTCCTTATACACGAGTATAACCCCGTAGCCTGCGGTCCCTACCGGACTCGTAATTCTCTAACCTTCAAGAATTCTAATTTTCTGAGATAAAAAGAACCCAACATGCACCCTCAGGGCACACAATGCCGGTTAATCATAAGAATAACAAAGAAAGGACACGAATTTACATTCGTCGTACAATATTGGTATGACTTTGTTTCTCACCATGTCTTCTTTCTTGGAGCTAGTCTTTGGCGTTTGATTCCTTTTCCAAATAAAGAATATGACTCCAGCGACGATCACGACGAGCCCACTGATCGCCACGAGAGGTATCACGGTGAGGGGACCGTCATTGGTCGCTTCCTCGTTTTTTACTGCACTAGTGTTCTTATCTTCGTTGTGTTCGTCTACTTTGGGGATATCGTCTGGTGGTTTCGGTGGACTAAGAGTGGTTGCAGAATCAGGTACTGTCACTTCTTCTGTGTAATCTTCGGTGACTTTGGTGACTGTGACTGTAGTCTGGGTGGGTAGGTCGAAATCGGGGAAGGAGATTGGCGGCTTTGGTAGTTTTGGTGGAAAGGGAAATGGCAGAGATGGATGTGGTGGGTTCCGACGCTGCCCAGACTTGTCCGTTATGGATGCGTATACTTCTGTCCGTTGAGGAATGGACCCGTCGTAAGCCGTCACCCACAGAGAATAAGAGCGATTTTCCTGGAACACAAACAGAAAGTTGGTAAGAACTCAAATAAACTAAAAACAAAACAAGTTCTATTCAAACTCAAGTGTTGAGAGCTAAGTAAAATTTCTTATTCATAGGGTCTCATTCTGCAATGTGTGAACATATATCTGCGTCAAAGTCGGAATATGAATGCAAAAACTTGTAAGTATTTAATATTAAAATTACAGTGTGTATTGTTTCATTGCAGCGTATAAAAAGGTACAGCAAAAATAAATTAGAGCTGTATAATTGACTTTCGATTTTTTTATAATTTTGGACATAATTGGAATCAAACTGCTGTTAATTCGTACAAAATTAACAAACTGAGTTTATTAAAAAAAGAATGCTATAATTCCTTCCCTATAAATTTCATACGCCAGAAAAAAATACTGGCTTAGCATAGTGAGGCCATAATAACAAAGAACAGATTTATGGAGTTGTTAGGGGATTATTTACGGCTGTGCAACTGCAAGGCTACGTCCTCGGAACAGGAGAAATAGAACACGGGAAAAAGCCCAATACAGGGTTAAAAAGAAAGGGTATGCTAAACCCAAATGGACTCTAATAGAGCCCTTTTCGGCGTAGCATATCATCCTCATCTCATGGCTCATCATTAAGAAAAACTTTTACTATGGGAAAAAACTTTAAATTGAGAAAAAAATAATCAGCTGTTCTTAATCGAATATATTGACACTTTTCTATGGAACAGCTGACCTTTTTTTCGATTTCTTCGTTGGTCATGTGGTAAAAGTTTTTCATAATGATGAGTACTACCTACTAGCCCTATTCAGCTTAGCATACCCTTTTCTTATAACCCAGTAGACTTACTTTAGAACGAGTCTCCTTCAATTCAATACGTCTCATTAATTCCATCACCAAGGCCCAATATAATTATTACACGAGGCAGCGATCGAGCACGTGCGAAGGTTATAATAATTTTCCAACTTGGAAAGCCTAAATAAAGTTTATCACGCTCTCAGATCAACTAGAAAGCAGATATAGCGCTGCCTTAGATTCAGGTAAAGCCAAAAAAACTACCCTACTACCCGTGTACGTATACTTCAAGCACATATTGACGCATAGAAACTACCCTTATTACTAGGTAGGTACTTATTTTTCTTGTTCCCGTTCTCTGAGCAACTGACGTAAGAATTGACGATTGATTCGGGTAGTTTTTATGCTTAAATTTGTGCTTGAAGTATACGTACACGGGCAGTAGGGTAGTTTTTTGGCTTCACTTGGATGTAAGGCGGGACTATATCTGCCTTTCTACTTGATCTGATATCACGCTTTGACGCCTCGAGAAATATAATCCGAATAAATCAGAATAGGTATTTTTCGAAGGCAAAGTTGTAGTCTACGTGCTTATAATAATATGGGTTAAAAGCTTGCTTCGAATATGTAATCTAAAGAGCTCTCGAATATTATTATACTAGAAGATCCATGTTTTCTCTAGGCGTCTTTTCTGAGAATAATATCAAGAATATTAAGTAGGTTATGTAGGATATAGGTTTCGGGTTAATCAGTTTACGCCTTTCCTTCCTCGTAGAACAATTTATAGGATTTTCATTCTGAATTTCGAAAGCTAAAGGCGTACGATGATTTCAAGCGGTAAAGTAACAATTCCTATACTACTTATGCATCGTTAAATGGAAAAGGCATGCTGAGCCGAAAGGAGCTTATTAGTACCTACTTATCATTATGAAGAACTACTTTTTTTTTATTTTTTTTTTTTTATTCAATTATAGGCTTGCGTTTGACCACCATCTCGCCTGATGTTAAGCAACGATGCGGTCTACGATGGAGCACGCTTGCCTAGAAGGAACCGATTCACTCGCGACTTGAAGACACCCAAATTATATCTATCGGGAAACACCCACTCGGGCAAAGTATTCCACACTCTGGCAGTGCGCACAATAAAAGTGGAATCAAAGCGTTTCGTACGAGTTTTTGGTATATCTACCATAATATATAACGATGTCGCTTTTTTGTGCCCTTTGTGGTCCGATAATAGAATGGGCTAGAGGGAATAAGGGCATGCAGGTCTGACGCACACTCCCCGAAATGTATCCGATAGAACTACTACTAGAACTACTTTTAATTTATCATCAACTCTGATGTCACGGAAAAAATAGCTGTACCAAAGAACTGTTGACTCTGACACTTGATTAAATGCAAATGTTGACTAAACAGCAGAATTGTTTTTTTCACGATTTCAGGGTTGGTCCCATAGTTGGTAAAAAATTTGGTCATAATGATGAGGATTGCCTTATATAATAGCTCTGCGTAATTTTGTCCAAGCATTTGAACATTAAGATTAAAGAAATTAATCAGAAATTCTGGGTGGCGCAGACCTGTTATTGGCAAACGTGAGGTTCAACATCAGGCGAGCGATGTGCTCTTTTCTCAATAGTATTTAAAATAGTACCTTATCAATAAGTGTATCATTGACCATCACCACTCCAGTGACAGGGTCGATCACAAAGGGCACGGGCGGCCCCGAGGTCTCGAGCCCGAACGTCACCCGCTCGCTGCCGGTCCGCTCCCGGTACGCCTTGGTCACGAACGTGCCGTTGGGGGCCGACGACTGCACGTACCAGTTGCGCTCCACGTGCATTATAGCGGGCAGGTGGAACCCGGGCGGGCCTTGGCTTGTTCCTGGAAGGAGGAAATAGTGGTTTAATATTAATTATGCAATGTATAGGCAGGAAGAAAGTGGATGAGGGTGCACTGAGAAAAATGGGCAACTAAGTTCCCTAAAGTACGGAGCATACTGATATCACCAAAAATTACGATGATTAGCACCAGTTTTTACGGTGACAACCATCATCAACCATCACCAGTGGTTACGGTGGTAACCGTCATAAACGGGTGCCAATCATTGTACTTTTTGATAATATCACTATGCTTCGTACTTTAAGTGAATTAATTCATCGGAATTTAGATGACCATTTTTCTCAGTGTAGTACAGGACTGCAAAAGATGCTTATCTGAAGAGACCTATAGCTCTACCTATACCAGTATACTCGTACTTAGCACGGGCCGTGGACTGGTTGTCTTTTTCTCGCTTTTATCCGTGCATCGATGAGACAAAGCTAAAATATGGATATGTTTGTCACTTTCTCGCGGAATAAAAGCGATAGAAATACAATTTGTCTGCGGCTCGTGCTAGGCCTTCTGGGGGTGGAAAACGGCTGATTATGATGATAATGATGTCGATGCTTCATTATTAAATGACTATAATAAAGTCATCGAAAAATTCATGTCCTGAATTTTTATTGCTTTCCAGAAAAGAATTAAACCCAAAAAAAATGTTTATCCTTATAACAACAAAATGTGTTAGGTGCCAAGATACCAATCCACCAGCAAGCAGCCAGAAACCTGATGACGCACTTATGACGGCTTTATTATAAAATATATTTATAGCTATCTTACGTAACACAATAGGTTAAATGAAGAGAATGTTATCACTACGATCGAGCACAACAACAATAAATTTAAGCGGGTTGTATGCATAATATTACTAGACAACTAGTTGTGCTCTGCGGTTTCACCCGCGGTCAAAAAGTCAACATGAATTTTCCGAGATAAAATATGTGCTAGTCCAGAACATGAAAGATCTTTATTCCAAATTTTATGTAAATCCGTAGAGTCGTTTTAGAGTTACAAACATACAAATTTCGCTTTAGTAAAATATTATTTTTCATTTCTACGAGCTAAAGCTCTGCTTTATATGTCACGAATTACAACAAACACTTTAGCAACATTCGTAATTTCGGATAAATTACGTAGATAACTATTTATTTGCATGTTCTTTGTAAGTATGACAGCAATATACAAGTTTGTTTTTGTAATCTTATAAAGCTGACATTTGAAATGAAGTGGAGTAATTTTTAATCTTAAATCCTGAGAAACACTCAAAGATTCTGAAGCTCTTTACGTGACGTTATTTGATTTTCAAGCTCAAATTCGCATTTTGTGTATTAAACGTTTCTTTAATTGCTTTTACTAAGTATCTAATTAAGAATAAAGTAGCTGTTAAACATTTTTTGTATGTCACTTCATAAAAAGGTCAAGTGTGTGAAATGAACTCTTCAGATTTCATTAATTAACTGGCGTTAGTGTCGGTAACATTTGATACATATATTCGATACCTAGCACTACGTATTTACGGCACACGGTTGGTAACGTTTCACGCATTGAAGAATGAGTGAAAATTCATAAAAATGACATCAGATAAAATCCTTAATAATAAGAAGTATATGAAATAACGTTTTGATCACACGGTTGGTAACGTTTCACGCATTGAAGAATGAGTGAAAATTCATAAAAATAATATCAGATAAAATCCTTTAAAATAATAAGAAGTATATGAAATAACGTTTTGATTTTTCCTAATTTAACAGGAGAATTTAAAGTATTTTTTTTTAATATACTTTTTTTATTCACACTCAGTGATTAAAAAAAGAACAAACATAACTAAGAACCTTTTACCTCCTGCCCTAATAAGTATAGTTACGCTAGCTTTAATACCACTAAGTCCGAAGTAATGGATAAAGTGAACGTTTACTTCGAGGCGAGGACACGGTAAGGTTTCCTCTCAAACAGTTCTTTAGAGACGCATTAAGGCTTTGTAAGCTGTCTGTGAAGTTCTACGGTTAGTTAGTCTAAAAACTGGATCTTTCATCTTCAAAAGCATTCCAAAAGCGAGATTTTTCAAAGAAATTTGTAATAGTAAATTTTTCAATCTCTAAATGTAAGTTACTTGTAGTATCTTCAATATAAACTGTGTGTAAGTACTTATACATATTATTAAAAACTCAAACTTTAATTATTCCACTGTTGGGATACCAGATCTACCCTTGAAGGGTAATTAGGCCGTGGACTACGCTGGCCGAGTCCTGGTTGGTGGACACACCTACGCCATTGAATTTCTGTCCAGAACATATGTGTTTCCTCACGATGTTTTCCTTCACCGGAAAGCCAGTGGTACAAAAAACCGTATATATAAGGTATTAGGTTCCAAAGAACAAATTTTCCACGGAGCTAACATGATTTGATGTTTAATATCATATTAACAAGCTTTTATTGCTTGCCGTGTCAGTCTTGCAACTAAATTTTAAACCACTTTCCGATGTCCGATTGAGCTGATATTTGGTATAGGTACGTGTGTTTTTTTAATTCAATAATATGCTTGCGTTTGACCGTAATGTCGCCTGATGGTAAGCAACGATGCGGTCTACAAAGGAGCACGCTTGCCTAAAAGAAACCAATTCACTCGCGACTTGAAGACAACCAGTTTATATCTATACCTATATATACCTAAGAGATAATAATTATATGTCTGTTGTTTACTTATTTTGTTCTAGTTGATGATCCTCGTGGCTCTGTGCCCGTGGAAATGGCCTCGCCGTGAAGCTTGTAGGTGGAAGGATCGGGGACGGAGCTCGGCTTGCAGCCTTGTGAGCATACCATTTCAATTCAAATGAATAAGTGAAGGCGAGCGGATTTACTAACAAACATCTTATTTTCATACTAATATCAAAATGTAAAAAGATTACCTACCTAATTGGACGCTTTACTGTTTAGATAAATATATAAGATAAATAAAGGTTACTGGCTTGCGGGTGAAACGGCAAGGCGCATTTAGTACTTATCTTGTATATTTAAGGCCTACCTACAATTTATTATCCGACATCATATTCGTGATACTATTATTATGGCCATTAAAATGATAATGGATGATATTATCGAATAGTTTTCCTGTCCATCCTAAGGTCGAATCATGTCTGTATAATTGACATACCCATCTCGACGCTTCGGCCCTTTACAAAGTAACTTTTGAAATGCCAAACAGCTATGCCAGTATTAACGTGGATTCAATTAACGTGTTACGTACGGACGGCACCGTATGGCAACGTTGAATAACCAAGTAAACGTACGAAAGAACCAAGTAAATGTCAATTTACTGTGTTAGTATTAGTGAAATACATCTTAGATTAAAAAAAATAAAACTCGTGTCTATAACAGCTGTCTACCAATCTTCAAATGGCTAAATACGTTTTCTTCAGTCATAACTAAAAGCATTCTAGGTTAAGTAATCTTCAAAAAATAAATAAAATTATGACATCTCTGTTTGCGTCAAGGGTTAAAAAGAAAAAAAAATGTCCCTAATTTCGAAAAAAATACGAAGATGAGTTCCAGTAGATAGTATGCAGTGGCGTTAGTTTTTAAATACTTAAGAAAAGAGATAGTTTGATTCACGAAATATCAAGAACCTACTCCAGCAGCCCTCACTTCTACCCACCCTGTCTCGCTGTGACAGAGTAATAAAGCGAAAAGGTACATACGACAGGACAGATTGAATGTAAATTACTATTGGTGTCAGAATGATGATCAGGTCGGCCATGACGACATGTCTCGAGACAACCTCGCCTTGGATCTTTTCATATCAGAGCGTGAACGGTTTGCAAAGTCAATAATTAACCCATTGGAAGATAAACAATTTTTCGAGAAGCTCATCTTTTCAAGATGCTGTTCCATAGAGATGAGAGAGAGAGAGAAAAAAACTCGCTAAAATTACAGTTAATTTTTATCCGCGATTTCAGGGTTGGGCCAAAAGTAAAATAGTCAATTATGATATACGCTAAGAGCCCTATTCGGTCAGTAACATAGTTGGAGTATTATTAGTTAGTATTCATCATCATCATCATACCAGCCTGTAGGGCGTCCACTGCTGGACATAGGCCTCCCCCATAGATTTCCAACGGGACCGGTTGGAAGCGGCCTGCGTCCAGCGTCTTCCGGCGACCTTAACTAGGTCGTCGGTCCATCTCGCGGGTGGACGTCCTACGCTGCGCTTGCCGGCACGTGGTCTCCATTCCAGGACCTTCCGGCACCAACGGCCATCGGTCCTGCGCACTATGTGGCCAGCCCACTGCCACTTCAACTTGCCAATCCGCTGGGCTATGTCGGTTACTCTCGTTCGTCTACGGATCTCCTCATTTCTGATTCGGTCTCGTAGAGAAATACCGAGCATAGCCCTCTCCATGGCTCGTTGAGCGACTGCGAGCTTTTCCATCAGGCCAATAGTTAAAGACCACGTCTCTGATCCATATGCCATCACTGGCAACACACACTGATTATATACTTTTGTTTTTAGGCACTGAGGTATTTGGGACGAGAAGACGTTGCGAAGTTTCCCGAACGCTGCCCATCCGAGTTGGATTCGGCGATTGACCTCTTTCTCGAAGTTGGACCTACCTAACTGGACTGTTTGTCCTAGGTAGACGTACGAGTCTACAACTTCAAGAACCGAGCCTGCAACTGATACTGGGGTGGGCACGACATGGGCGTTAGACATAATTTTCGTCTTGTCCATGTTCATTTTAAGGCCCACCCGTTGCGAAACTCGATTGAGGTCTTCGAGCATCGTGCCGAGTTCCTCCATTGACTCTGCCATCAAGACGATATCGTCGGCAAACCGAAGGTGAGTGATGTATTCGCCGTTGATGTTGATGCCGTGTCCTTGCCATTCCAGGAGCTTGAAGGCGTCTTCCATTGTGGCTGTGAAGAGTTTTGGAGATAACACATCTCCTTGCCTCACGCCTCTTCCCAATGGAATCTCCTTCGAGGTATGCTCCCGTACTCGCACCGACATAGTAGCGTTATTATACAAACACTTCAACACTTCGATGTACCGATAGTCGATGCGGCATCGCTGAAGGGACTCAAGCACCGCCCATATTTCGACCGAATCAAAGGCTTTCTCATAGTCCACAAACGCTAGACATAGTGGCAAATTATACTCTTCGGTCTTCTGTATAATTTGCCGAAGCGTGTAGATGTGGTCTATGGTACTGAAGCCTTTTCGGAAACCGGCTTGTTCGGGAGGCTGGAAGTCATCGAATCTGCGTTCGAGACGATTCGCGATGACCCTTGCAAACAGCTTATAAACGTGGCTCAGAAGCGTAATGGGCCTGTAGTTCTTCAATAAGGAGTTATCACCCTTCTTGAAGAACAGCACCACCTCGCCCCCGTTCCACGCTTTAGGAGATTTTCCCTCGAGCACGACGGAATTAAAGAGCTTCTGAAGGACTTTAAGTATCGGTGTACCACCCGCTTTCAGAAGCTCTGACGTGATTCCATCAGCGCCCGGGGCCTTGTTGTCCTTGAGCTGTTTCAGGGCCATCCTAATCTCGTACAGGCTGATGTCCGGGATATCCTCAGTGTAGTGTCGGGACAGCTTGGCTCTAGGGTCTTTGGCCAAGCCGTCAACAGGCTTTGCGACCGAAGTGTACAACTGTCCATAGAACCTCTCGACCTCCCCTAGCACCTCTGCTTTTGTCGACGCTATGCTGCCATCTTCCCTCTTTAGCTTTGTCAGCTGGGTTTGCCCAATAGAGTTGTGCCTTACAAACACTTTGGAGCCCTTGTTCTGCTCTATAGTCTCTTTAATACAGTTAGTATTAAAGAGACGTATATCGTGCCGCAGGGACTTCTGAATGCGTCTATTGAGCTGCCTATATGACTCAGCGTCAGTGGTAGACTGCAGCCGTAGCGAGCGTCGTTTAGCCATGAGGTTTAGGGTGTGGTCAGATAGTTTCTGAGGTCTATCTTTACGGCGGGGTCTAAAATATTTAGCACCCACCGTGTGGACATTTTCCACTAGCCTGTCGTTGATCTCGTCCACCGATGCAAGATTTTCCAGGCAATCAAAGCGATTTGAGAGCTCGAGTTGAAAGCTTTCGGGGTTTTGGATATGGGCGCGAGTAGGTCGGAGCGTAGACTTCATCATGCAGGACCGTTCAAGTTTAACGTTAATATTCAGAGTGCCTCTTACAATGCGGTGATCGCTACCGGTTTTCACCCTATGGATCACAGAGACATCCCTGAATATCCGTTTCTGGTTGGTCATGATGAAGTCAATCTCATTTCTCGTGGAACCGTCAGGACTCATCCAGGTCCATTTCCTGTGAGGCGGCTTCTGAAAGAAAGAGTTCATCGCAAAGAGTCCCTCTTTCTCCAGAAAGTCGGCCAGCCTCTGTCCTCTAGGGTTCCGTTGTCCATACCCAAATTGCCCCACTTTCAACTCATAATCGCTTTTCTTGCCCAGCTTTGCATTGAAGTCCCCCATAACAACCGTGAAGTGAGTCTTTGAAGTATGTATGGCCCTACTTACGTCCTCATACATAGCCTCAACTTCATCATCTGGGTGTGACGAGGTCGGCGCGTACACCTGAATGACCTTCAGCGAATACCGTTTAGATATTCTGAGTATTAGGTATACGACCCTGCTCGAAACACTATCGATGGTAATGATGTTGTTAACGAGGGACCTGTGGACGAGAAATCCGACACCACCTTGGGATAGTTGATCGCCTTCCCGGTAGAAGAGCAGATTGCCGGACTTCAGGGTTATCGTGTCCTCGCCCTCTCTACGGACTTCAGACAACCCTACAATATCCCAGTGTAATCCACTCAGTTCCTCTTCCAGCTCAACTATCTTCTCGTCTGTCCTCAGAGTGCGTACGTTGTGTGTTGCCAGGGCCAATCGTCGTCGGGGTGGGTAGCCGGGCGTCTGCCGGGGATTCTTCGCACCCCCTGCTCCGCCGTTACCATGGCCGCTACCCGCGCCAGGAATAGCGGAGCCGCCGGGGACTGGGGGCCTGGTCTTTTTATTGTGTACTGTCATGTGGGGGGGTTTTTACCAATACTCGCCACGCTTGGCAGGCGGGTTGGCGAGCGCAGTTTTTTTATTTATTCATGTCGGGATGACGCTGCTGCCCATCATCATCATAGTTAGTATTAGACGTGAATATTTTCGCGTTAATTATAACAAATGGTCTCAAAACCATTTTATCTGTTTTCATAGTAAAATGCTGAGCTAACGCCATTTACTATTCGTACCAGGTCTCCTATCGAGAGGTATTACTTGGTTTCTAAGAAAATCTGGTGTGACAATGAAGCTGTAATAGCTAAGGTGGAATGTACTCTAAATACATACCTTTTAGAAGCAAATACTTTGTGTGAGATAGGAGAAAGCAATATGTATAATGTATCTAGTGTAGGCATTTGCTTAAATTAGATGTTGTCGGTGTTTTGTGTCTATTCTATTTGGTTCCATGTTTATTTGCTTATTACAAATACAAATTCATTTCGTTAATTTGGGCATAATAGAAAACAAAGCGATTTTATTTTTACTGACACATTATTTCAAATGTCACTCTTTCACATTCTAGACTCTAATAAAGTAGTGTGATATAGTATCAGTCAAAACTAGGTGTTTTCGGCACCTCAACAATTAAAGACAATGTATTATACCTTAAGTATATAAGATAGATAACACAATTAATCACACAGCTCATATCGATAAATTGTGTAAAAAAATTGCCAGTTGAAATTACGCCTTGTTTAAACTGAAACCGTTCTGAGATAAAGAAACTCCCATATCCGTGTTTTATGCGTACATACATTCGATCATAAGGTAAATACTATTACGATTTATTGTAATGCTGTATATGTCATAACAGTGCTATAATGTCAAAAGAGGGCTATTAGAATAATTAACGGGCTATTGAAACGTAGTTCTGCAAAAACACTTCAAGAATAACAAAACAATGACTGTAATGTCTTTCTATATAGCTTCCGAGAAATATATGAGGCCAATTTGCCAAAAATTTAGGATACATTTCCACACAGTCTTCGTAATAAAGAAAAACTGTACAAGCCGAGGTTGGTCAAAGTTGAAAAACAAGGCCGTCACGCCAAAATATTAATGTATGAATTTATTGAATCAGGCGTTACTTTGGGGAAGTTTATCTTCACAGAAAAGAAAAAAAAACAATACATGCACGGATATACACCTACATTTAAAGACAGTTATTTGTCTGAAAAATTACCTAATTGTATAACCGATCTAAATGACAGCAAATTTAAAATGAATCCTCATTTTTGTCCAAAGCAAAAACGGAGCAAGGCGTGACGAAAGATTTTAAAATCCTCTTCCATAATGTGAGTACACATTTACTATTTACAAAAAAGCCTTTATTTCGGTAATAAACTTAAGTTTAACGAAGTTTGAAGCCATTTTTCACATATTTTTTCAACAGTGCCCGAAAACAGCTTGCTTGTGTCATGGCGTCGATTTGACGTCACGGCATTGTGTCATGTCATTGTGTCTATGCGTGATGAGCGGCGGATGACCTGAGTTCACTTAGGCGTGACGTCATACGCTGTGATTGTTGTTTCTGACAAGATGGCCGATTGCTGTATTTTAATGTTTTAATTTATTGAAAATCTTAATAATCTGTTTTTTAAAAATAAAACTAAACATGTGTTTTAAATTTTTTTAATCTGGCTAGTCCCCTGAAAGCATTGAATCGGAGATTTTTTGATACTGTCGTCATGCCTATTATACATAACGGTCGTAATAATGTCCAATTATTTAATTCATTACTTTTTATTAAGTTTTTGTATAAGTAAACTTTACTTAACTTTGTTCAAATAATAAAATTATTTGTAAACGTGACTTACATTTAACATGTTATTTTGATGTTCTTGTTTTGTTCATTCAATGTTATTAATAAACATTCCTGATTTCTGATAGACTCGCACAAAGAGAAGTTCACAGAATTTATGCTTAATTTTAGTAACGGATTACACGTGGCAAGATCAAACTTAGATGAAGTGCTTATTGACATAAACATTAGCCATATTATTTATTAACTCGCTACCTACTAGCTGTGTCGCGCGGATTCACCCGCGTGTTACAGGAATCGTTTATTTTTCGGGGTAAAAAAGCCAATAAGGTAATGTAGTTTTACCGTATTCTAATATACCTATCTATAGAGTTATAAGGAAAAGGTATGCTAAGCCGAAAAGAGCTCATAGCACTCATCATTATGAATAACTTTTACTATGGGACCGACCCGGAATTCACAAAAAATCAGCTGTTCCATAGAAAAATGTCGATGACACTCGACAACATGCACCGAACAGCTGACTTCTTTTTCGCGCGTTTAGGGGTACCAGTAAAAGGTGTTCATAATGGTGTAGTATGAGCCATTTTAGGTTTAGCATACCCTTTCCTTATAACCCTGTATTAATTGACAGCCATTCAAACATTACAGAGTAAAAGTATGTAATAGTGTGATTACATATATTTTCTCATAAACGTGTGGGTGACATGAAATACTGGTGATAATAATTTACTACTAGCTAAATAGTTTTCAAGCCTTTGAGAGAAGTATCATACAAATATTTTCGTCCATTCACGTAGCGAATTACAATACAAAATTTGAATTTCGAAATTGAAATTTCAGCGAAAGGCGATACGTAGAGTACGTGCTTGGTATTCTTGTTTTACCCCTGATGTAGCAAACAAAGTGTTTTTAGACAATAATTGGTATTTTGCTAAATTTGTATTATTGAAAAAGTTGATTCTCGGGTCCGTCCTTTTTGTTCCCGATCCTGCCCGCCATACCTACGGGCCGGGGACCATTGTCTTTTCACCGTTTTACCCAAGCATAGATGGGATAAGGCTAGAATATGGATATGTTTCTTTCTCGTGGGATATAAACGGTGGAAAAATAAATTGCCCACGGCTCGAACTAGAGGGGCTGTCAACAGCTGGACCAGTTCCGTTAATCGTGATTATTTTTCGATGAACGAATTTATCATGTCAGAAACAATAATTTCTTTACCACAATACATGATTTTCCAAAGAACTGAATGCCACATATTATCACGGCCTTTCATCTAAGAGCGATTTTTTCCAGGAAACCATTGAATGGAGCAAACAAAACAAAAAAAAAATTGAATGGAACAACACAACACAAATATTACATTTATGGAAGAAAACATCTCAAATTAACCAAACTAAATGTGACAAAACCTTTCTCTTTTCATTACACAATATTACATGTTCGCTTTGAGAAACCTTATTAATTAAATGCTATAAACATAATATCAGCTTGATATCTATAACATAACATACAAATTATAACAAATAGTAGGTAACAATACCGGAAATAATTAACTCAGCGTGGATTATTCATTGAGTTCATATTTAAACAATGAACTCCATTTTGCTATTTCCATTAGAATAATTAATTATTCTGTTAAAAATCGCCTACATAATCTTTTGCTAATAGCCGTCACGCACGTTATCAGCAATAAACAATAGAAAACCATTAAAATCGAGTTCAACGCCCCGAACTCAACAATAACATTTTAGCAACGATTCTTATTCAGAATGTGAAGTAAAACGGAAACGGCCTCATCACCTTCCCCACAATTATTCACCAAAACAAAAGTTTAATAATCTCGCACCGAGAATCTCGTGCCCGTTTTCAGTAGAAAAGAATCCATTGAAAATTCAATGTTCCGTGCAAACGTTGCTCTGAAAACCTCGCGGATTTATTGTGAGCAGTCCGTCATAGCTGGTGTGGGAACTCGGATGGAGATGAAAAGATCTTAGGTACATAAATTGCAATGTAAATAAAAGCTTTTAAAATAATGATTAGGCCAATCATTATTTTAAAGAGGTTTAAAGAGGTTAGATAAACTCTTTATTGTTACTAGAAATCACAAGCAGAGAGAACCTCTACTTAGTAACGCTTGCAACGAATGCAACAACTAGCGGCATTATCGCTAAGAGCTACCTTTTCGGTCCTTGTAGGTTTTGTGTTTGGTACTTAAAAATTGCACTATATGTGAAACTCTGCTTGTGTCACAAACTGACTTTATGCTAAGTTGAATTTCTCTCGAACTACATTCTTTACAATAAAGTCGGTGTTTTAGTTAAGCTACCTTACTTAACTTAATTTCTATTTCGTTTATCTTACTCAACTCTGCTCGTCTTTTGCTAGACGTTCGCTGTTAGACCATGTAAAAGCTTATATTGAACTTGCAATGTATGTAACTTAGTAACTGTTACTATGTTTGTTCGGGTGGAATCTTGCAACTCAATTTTTAACCACTTCCCGATGTTCAATTGAGCTGAAATTTGATAATTATATCGGAGTTACACACGTACTCGACGTGTGTAACTCCGATGACAATGCAATAAAAGCTTGTTCTAATAACTTATTTTTCTATAATAATCCGCAAAAAGTCGTGTTGTATGCTTCAAGATATTGTGGTCATCATTATTTAAATAGATTTTATTTTCGTACCCACTGACAGAGTAAAAGTGGCATATGTGCTGCTATAAAACGGAGCAGCACAATGTATTGCGGTATCAACTCTAGTACCTGGTAAAAATAGCTCAATGTACAAATCCGAGATTAAATCTCATATGTTTTGTACCCTTTACGCCACACTTTACGTAAGGTCAGATCTATAAATTGAAGTCTTTGGAATTGACTGCTGTTTGCCTTTCTCTGTGTTCAGAATGTAATTATTATGATATGATTATCACCTTGATATTATAATATGATATGACGGAGCTTTATAGCGTCATATTGCATGTAGATAATGGTAACTAATAAATGAGAGCATTATTGATTTAAAATTAATTGTTTAAAAGCTGAGTGGTCGGTCGTTAAGTAATAATTATATTCTAAACTAGCTGACCCGGCAGACTTCGTACTGCCATACAGTACTTCTCTATGGTACTGCCTAATCTATATATCTATATCTATATAATTATATAAAAATGAAACCCGTTTTCCTTGGTCACGGCCTCACGCGTGAATGGCTGGACCGATTTCACTAATTCTTTTTTTGTTGTATTTGTTATTATTAGGAGAAGGTTCTTACGGGAAAAAATATTAAGAAAATCTCTCAGAAATATTGAAAAACCCTAAAAACAGCCCTTTTATTTTTCCCATACAAACGTTTTCTAACTAAAACGAGCTTTATTGCTATTGTATAAAGTTCATATTGAATTGCAAGCACTCACTGTTGTTTAAGCAATGTAGCAATGTTTGTTCCTAACGTCCAAGAGTCAATTTGCACTTTATTACCTCTGTACAAAGTTCAAATTCAATCATATCTATCAAAACAGTGTGCGTTTTATACTGATAATTTTTACTATAAATTGACAAGTTAGCATCAACAAACTACGGTTGCTATAGTTACGCAATAGCATGAGAATAGAGGTTATAACAAAGAGTTCCTATAATTATTCTCAACATCTTTGGTCACGCCATCACGCGTGAACGACTGGACCGATTTCAATTTACTCTACGTTTATCCCAAAGTCTACCCGTGCGAAGCCGGGACGGGCCGCTAGTTAAATATAAACACTGCACAAAACACTATTTACAATTTTATACTTATAATAATTATATTACAATTATAGGTACGAATTTGTTTCGTGTATCAGTTGACAAAAGCAAACTCATCCATGAAAAAAAAAACACTGACATTGACAGTTTGTTATTGTTTCACCTTTTTTTTAATTTGATATGACTTGGAGTCAAATCCTTCGAAATTTTAAAACAAATGAATGAACTATTCGATTTCGTTTTCTTTTTTTTGTTTTATCTGTGCTGCAACGCACACTGTTTTGATAGATATGATTGAATTTGAACTTTGTACAGAGGTAATAAAGTGCAAATTGACTCTTGGACGTTAGGAACATACCTACATTGCTTAAACAACAGTGAGTGCTTGCAATTCAATATGAACTTTATACAATAGCAATAAAGCTCGTTTTAGTTAGAAAACGTTTGTATGGGAAAAAGAAAAGGGCTGTTTTTAGGGTTTTTCAATATTTCTGAGAGATTTTCTTAATATTTTTTTTCCATAAGAACCTTCTCCTAATAATAACAAATACAACAAAAAAAAGAATTAGTGAAATCGGTCCAGCCATTCACGCGTGGTGCCGTGACCAAGGAAAACGGTTTTCATTTTTATATATATATATAGATATAGATTACAATTTGAAATATTGTCATATATATTTTTTCACAATTTTGGGATTCCAATAGTTTTCATTATAATTTTTTTTTTATTTGAATAAGTTAATTTTCTACTTATGTTTATTTATTAAAAACACAGTTTTGTACAAAATTCAACTCACGTTACATATTTCACAATTTTCATGACTTTTATATATTTTACACACGTGGCTAGTAAATTTTGTTCAGAAAATATGATGCTACGAGTAAGTATATCATGTACCTAGCTAGGTATGAATGTCTCTAGGCTAGAATGTATCTAGGCTAGATTGTCTCTAGGCTAGAATGTGTCCATAGAGTTAAGTACGATGTATTCACTGAAGCTCGAGAAGGTGATAAGTACTTTTGGTGATCACGGGTTTTTAGTGAAGAAATATCATCGGCGTTTCGTAGAACGGGGCGTGCCAATCCAGATAAAGATCTTATCAAAGTATGGAAGATTTTCTACGAAGAACCTTCGCAGTCACACTATAGTATTGTATCTAGAATAATTTGCTTTTCAGTTGCTTTTTTTTTAAATTGGATAAAAAAATAACAGAAACCCATCGTAATAAAAACTAAAAAAGCTGGTCTTTGATTACTGATTACCGTCGCGTCGCCTTTCCTATCAAACTCCGACGTCTACAGTTCCTCGAACCCAAAAATATTGTTTGTTACGAAATACGAATGAATGCGACTACATAAGCACATGGTAGGTAACGTTACGTGGCGGCGTAATCCAAGGCTGTCAGTGAAAGTGTCGGCGGTCCTGCTTTCACCGCGCCGCCGCCGCCGCCGCCGATCTCAAGGCATTCGCGGAGTTGCTTCGAGAGGATCTAGATGGTCTTTGAACCTCTAGACTACAATGAGTCAACAACGCATGACATAGCATTTTATCACTAAGACCCCTGTTACAATAGAGATAATAAACTTAAAATGGCTGAAGCAATTGTCTAAAATTGTCGCTAAGAATACTCTTCATAGAGTCACCTTTTAAACAATAAAACCTAAATCAAAATTGGTTTTGCCGTTAGAGAGTTATGACGCCACAGACAGAGAAACCTTTTTTTCGGCGTGAGCTAAAAATAAACTGATTGGTTTAGGCTCTTCTCATTCAAAGGTATTATTTTCGAAATAATAAAGTTTTGTAGTTCTTTTTTAAAAGGTTTAGCTTGGTTAGGAGGTAATTGTGTTTATTCGAATTGGTAAAATAATATTTGCGACAAATTACTGTTATCAAACTCCATAAAAAGTTGTTTTCAAACTCTTTTTTGGGCTTTTTCGAATAAGTGAGTCTAAAAACTGTCTTACATAATTGCCAATTTGAAAAGTTTTCTAATAATTGAACAAGTAGTTTACAAGAAATAAACTTCTTAGATGATTCTATGAAAATGGCCAAAGTTCAGGTTTTACTATGGAACTAACCTTTCATCTTGTAGCTGGGGGAAATCTTCTTGAGATATCCAGCCATAATAAGTACTAGTGGCTCCCCGCGGTAACACCCTTGATTTCCGGAATAAAATAAAATAAAAAGCCCATTTGTTAATCCAAAGTATAACTTACCTTCATGTTATATTTCATCCAAATTCGTTTAGCCGTTTTTGTGTGATTGGGCAACAAACATCCAAACATTACATTTAGAGGTACGAGTATAATGGGTCCAAGTTTGATAGCTTTAGTTGACAGATCTATTTATTTCTAAAAGTAATGAGGTCTTTGTCTAATAGGTTGCAATAACAAAGACAGGCATACTTTTAGTTAGTTTAGATCTGTCAAATAAGGCCTTCAAAGTTGGGCCCATTATTAGTAGGAAGTAGGATAGGAGGCTTTGTCGGATGGTACCGACTATAACCCCGTTGGTGACCTGCTTCTGTGCTCTGATAGGGGGCACCGAGATATCCATACGAACTGTATGTGTATGTGTATACAGCTATAGCATCAAACTACTGTGAGCCTCGGCCTCCTATATTAGAAAATACCATTAATCATACCAGGCAGCGGCGGCAAAGCAATTGGCTCTTAAAACCTATATTTACCATTATTTTTGTTTTAACATGTCGTGTCTTGTTCACACTCACATGCAATGTGTCTCGTTTTAACATATGTGATAATAATAAGGTAAAACGAGACGTAAACAGTGTTTATTCTACACGAAATCTATTTTTAACCATAGTTGTAAAAGTACGTTTTTCGAAATACTTACAAGCTAAAAATAACAGCATTTCATAACCGCCTTTTTTATTCTATTCCTAATTACTTATCGCAGCCATCTCGTAATTTTAAAACAATTTTACTACACCAATGAAACCCGCGGAAACTGTTTTAACAGCCCATTTTACGGCACAATAGCCAAATCATGATAATAACTGTAATACCGTTTTATAGGAATCTGTTATGGACACAAAATGTTCACCGCCGCGCCGCCCGTTTTACGGTTACCGCGGTAATATTCAATTCGGCGATAAAATGATTTTAACAAAATTAGATATCAATAGAAAGATCTATAAAAACGGTTTTGTGCAATTCGGACTCGAGTAAGGAGTGATCCGTAGGTACCACAAAACGATATTATATCGTTTCTTTCGTAAGTACGGGATACATAAAACAATCTCGGGTCAACATTCACCAGCTTTATTATTTGACGGATTTTAGAGTTTACACTACCCCAGCCCCCTTTGCCAATTTTACCATAAACGCAAACGATATTACTCCCATGACATTTGTTTTCTATAGCGTTTCCGATCCTCGAATTGCAACTTGGCTAAAGAGGGCCAGCTTTGACTTTTATATTAGAAAAATAAACTGGTTCTACGGTAGAGAAAACGAATATGGTTGAAAAAGGTTTTACTTATTATTCTATCAAATACGTGTATTTTTTGTGAAATTTTCAACTCGTATTACGGTACTGACGAGGGCGGTAAAACGGACAAAAGCGTCGCACCGCGAGGTCCCGTTGGGACCTTCTGGGTGCGGAACTGTAATGTAAACGACAATCTTCTCATTGTTCCTGATTACACTTGACATTTCTGTATATAAGCAAAATAAGTTGGAGCAAGTAGCTAGAGCCCTGACGTTTTTAGGTCACCTAAAGGCCTCAGACTTGGCTGGGCGGTCTTATTAAGCCTGTTGCAGACCAAGAGCTAAGCTAAGTTAGTTTAGCTTAGCTCGCATAGCTGACGCAGTTTTCCATACTGTTCGCATAGTTTGCGGTCTGCACACAAGTATGGAAAACTGCGTCAGCTATGCGAGCTAAGCTAAACTAACTTAGCTTAGCTCTTGGTCTGCAACAGGCTAAAGGACAAAACAAAAATAGCCCTTAATTTAACGTGTCATCCGAACCATTTCCGTGTAGGTTAAGAGATGTCGTTATAACCCTATTCTCCAAAGTACTTGTCCACATTAGCCGCCGAGCTGACGATCTCCACATCGTTTCCCGTGAATCAACCCACAAATCACTTCCCACTTTCAAAGTTGACATCTTTACCTACAGGCTGATTTTCTACGAATGCACAAGAAGAAAAAAGAAAGTTTCACATAGTCACGTCTAGACGGTAGGGCTTACAAATGCAGCCTCTACAATGTGCGTGCGAAAGAGAGGGTCGAGGTATGTGAGAATGGCCTTGATAGGTTCGATAGCCCTCGCAAGTGCGAAAGAGAAGCTCGAGGTGTGTGTGGAATGAATGACCTTGATGATTATGGAAAGAGCATCGCACGTCGCCACAAGCAACAGGCCGATGTGTGGGCAAAGTGAGAGCCGATGGTACTAGGCTCACAGAAACCGTAAGAGGAATCTAAACGAGCACACTGATTCCTGGGCTTAGCGAGTATTAGAGCGGTTATATTAGCAATATTGTTCAAGAAACTAACTTAAACCGTCAACAATAATCTTTCACAAGCAATGTAAATCATTTTTTTGGAAACGGATATAATTATGATGGTTTAATTGACTCTTTAAATGTACATGAACACAAAATACTCTACAATGCCGTATCACAAAATGAAAAGACCAATGAACTCGTATCACTGATCCCACGTCCTACGAAACTGTTGATAACTAATAAAATAATGGAGTAAAATTCCACAACATAATGAAATTTATCAGTAGGTACCATAAAAGGGCATAGAAAATTAGGTTTTTGTAATAGTATTAAACAAAAACCTGCTCATAGCGACCTCGCGTATAATATTAGACCAAATGTATTTTTAAATAGGTACACAATAATTATAGCACATAAGTGTATTGCCGATCCTCCGAGCAAAGTTCCGCTTGATGAAGATGAGCGGAAAGGAAAGGTCGGGCCAACAGGAAAAAATCCAGTAGCCGATTGTTTTTCTTCAACAACGTAGGTACCTATAGGTACTTAATTCATTACAACATACGCGACGCGAGAGCCAAATTCTTATTTAAAAAAATGAATCGCTGTTCGTCTTAGTCTTAGTCTTTTTTAGTCTCGCTAAAACTCGAAAACGACTGGACCGATTCGAATAATACTTTTTTTGTTTTGTTTGCTCCAATACAGAGGTGATTTCAAAAAAGCGGGTAAAACCGCGGTGAATAGCTAGCAAAGAATATAATTCATCTCAGAACGCAATAGAAGAAATTTAAACAATAACAATTAGACATACAAAACACACACATCCTTTTAATACTAGATTTTTTCTATGGTTTCTTACTAGCCGCGCCCCACGCGATTTCACTCGCGTTTTCTGGGGTAAAAGTATCCTTTATGTTAATACAAAATATAATCTACTATCATTGCAAATTTCGTCCAGATCCGTTCAGCCGTTTTTGCGTGATTCAGCAACAAACATCCAAACAAACTATGACATTTTAGGATAACACATCGACCGCCACGAAACGACAGACGCAACGTAAGCTGCAAATGTGTGGGCGTATTGTACCAGGCTCCCAGAGAGCTAGAAGATGTGAGACTCGTCTGCCGTCACGAGGGGCTAGAAGCGGTACTTGCTCACCTGTTCACTTGGAATGTTTGAGTACGGGTATAATGTAAGAAGTAGTGTGTGTACATTGCATGTTCTGTATGAACATACCTACAAAGTGCAGGAGACCGGCACTAATTGCTTTACTATTTTCTACGATCATTATTTATAATCCGACAACAATATTTCGATTTAGTCAGTAACGATATTTTGTTCGTAAGTTTTTATACAATATCAACAAATAGGTAGTTAGAAATCTCTAGAAAGCTGAGAGGAAAAATGGCAGCTTTTTTAAAATAACAATTCGCCAAAAGTGAGTACGTAAAAAAGGGTAAAATTAAACTCACTTTCAGTTTAAATACTCATTCAGTGATATCACAGTTAGGGAGCGCAATCAAAATGTATTTTTATCGTCACTGATACATTTTTGATAGTTGCTAACATTTACGTATTTAATAACTATTATCAAATCTGTGCTAACACGTATTTATGATGACGACACCTACCTATACACCATCTCCTAATTAATTTAAACAAAGGAATTAATCCAACAATGTTCCAGGCAAGCGTGCTTTATCATAGCTTGTCAGTCCAGATGGCGGTCAAACGCAATCCTATCAGTGAATTGTTTGTTGTAATTAAAACCAGAACACTCAAGTAAAATTAAGTGGTTTATTACGACTATTTGCCAGGTGAAACACGACCGCGAGCTCGCCACGCTTAAAATTTCCTAATAAAACCACTGAATACTATATGATCGAAGCTAGTAGTAATAAACGACTTAATTTTACGTGAGTATTCCCGAGTTCATTATAACAAAATGTGTCAAAACCACGTTAGTTTCCATATTATCAGTTGAACAAACGCAACTTGTTTAGGCTGTAAATAGTACGAGTAGTAGCAACAACCATACAAATACCCTGTTAGTCATAATACCCTTTTAGTTTGACGACATCAGATAAAATACAAAACAAAATGTAATGCCTCAGCAAGCTTTTACCGCACGATAAATTTAGGGATTGAAAAACTGTGTTGTACTTTTATTTTAGCATAAAAGGATAAACAAAACATGAGCCTTTATTCTACTCGAAATAATCTTGCTTGACAGCTATTTCATTTGATATTAAGCGGAGAAGCGATGAGGCACGTTTTCCTGCAAAAATAAAACTGAAAGCGAGAGTTGTAGTATTTGAAGTTGTGTTTTGTTGGTTATAAATAAAGGGAATGCTAAACTGAACGAGACCAACCCGGAATACGCGGAAAATAAAATCAGCTAGAAAAAAATAATTAATGAACATGAACATGATATTTGAACAGCTGACTTTTTTTACGCTTTCAGAGTTGGTCCCATAGTTAAAGTTGTTCATAATGATTAGCCCTTTTCGACTTAGCATTCCTTTCCTCATAACCCTGTAATAAAGTACCAAACTGTCTTATTTCTGCGATGCAGACAACTTTTGCCTTCAATTTTCTCTAAGTTCCTTTTGAGTAAATTTTACATCAATACAATTTACGCTTGCCAATTTAAATTGTAGCATCCTGAAGCCACCAAAAGCTTTCGAATTTAGTCAGTTTATTTACCTTACTAGTTTGCGTTATATTTACCAAAATAGCATAATAATGAACGACTAACTTCTAGTATTATTTGAGAAGATAAACATTGTAATGAATGAATTATAACAGTTGAAAATACACACAAGTAATAACAAAATCCAAAGAGAAGTTTTCGAGGAAATTCTCCAGCACTTTTGTATGAATATGAGAGTTCAGGGCCCTTTTAAACAAACACCTAACTATTTTTGTTGGCAGATTTCTTCTTCCACTTCAAAATAACCGCTTAAGTGCTTTTGAGTATCACGAATATACAACCGTTATAAGCTCAAAGCGACTATAAAAAGAGGCTAAAATAAATAAAGATAATGATGACAAACCCAAAACAAATAGATACTTTATTACATTTTATAAGATTTATCTCGAATCATAAATATAAGAAATATATTATTCCTTTTTCTTTCCATGAATAGTTTATCCATCTCTGACATACAGGCAGCTTTACAAGGGATAGAATTTATCATGAAAGACTAGTTTACGACGCTTTTATGTACTGGGTCTGATTTCCGAAAATCCCAGTAATCTTATACGAGTATATTGGCACTCGTCTAAAGCTCTAAGTTAATGTCTTTGGCAGTCTAGTGTCACATTTATATTGTAAAAACGAAAGTTTGTAATTTTTCACGCTGAAACGATGGAATTTAGGTAACCCAGATTTCTTTTTTTTTCGGTAAAATTATTATTTATTCTGTGGTAAAACCAATATTATAGTTCCCTGTAGGCGGTGGGAAGGCATGAAGGAATTGACGAATACATACTTACTCGTATATGGGTACACTCTAACCCTCCAAGCCTAGTAAGAGGCCTTTCGGGCGGCCTAAAGTCTCTCCAGTGCTAGCCTCAGACATTCGGCCTCGAACTTACTTACCTTCTATTAAGCAATGGGGAATACTCGTATGAAACATGTAGTGCCGAACCCGCCTAAAAAGGAGTTTAAAGTAGAAAGATGATTAATAACGCTAGAGCGGTAGCAACATAGTTAGCTAGCTGGTAGCTTTCGAATCTGCAAGGTTATAGGGAAGGGAATGCTAAGCCGAAAAGGCTCATAGTGCTCATAATTGCAAACAACTTTTACTATGAGACCAACCCGAAATTCGCGAAAAAAATATATAAGCTGTGCCATAGAAAAATGTCAATGAAACTTGCCAAAATGCATAGAACAGCTGCTTTTCTTCGCGAATTCTTAGTAGATCCTATAGTAAAGATTGTTCACAATGAGGAATACTATAAGCTCTTTTTAGCTTGGCATACTCTTTCTTTTTAACCCTGTATTTATGTTTTAGAAGCCTGTCGCCATTACCAGGAAAGCAGGGTTTATAGGACTTCGACCAGGTAACCGACATTGTCTAACATCTCACTAACTTCGCAAAGTAATTGACACAGAAATTGATTCTTTAGCGACCATACTAAAACATTTTTACGATCACTTTGGGAGATTTAACGCTTCTAAGGTGCTGTTAAACTGAAACGTAATTTTCTACTCTATGGTCTCAAACTGTTTGGGTCCGTTTATGCGAGCTTAGTAGGTACTTGTCATTCACTAAGCAAGTTGGACAGTTGCAAGTAAGGCTGAGAAGTAAGAATTAACAAGTTTGTTATAGAAATTACTTCAGAGACAGGGAAGAGGCCTATATTTGGCAGTGGGTCGATAGTTGATACTGGCAAACGAAGACCAAGGAAAATCAAATTTAATTATATTTCGCACCAAAATAATCATCTTCAAAGGAGCATTCGATATTACAAGGCTTTATTGGCTTTTTTAAAGCAATGTATTTCAGGCAATCTGTGGGTGTTAGCATTTTATGCTGAATTGACGATTTTTAACTCCTACTTCCAAGTTTTTAAAAACAAGTACTGACACTGGATTTTTGTAGACCATTAATTAATACTTAATTAACATAAAATATTAACTAATGAAAAATAAAGTATGACAACCTGTTAAGAAAGACGAGTTCATAAACGTTATCTTCATTTACAAATAAATAATTGATTTGCCTTAGTTATTTACATCTTAAGTCTATTTTATCGTAATAGTGTAACATTACGGGCCAGTAGCTATAGTCTAGTACTAAACTCGAGTAAACGAGCCACGCGGAAGGGAAGTCCAATTAGAAGCTCATTTACCTACTAAAGCACTTACAGCGAGCATACCGTACGAGAGCTCATAAATAATTATATTATCTATTTAATATACCTTTTAACTAGTTGCGCCCCGTGGTTTCACTCGCGTTTTCGGGATAAAAAGTAGCCTATATATGTGTTAATCCAGACCATGAACAACCTGCATTCCAAATTGCATGCCGTTTTTGCGTGAAAGAGAAACAAACATACATACATTCAACATGCATTCTTACAAACTTTGCGTTTATAATATTAGTAGGAAAGATATAACTACGTATTATAATGTTAGGTTTGACATTTGAGATAGAACTAGGGCGAGACTTTTGATGGCTAAAGAAATGTTTCTTGAAATTGAATATTTGATTTTAAACAGTTTTATTGTCATAGATAGCAAACAGAGAATAGGTATTGTAAATGGTTTTTCGTCCAAGATGTCAAACAAGAAGATGGGCCGCCCGATGGTAAGCGATCTATGAACACTTGTCTGTGTTTTGTCTATAACAATGTCACGCCGTAAACTAGAGGAATCGTCGTTCTATTATTAATTTGTTTCTATTCTGGTCGACTTTGTCTGTCAAAGTGGCGGTGTAGATTAAAGCCTTTGAAATATAAATCGTAGGTACTATTTAAAGTACCTTCAGCTGAATTTCAGGGCAAAACAATTAGCGAGTCTGTCGAGCTGCCAGAGAGGCGCCGCCGTACTTGAAGATTGTCATTTTGAGATGTTGTAAAATGGCGGTAAACTTGTAAGACGGTTCGAGTAAACAACATTGATTTCACAAGAAACACACCGTTTGTTGTATGTTATTTTACCCCGAGTTTGATTTTTTGTCTCCATTTGCGAATAATTAAATAGTGATAAAAGTTTTTCTTTGGAAAAAAAATAGTGGCATCAATTACAAGTTTAGTTTGTTGCTGAACGTAAAAAGCTAAAGCTGAAGCTATTAACCAGTTTTAGTGATTTTTAGGGCTCCGTACGAACACGGTAATAAGTCTAATAAGAATCCCTTATGGTGAGATTTCGGTGCCTTTCTGCTTGTCTGTATGTGTGTAGGTACGTGTGTATGTCACCGTCAATAATTCTAATAAGATAGTATTTCCAAAATTTATCAAAGATCGACTATTATAATATGTTACGAAGATAACCTTCTGTTCGGTACAAAAATTTGTAATCATTATTACCTAGACGACTTGAAACTTGAACAAAACTTGAAATTGCTCAAAACTGAATGGCAATCCAATAAAACGTAAAATTCAAATGATTTTTAATGTACCTAAATATTAATTTGTGTAGCTATTATTTAAGTCCCAGTTGTAATAAATGTCCATCAATCACCATAATAATATAGCAAAAACAAGAGTCAAACCTGTTTTGATTTTAACGTAATCAAAACCTAATTTTGATGGAGATATTGTTGAATTAAAAATACAATCCTATTCGGAATCCGTACCCAATATTGTTTTTGTGCTCGTCTGGGAATAAAAACCCGGGAAACTACTGAGTTTCCCGGGTTTTTGTTCTCAGACTAAACTAACTAACTGTAAAACAATCAAACCGCAAAACAAAACGTACCGCGAAAAGATTACCTCCATTCAGAACAGTTCACATCTATGGGGACGTGAATGTAAACCTGCTCTCTGTCTCAATCACTCTCGTTATTCCTACAGCATTAGAAGGAAACGGGTATAGGGATAATAGAAACACGTTCGCTTTTCCATGTGTGCGTGGAAACGAGAATACGTGCCACACATGTCGGCAGGCTGCATCGAACCTCTTTCCAAGCTATGATCCCCTGGTAACTTCTAAGAACGTCTAATGCTCTAAGGAATCTAATACGGCCCTTGTGGACTTAGATTAGACAACTTTTATATAAAAAAAGATTAGTAGGTACTTCATTTTGGTTGAATTGTTTCAAGTTTTTAACTTTTTTTTTTCGAATGGCTTGTAATACTTACCTATAACAAATTACTCAGGTATTAATTGAGTCGATTTGACTTAATTTTGATTACTTCCGGTAGTATTTTTAGTTTTTAGTAGTCCATGCAACTACATATGTATGACAAAATATGGCAAAGTGTGTGTAAGTCTGTATTAATAGAAATAAGTTTATTATCCAAGCATTTTTTTCTAGCTACTGAAAATGTCTTAGAAAATTCAACCTTATTAGAGAAATAGATAATAAAAAATCAAATGTAATTTGATTTCATTTTAATTCCTACTTTAAATTCAACACACGCAGTTAAACTGTCCGTCTCCTTAAAATCAACGGAATCTCGAATTAGTTTAAAAGAATCTAATAAAGTCGAATTTCGCCTGACCTATTTCGAATTATGGCCATCTATGCCCAAAGATTAGGCACAAGTCGAGCCGAGCTAATTTGACACTAGCCAATTTCTTGGGATTCTGTGCCGAATTCAAGTATCTAGAATTTACGGCATTACTCGCTATCAAGGGTTAAGCTTCTAATCTCACTCTCAGTGTAGTTTGCGGGAAGAGAGCAATTCGGTATGAGAATTTATTGTGTCTTATTTGGCGCGCGACTGTAGACCTTATTTTGATAATCTTTGATGATATTATCCCGCGTGCTGGTTATTTATTACAAACATTATTTTAAACGAACAACGTTGAAAACAAAATAAAGCAAAGGTGAAGCTCTAAAAATAATGAAGTCGGACAAAACAGGGACAAAAAGGTAATCACGCCTACAGTAAAAAAATCATTTAATTTTTTCTTCTTTTTTTTTCTTTGATGCGTATATTACACGTAACGAGTATGGCGAGACAGTGCCCTCGGCCGAGTACTCTGTTTGTACAAACAGTTTGACGAGGCGAGACAGTCACTAGGCCCATGATTTGTTTGGTCGGCCGAGTGTGCCCTATTACTGTCTTACTACTGACTTGAACTTGATATCTGACGTGAATTCGCTCAAGATATAAAAGGATAGCGCCCCTTATCGCCGATACGGATACCAAGAGATAAGTTGGGTCGCTGCTCCAACAAAGTTAGTCAAAAAGTAAGTTAGTCTCCTTAGTAATTAAATACCTAGAAATTTAAGTAAGATTCAAATTACTTCTTACTCTGAGGCTGCATTGTAATTTTATTCACAAATGCGCTTTTGGCATTTCTAAAAAAACAAAAAAAAAATTCTCTAAAGATTTGTGCTGAAGTCTTTTTAATTAATACTTTTTACCTATTTAATTGATAAATGCAAGTTACAGCTAAGTATAGATATACAGATACAGTACTCATATCAAGCGTTAAAATTAAATGTTACATTACATGTTTTACTTACCCATTAGAAAATCTAAGATGCAGCCAGTTTTACTCATTTCCAAAATAAAAATCCGATTATGCGTTGTGGTCAAAGAAATTAAAGCACGTAAAAAAGTCTAGTAAGTACATAATTATTTTTACAAAACAAAAAAACAAAAACCGACTTCAAAAGACCGACTATTGAGTTATTCATCTATTTGTCGCGCACGTACTTAATGCAAATTTGATACTTTTATGGGTTTCTCATAGATACCATTATCAGAACTGGAGACTAAATTGAAATGGGACCAAAGGGAAGCGTCAGCTTTCTAATAAAAAAAGAATCATCAAAATCGATTCACCCAGTCAAAAGTTATGAGGTAACAAACATAAAAAAAACATAGTCGAATTGATAACCTCCTCCTTTTTTGAAGTCGGTTAAAAATTCCCGAAAAATCCGAAGTTACCCATACCGATAAAAATTGATTTTAAATAAATTCGCATACTAATTTCAACTCTATCACATTCGCATAATGCTCATTTTAGCTTGCAAATTATTACTGTGATTTTCTATCGTTTCAGCCTCTTTTGTTCAGATATTTTTGTTCGAAATTGTGTTTTTTAAGAATTTTTTCTTTTCCGGTATAATTCATAGTGCGATGTAAAAACGTGCTTTTGTATTATCAGAGAGAACCTACCTACAGTTTGGGATTTTTGGCAACATTGAATCCATCTACAGCTAGCTCACAGTTTTTCCAAAAAAGAAAACCTTGACACTAGTTTCACCCGCTATCTTTTCAAGCAAGATTCGCTAATATTTCCGGGATAAAAAGTAGCTTATGTGAAAATCAAGGAAATATAATATATAAGCTACCTCAGTATCAAATTTCTTAATAATCCGTTTAGCCGTTCTTGCGTGATGAGGGAACAAACATCCAAAATCGAAACGTCTAAACATACAAACTTTCACATTTATTATATTAGTTGGATAATAAATAGAAAGTATAATTGAAGTAAAAGTTACACAATACATTTCAATGTTTATACCTAGGTACCAGATTTCAGTATGTTTCGAAATATTAATAAATGTTTCAGAAATTGTATAATAGATATTGTTAGAAAACCCTTTGAAAAGACTAAGTTACGAGGGTGCCACGTTTTATAATATGTCAATTTAATATAAAAGTTTGAACACCAAAACTTTTGTACGGCTAAATTTTAATATCTGATTTTTGTCCATGTGTGAAGGACTGAACGTACATAGAATTCTAGGTATTACTATACGTGAACTTTGGTATTCGAAATAGTAAATCAAATAAAAGTTACGCATGGTATGTTTGTCTGCAAATACGAGTACAGTTTTCAATTTGACATTATTAGCATATAGGCACTTTGCTATGGTCTTCTTAACTGTGTAACTTGGAATTTATATTAAAAAATCAACGAATGAATCACACAAAAATTATAAATGCAAAAGCTTGTGATGTGACTGTTTGAGTTTATACGTTTGATTTTTGATTTCATCACGTTGAAACAGTCTAAGTTTGGTATGGAGGTATGGAGGTAGGATGCCTGTGCCTATACATCCCTTGCGAAGGTTGGGAAGAGCTTGCGCATCAGGGATGGGAATGGCGCTACTCTGATTACAAGGCTCCCGATAACTCTGAAGTCAAGCGTCCACAAGATCTGGATGCAAAGCGCCTTGCTGTCAAGACCCGTTCAAAGCCTTCCTATACATACAACAACGATGGTCTATTGTGTTGTGCGCCATGCAATAACACTTTTAAAACAAAATTAGGGTTTGCCACATTCATGCTTACAACCGTAATTCATAAGCCAGGTTCGCCATTGACGGACACGTCATGGAGGACGATATTTATAGCTTGGATTAACACAGGCTACTTTTTGTCTAGGAAAGCTAACGGTTCCTGCAGATAGCGGGTAAGCTAGCCTGCCATAATAAAATATCACACGTGCGCCATTTTTTAAATTCCCGCTATATTTGTGACTTTTTTTGGTAAAATTGAAAAGTTTGGATCTGAGCCTGACACACATAATTAAGAGAAGTGTTTGGTGTGGTATATTATATTATTGTTCCAACACGAATTAGAATAAGAACCTACGATCAACTCAACTCTTAAAAGATGAAGAAATCCAAACATATTTTTTACGCAGCGAAAAAGGTGTCAACATCTTCAAAAAAGGAATGTAGGTTTTTGAAGATATTTTATTTTTATAGTGACTCCATTAGTCAATTCTTCAACTATAAGTTTGACAGTCCGGTAAAGGTCTAGTCTTGGCGAGGCCAGAGTTCGGCGACACTTGTAAGTTCGTTCAATCGAATAATTAATTAGGCAACCCAAAATTACCCCGAGAAAAAAGGTTAGACTGTAGATCATTCTTAGTTATACGAGAGGACGGATTTCCAAGATACACTTAAAATTGAATTTATGTCTTCAAATCTATCCACTTTTATACGATCTGCGCAACTCAGAAACGTATTAGCTTGCTTTATGGTGGAGAAGGAATTGAAAATAAAATGAAATGATTTGTTACATCAAGAGACAATTTCTTTTCTTAGACATAATGTATCTATAATTGACTAGCTGCGCCCCGCGGATTCACACGCGTTTTTCGGGATAAAAAGTAGCTTATGTGTTAATCCAAACCATGAACAACCTTCATTCCAAATTTCATGTAAATCCATTTAGCCGATCTTGCGTGAAAGGGTAACAAACATACATACATTCTTACAAACTTTCGCGTTTATAATAGGATAGTAGGATTCAAAACATTACTAAATATGTAGTACTATAATAGAACTAAGCTAAAAGCTGGTTTAACTCAGAGTTCCAAGTATAATTTACTGAGCAGGTATACATTTTTATGGCTTAGGATAAAAATAGAGAACTACTTAAACTAATTGACTAATAACCGAAACGAAAGCCTTAGAGTCTGAGAAAACAAATTTTAATCTCTTTGTGGATTTTTTATGTTTATTTGTTCGAAGAACACTTATTTATCCGATCTTAATGTTATTTTTTAGGTTTAAGAACTTTATTATCACGAAGACAATTAAATGTCACTTATATGATAACATTTTACGTAAGTAGTTCACGAAATACGACCTGTAATTTCAATTATAAGTAAAATAGGGTAAGGGTTGCGAAACGCCGCAGTTCGTGGTTTAAACTAATCTAAACTTATCTATCCGATCGGAATCCAATTTAATTATTGACAAATGTTTTATGTCTCGTGAACAATGAATAGCATTAACGCCGAAATCGGTGAGTTTAGTTATGGTAGCTGCTAAATATAGTTTAATTTAGGAATTAAGGTAAACATGAGCCCTCATATAGCTAGATGTTTTTACCATAAAAAATATTTAATATCTATGTACTTTTTATGGTTAACATTTTCAGCTGACTGGATGGCTGACTGGATCTATCTAAAAATTGGCACCGCTGTCGAGACATTTTAATTTTCTATCTCGTAAAGCATTTTAGTGAAGTATAACAAAGTATTTTTATCGCACACCTATGACAACTTAGACAGTTTCCTAGTTTGTCATCGTCTTTCGGTTCTTTACTGCTTCAGAACATTTTTTTTAAAAGAGCCTCTATATTTATAAAATGGTTCATAATTTTCGCGGTAAAAGTAGGAGTGAAGCGGAATACCGAGTAAATAAAAAAAAAATAAAAACTTACATTAACAAGCTTTTGCATTATCATCGGAGTTACACAAGTTTACCATATTTCAGCTCAATCAGACATCGGAAAGTGTTTCAAAGTTGCAAGATTTAATTCGAACTTAAATATACGTTCGGGTTAAACCTTGCAACTGAATTTTGATCCACTTCCCGATTGTATGTTAGTATTGCTTGCAAAGTTACATTGTTAGCACTCGCAATGTTTGTATATGCACAAGCATTGCGAATAAAAGCTTGTAAAATACACATGCAGTACTCTGCCCCCGCACTGACAAGTGAGGAAGCGGTCTCAAGAGAGCTAGAGTGTAAACTGTAAAGGATCATAAAACTTTTATGGCTATTGAAAGTGTATTTACCAATTGCAACGCATCCTGCTAGCACGATCCAGGCACTTACTGCCAACATTGTAAATGTTCACTGCACAGCCGAGGTTGGTATAATCCAAAATCGACGCCGCTTCATTTGTGTTAGTTCTGCTTCACACATCACTTCACAAGCACATTTATTTGATTCGCGTCTCAACACTTCACTGTTCACTGTTTTAGCGCCAAATTGGATCTGAAACAAGGCAAAAAATTGAATTAGGTAACTATTAGAGTCATTTGATTTATCAGATACAACCGATTACGATAAATGTAAGCCCGAAAAAACAACTTCTCAAGAATTCAGCTTATGATATTTTTATTTGTGTCTGTTTCGACTCAGACGACAAAAATGTTGATCTGAAAAGCAAGAAGCTAATTAGCATAATCAAGTTTTTGAACCACGGTCGCGTCTGGCTGAGTCATCAAAAACAATTATTTTTACTTTGTTTAATTTTGAAATTAATTAGGCTGTGCCTAGAGAATTAGATTTAGTATAAATTATATTATGTACGTAACGTCGCCAGCCTTTTGGGTAGTTAACCCGCGGGCAGGCGGGCAGCGACCTAAACTTTGGTTTTTATTTGTGATTTTCTATTCTGTTTATGTGTATTAAGTTATTTTGTTTATTTGTACCTCATACAAAAACTAAATCCATACAAAAACAATACTTTTAGGAACAACATCATTCCTCTATTTATTTTATGGTTTATTTATAATCTTTTCTTTTTTCAGCGCACTTCACAGCCGCTACTAAGTTTGAATCCTATAATAGTATGTGTTGATCCAGGGAATAGACTATTTGCATTTCATCGAAATTAAATATCAAATTATAATTTAATTATTAATATTAGTTAGAGGTAGTACTAAGTATATTTTCCGCTATTAGCTTTCATCTGTGATTTTTTTACCGTTTTATATCACTAGCAGTTCTTATGTTAAATTATGTAGGCAGTTGTGAATCGCGCAAACGCAATGTTCCACTCGCTACAAAATTATTCATGTTTGCTACTTGAAGTACTGCAGCAGCCTTTTTACAACAGCGGCTACACTTCTCGGATTTAAGATATTAGGGTGAAATAATAATATTTGTTTGTTCATGATCTTAGTAAAATTGTAAATACCTAACTATCTTTATACACTGAGAAAAATGGCCATCAAAATTCCGATGGATTCACCTAAAAGTACGGAGCATACACTGATCATATATTATATGGCTGTCACCCTAAAAACTGATGCTAGTACTAGTTTTTAGTATGCTCCGTACTTTAGGTGAATCCATCGGAATTTTGATGGCCCTTTTCTCAGTGTAGAGGAAGTGAAAGTATGTAAGGTCGTGTTGGGTTGTGGTTGTGAACAATTAGTAGCGTTAATGTATTATTTAGAGCATACGTATCAAAAGTGGAATGGAACAACGAAAGCCTTTGATCTCACCGTTTAAACGTGTTCAATTCTCTGCGCGATTTCAACATAATTGGAATAAAAGCTCTAGGAATAAATTTCCCAGCCTTTTTTCAAAACAAATTCACAGAAATTCCCAGAAATGCTACTAGCTAAAACAATGTTGTGTTGGATTGTAGGTATCTGTTCTGGCAGATAAGCCCTACATCTGCTTAATGAAACAAAAACTTTTCTTCATACCACAAACATAAAGTGGTTAACATCGAACAACAAAAAATATTGGTTTGAATTTCTCGAATTCTTCATTTTTATTTTATAACTTTGGATGTTTGGAATAGTGATGGCTTACTTTGGACTAACTTACATAGGCTACTTTTAACACCTAACAGTTTTTGTAGCTGGATATATGGCAGGGCCAACCCGGAAATTGCAAAAAAAAATATCACCTGTTCCATAAAAAAATGTTAATGACCTGCATCAAAATGTACGGAACAGGTTTTTTTTCGCAATTTCCGGGTTGACCCCATAGTAAAAGTTGTTTATAATGATGAGTACTATGAGCCCTTTTCGGCTGAGCATACCCTTTCCTTATAACTCTGTATAATATAGATGATAGCTGGAAACTACGAGTTCATTATGATCTGTGAATTATTCTTCCACGATCCCCGTGCTAAATCTCTTTTACGTCTATGTTACGAAACAGTGACGTGACAGATTCGAAGCTATTATAGCCTCAATACAACCTTCCTCAGCTCTTGTCAACGACCTACTTTATAGAGACAAAAATACGAGGCATTTGTAAAGCTTGATGATCTGTTGAGTGTCATTTGTTTGTGTAACATCGCGACTCGACGCGACGCGACGTGGCGTGGGTAGCTGTTACATAGTTTATGACACGCACAAATGTAGTTTGCTACTCAAGACAGTAATTTACATCTCCATATTCATGTTGACATTGACATGCAGTGTTTATATTGTACCTTCTTGAAACGTAAATGTTGTACGATTTTGAACATGTGCTTTAAAGTGGAAGGAGATGGGGAGGCCTTTGCCCAGCACTGTTCTGAGAAAAAAAAAATATTTTAAAATATTATAAGGTTTTGTTTTAATTAAACACGGGAATACTCACGTAAAAATTAAGTCGTTTCGTCTCGCCGTCGTCCGTTTCGGTTTGGTTATAAGGTTAGTACAATGGCTTATTAAAGGACCTATTGCCATTATTTTTCAAAAACAAGAAAGTTGTTGCAATGTATACCTACTACACCAAAATAATTATAGTGTCAGAGCATTACCTCCGACTTACGTAACCTATGGCTATACTACTATGGGGTTTCGGGGAATTATACACTAGAATCACATACTCAATCGGTTTTATGGAAGCTACTCACAATTTTAATAACATCACAGCACTTCACTTATTCACAATCACAATCAGAGGACAGGCGGCTTAGCCTTTCCCATCTTCCATCTTTTATGTCGCCTCCGTATTATCACAAGCACCGCCATCTTGTCGGTGCTCTCACGACCCCCCAGTCGTGAGAGTCACGCACCATCCGTCAGCCAGCCGACAGTGGTGCCACCATCAAGACGTTGGGGGTTGCCATGCTAACATTCGGCCATCCGACCCATAAGTACGTCCTCGTACTTGATTACTCACGAACACTAGTTGCCGCCATTGCACCTGTGGACACTTCACAAATCGCCCACATCTACCAATACCAAGAATAATCTTGATAGATAGATAAACTCTTTATTGTTTACACCGGACATCACAAATAAAAGGATATTTAGACTTAAGAACCAGTGCAAGATCTGGCGACCCCATTGCCAAGAGCGATCTCTTCCAGGCAACCTTAGAAAGGAGGATACATATTGAATTGAAAAATGGGGTGTGCAGTATTAGACAAAAGTGATATGTAAACCTACATAAACTGTATATACTTAGACATACATTCAAAACAAACAACAATTTAATCAATCAGGAAGAATGATCAAAACAATTTTAAATAGGAATAAGCTTATGTTATAAAACTGATCGCGCCAATAAGAAAATAAAATGTGATACAACCTGACACCACAATTTGACTCAATTCGAATGTTTATTACAATCCACTCCCTGTTTGGCAGTTGTAACATATCCGTCCCATAAGCCAGAGCACCCGGGTTCGATTCCCGGTCGGGTAGATGTCATAATGATGAATTTAAATATTTGTTCTGGGTCTGGGTGCCAGATGTCCTTGTCCCTGTGCGTGTTCCATGGCATCCCCGACACAGAAGTCATCCTAGAAGGGAGCTATGAGTGTGAAACGTTTATTATTTATCAGTCAGTACGACATCTTCTGGCAATTTGTTCCAGTTATAGACCAGAGTTGTTGTCTTGTATAGGATGTGGTTTGTAGTGTTGGTCTGGGATAGTGTGGGCCATAGCAAGGTTTTATGGCGTCTGCTGTCTTCGACATCTTTGAATGTGAAATGTTTTGTATGTCCGTAAAATTATAGAACCCATTCAGCACTTTAACGGTTTCAATCAGGTCTCCGCCCAACTGCCGCTTCTCGAAGGTTGTGAGATGCAGTGCTTTTAATCTGTCTTCATAGGATTTGTGACATGGAGCATACGGTAGCTTTTTGTTGGGCACTTTTGAGGAGGATCTTTCTCAAAGTAGAGACTGCATACTGGGAACCCATACTTCAACAGTGGCTTTATATCCTATCGGATATATCAATCCTTCGTATCCGTAATAGTAGGTAGTTGTGTCGGAAGATTCAGATTAAGAAATATTTATTGAACTACTGATAAGTACCTTGTAATTCATAAGCTATTGGTTGAAATTGTCAGTTTACCCACATCGGGAATTCAATATGTACTCGTACACAGTCAAATAATTTTAGTAGTTTTTAAAATAATAATAATTAACGATTTCCAATTCAATTTTAAATTCTATGCATAATATGTCAAATTATTTTAATGAAATGTCAATAGTATATAATATACCTCGTAATATCATGTCAATAATAATTCCTCATTAAATGTCAAATTTTAAATTGTTTACTTAATAATATCATTTCCGTAGATTTATCTCTATTCACAGATTCATTCAAGTCATAAAATACGTGATTTAATAGCCACTTCTTCAGATACATTTTGAACTGTTTATAACATGGTATATGTTTCCATAATAGGCGTTATTATTATTTGTTTTTTTTTAACTTCATTTGATGTGACATCGACCACCACTGAAAAGGCATATTGCTATGCTTATATTGACTGAAGATTTTACTGTCAACATTTGCCAGATGTGACTTCCAGTTTAGATTTGCATCCTTCCTCAGATTAAGCACATGGAACCATAATTGCTATTTGCAATTCAGATATCCTTCTGACTCAAAACTAAGATTAGGTAGTTACATTATTTTCGCAATTGCAAGATTGGCTTCATTATCAAAGTTGTATATAATTATGAGTAGATTAGTTTACTATTAGACATTTTAGGCTTAGCATATGCTTTCCTTATAACCCTGTATAATAATGTTTTATTTTGTGAAGTATAAAGATTTGGAATATTTTATTATATTTTCCCCCAAAATGGGGAAATATTTCTAACCAGGCATCATTTCAAGAGTATAGCTGTCGCATGTGCGGCTACGCTATGGCTCCATCTTTAGGTAATATACCTATCTATGACCTAGAGTTACTCCAAGAAAATCCATCTGACTAACTTCGACAAAATGCATTAGACTGATGCTTGGTTGATATATAAACTTGACATCCGTAAACAAGACTAATGATTATGAATAAATTTCAATACTGCAAGGTATAGGCACATCTGTCTATGCTGCTTGCCTATCTTCAAATATATTATACATGATAAACAACAGACACACGTTCCTTGTTTTGTTAAAATCACAGTATTACCAATCTGAAAATGTATTCCGGCACCTTATGCTTCAGTTACGTGATTACTGGGAAAGAGAAAAAAAAAAGAAGAAATCTCGATGCTGCGAGCCACCACTTGAAATAAATATCGGCTTCTGTTAACGGCTCACATTATGACCACAAATTGTGCCCTAAAGTGACAGCCATTGTGCCCGATTCGACCCATGCAAGAGCACTATACGATTGATATGTTGAGACCAGAGAAGAGACAGTTCACCACCTTGCGTACAAAATACACAACAGTTAACAGGTCCTCCAAGCAAGGGTTGTGCAACTGCTGACATCCAAGTCTAGTTGAAGAGACAAGTATATATTATAATTTGGTCGGAGGCAGCATACGATTATTGTTTCCGTACCTGAAAACTCAAACATTAGGTGTACAATTCTGCTAATGCTGAAACTTTCATTCAGTCACTTTTGAGTTTCGATGGTAATTTCCGTCTATAGTGAGAAAAAGTAGACCAAAGCACTACTTTAAAAGACATAACGATTTTTAATGGCATGAGTGGTGTAGGACCTCTTAATAGCGCGACAATCTGCAGTAAGAACAAACATTTTTAGAGATAAGTTAGTGTGACAGTACCAAACACACATGTAGGAATCCTTGTATACTATTTGACGCACAAATCATTATTATAATACGAGTATTTGCGTGTGGTACGCAACACGAAACATGAAATCGCTGAAATATCTACCCTAACATTATAAAAAGAAAGATTTGTGTGTATACTTATATGTAACGATTATACACAAAAACTAATAAACCGATTTAGAAACCACCATTAAAATTTCTTTCACCATTAAAATTCTACATTATCCCTGAGTACCCGAGTATACTTGACATCCGTGCAAAGCCAGGACAGGTCGCTAGTCAATTATAATAGACTTCAACGCTTCAATGCTCTATACAAACCCTTTTGTGTCCTCCTTTTAACTGCGTTGTTCTATCAAAGCAAAAAAAAAGTTTGATTTCTATTAAGTATTCGGTTCATAGAACAATAAAAAGCTATATGCGTGACCCTTTCAAAGTTTGGGCGTAGCCAAAGTCAGAAAAAAAAAATGCGAAGAAAGAAGAAGAAAACCAACTATAACTTTAACCAATCGGCATCCCCTGTGAGCATATTATGTATCTTTGCCTCCATAGCAACTAAAATTTAAGAAAGACTAGAATACTCGCCGTCACGACGAGGAATATGTTTATCGAAATCACCTGAAAATATTTTAAAAACGAACTCGGTACAAGACTCGCTCACGACGGCGCTGGTCAACAAAAGTAAAATTATGTGAAGATCACCGCAGGCACCAAAAACCACAAAAACAACAATCTTGAAACGAAACGTTGATCAAAATAAGACGTGCGAGTGTAGCCCGATGCCGCGCGAGCGTCGCCCGGTGCTGCGCGAGCGTCGTGTTGCGCTGCGCGTGTGTCGCACCGTACTGTGCGGGCGTCCTGTTGCGCTGCGCGTGTGTCGCACCGTACTGTGCGGGCGTCCTGTTGCGCTGCGCGTGTGTCGCACCGTACTGTGCGGGCGTCCTGTTGCGCTGCGCGTGTGTCGCACCGTACTGTGCGGGCGTCCTGTTGCGCTGCGCGTGTGTCGCACCGTACTGTGCGGGCGTCCTGTTGCGCTGCGCGTGTGTCGCACCGTACTGTGCGGGCGTCCTGTTGCGCTGCGCGTGTGTCGCACCGTACTGTGCGGGCGCCCTGTTGCGCTGCGCGTGTGTCGCACCGTACTGTGCGGGCGTCGTTCCGCACTGTGTGAGTATCGCCCGGCGCCGCGCGAGCGCTGCCCGGCGCTGCGCGAGCATTGCCCAGCGCTGCGCGAGCGTTGCCCAGCGCTGCGCGAGCATCGCCCAGTGCTGCGCGAGCGTCGCTCTGAGGTGTGTGGGCTGCACGTGCGTCGCACTGTATTGTGCGGGCGTCGTTCCGCACTGTGTGAGTGTCACCCGGCGCCATCCGAGCGCCACCTGGCGCCGCGCAAGCGTCGCTCCGCGCTGCGCGAGCGTAGACCAGCGCTGCACAAACGTGGCTCAGCTCTGCGCGAGCGTCGCCTCACGCGCACGAGCGTCGCCTCGCGCTGCACGAGCGTCGTCCGGCGCTGCGCGAGCGTGACTCGGCGCTGCGCGAGCTTCGGCCGGCGCTGCGCGAGCGTCGCTCTGAGGTGTGTGCGCGTCGCTCTGCGTCCCACGAAGACCACGCTGCGGTGTGTGTGCGTCGCTCTGCGTCCCGCGAAGACCACGCTGCGGTGTGTGCGCGTCGCTCTGCGTCCCACGAGGACCATGCTGCGGTGTGTCTGCGTCGCTCTGTGTCCCGCGAAGACCACGCTGCGGTGTGTGTGCGTCGCTCTGCGTCCCGCGAAGACCACGCTGCGGTGTGTGCGCGTCGCTCTGCGTCCCACGAGGACCATGCTGCGGTGTGTCTGCGTCGCTCTGTGTCCCGCGAAGACCACGCTGCGGTGTGTGTGCGTCGCTCTGCGTCCCGCGAAGACCACGCTGCGTTGTGTGTGCGTCGCTCTGCATCCCGCGAGCGGCGTGGCATGTCGTCGTATCGTTGTTTATATCATCGCAGTGTATCGTAGTATTTCATCGCGGTACAACATCGCAGTATATCGTCGCAGTATATTATCGCAGTATATCATCGCAGTATGTCGCCGTATTGTTGTGAGTGACTACGTTGATTGCTAAATAGTCGTGTTATTAAGGGAGGGAATTGGGTCGGGGTGCGGGGGGGGGGGTCTTCGGAGTTTGCCTCTGGCAAACCTAGTTGGCTATAAGTTGAATATAAGGGACAGTTCAAGACTTTCTTCAGACGAGTCCATTGAAACTGAAACATATTTATTTATTTGCGCAGACTAGATTATCCATCTGGCTGTCACTTTAGTAAAACAAACAAATTACAACAAGCTGGCCCACATTAATGCAAACTTTTAAAACAAAAGGTTTAGTTATGAGGGAATTTTACAATCCGATTTGCAAAAATCACGCTTCCACCAAACAATTGTGCGTTATAAGGAAGATCAGCGCCATCTGCTTTGCTTTAACAAGTATCTAGACACGCGGTAGCGTGTCAAGCCAAGTTCAAGTGACAGAACTGGCGAACAGCACCGTGTGTATATTACACGAACCATTTGGAGGCACTTTTGACCTCGTTTATTTCTACAACTTTGCTTGTGACGTAGTTTTTCTCTTATTTATTTTGTTTCTAACATTGTTCAAGAGTGACAGTAGCGACAAAATGACAGTGACAGCATGATATAACTTTTAGTTTTTTATTTTTAGTAGACGGTAGGTGTAATTCATGCATGTCTTCAAATTTAAAATAATAACATCACTCGATCAGCCATATCGTGACCAAAAATGATTTCTATGCCAAAAAAATATAATTATGAGAGTTGGACAAGTGTTTTAGGTGATTATGAGCCGACAATTTGTATGCCCACTGGTGTATTTAACCGAAATACTATAAAAAGCTTCCACTGCAAAATTAGTGGAACAAGAAAGACAATATATGTACCTATCATCATCATCATCATCGTCAGCCTGTATCGACCCACTGCTGGGTATAGGCCTCCTCTCCCTTGCGCCATTCTTCCCTGTGTCGGGCCAATCTCATCCACGGATGACCCGCGATGGGTCTGATGTCGTCGACCCATCGGGCTGATGGTCTGCCAACGGAACGTTTGTCCGCAATCGGTAGCCACTCCGTATGTACCTATATCGTCACGAAAAGAACTATAAAAGACAGATAGAGAGAAAACGATTATCTGCGTTTCGTCTCGTTGCGCTGCGTGCGCGTTGCTGTGCGTCAGACAGGTCGCCTTGCGTTGCAGTGCGCCCTCGCTCTGCGCCACCCGAGGGTCGCGTTCAGCTCGGTGCTCAGCGGGACTGAAACGCATATTTTTTTACGCAGACTAACTATTCAGGAGGAGAACTTTTATTCTTTGGGTCTAGTTGTGATCACTTAAAATAGACAAGGTACCCCACATTAGGAAAATAAACTTTGACAAGGCCATGTGGAATGTGAGAAACTGAGAACACAATACATAAATTGTTCGGGCACTATGTTAGGCCCTTTCGCATAGTTTGTTTGTAATTGTTTACCCCATATTTTTTTTTTCTTCTTAAATTTTTACAAAAAATAAATAGTAGGTAAGTGAGCGTGGCAGGAACGAATTAGTAGGTTAAAAAAAGAAAGAAAAAAAAACCGCTCCTTTATATCCCGGTTCTGAATTGTCAGAGCATTACCTCCGACTTACGTAACCTATGGCTATACTACTATGGGGTTTCGGGGAATTATACACTAGAATCACATACTCAATCGGTTTTATGGAAGCTACTCACAATTTTAATAACATCACAGCACTTCACTTATTCACAATCACAATCAGAGGACAGGCGGCTTAGCCTTTCCCATCTTCCATCTTTTATGTCGCCTCCGTATTATCACAAGCACCGCCATCTTGTCGGTGCTCTCACGACCCCCCAGTCGTGAGAGTCACGCACCATCCGTCAGCCAGCCGACAGTGGTGCCACCATCAAGACGTTGGGGGTTGCCATGCTAACAATAGCTATACCAATAAATAAACTAAATAATAAAATCATCACAAACTTCATCGCAGGCCTCTATAGATATCTCTACAAATGATTAATGCATTGTCCGTCAGGAGTCTCTGAAGCTCTCACACGCATGGCTGAATACATCTCTGTGTACGAGTCTACTCGTAAGTGTTTATTTGTTTGTCCTCAGTTGCGTTGCGAGAGCACCGCTGGCAAACGAGGCATTGGGTAGTAATACTAGTAATTAGGGATCAGCGTTGTGATTGTGAAGCTGTTCTTGTTGATACCTACCTATAGTTCAAGATCTAGACCTGACAAATTTTGTGACAAACGAAATATAGGTCTATGGTATGGTATGTTATTCACCTATACAGGGTTATTCAGGAAGGGTATGCTAAGCCGAAAGAGGCTCATAATAATCATCATTATGATCAAGTTTTGCTGGGACCAACTCGGAATTCGCGAAAGAAAAATCAGCTGTTCCATCCATTTTGTCGGGTGTCATTGACATTTTTCTATGGAACACCTAATTTGTTTCGCAAATACTGGGTTGGTCCCATAGAGCCCTTTTTGGCTTAGCATACCCTTTCTGAATAACCCTTTATATATACGATATTCAGATACCAGGCGCTTAAGGTCCGTATAATAATTTTAACTTCTACAACATATTCACATTTTGTTTGTTAGAAAATACGGAAGATCTATCGGCCCCGGAATCTCAGTACCTATCCTTTGTCTATGTAATTATATCAATATCACATAACTTTCAAAAATGTTGCTAAAACATAGAGAAAGCAATTCGTCTGGATCTGGATTCGACTACAAGAAAAGAAAGCATTTCTTAAGACTCCGCTTGACTAAATGCAATGAATTTTGGGTTTAATTATACGATTGAGTCGATAGAGACAAATGAAATGAAGACGAGATGAATATAGTACGTCACTCTTTTAAAATAAAAGAGGTAAATGAGTTGTCCTTTGTTGACATACCGCAAATGTATTTAGGTAAATAATGTTTTCATTCATATAATATATCTTAGCTACCTACCAAGATTCTCTGTGTGGATATGCCAAGGAACTCGCACACAAACACACAACAAACACTTAGGTCTAGAGCAGATATTAATTAATCAAATATGTGATCATAAGGCAGAAGCACGACCACTGAGCGGTTACCATCGTCAAAGTGAGCTGATCAAACGATAGCGACTCTACGAGTAGTTGGTAGAATATTTCTAGGCGGATTTAGTAGAATATTAATTCTACCTATGTTATGAAAGTGAGAAAAAATTAAATATAATAAAACGATCTAGAAGATCAAAAATAACATTCTTAGTGGTCGTCAAAGGGTTAAGGAGAAGACAGATATCATGTCGTGCAAGATGATAAGAAACTGGCAGAATACCGCTAAGCTTAGAAATACTAGCTCTAAAATAACATACGAAACAATTATTGTTATTTATCAAAAACCTTTATGATAGAACATTTCCACTAAAATGACCCAAACCTGCATGGCCATGGGCAGAGTATAAGTATCAGCGCAACAATCAATTGTTATTGTCAATCGAGTAATCAATCACGATAATTAATCGTACCGAATCGCGCCATAAGCGCACATAGCAACTAAGGGCTATCCATCAGTCTATAAATCTTTGAGCTCGGCAATTTTGGGGCGATTCGGAACGCAGCCTATTACCAAATATTCGTCAAGAATTAATAAGAATGGATGCGCCCCGCGGTTTACATAATGTAAACAATGGTAATGATCATTATAAAAAGTAGCCTGTGTTTCTTTATAATTATATCCGTGATAACGTGCTCACTTTCGCAGATTATGTGATTGACACATAAATTGCAATTGATTGCTTTGAAGGTATTTAGCAACATTTATCTCTAACTAGCTGACCCCCGGCGGTTTCAACCGCAGTTTTTTTTTTTTACTTTTAAACCTTCCCTGTATTAGAACCAAGTGACACTATTTTTCATTCCTAAAAAGACAAAAGAGATCGGATATTCCGAGTTTCCCGTACCGCAAATCAAATGTTTCTCACCGTTTAAACCTTCCCTGAACTTTTACAAATATTTCAAGATCAAAATTAGCAAAATCGGTCCAGCCGTTCTCGAGTTTTAGCGAGACTAACGAACAGCGATTCATTTTTATATATAAGAGATCTACCCGCGACTACAATATTATCTAAGTTAAACCATGTACATAGCAACCCCTTTAAAAGCATTCGGCCTTGAGTTTGAATATTGAATCAACCTACTTTTATACATTTCCAAGAATGATTACTAAGTAACCAAAGTACAAGATTTAACTAATTAACAATATTTTCAATGTCTATTTCAATACTCAGATCAAGTAGAAAGGCAGATAGAGTCCCGTATAAACACAGGTGAAGCCAAAAAAACTACCCTACTTCCCGTGTACGTAGACTTCAAGCACACATTGACGCATAAAAGCTACCCTTATTACTACTTATTTTTCTTGTTCCCGTTCTCTGAGCAACTGACGTAAGAATTGACGATTAATTCGGGTAATTTTTATGCGCCAATGTGTGCTTGAAGTATACGTACACGGACAGTAGGGTAGGTTTTTGGCTTCACCTGTATATAAGGCGGGACTCTATCTGCCTTTCTACTTGATCTGAGTTTCATTATTGATACTTCGTCGACTTCCGGGTAATGTTTACAATTCATCAATTTTGTTACTTTGTTGCAAGATGAAATGTAAACAAAATTGTGTTGATTTATATTTGTGTTCTTTAAAGACTTGGAAGTTTTTGTCAGTTAGTTTGTTGTACAATTTGTTGTACAAATCGCGATAGATTTATTTCACGATATACTCGTAGCTGGTTATACTTTTGCAGTTACAATTATTCTCACAAAAATCAATATCATTTATTTTTACTTGAAAGCACATAATATACTATTCAAAAAATTATTAATACGAGTATTATACCGTTCTGCTCTGAGCACTAACATAGTTTTGACACATTTCAACACAGTACTCTGTTGTAATTATAACAAATTGTACACCGTATCCCAGTGCGGTCTCGCCCTAATGAACACGGTAGAAGTTTTCTCGTGATCTACTTGACTACCGCGCGGTAGACCGTGCGCGAGCTTTCACCGCTGGACGGCGGACGGTGGACGGTGGACGGTGGACGGCGGACGGTGGACGGCGGACGGTGGACGGCGGACGGTGGACGGTGGACGGTGGACGGTGGACGGGTGGACGGCGGACGACGGACCGCTGGACGGTTTGATTGATGTTCCGGTATCCATTATCGGCCATATTATGATACATTGACAAGTTTTTTTTGTACCCATTTCGTTGCGAAAAAAGTGATAAATGACCCGTGGTGAGATTGATGTATTTATAGATATATTTTAGGGGTAAATATAGGCCTTTGTTTCGGTAGCAAAGTTTTTATTTTTGGGTAGTGGTCCACAACCGTGTAGCTTTGGGGAAGAGACCTAATAGCTTTATATCAGTGTGTTGATGTGTTAGTATAATTCGACATTATCAGAAAAGTATTGTAAGATAGTATAAGATGCAGAGATAGTCTAAAAATCAGAGATAAATACAATCTACTAATTACATTTAGTTAATACTTGATATCAGGATTTTTGTGTTTTTATAATTAAAAGTTAAAACCACGCTTTTCAAAGCCTACTGCCAGTCTTTTTATACGTGCAGTCTATGGGTCAGCTATTCGCGGAAAACAATCGACGCCCTGCGTGTGCAGTACAACAACGCGTTCAGGAGGCTGCTGGGGCTGCCGCGGCACTGCAGCGCGTCGGGCATGTTTGCTGACGCTCGGGTGGATGGCTTCCATGCCATCATGCGCAAGAGAGCCGCCTCGATGCTAAGCCGTGTCCGGGGCAGCACCAACAGTATCCTGAGCGTCGTTGCGGGGCGGCCTGACTGCCCTATTATATGTCATGCGGTTGGGCTACATGTCAATCATAGCTATAATTAGTCGGACAGTGCAGATTTATTTTATTATTAATTATTTTATGTTTCTTTGATTTGATTATGATTTTTATTTTATTTTATTTTTTGACATTTGATTTGATTTTATTTCTTTAATTTTATAATTGACATGTACCAATCCAAATAATTCACTTTTAATTTTTTAATGTTTTAATTTTTCAATTTTGTATAATAATATGTGTGTAATATGGACCTGGTCTGAAATAAATGATTATTATTATTATTATTATTATTATAATGAGCTGATTAAGCCCAATACGAATTAAAACAAGCAATTCTTAACAAGCTATCTTTAACAAGCAATCCTTAACAAACATATCGTAAATACCAATTAAGAAACCAGCATCATTACGAACAAATTAAATACGTTGAATTTTTTACGTAATGACGACATCTTCTATCTGATGGCTGGATAATTGCTCTGCGCTACGCTGCCGCTGGTAGTCACGCGTTCGATCAAATTGCTTGGCTTTCGATAAAAAATAAAAGAGCTGGACAAACTTGCTCAGAAAAAGGTTCCGTATTAAATTAAAAGTTTATAATTGAATTGTGTGGTTGAAATCTTAATGAAGTTAATGCGAGTTCATGGATAAAGAGTTTGTAAATTTTATTAAAAAATATTAAAAATAAGAGTTTCAGATGCAAGAGCTTTTTATAGTCATTTTTATATTCAAAAACAATGTACCTAAAATGTAAAGTAAACTTTAGAAACTTTTTTCGAGATTTTAACTATCATGTCGTGTTTTTTTTTGTGTTTATGTGTTATTTTCTGGACTTACAAATTATCTTCATGCTTGGCTTTTTCAACGAAGTTCTTTATAAAAATGTTTTACATAATATCAACGCGAGCAAAACGACTCTAACGAACAAGCTTAGAGAAATTACCCATCACATTTTCTGAAATTGCATACAAGAGGAGAATGTTAATATTAAAAACGTTGGTAATGGTAAAATGCAATGGTTATGTATTTTTCAACAAGTTTTAAATTAAAATATTACAAAACAAGGATTCACAGCATACTTCACAAGTACGACGACTCCATGCCGTGTTTTTTGCTGCTGACGAGGAAAAAAAGCAACCATATGCCCGACTGCTATGAATATATGGAATAATGAATAATAAATTCTACTTTGATGTAAAGGTTTAATAATGTGTAATTAGACTTATTATTTTTTGTATGTATTTAATAGGCATGACGACAGTATCAAAAAATCGCCGATTCAATCCTTTCAGGGGACTAGCCAGATTAAAAAAATTTAAAACACATGTTTAGTTTTATTTTTTAAAAACAGATTATTAAGATTTTCAATAAATTAAAACATTAAAATACAGCAATCGGCCATCTTGTCAGAAACAACAATCACAGCGTATGACGTCACGCCTCAGTGAACTCAGGTCATCCGCCGCTCATCACGCATAGACACAATGACATGTTTACTAGCCGTGACGTCAAATCGACGCCATGACACAAGCAAGCTGTTTTCGGGCACTGTTGAAAAAATATGTGAAAAATAGCTTCAAACTTCGTTAAACTTAAGTTTATTACCGAAATAAAGGCTATTTTGTAAATAGTAAATGTGTACTCACATTATGGAAGAGGATTTTAAAATCTTTCGTCACGCCTATTATGATAAACACTTATTTAACGCGAATAAGTCCGCATTTGACCACCAACTCGCCTGATGGTAAACTACGATGAAGTCGTGTGTATGGTGTGTTGTAAGCCTGAAACTATTTAATTTTCAATTTTGAATGTGAGGTGCAGTATGTTATGTAAAATATACCCTCTGTAACCCCCCTGGCGGCTTGCCTTGGTGCTTAACGAAGAACCCTGGGCTCCCCAGAGGAACATAAATAAACCCATATTTCTTGAATAAATTATTTGAATTTGAAAGCCTCAGCTGGCTGCGCTTTACCTCCATCCGTGCCTAAATTCGCGTCTTTTATTCTGCGGTACCACTAGAGTGTGGAACGCTCTGCCTGAGTCTATGTTTCCCGATAGATTATATTCTGGGTGTATTCAAGTTGCGAGTGAATTGGTTTCTTCTAGGCAAGCGTGCTCCATCGTAGACCGCATCGTTGCTTACTGCTTGAATAAAAAATAAATAAATTCAGTGTTTACCTCTCTACGTAATGTACTATTAATGATTCAGTTACATGTCCCAGAATAAGAAATTATTTTGAAACTAATATCATAACGTCACGTCCGACAAAAGATGTTTGTTGCAAATTACAATGCAGAGTTGCAAACAAGTAATTTGATTCGCATCAAGTCGCTAATGATAATGATCTTTATTAAATTACGTTTTAGCGCCGAGTTCACCTTGACAATTTGCATTTTATGGTTTTGGGCTTTAATTATTAATTTAGTACTTTTTACACGTTAAATAAAACAAAAAATCACGTACTCTGTTGTTTTGCAAAGGGAGGAGAAACAAACCAACCAAAATATTTTTGCGGGACTTAATATGGATATATATGTTTGTTCATTGTTATTCTTTGTAGTGTTGTATAATTTTAGCATTATTATGGATATGGATATAAAATAGTGAGAGTGGCTGACCAAAAATGTTATTATGTTGTTATCTTGTTACGTTTGTGCCTTTGTGAATTTTGTTACTTACAGTCCTACTGATATGACAAAAAAAATAAATCAAGATATAAAGCAAAGTAAGTGCTTCTTTCACTTTTTAATTTACGAGTACATGCTCACCGCGAAGTACTTTCCTACTTTACCATAAAAAATAAAAAAAAGTTGGCAAAATATTGTTGCCCTCGAATTACAAACAAACGGATGTCATAACTACGACACATGACACGATCTTCCGTTCCTTGGGCCTAACCGAACCTTCCACCAACTTATGGTTGTTTTACCATCTATTTTATGGCTTAGACGAATTTATAAAGCTGCCCCGCGGTTTCACCCGCATTTTCCGGGATAAAAAGTAGGATAAAAATTACCCCGGCTTGTAGTAATGCTATCAATAAATATTACACTTCATTTAATAGAACATTAAATAGGCTGATGATGATGATGAATATTAGAAAACTAAAATTAAATACAGCACACAGTTTTCAAACTCTAATTCTTCAGACCATTAGAGCGTGACCACTGGTTTCGTCTCGACAAACAACGAACGGGTTTTTTCAAATTTGTGATGACGCAGAAATATATAGTTTGCAATAATAATAGTTCTCTTTTTATGGTGATTATTTAACGTGGTTGTTAACAGGTTCTTAAGTTGTGCCGTTTGCGTAATAGTCTGGGTATGCTGTGCTTCATTTGATGAATAAAGTTTGGTTACAAAAAATTACTTCAGTCACAGAATAAATACTATATAATATATAATCCAGTTCAGTCCAGATTTTAGGTTTTATTTGTCTACAAAAAAATATTTTAATAGCAGAATAAGTACTGTTTTAGTTTAATTTTTTTTTGTCTCATGATTTTTGCTCTAATTGGTATCATTACATATCTAAATTCATTTGTGTATAGCTTGCTGCGACTCATGGTTTTACTCGCTTTTTTTTCCTAAACCACTTTTGTAAGTTTTTAGGAAAAAATAAAATACAAATTGGTCAGGTCATTTTGTGATAATTTAAGCATTGTCTTATTTGTTTACTTTATAGAAAGGTACAACTAAGAGAGCAAAAACCTTAACTAAAATTGGTCTTACGCTTTTAGTCAAAATAATTAACTTTAGTTGAGCCCTTAAACCAATTACGATCAACTTTACTTTTCTAATTGGTGTCTAAAACTAAAATTAGTTAGCTGTTCTTGTTAACTAATTAAACGCAGAGTTTAAAGGGTATTTCGCTAACAATATTAGAGGCATGAGAGAAAAACCAGCGAGTCGTACCTACTCGCGCACGAAGGGTTCCGTATTAATCTATAAAAACGGCAAAAAATCACGTTTGTTGTATGGGATCCCCCTTAAATATTTATTTTATTGTGTTTTTTAGTAATTTTTGTTATAGTGACAACAGAAATACCTACATCATATGTGAAAATTGTAACTGTCTAACTATCACGGTTAGTGAGAAACAACCCGGTGACAGACGGACAGACAGACGGATGGACGGACGGACATCGGAGTCTTAGTAATAGGGTCCCCTTTCGGTACGGAACCCTAAAAAATGCTGCCATTTGTAGCACTAGTCTTTCTCTTTTACATAAAAATTAATTTTGTTCGCTGTCTCGCTAAAACTCTAAGAAGAACTCGACTAATTTTAATATTTTTTCTAGTTTTGTTAATCTTAATGCAGAGATAGTTTAACAAAAATAAGCGAGTGTACCCGCGGGGTACACCTAGTTTGTTGATAATATATATTCTGTGGGTATCTTCATTTTTATGGTGAGCACAATAAAAAGTTTCTAATCATTTATAATATGTGTGTATCCAATATTAGTTCGATAGTAAGCCGCTAGCGGTAATTGACAAGTTTACTGCATCTTCTCACAATTCTTTGGGAAAGCGGCAACGCGTCGGAGAATCGGTATGTAGCGTTAGAGAAAGTGTACACACCGTCTAATGCAACGTCACCGTCATTCGGGACCCGTATTAATCAATTTAGAAAGTTAATTGATAATATCGATACACCTTGCTGATTCGATTCAATTCGATCAGTAAATTATCGATTATTTTTAACTAATTTTAAGGTCTTTGTTTACCTTGTTGGTTTGATGATGTCACATCCAAAGCATCACTTCTTAGAAAAGAACGAGATTGCTCTTCTAAGTATTCACTTGTTTCACAATTTAATGGCGCAATCACGGAACTGTGGGTAAGTTTTTTAAAGGAGGAAAAGGCTCGACGGCGCTGCGCTCGCGCCGGATCTCTCGGCTGACTGCGCGCGCGCCGTTCATGACAATGACAGCAAACCCCCTCCAACGAACACTGCCGGTATAACTTGGATCCTATCAATGTGTTTATATGGTTCAAATCAGCTTATACAAGCATTGTTTTGGCCCGTGAATTAACAAGTAGCTGCCTGTATTGGGAAAAACACAAGATGCTTGATCGTGGGTTCTTGAGGTCTTACAAGAATGTATACGTACCTATGTATGTATCTGGTATAATGACGTATATAGTTAACTAAGAAAAGTGTTATAATCTCGGCTATAATTATACGTTAATGGACTCATATTTTCTGAGCCTCGTCATCGCTTCGGCTTATTTTTTATCATGGTCTTGGTAATGTATATTCATATAGTGCGTGGTGCTTATACCCATGCCCAACGATTAATACATAATAAAATATAGATAAGTTCTATTCTAGAACCTCCTTAAAAATAATGAAAATAAATAAATAGGTATTTTATACTGGTAGTCTGGTAGTTTGGTACTAGTACTACCTATTCTGACGCAGAGTTTAGTAAGTCAATATTTTGTTCGGTCAAAATAAAGAATAATTAAATGAATTATTCCACTTCTTTCAGGAAGTCATAAAAAATATGTAAAAATCTTGACCCAGTTTTTATTATGATTTTTTAAATTGGTTTCCTCGAGTCAAACCAACACTCAACCGTGGAAACGTTTGGATGAAAACGTCGTAATTTTGTGTTAATTTTGTTGTTAGTCACAAAAATACGCTACTAAATTTGGTAGTTAAACGCCGACCTATTTGTAATTAAAAAACTTACCTAATGAGCTTGTGAAATCACTAATTCTCGATTTAAAAAACCCTACCTAGGTGGACCAAATCATGAAATCATTCATGTCGTTTTATTTTCAAACAATAGTTTAATTTAATCGCCTAGGTATACCACATCACCATAATATATTTCAAGAAACTAGAGCAAATAATTCAGTGAAAATATTAAACGGATAAAAAAGCTCAGACCAATTCGGAAATGATCTCATAACATCTGAACGTCTAAACACATTCAAATACGACGAATTTCGACTACCAAAACCATGAAAAAACTCTATTAAATGTGATTTTATGTCTTTTTGTGATTTTTTAATAACCCTGCTTTTAAATAAATAAGAAAAAAGACGTGTGGCACTCGTGGACTGCCGCGGTAAAGCTATTTTGCATACGCCGCATTCGGTGATAGTTTTTAGTTTTGCCATCTATCGATGAATAGCAGAACTTTTAATGACTTTTTAAAATATCACGCTAGTCTCTTTAGTTAAGCAACTCGCCTCTAGGTGTCGAGTGTAAGGTTTCGTTGACTTTTCAAAAGTCGACTCTCTCTTCCGAGTGTACGACCGTAGTTCTATTTTTAAAAAAATGTTTAAGTTTTTATATCTTCCTTTTTTGTAAGGTTATTTTCGTTACGGAATTTCTGGATTCGGTCTCCACGCTCAAGGCCCGCGATAGAAGCTATGCAATAGCTTAAAAATTCAAATCGGGCCATTTGATGCCACACTCAAAACACAAATGGGTTCTAAAATAACACTCCTATTTTTGTTCCTCAGGCTAAAAAAACAAAACCAACGCATAAAGCTATCACCATAATATTTAGCGTTACATACCCACGTCATACGTCAGGTATGAAACCCTAATGGTGAAGATACGGTGTCTGTCTGTCTGTATTTCACAGACAATTATTTCATTTATCTACGTAAAATTCTTACATAGCATTTCAATTTTACAATTAAAATTTTGACATTTTCCGAGGAAACGAACTTTTGCAATCATTATATTTTGCCTTTGAAGCAAATTCTGGATTAATTTAACGTTCAGCCAAATTACAGCTACATTTTATAGAGATAATGTTAACAGCAATGAAACTCATTTCAAATGTTATATCCAATTAATTTAGACTACTGAGAAATTTAATGTGTGCAGTTACAGTAACTCGATTTTTAATAACTTTATAACTCGCTATTTAATGACATGTCAACGTCCACATTTTTATTCGCCCGCGTCCTCTCATTCTAAGATCCTGATAATTTTTCGTCCGAGCTAAGATCTTTGCGGTTGTATCATTAGATTACAAAAGTCGGCTATTTCTTTATCACGACACCACAAATCACATCAAAACAGATAGACAAGTATATATGTACCTACATACCTAAATTTCTTAATTTTTAATTTTTTAATTTAATTTAATTTTTTAAATTTCTTAATCGAAACGCTCAGGCCAAAACTTAAGAAATATAATCTTTTACGTAGCATGAAAAAAATCAGCCCTTAATTAACATTAATTTTATAATTTTACACAATTACTATAAAATCTTATTAGCTAATTAAAATCTGGCGAGATAACACTCAGAGCCAGACCCTTTCCAACCAATTTTACGACTTCCTTATTTAATTGCCATTATCAGAATTGCCGTCCGCTTGAGACGGAAAGAAATCTACTCAACATAACTAGTATCCCAAAATGGTCCGGCAACCATTGAGCTTTTATGTATTTCGTACTAGAGATGACGTCGCTGAACAACTTATATCTCAGGGTGACGAGCGCAGTGCTGTGCCGCGCATGGTCTTGAATTCTGCGAGTTCAAAATTCTGGGTGGCGCAGACCTGAGGGCAAACGGGACGTTTAACATCAGGCGAGCGATTTGCTTGTCTCGTCACTCAATTACATAAAATATATATATAAAAAATAAATATAGGTAGCTTATTTGGCTAACATATTGTAACCGAGGTATTTCAGATTATCCCACATCGGTCTATCTAGCCACAAGCGCAGATGCAATCAATTAGACGCTACAGAATCATCATCTCCTATAGTAGATCTAAGGCTGGCGATGATCTCACAGCATACACTCTGATAAATTTACGCGAATAATACAACAAAACATGTGATCCATACCGAGCATTATCACAAGTGACCAAACAAAGTTGAGTAAAGTAACACAATCGATATGATTTCCAGCGCAGTATGATACTATCTCCAGTTTATCAAACTCAATGGCTAAGAGTAATGCACTGAGCAAGTGAGCTGTGGCGGCATGATGCTACCGTTAGTTAAAAGTCAGTGACCACTAGCACGTGCGCTGACGACCGACGACCGACGACCGACACAGGTAAGCATCGATTGGTAGTTCACGAGACAGTCACTGGCACGAGTAACAAACAAAGACTCATGATGTGTTTGAAATATAGGTACGTATATATCAAAGCCGGTGTTAGTTAATATCTTTTTTTTTGTATTGGGGACTAAGTATGAACAAATAAAAGCCTTTGGGGTGGCAAATTTATTAACATTGACAAATTAAGATTATAAAGGTTAAACAAATGACTAAATAGTGAGTGAGGGTAACACTGACATTTATTTTTTCGTAAAAAATATAACGTACTTACAATGCGTACTTATTATCCTTTAATTGCACCTTATGAAGTACTGAATTTTGGCGCAAAATTAATCAAATAACCTATATTACAAAAAACTGTAAATGCACATAAATTATAATATGGCTCCTAAATATATAATATATCCTAAAAATAGCTAAATATTAAAAATACAACGACCACAAACTATTTCCTTCACGTCATTTTATAAAACTCGACCTAACGTTCACCCTCATAATATGAATAAAGCACTGGCTTCCGTTAATAAATTGAACCTTTTAAAAAGATAAATCGAATAAATTGAACTTTTAAAAAAGATGAGTAGTTTAAAACTGTACGTACCTACTAATATATAACAAGATATATGTTTGAGTTCCTCAAATGTTTTAACACAAAATTTCAATTCCACGTAAACGGTATTAATAACATGACACTGACTCATGACGCCACTGAAAATATACTTACTGGTTTAGTGACAAGCAAGCTTTTATTGTGCGTTATCGGATAACTAAAAGCTGAACTAACATAATGTATCGATAGAATTGTTGTCAATAAAACTTATCTGTAAAAAATAAATAGGTGCATGTAAATAAAGTACAAGTTCATGAAAGTTAGACATGATATTATAAAAAAATGTCAAAATAATTTTTTTCGGATAGTGGCATTAGTGACTTGAGCTCTTGTTTTGTATTTGTAATTTCCTGTTTTTTTTCTATTCTGTGTAATATTTCAGTTTCGTAAATTAACATGAATTAAAAAAAACTAATAACTGTATTTTGAAGGCAAAATAGATCTTTACAGAATGAATTTCTAATCTAATGAGTGTCTTTGAAAAGGTTATAAATAAATAAACAGTGACTAAAATAGCATTTCTTTTACTAAGTCCATTAATTCCTAAGTAATTGGTACCACTGCCTAATTTAAATTGTATCAAAGTAATTTAGGCTACGTTTGGAAACTTAAAATAAATTTAGATTATTGAGCGTTTCAATATTTACTCGTAAAACTTTTACTTCCATTTTCAAAATATTTTTACTGAACGAGTAAATTTTCTTTAACTACTTAAATTGCTTCTTAAGTTATAGATTCATTTTTGTTTAATGTTTTAGATGTTTTTTCTTAGAGCTAAATACAAACTTTATGCTATTCATCACGATCAGCTTTTGACCTCGCATCATCCCCTATGTAACCCCAATAGGGATTACTGGTCAGAAATTCTTTCTCAGGCTACGCTACATAAGAAAATATAGAGCAAATTTCCTTGTATACCCGTCCCTTTGAATTTCAATAAACTAGAAAAGAATGGCAATTTATAAGAAACGTCTAGCTTGGAAAATGGTACACAGTCCACGTCAATATGAGTACTATTCAGGTGCGATTACAAAAGTGGAATAAGCTGCAGCGGGTGTTCCAGGCAATAGTAGAAAATGGATGAAAGCGCCTGACTCGACCAATAACTCTTTAGAAGAGCTTATTTCGTTTGCCTCATTTTAAAATCATTCTTTTAACAAATAAAACGTTTGAAAAACTCAACTCGTCTACTGATTTTCTAATTCGGAGATGAGGTGAGTTTTTTTAACCGACTTCAAAAAAGGAGAAGGTTATCATCAATTCGTCTGTATGTTTTTTTTTTATTTTTTTTTATGTTTGTTACCTCATAACTTTTGACTGGGTGAATCGATTTTGATGATTCTTTTTTTATTAGAAAGCTGACGCTTCCCATTTGGTCCCACTTCAATTTAGTCCAGTTCTGATAATGGTATCCATGAGAAAACCATATAAGTATTAAATTTGCATTAAGTACGTGCGCGACAAATAGACAAATACTCAATAGTCGGTCTTTTGAAGTCGGTTTTTGTTTTTTGTTTTGTAAAAATAATGTTCTTGTTTGTGAATAAATTTTCTGTCATATTGATTATACTCAAATAAAAATACGGTAACAAATCAAGTAATTTGGCGCGACAGTGGAACATATTGAAATACAAAAAACATTTAGGACTGCTAAAACATTAGCTTCGAATTTGACTTTTCCGTAGCTGACTTTAATAATTCCCTTTCCTTTTGGCTTTGCCGCAGTCGGATAAAAATAAAATTGTAATTGTTAAGATTTGAGACTCTCAAATCACTTGATCGCTCAACCTACACGTAAATTGACTGCAAGACCGTTGAACTCATTATCTAAACGAGGTTTTGAGTTCGTAATGATCTTAATGGCTTGCGTAGGTATTTACTTATTGTCTACCTATTATATTCTAATCGGTTTCTTGTTGAGTAAACTATCAATTTATCATTAGGGGTGTAGTTTGTCTCTTGTTATCGGGAATCTGACGATTTGGTCATCAAAATTGCGTGTGCGTCGCCACCTACGCAATCTTTATAGTTCTTGGCACCAAAACTTTGGATTGGAAAATTTACTTGTATTTTTAACCGACTTCCAAAAAGGAGACGGTTCTCAATTCGACTGTTTGTTGCAAATATATGGTACATTAATATAAAAATCACTTACCTTAAAAATATCATATTAATATTAAATAATTTACCCTTAGCCACCTGACGTCTATTTCAATTACACTACCACCTGACATCGGTCCTGGAGACCGCGTGCGTATTTTCCACGTTTGATAATCATTATTTAAAATATTGCAATAAATTAAAGTCGTGTTTGTATTTTCATTATATCTTTGTTCGTATTATGTGTTTAAACTATGTTTTTGCATCCATTTACATCTCAAAAATCAACATCGAATACAAATATACAATTTTTTTAGGAAAATAGCTAGTAGCTTCAAAAACCAGAGATTTGAGTAGAAAATTTCACTATGACATAATAGTTTCTACTTATTTACGACAAGTTCCATGTATAATTTATATCATAAAATCATTTTTGCCCCAATTAAGCCCTAATTATTGCAAAATTACAACCCACTAAATTTTCTAATTTGCAGTTTTCAAACACGCATTTCACAATACAGCGTTCCAGACCCATAGTTTCTGTGCCTTTCTAATGAAATATCGCAGCCAGAAGATGAATCTTCCATCGGAGGCGTGGGTGTCGTATTCATTTTTATGAAAGCTAAGCTCAGAATCGTCTCCTACTTTTTAAACGGTTTTATTTAGCTCACCCCGTTTTATTCTTGGGTCAAATTTAGTAATTCAAATTTCACCCTCTTTCTGTCAACCGATTAATCTGAAATTTTGTATACACTTTGGATTTTGGTGACAATACAATTATGTTTATTCATTATCATTATAAATTCAAGATGGCCGCCGCTACAAAATGGCGGATAATTTATGTTTTATCAATCCCATCAATATGGGTATCAAATAAAAGGGCTCAACAAGCAGAATACAATATACTATAAAAAATTGAAATCCAAGATGGCCACCGCTACAAAATGGCGGATAATTTATGTTTATTAATCCCATCAATATGGGTATCAAATAAAAGGGCTCAACAAGCAGAATACAATATACTATAAAAATTGAAATCCAAGATGGCAGCCGCTACAAAATGGCGGATAACGTAGGTTTTATCAATCCCATCAATATGGGTATCAAATGAAAGGGCTCAACATGCAGAATACAATATACTATAAAAATTGAAATACAAGATGGCGGCCGCTACAAAATGGCGGATAACGTAGGTTTTATCGATCCCATCAATATGGGTATCAAATGAAAGTGCTCAACCAGTATAATACAATGTACTATATAAAATAAAAACTAAAAACTAGAAAATAAAAATAGGTAAAAAAAAATTTTAAGTTTTATGTTAAAAAAAAAACATACATTGCAATGTTTAAGATAAATGTACTAAAAATCAAAAAATAATAAAATAGATACAGTCGTGGGGCAAGAAAACCGTGGGACGTGCCCCACGGTTTTATTTTAGTCTAGTCTATGCATATGTTTATAATTCCCACGACTGTATCTATTTTATTATTTTTTGGTTTTTAGTACATTTATCTTAAACATTGCAATGTATGTTTTTTTTTTAACATAAAACCGTTTAACTTAAAATTTTTTTTTACCTATTTTTTTAAAGTCTAAAAATCCCTTGCAATAATGATATCCATCAGAACATCTTCTAAAGTCGTTGCAATCTTTATTTGGAACTTCTATTACATTCCACAAGTTTTCCGAGTCTGAATAAGCTGTTTATAGCCATAGTAATATGTATGTATCAGACTTTATAAGCCTTCACACCAAAAAATGTTTGACAAAAAAAGTAGCATAAGGGTTAAAACTTAGCTAGTAAGAAAGCAAATTTTTATATAATTGTAGTATAAATAAATATAGTTGACTTTCCCTAAAATATAGAACTGTCCGAAAACAAATTCATCAAAACAGGAAATAAAACGCTCGCGGAAGATTCCATACATAGAAAATTTTTTCACAGATATATTAAATTTCAAACTTTATTTTGTTTTTCCGTAAACTTTCAATGTTTTTGTACCTGCTCGAATTAATTCAGATTTTCCGGCGGATAACTTCGGAGCCGAGTGGAGGACGGCCATGGTTACTCAATATTCATAATTAAGAAAAAACATCCATGGTCATAATAAAAATAAAACAACGCCATGCTGGATATACTTTGGCAATTTTGGGCTTTTACGAAAACTTTAGAGGTACGAGTAGGGAAATAAAGTTGAAAATAATATAAACTCGGAGTAGTCGATTCGAACACGTGCAAGAGCCTCAATGTTTTGTACCTTATATGTAGAAACAGCGTTTAGATATTATATATGAGCCTTGTACCCGTGTTGATAATTCGTTAGCTCATTTAAAAAAGTAAGTATCCGGAAAAGATTTTGGATGGATTTGATGTAAGTATTGGAACTATAAAGTTATGTAATACTAGCTGACCCTTGCCCACTTCGTTGGGCATAATGTTAATTAAATCCGAAGCCATCGCGCGCCGTCCGGACCGTTTTTTCTCCGATTCACTTTACAAAACGGACTCCCACGTAAAAGCCTTTTTATTTTTCGGTTTTTTATATAACCTATGACACTCAGCAATAATGTGGCTTTCTATTGGTGAAAGAATTTTTAAAATCGGTTCAGTAGATCCCGAGATTACCCCTTACAATTTAACAAATATACAAACACACAAACTTTACTTCTTTATAATATTAGTATAATATTATAGTATAGATGAAGAATGCACAATAATGAAGTCATCCAGCTAGAGTGGTTTCTGAGAAACTATGTCTATCTAAATATTTGACTGATCCAATACTTATTATATTTGTATTGTTGAGTAAGTAGATAAGGTAAATAAATAGTTTTAGTAGTTAATTTGCGGACTTGCTGTTTGTTGAAATATCTCGGTTGATAAGCCAAAAGTAAATTAAAAAAAAAAGTGAACTAAAACAAGGATGAAAAGTAACGTGGATGTGTCACATTTTGTTTAATTTGTTAGTACTTTGTGTTAATTAAAACAAAAAAAACTGTTGTAAAAAAAAGTTAGTATTGTAAAGGTTTGTATAGTTTATTCTTGAAAGTATTCGATTCTTATTAACAATAATATTACTGACACAAAAACTAAATAAATCGCATTTTGGCCAACTTTCTAATAGTCAATTTATTTTGATTAGATAAATATCTGCTTCTCGAACCCGTGCGAAACTAAATAAAAGTTTGTGATCAAGAATCAGATAATCTTCTGGTAAAAGTACTTAAAAGTTTGTGTGTGTAATATCAACACAGTAAGCGGGCTCATATGACCGAGAGAGATAGCACGACAGGAGATAGGGCTATTTCCCAGCAGTGGGAAAGAGAAGGCTGGGAATGCTTATGATGATGACGTAGCCTTAAGTAAATGTCTCAAAGGTTTTATTTTTTACTTTGGAACATACAATGGTACTAACTTGTTCTTCAAATGCCGCAATCTCAAAAAATAGAGGTCAAAAGCTTAAAACTTTTGATTTTCTGAACTGCTTTTTCATATTTTTTCTTTGCATTTTTTTTCAAAGAAACCCGATTGCAATGTACCTTGATACCCCAAACATAAAAAAAATAAATCTAACCAACTCATACTACCTTGCATAAAAATTTGTCAAAACGTTAAGAGTACAGGATATTCTCTACAAAATAAACATACACACACTCCAAAAAACCAATACCCTACTTCCATCGCAGTCGCGTAAATACTGTATACTTACTTACATCTAAACTAAGAGCTAACTAAGTTTTGTATCAAGCTAAGATTCTGTTTTAATAACTACATTGCAACAACAAGTGGTTCGTACGTCTGTAGAAGTGTAGAGCCGCACTCTTATCTCGGGTCACGAAGTCGTGACTTCGTAAATGGAAAATTTACGAACTAGAGCAAACCATTTTTAATAAAATAGTTTATATCAAGTGGAGAATTTTTTAAGATAACCCTTTTTTAATTTTTAACCCTTAAATCTGGAACGCAAACTTTGTTTGCTGTTATTGTTTGTTTGTTGCTTAGTTTGATCTAGTTTACATGTTAGCCGTGGAAGAGTGCGAAAGCGTGCCCATAGCCCCGGCGGATAGCGTCAAGGGGGAACACCCCAGGGTTTTTAGTGGGTAAGCCGCCACTAGGGCGGAGATTCCCACATAACTACCATGCTCCCCCCGGGGCCGGTAGTATCAATAAAGGATTTTCCCTGGGCCAAAAAAAAAGTTTACATGTTACCTACGAGTACTAGCTAAGGCCCGCGGTTTCACTCATTTTACTGTAGGAAACGTTGTTTTTCTGGGATGAAAATTAGTTTTAGTGTTCATTCCGGGTGAACCTAAGCTTCGCTATTCCAGCTTTTATACAAATCTTAATTTGTTTCAGCGTAAAGAAGTAACAAACACTTACTGACTCACAAACTTTCGCATTCAAAATATTAGTAGAACAGAAGAGGATTTATTTATACCTACCCGTTACGGATCGGAAGTGACTTACACATTATTCTGTAAATGGGTAAAAAGAGCTCCAAAGTAAGAAGTTTTGAAAGTTAATTCTTCGATCTACCTACTCAAGATCAGGAATTAGCTAATGGGCCCAGAATTATTGATATACGATCGTTAAGAACCCGGGAAACTTTTATACTATTAAAAACTTGCTAGGCAAAAATACTCTCGTTCGGAGAAGAAATTACGTTTGGAATATTAATTTATTATTTCCTTGAATTTTAGATAACTTGTACGTGTCCCTAATCCCTAAATAAATGTGAATGTAAGTTTGTTTGTTACGCTTTCACGCGAAAAACTGATCATCATGAAACTTTGTACTCATATTCTTGGAGGTACTAGAAGTAACATAGGAAACTATTTATTTTTTTAAACGCGGGTGAAAACCTGGTGTTCAGCTAGTTAGAATACATTTTCGAAACGCTAAACACAAAATACGGAACTATCCCTAGCATTACGTCAGCAATATCCGGCTTCATCAAGCGTTAGGTGTGCTACAACACACATGCTTGTTTTATTTGGGTTGTTATCTCTAGGTTTGTTTGACATGTTTAGGGCAATCCTGTTTTATTTATTTATGGCTGTAATTACCTTTTAAGAATTTCAATAAACAAATTATTTTGATTAATTATACGCAACTGGTATAAGTCAGCAGTATTTTTTACCACTTGACTTAGCTAAGCCGCGCGCGCTGTATTTTTTCGAACGTAGGGTACATACTGTATGCAATTTTGGCGCCTCATTGTTTCAAATTACCAATTAATGCCGACTCGCGCAAGTGCATAGCACGCCTTTTGTTATTAACAAGGGAATACTCACGTAAATATTAAGTCGTTACTACGACTAGTGTTCCCATGTTAATTATAACAAAATGTTTCAAACCCACCCACGGTAGTTTCCATAGTAAAATCGTATAGCACGCCTTAGTATTAGTTCGTTTATAAAAATAGATATCAATTACTGCTCGATAAACAACCTGTATCGTAAACCTTTCTGAGATCTGAGTATGCTGTCAGGAAGATATTGGACTCTATTATAAGCTCCAAAAACAGAGGCAAGCAATTAAAACATTCAATTTGAATCATCGACCCTTCCAATCACAACTTATTTAAAACCAATCTACCCAAAATTCTAATATTCTATCTCCACCGGTTGTAATTGAAACTACAGCTGAATAACACGTGTAATTTTAACAAAGTCTATCAAAACCTTGTCAGTTTTCGTAGCAACATTCTACTACTGTGTAGAAGTATGTTATTTCTCATAGCATCACTTTATTAACAGTAATATACACGTACTCGTATTACACGTGTACCTGCTTATTATAATTTCACAGGTGTAACAGACGTACCTAACACAGTCTAAATGTAAATATGTAAGTAGTAATAATGTCGCAGACGTTCGGTATTTTCACTTCAGCTGGTCTATTCTGGCGCGCACGATATTGTCTCGGTCACTCGCACTCTAATGATTTTTATGATGAAACAGTGACCGAGATGATATCGTGCGTGCCAGAATAGGTCCCAGGATCTTCATTTCATTGTGATTTTGGCGAGCGTTTCGGAGTCGAGCGTAACGAATTGCGAAACGGATCGACAAAACGGCCTCCGCACACTCGCTGCTAAGTCTTTTAGACTTGATTACTAGCTCCACTCCTCAGTTTCACCTACTCCTTACTACTCGTATCGTTTTTGTAATTACTGGTGTAAACAAAAAAGAGTCTATCTATCTATTCTACGGAGTGGTGATGTTTTCGGAGCAAAAAGAAACCTATGTGTTAATTGAAATATCCTTCACAGCAAATTTCATCTAATTCTGTCTAGCAGTATCAGCGTGAAAGATTCACAAAAATACAGACAAAATTAGTCGTTAGTTCACTAACGAATCTTTGAAAAGAAAAGGAATAAATAGTAAAAGTAGCAAGTGTGCGGTCGTCTTGTTGCTAAAAAGCGAATCCGTGTTATGAAATCGAAGGTATTCCACCCGGATCCTATACCTGTCGATTAAGGTTACGCAGGTTACTTTGGGCCTTACTTACGAGTATTAAGTTTTCTGAGACAGCCTGTCTTGAGAAAGACATTGTAATATACCTAATATACTATACATAATATATACCATAGTATAATTACAGTTTTATTCCAGCTTTTTTTTATAGAGGTAGAGTTCCTATTTCATAAATATTCTTTACTTGTGATTTCTAACCTAATTCCAGAAAAAAAGAGTTTTCCGAAAAATATCTGATTTTATCATCAAAGTATTTGGAATATTTTTGAGACTATACCTAAAATATCAAGTCTATACTTATACTAATTTCTTAATTTTCAATTATCAAGCAATATTTATAATTAAACCGAAACTTCGAGCTTAAAACTTTACAGGTCTTTGTTTCGTTCCCAGGTCACCGTGAAATTTATGATCTGAAAACTTTTGTTCACTGTTACTTGAATTTTTAATATCTAAAGGGTCATCTTCAAGGTAATACTAATTGAATTACTTAGTATCAAGTTAAATGTCAAGGTTTGAGCAAATAATTTAACTATTTTTAAGACTTTTATTCTACTATATTCTATATCCAGCAGTGGGATAGAGATCACAGAGTGAGCGTAAGTGATGAAGGTGAAGTTTAAAAAACTCCCAATTATGAGTGAAATGATAATCAAAAATCGTATAAACAGATTTTTCGTAATCATAGCCAATAAGCTAATAAATAGCAAGCTAGCTTTGTAACAAAAAAACTAAATAAAATGCCAAAATATACACGTAAAACTTTTATCACCGTTTGTGTAGGGGTTTCATAAATTCGGATATTGGAATTCCAAAAGAATATCCCAGAAGCTGTATCAATGGGCCTGATATTCAAAACAACGAACTTGAATGAACTCTCCACTTTTGTTTGATCAACTACTAAAGGGTTTCGCTTGGATATCCCAAGTAATTGAATTTGTCGAAGAAGTGAACTGAATAGCTAGGCAGAGAAAATCAAATCAAATTGACAAAGAATCGTAAAAGGCTAATCCTAATCGAAAGTACAAAGAAAAGTGGGTATCAGTTCGAGAGAAATTTTGTTTCCGTACCTATTTATAAATCATTTATAATGGCGTGGTTTAACTTTTAATGCAAAATGGCAGCGGGAGTGTGGGCGGGCGGGAACGTGGCGTAATTTTAATGATATGACATTAAGGATTAGAGTCAATTTTTTTCCTTCCCCATTTTACCTGTATAAATCCTTTTCATCTTGAAATTATGTGCATTATACAATCATAAAAATTGTCACGTATTCAACTCCCTCCCACCCGCTGACACTTAGGGCACCCGTTAAACCAGCTTGAAATATTTCACACGTAACATTTCACGTCAGCGAAAAGTTGACAAAGTATTTTGTCCAGAACTAACTTTGGCAGGCTTTAAAAGTAAGACCCTATCTACAATAGCCTTGACCCTTTGAGCCCTAGTAAAACTAAACATCTTATTTTCATTCCTGTCTAATTGCTTTTTCGCAGTATAATCACTAAAAAAAACAATATGCTTAACAACCGGTTAGTAAAAGGGCTTGCCGCAATGTCTACGAGAACAAGTACGTTTTTTACAACATTTTTAAGAATCCATTTAATCGACATACGAGTACACTGAGAGGTGGTGGTCAACTTGGGAGAGGCTGCTCGGAACAGGTATTAAAATTAAAACAAAAATCGCAATTGCAAATGTGCAGTCCCTGACACGTGGAATAATGTAATAATACATACTTATTTATTGGACCATACTACAAATATTTATGTCCTTAAGGCCTTTGTATACTATGTTCTTTCTTGAAGTCTTTTAAAAAACTCCAATCATAAAAAAAACAATACTACATATTTGTTAAAATGTGGACGTACCTAACTTTAATTATACTCTTTTTTTAATTATTTAGTGGTAGACCTATTTGTTTCAGCACCACTCGCGTTTGATAACCCAAGCTCCCTCGAACAAATGTCCGGCAGCTCTCCAGCTACCGAGATCTTGTCTCAGTAGGTCACGTGGTCATGAGGGAGGCAGGTGCGCGGTCCCGGCCCTGTCGTCCAGACGACTTGTAGCTGTCACTGCGCAGATAATAATTAGCATTAATAAGTTACCGAGAAACGTAAATCTATACGGGGGCTGGGGATTCAAGTTTTTGGCAGCTTTTGTTCAAAATGGGGGCAATTTATTTTACATTCCGTTTTTTGAAAATTGGGCAATGTTTAAAGGAAGTTAAAATATGGTAATTTAAGTTATGATACCTCTATATTATACAAGTATTTCGGTTTCAATTTGAACCTATCATGAGAAAATTGCCGGGTGTTTCACAGGAGTTTTTAATTGACAAAGCTGACTTCACTGAACTTAGCTATTTCAGTTGTATCTGCAACGTAAGTAAAGAACAATTAAGCGTGTATCAAAATAAATAAGTAATAATAAAATAATAAATAAATCAAATCATTCGATACTAATTCCTGAACAAGATAGAGAAATATGCCTCCCGAGACTAAGACAAGAATATCCTCAGCAATAAAGTTAGTAAGTTATTAGCTACTAAGTTAGTTGGACACTACATATACCAATATACCCTACATAATAAATCAAGATTCCAAACTAAATTGTAAGTGGATCGTATTCATCAATACTAGATCTATGATCAAGCGTTGGTAGACGTTGACCTCAAAGCTCCGCGCGGTGTTGCTTTGAACTGATTAATAATCACAATGAATAATTCACAAGGGAAAAGTATAATAAACTATATTACAATGCCTAATGTCTAAATAATACGCAGATAAGACTTGCACCTATACTTTCTTACTATTATGATAATTATATACTCGTAAGTACCTATATCAAAATAGTAAGAAAAGACTAACTAAACCAAATGGGTAGATTACCCGTAACGAGTACAGTGGCGAGACAGTAAATGGGCACACCTGGCCGAGAAAACCTATCGTGGTTCTAGTGACTCGCCTCGTCAAACTGCATGTTTATACAAATCGAGTAGGTACTCGGCCAAGGGTGCTCGCCACTGTGCTCGCCACTGTACTCGTTACGTGTAACATTTGAGACGAAACCATTTGACGAAACGAGACATTCACTAGGACCATGATTTGTTTGCACGGCCAAGAGTATCCATTTACTGTTTCGCCACTATACTCGCTACGTCTAATCAACTCAAAATCAGTAATACTTGCTACAAAATGTGGAGCCGTTTATTTTTTATAGACGGCAATAGCTTTCCTTATGTAGCAAGCAATTACCTTAGAGATAAGCCGTTTGCGTTCGTTTTTCATCACAACATTATCTGAATTGACAATTTATTCAGACTACAAACACATGCTGGAATTTGATAAACATTTAGCTCGTTTGAGTCTTAACTCCTGATTTTACATGAAAATCTAATGTTGAAGCTGGAAAATTAGCTTTGGAACAGTAATTTCCTCATAATTTTTGGCATTATTTGTTCGTCATGAGCATATATTTTATACATACACACTGAGGAAAATATACGAGTACCTACACAATGAAGTGATAAAAAAGCTTGTATTGAAAAAGTTTTGTAATATGATCAATATACCTAACAAAATCTGGTTCTTGTATTGAAGTGCGTATTATGTTTCACAATAACAAACATACCGAAGTTTTCTAGTCGTTATAACATCTGTTGAGTAAAAGCAATTTACTTGGCTACCTACGACATTGCAATTTCTCTCCAGAAACGATGTGTATTCACGTGAAAAATAGATTTCCTTCGTTGCGACGTATTATCCGATATATGACCCTACACAGTCACACTATACATGGTTATTCAGAAAGGGTACGCTAAGCCAAAAAGGGCTCATAGTACTGTGTTGCTGTTCCATACATTTCATTGACATTTTTTTATGGAACAGCTGATTTTTTTTTCGCGAATTTTGGGTTGGTCCTATCGTAAAAGTTGTTCATAATGACGAGTACTATGAGCCCTTTTCGGCATAGCATACCCTTTATGAATAGCCGTGTGTATATATAGAAAGCAAGCTATAGTCGATATATTCGTTTTATTTTATTACATTTGCATAATATAGTTCTATCGATAAGGGAGTGAGTTGGTGTTGAAAATATTGAGAAATATCGTTCTTAAAAAATACGATATGTTGGAAACTTTTCTGAATATTACCGTACTTATCCACAGACTACTTATACTGTGTAGCTTTTTAAATATTTGTAAAGACAGTTTAAAGAGTGTTGCAGAATTTTAAATTTTTGAAGACATAAAGTGATTGAGTCTTGATTGAATTTATGATCTCAACAGACAAACCATTTCTTTGAGAAATTTTAGATTTATCTTCGCCAACTAATTTTGATAGTTTGGTTATGTGACTCACCGTATATTGTTCTTCACGTTGTTAGATACTCGTACCTATTATAGTTTATATCGTTTGATAGTTTTCTGTTTATGTCCTTTTTATGAGCTCTAAACGCGTATGCGTGGATTTAACGTATTTCTGTGCGTATTCCGAAGACTGATGACCACTTGTTGATTTTACGCGAATACTAAAATATGATAAGTAGTGTATTCACCGAAGTCGGATTAGATCGATGAGTGTATTGCTAAAATCGACTGCCCCTACGAGCAGTATCGAAACTGCTAATGTCATTTTTTACAGGAGAGCAATTTAAAGTCATAATTTGACCTAGTAAGTTAAAATGTGTTGTATCAATTTTATTCAATTTAAAACAAATCAAAAAAAAAATTATTTTAAAATTAACTATTTGTTATTTAAAAAAAATAACGAAAAAATAATAATGAAAAAAGTCGTGACTTAGCAGTTTCGATACTATTCATAGGGGCAACCGTAATATTCTTGTGATATTGGCGTAGAGGGAAGTAGCTGTGTTCAACGAAGCAGAATTAGGAGCAGCCGCAGTAGCGATACGATGTTGGAATGTTTATTTTCTTTTTACTTTTATCTTATAATACCTACTACATATTTTACTAACTACTTTTATTTACTTTTCTATTTCGTTGATGTAAAATCTTTGCAATACAATTTATAGCATGAATGAAATGAAATGAGTTATTACATGTTTTATTATTGGCACATTGGTTAATAATCGAAGCAGATGCCACTGTGAGAGAGAATCTTATATACCCAGAGCAGTAGGACAGAGATGACTATGTATGATGATGACGATGGTGCTGTATGCAATTATTTAAATAAATATTTTTACAATTACAAAAATTAAAAAAAAACACAAATACTACCAAAGATTGCAGCAAAATATAAGCCGTACCACTAAGCATTTTAACGATATTGCAAAATAATCAAGTACTTACGTGTTAAAAACCGAATTTACATGTTAAAGTAATGTAAATGAATTAATTCAATATTAATAGCTAATCAAAAATTCTAGTTAAATCTAATCTATACTAGTTAATTTCACATTTTCTAGCGCATCACATGAGAATACACAGAGTTGTTAACGTTTACATTCAATTATGTTAATTTTTGCAACCAAATTTCACTCCGTTAAAACACAGTGACTATTTCTCTTTAAAGTGCTTTTTAAACAATATCAAGCTATATTCGACCTAAGTGCTCACGTTATAAGGGTCTATCGTTCTTACCTTTGGTAATGATGAGATCCAATTTCCATCAAATAGCCTGAATAATAGAGTTTCCCAACAAGTCTTTAAAGTGTTGTCTTCTATAGGTATAGATAATTATTGCATACTAGCTGCACCCGGCGGTTTCACCCACTGTTTTTTTTTTTAAAATCAAAATCAAAATCAATTTATTCAGCTTGTGGGCCTGGGTTACAAAGTTGTTAAGGTGAATTATAAATATCTCCAGACCCCGCCTGTCAGCGTACAAGCGGGTACTTAAATTACTAATTACAGATTAAAATTTAAAAATTTAACATTACAAAATTGAAATAAATAATAATACATGTCAGAGTTATAATAATATTATTAATAGTCAGATACTCCTGTCATTTATGAACTCATCTAGGCTATAGTATGCTTTTGAAAATAGTAAATCATTCAGCCGGTTTTTAAAACTGTTTATATCGGTCTATTCACGGATTTCCATCGGTATTTTATTATATATTATTGGTGCCCTACAAAACACACTTTTAGTCATCATGGATGTGTTAGTATTTTTAGGGTACCGAAGATTTTTCTCACGTCTGCTCCCAGGTTTGAAAGATTGAAAGAGTGTCGGATTTTTTTTTACAAATAACGCTACTTCACTGATATACAGACACGGGAGGGTTAGTATTTTAAGATTAAGAAATGAGTTTTTGCAGGATTCTCGTCGTTTTAAACCACACATCGCTCGTATACATCTTTTTTGTGCTTTAAAAGCCACTAGCTTGTCTGTAGAGTTGCCCCAAAATATTACTCCATACCTTAATATAGAGGCAACATAACCATGATACGCTGTAAGTGTAGTTTCAAAATTTGTAATTTTGCTCAGCTTATACAGGGCATGCGAAAATTGAATACCTAATACGTTTTGATATTATTTGTACGTGTGGTTTCCATGTCATTTTACTATCAATATAAATACCTAGGAATTTTGTGATTTCAACTTCGTCAATTTTTTGTCCATTATAATTTATGTCCAGTTTTTGGTCATGCAGTTTACTAATTCTTTGTCTGAAATTTATTATATTTGTCTTTTTGAGATTAATTTTTAAATTGTTATTTTCCAACCATTTAATTACAGTTGTCAAGGTGTTATTAATGTCGTGTTCTAAATTATTAATGTCATTCTTATCTCCAGTAAATAAAATTTACGTTCAAACCTTTCCTGAACTTCCGCAAATATTTCAAGATCAAAATTAGCAAAATCGGTCCAACCATTCTCGAGTTATAACCAGACAAACGAACAGCGATTCATTTTTTTATATAAGAAGATTGTTGCATAATTATGATATGACGTCATTTGCTCAGGTACTTAGTCCGATATTGCATAGATCTATTATTTCGTTTTAAATGTTTAATTTCATCGTTATTAATATGTACTTTTATTCATTTTCCATACCTAAGAATCCCAAGATCTGTACAGGCACGTGCTTGGGTTGTGAACTCACAGCCATTCTAATCTGTTTTATTTTTAGCTCTTTTTTCTACTTAAGTTAATTTATTTTGAAGTTGGTACTTCTTTTTTACTTTGTAGTAATGAAGGTAATTTTAATTTGACTAAATATAGTGTGATTATTTTAAATTAATCATTCAAAATAATGCTGTTCAATCTGTTCATATATTTTTAAACGGTTTTATTTAGCTCACGTTTCTTTTTTCTTGGGTCAAATTTAGTAATTCAAATTTCACCCTCTTCCTGTCAACCGATTTATCTGAAATTTTGTATACACTTTGGATTTTGGTGACAATACAATTATTAAGTTTGATAATTACGTAAATCGGTATTTGAAATAAATGAAACTAAATTTATGGTTGAGTAAAAACGGATAAATTAAAAAAAAACACAGATTTTAAAATTGCTTGTACTTAGCAAATAAACCTGAAGTGATTTAGCATTAACATGATAAAGTAAGATGAAACAATTTGGCGGGTCTATTTATAGTTGACCATAGATAGCTACAATAATCTCGAAGCTTCGAGAACTTTCTTTACATAATTATTATATGGCTTTTCGCTAGTGGAAACATCCAAGCTCACGTAAGAAATGGACAAAGTGCGACTCGGATTCGAACACTGAGGGTTCTGTTTACCACTGTTTCTTAAATGTATTTACTGAAAAGCTTTGCTTTCGAGCTGGTTTAACACTTCAGGATCCGAGGAACAAAAATTTGATCCGTCTCTTTATTTTTGAAAAACTGACTTGAATTAATGAAAATAAAAATCTAAAAAATCAACTCCATTTATGTACCTATCAGTCGCCTAAAATTTATTTTATTTCTAATTAAAAATTCCAATTTAATTTTGGATCTATACGTCTTCACAATTTTTTTTATATTTCAAGTCGCCCTTCAATCCATTCTATTTGCGATCTAAAAACCCTCGGTACTTGGACAGACAGACAGCAAAATGACAGCAATAAAGAGCCTCATTTTGCCTATTTGTGTACGGAACTCTAAAAAAGATTGCTCTCGGGGATATCGGTCCGTAATTGTTGACTTTCCAACTTAACGACCTTCAGGCTAAAAATATAATAGATCGGTTTCGATTTAGACTAATTGTACTAAATATAAAACAAAAACTGTCTGCATCTCTTTAACCGACTTCCAAACAGGAGACGGTTTTTAATTCGACTGTTTTTTTTTTCATTCCAATGTGTGATTAAAGAATGACAACTATTTTAGGGTTGTCAACTTGAAAAGCGGTGAAATAGAATCAACAAAAATTTTCTTATTTCCCTTTCGTAGGTACAAAGAGTGTGTGAGAGTGGGTGAGATTTCGTAGCATTGCACACAAAAGTATGTGTGTATTTGTGTTTTTTTTATCAGAAAACTTTCATTTACGCAACTGAAAAATGTACAATAGTGAACAAATATTTACTATTGAAAATATAAGACGAACTCTTTGGACAAAATAAACGTTCTTGAGTTTTTCTATTCAGAATATTTATTTATGATCCGTCCCGAAATCCGTTCGGCCCTTACAGAGCTACTTACAACCATTTGTAAAGTAAAATCATGTAGGCGTAGATCACGCTTGAGAAATGGATGTGGGATAGACAACAGACCTTTGAGGTCGAATCTAGGCAACGAGGAAATCATGCGCCTATACAATAGATATAGGGATTACATATTATTATGTCCGTTCGTGAAACCTTATACGAGCTGTCCTAAATTCGGGATTTCATGTTACACATGCCTTTCAAGTTCCAACACACAATAATAATGATTATCCATATAATTATTATAAGTATAATAATAATAGGAGTGTCTCAATTTGGTGTCGGAGCTTCCAAGGCGCCTGAATGCCTGACATGGATTGGCGGTTGTCGTGTTGTTGTGTCGTTTGAATAGATGATTTCATAGAACAGCTGTTCTAGGAAGCTCACGAAATATAACCAATCACACATTATCTAACATCAATATGAGGACACGTCATTTGTGTTTGGAAACAAAGGCTTGAAAAGAAGCCAAAGATATTAGCGAACGCAAGCGTTAAGTATGAAATCACTACGACCCACGCTAATGCATTAGGTGTAATGATTTTACCATTGGGGAGCGTTATGAGTTTTGACATCTGGGCGTATATTCACAATTTTCATAACGATTTATTAACAACTAGGTACCTGCGCTACGCGGGTTTGCCTGCTAACCAACAGGATGCGTTAATGTTTTGAGATGAAAAGAAGCCTTAATTTCCAAAATGTTAAACCAAAACTTTATTATTGTTAAGTAACTGAAAGCTAAAGTTCTTTATTTATCTATCTTAATTCAAACATTTTGAAAGTTTTAAAAGTTAATTAGTAGTCATATCTTCGACCCGCTTCAAGAGTTATAATTTGACTTCGTTCTTAATAAAATTAAGATAATAAATGACAGCACTCGACAGCAATTAGCAGTAAATCTCGTTAGTTGAATAAACCAAGGTCATTACATAAACTCCGCCCATTGTCTGCTATAATATGCTTAGGACTTCAGCAAATAAAAGAACATCGCCTCGTCTGAACCTAACGGTGACTTTTACCTACTTGAAAAGGCAAACCTCCGAGAGCGTGACAGCTTTCCGATGACAGACAGTCGATGTTTCCCACAGTCTCGTGCATAAACCATGCGGAAACGAAACACTTGACCCACGATCACTGAGTCACTGACGTCTGCCACTCACATCGCGTACAAACTGCTACGTAAACACCGAATCAAACATTTGGAAGCATTTCACAATATCCTGGCCACTTTCACTTGTTCGTATCGAATATAAAACGGTTCTGTGTCGGGTCTGTTTGTTTCGCCCGTTAAAACCGCGGCGCGTGGCGGCTGGCTGCTCGCTCTCGTCTCACTGGCGGCGCCCGCGCACCAACCTCCTTAGCCCCCTCTTTGGAACCTCTCAGCTTTTTCTCTGTACCATTGACCTTAAGTGGTCTGCATTAAAGCACAAATTATTGTGAAGAGATATTCTATCGTACAAAACGACATCTGAAGTGGCAATTTATTCATTCATAGCACTAAGAGAGAGATAATGTATTTTGCAGAGCAACGTAAAAAGATCACCGGATGTGATCGAAACTAAAGTTGGAGTATCCGACTCAATAATATGTGAGTAGTCCCGAGATATAACTTTCCAAAAAATTAAAATTAAGTTACAGTCAAGTCTTGTTAATTAGTCAAATTTTATTAATTTTTAGTCTTATTTTAATTTATTAAGTTATTGAATTCAAACAAAATAACGACGACTCTGATATTTTTTTTAAGTTCTTCTTCAAACAATGTTGAACACAATCCTTCATTGCTTTGTAACATTTTTTTTCCAAATCAATTGTTAGAAATCAGAAATACCTATTGACATTAAATGTAAGGTGATAGGTAAGTCACGTTTACAAACAATTTTATTATATATGTAAACGTGAAGTTAAACAAAGCTAAGTAAAACTTACTTTTACAAAATTACAAAATTGGCTCGTCTAGCGCCTTGATGTAAACAAAGGTTACACCGTCAGGCATATAACTCGTTCGTCGTTTTGCTAAACGATTTTCGATAAATTTTGAAAAAAAATTATACTTTTACAAGAATTAAGTTACATTCAAAATCTTAATTAGGAAACCTTATTTTAAATTGACGATTTATTCTCGAGCCATAACCTTAATTTTAATTTAAAACGAAAATATTTCAGTTTAAATTAGTTCGCCACCAAACTATGACCTCTGGGAAAACTTGTCTGGAATGTTCTATTCGTCGTAAATTAAGCTGACAAAAGCGAAGTAATTGGATTATTTTGAAGGATTTTTACAATTTCTGATGCGAATAATTCAAGCAAACGGATATTCCGGATGTCAATTACATACTTGTAACATTGCTACGGAATTCTACAGAGAGCGAGTCGCGACACGTAATTGACTTCTTTATTTCACCAATGCTAAGTCGGAATCATAATAGACGGACGTAGGTAAATTTCTTTTGACCGGACTCCAAAACAACTTACTACGAGTAACTAGAACTACTTTAGTAAAATATTGAGGGTAGACCAATCAAAAAGCGGCGCGAAGCCCGACCAAGCTCTAGTCTTTGTGTGTGGCTTAGATGCCTTAAATTATCATTAAAATGTACACTAATGAAAACTTTTGTCATAATTTTAACAGTTAAAATATTTGTGAGAAAGTTTCTTATAATTAACCGTTATTTCATTATTACATGTTATTTTATTGAGGCATCATAAACATAATCAACTGGCGGCACCCCGCGGCTTTACTTGCTCGGTGATGAAAAACCGGTAATGATGATGATGATGGTGAAAAGTCTTGAGTATTTTTAGGTTTCATAAGTAAGAAAGTCAATTTTATTATAGTATAAAATGTTTATTTGCTGTAGTAAAATTGATTCAACTTTAATGAGATAACACAAGCTCCCAACTAATAATAAAGCATTTTTAGGGTCAGAACCTCCAAAAACAGCCAGCGGTCGGAAATTTGGCATGAAGTTAGATAATGATAAGCGCTACAATTCTTAAAAAAAACATGCTGAGAAATAGGTTCCTGAAATTGGAAACTCAAATTTTAAAGCCAAGCAATATGGTCATGTGGTGTATTAAATGAAAGGTATTATTATTAATTTGGATATTTGAATACTTTTCTTACCATTTGAAAATCAGGTAAACTTCAATAATAATAAAATGATTTGTAAAAGGGTCCTATTCTTATGCTATTACTTAGTGACACCCCATTCTACTGTAACTGTATCCCTTAAGGCCACGCCATTTATTTAGATGCCATAAACTCAGACAAAAGCCCATAACAGTTGTTTATTGTTTGTCAACATTGCTTTTACGCGGTGCAAAAGTGCGATCCTCAAAGTTTTACGTGTAAATCAAATTAATTGTCTGTGACGTGTATGTCTCGCATTTTTCAGGACTGTTTTTTACAACATTTTCAAGGTAGAAAGTTTAAAAACTCATTTTCGTATCCATTCACTATCGTTTATTTAAAGTTTTACAATTATGTTATATTATGTTATATTACAACCTGCTTTCCTTTTTTTAGCTTTTTTACTTGCAATTAAGTTCGTCAGTAAAAACTCTTACATAACTTCAATTTATCAGTCTCAAAAGATCTAGAGCCTATGGTATATTCATAGTTTATTTTTCCACGAAACAACAAGAGACTTGGATGACGCGCCCACGTGGAGCGACAGAGACGACGATACCCGGCCAAGGCAACCAATTAGCGGATAAGGATTAAGCTGGATCCACCGTTCGGAGATAGACCTCGTTTGTTGGATCATGAGGAGGCTTAAATTAAACTTGTCACTGAAAAAAACTCTAACACAATATAAAATGTATTGTCCCGACTTACTTTAGCTCTATGGCCGTTTTGTTTAATCAATCAATCAACGCTTCGCTCGTATCTCTTCATGTGGTAGTACCCTATTTTAGCTTTAAAAGTCCGCAAACTGCGTTGTACAGTTAAAATAATAGAACCTACCTATATCTTGTTCAAGTTGAGTTCTCTTTTTATGTCGGATTCACTATGATGTTTATATTACTTGTTTTGGCCGGAAGCCAGAACAAAGCTATGCGTAAAACGTTATAGGGTCGCGTAAACATTTTGGGCTATTTTGTTTGTTATACCTATATATGGGCATACTTTATATGAGTGTTTTACTAAGGTGGATGTTTTGTGAGATCGTGTACGATGAAACTCATGAATAGCTTTTTCTTTTCTTTCTACGCAAAATTTTAGTATTGGTATTTTTGTACAAAGATTACCCAAACATGGTAAGCAGTTTTCGCTCTCTGAGTTATGTAACCCGATTTATTATAAAACAAAATGTAGGCAGCAACACAAATTCAAATGCGTAGGAAATAACATCAATATTCTTTTAGACAACACGGCTTGTCGGCTAGAATATTCGAGATTGGGAATAAATTATAAATTTAAATAATTTTGCATAATGGTTATAATAATTTATTATCACAGTTTAAATCAATTTCATAAACACTTTGATTAAGGGACCGAAAAGTACCAAGTCGTGAGAGTTTTTGCATACATGTTGCCTATTTTACAGCCGATATTTGATTGTTTTAAATTTTATTACTTTACCTACTTACAGGTAAAATTAAACTTACGCAAAAATCCCTAACGTCTCCAGGAACTCTCCATCTATCAATCGTTTTTTTTTAATTATCTATTTAAGCATGCAAGTTTGGAATAGTTCCTCCTAATTATCGATATGAGATGTAAGAAAGCTTTTTTCACGTCGATGCTCCTAATCAAGAATTATACAAACAAATCATCAATCACTTAGAGCTTTTGTTCTTCGTTTTATCCTGAAACCTCTTACAGGTAATAATTCTGCCGAGATTACCTATTGTAAGCAAACTAATATATATTTGAAGCCAGCCACAATATCTTCTTACAATGTATCTATATATATAAAAATGAAACCCGTTTTCCTTGGTCCCGGCCTCACGCGTGGATGGCTGGACCGATTTCACTAATTCTTTTTTTGTTGTATTTGTTATTATTAGGAGAAGGTTCTTACGGAAAAAAATATTAAGAAAATCTCTCAGAAATATTGAAAAACCCTAAAAACAGCCCTTTTATTTTTCCCATACGTTTTCTAACTAAAACGAGCTTTATTGCTATTGTATAAAGTTCATATTGAATTGCACTTGCACTTTATTACCTCTGTACAAAGTTCAAATTCAATCATATCTATCAAAACAGTGTGCGTTTTATACTGATAATTTTTACTATAAATTGACAAGTTAGCATCAACAAACTACGGTTGCTATAGTTACGCAATAGCATGAGAATAGAGGTTATAACAAAGAGTTCCTATAATTATTCTCAACACCTTTGGTCACGCCATCACGCGTGAACGACTGGACCGATTTCAATTTACTCTACGTTTATCCCAAAGTCTACCCGTGCGAAGCCGGGACGGGCCGCTAGTTATAAATATTCATGTGCCACGAAATAGTTACAAACAATAATAAGAAAATTCAGATTTAACCGCTCTTTCTGTAATTATTTGTTGACCTTTACCTTTCTACAGGATTAGTAAACAAGAACATTATTTTTATTACAAAACAAAAAACAAAAACCGACTTCAAAAGACCGACTATTGAGTTATTCATCTATTTGTCGCGCACGTACTTAATGCAAATTTAAGACTTATATGGTTTTCTCATGAATACCATTATCAGAACTGGACTAAATTGAAATAGGACCAAATGGGAAGCGTCAGCTTTCTAATAAAAAAAGAATCATCAAAATCGATTCACCCAGTCAAAAGTTATGAGGTAGGTAACAAACATAAAAAAAAAATACAGTCGAATTGATAACCTCCTCCTTTTTCGAAGTCGGTTAAAAATGAAAAATGATTAGTAAACTAAACACAATTACTATACGATTCCACAAATAATTTCCCAGAAGGTCTTGAATAAATCTGTTTAGAATAATTTCAGATTCAGAAATGTATCCAGAAATTTTAGGATTCATTTATTATTCATCTAAAAAATACATTTCAAAATATCTAATTATAATACTTACAGCAGTAAATACACTGATAAAATCTTGACTGTCATAGTTTTTTTGTTTTTTGTTTTTTCACTGTAAAGTATTACCTGCTATTTTATAGTGTAACAGTAGCGGCGCCCCGCGGTTTCACCCGCGTTTTCCGGAATAAAAGTAGCCTATATGTTAACCCAGACCATGAACAACCTTCATTCCAAATATCATGTAAATCCTTTCAGCCGTTTCAGCGTTCATTAGTAACAAATAAACATCCTTTCACCTTTATATGTATAATTAGTAATATTATTAAGTGATTTACAGATTTTCTGAACTCTATCGAGGTAAGAGATTATCTCAATTTTCTCTAATTGAATTAAAGCTTCTTAATTGGCTTTTTTAAAGTCAATGGCCAGTTAATGACCATCGGGGTAGCTGTGCAGTGTGCAGTACTTACTTAAATTGATTCGGTCTTTATTTTTTTTTAGCTGTCCGCAAAAATTAAGTAGATATAAACATGGTATATACTTTATAGATATACCTACTTTAGAAGTTTAGAATGTTTGTAGGGTAAGCAGGGGGAATAGCGCTCACCGGGTAATGGCGCTCACCTCTGTATCTCTGTCAAAATGGAATATAGTAACCAACGTCGACTGAAGCGCGAGGGAAAAGGGCTTCGAACAGACAGAGATGCAAACAGACAGTCAGCTCGCGTCATGTGACCATGAAGTGCGTTTCGTCGTTTGCGGCCGCGCAGATCTAATTTTTGGTTAGGTGTTTTTATCGGTAAGTCCAAAATTTTAATGCTTATTTAATTATTAATTTTACTTTTCTGACAACGAAACTATTCTATTTTGTGATAATGCAATCAATTTTCAACAATTATGTGTGATTTTTTTAAAATTTAAATTAATTACATAACGATCGTTTGGGGTAATACGAGTACCGCTCATCTGAGCGCCATTACCCTTTAGTGACTTATTTTTTTATTGTTGTAGATATGCCAAGAATCTGATGATCTAAAAGATGATAAATCAAGATCAAAAAAAGTTGTCAAAGAAAAGAAGAACAAACATAAATGAAACGATAATCTTACAAAATATAATTTTTTTTTTCAAGAAAGTTCTTCAGAGAGTGAAGATGAAAAGCACCTTTGCGACGATGACAGTGATGACGAAATTAATGTTAATGATGAAAGTTGTAACAAATATATTATTATATTTGGGAGGAATTTTGAAAAAATAACGAGTTGTGGTATCACTGCACCATCTGCGGACTGTGGGCTCATGCTATTTGTTCAAGATGGGATTCGCAAGATGCATACATCTGTGATTTATGTGTCAAAAATAATATATTACTATTTATAATTTCTCATTCCTCTAATAATAATTATTATTTAATATTATATTATAATAATAAAAGTTGGTATGACATCGAAAATTTTCCTATGTTTGTTAAATTGGAAAAGGCTAATCTTCCGTACAAATCGAGGAAATTGAAGCAAATTTGTGATTATAGACTTTATTTTTATTGTATGAGGTTAACTCATTAATATTTATTTAATTAAAATGTATTATACTTGTTAAATTCCAAAAAACATGTTTGAGCGTCATTACTCCGTACCCTGAGCGGCATTACCCATAGTCAGGGGTAATGCCGCTCAAACGTGTTTTTTTTTAAATGTTTTTCTACTACTAGTAGGTCAAACATATATGCTTTTGCTGTAAAATTGTTGATAGCTGGATAATTGAAGACTATGTTAAATATCTTAATTTTGATTTTTAATGAATAATTTAAAAAATACACCATGTTTTCCTTACGTGAGCGCCATTCACCCTCCTTACCCTACATCTCATAAAAATAGTTTCTTCTGTTTAGAAGAGTGTTGTTGCGTTGTGACTGTCACCTTAATCCTAATTCCTACCCTACTCTTACTATAATCCTTACTAATATTATAAATGTGAATGTAAGTTTGTCTGTTACGCTTTCACGCGAAAACTACTAAACTGATCATCATGAAACTTTGTACACATATTCTTGGAGGTATTAGAAGTACATAGGATAGGTACTTTTTACTAAAAATATTGAGCGAGGGTGAAACCACGGGGTGCAGCTAGTAATATTATGAACGTGAAAGTTTGTAAGTAATGTATGGATGTGTGTTTGTTACTCTTTCACGCAAAAACTTCTGAACGGTTTTACATAAAATTTGGAATGAAGGTCGTTATTAACACATAGGATACTTTTAATCCCGGAAAACGCGGGTGAAACCGCGGGGCGCAGCTAGTTACATAGCATTATATATTTATATCGTTAGGGCTAGATAAATCACCTTTATAACCAAAGTTTTCTACCCTTAGCCTCTTTTCTTTGTTTTTATAAGTTTTGCAAATCAACTAGTTTTGCTCAGTAGCTACTACCTTTTGCGCGTTTTGAAATAGTATCGAATGAGCTTCTTGTTTTAGTCTTAGCAGCAAAATAATTATTATCAGGCCAATAATAGAAAAAACTTCAGGCAATTTATCAATTCATTAAATATGTACCTTACCTTTTGTAAGTATTAAAGGAAGCTGGTAGAACTTAATTCTGTGAGGTCTTGGAAATAACGGGCCTTGAAAGTTTCCGCAGTTACGATATTTCTCGTAAACGTACTTAGGATTTTCTAAGGTAAAGGAAATGTTTCGGCTCTTAGATAATAATTATAAACTTCCGAGGAACTGTTGTGTTGTGTTGTTGTGTTTCATTAAAATTAGTGTAGGCGGTCTTTCTATACAGTTAAGATAAATGAACTTGAACCAATACAAGAAATTAACCTTTAACAAACTAAAGGGCCTTTTCTCATATTTTAGAAGTTGTAAACATTTTTAAAAGACTTTATTAAATATATTTTTTATGATAAAACCAGCAAAAAAATGGTATCATGTCAAAATTGAACATTTTAATAATGATTGCTTCTAAAACAGCGAACAAGCCACTATTACAAGCACTTAACTTAATAGCAAAATAACGAAAGCCTAGTGATCAATTCCGGTACTTAAACGTAAGAAAACCTCGCCCTAATAAAACGATTTTGTGAAGAAGAAAATCACCCGAGCATTTATAAATGAAAACAATTTCTGTGAAATGATACAAAACGATGATTCTGGTAAAAGTATCTAACAAATACCTTAGTATGACCAGAAAACTTCACAATAACTCATACTTATACATGCTCTATAAAAAGCCGTGGTAGATTAGTGGGAGAACAGCTGCTTCGCATTCTTGAGGTGGCGGGTTCAAACCCCGACTCGACCCAATGAGTTATTTGGGACTTATATACGAATTTACATACCACTGGCTTTTCACCAATCCGCACTTGGCCAGCGCAGCGTGGTGGAATACGGCCTATTCACCCTTCGAGGGTTAGGGTAGACCTGTATCTCCCAGCAGTGGGGAGGATTAAAGGTTGACAATGATGATGATGATATACGCTGCTTAAACTTAATCACTGTTTAAAAATACCCTCGCTCGCTGACGTGAGTTGGCACAAAACCAAGACGATGGTCGAAGCAGTGATTAAATAAGAAGGGTAAAATCAAGTCCCTTAGTTAATAATCCGCTTACATTCTATAAAATTTATTTTTATCCGGACATTTCTGCAGAAACCACGGACAAAGCATAATAAATTAACGTACATTCTCGACCCTTTTCTTCTACGCAGAAATATCTCCACTTATTTCAGGTTTACCTTTTAGGGTAGGTACCGATTGATTCTTATTTTTTCACCCTATCTTTACCTTTGAGTGTTTTCTAGGGCAACTCTAAAAAGGAAATCGTAATAAGGAAAAGAATTCGTTAGATTGTAGTCTGAAATATAATTACTAAGTATGGTTTTTACTTTGATCTGCATTACAGAGCAAAATTAGCGGTTCCGGCTCATAACGTCTAATATTATAAAGTTTAAAGGAGATAGAAGACAAATTTCTTTTTAAAGGATTTTTTTACGAGTTTTTTTAGTTTCACTTGGTTCACTTTCCGAAAATCGAGAATTTGGTATAACGTGTGTAGCTCCGATGACCGTGCAATAATATGGTACCATAGAGCTTATCTGATGATGGAGCCAGAAGGACGTAAGAGCTCTTCGAAACCCCCTCACCCCTCCCCCCCCCCTCACACCCCCTAACACGTGTAAGGGACTCGTTGTATTTGTCTTAATTAGTACCGATTTTATTTCTAGAGCATTTAAGTAAAAGCTTGTTTGAAAATATATTGTTTTAATTTTACCTGTTTTAATCCTTTTTTGATAAATTTACAGATTTATTTGGCCAATCCCAGACAGTCAAAAACAGAATCGTATCAAAGCAAAATGCCAAATAATTTCTATGAAACAATTATTTGTAATTGTTCGAGCTAACTGAAATGCTCCCAAATTGGCACATCAGGCGGAATGGCGCTGGATTCAGATTAATGATACGGCTTACCGACAACCGGCCGGCGCGACGGCGCGCGGCGGGACGAACTGTTTGCTTTATTGTTAATTTACTAGTTAGGTATAGGTACCAAGACTATACTGAAACTTTTAATTGACAGATCTAAAATAAGATCCTTTAGGACTTAGATCCTTTTACGAGTTGTACCTAAACTGGTGTAATTGTGTATGTCATTTCGGTCTATTCAACGAGGATTTCAATATACTTTTGATTTTGCCCTCAGATTTGGTTTTATATTTGGTACAATTTCTTTCTTTTTTATTATCTTCACCGCAATGTATTTTTAGACTTCTAAGAGTATGAAATTCAGTGATCAATGAAATAAAACACAATAGTACAGAATAACGATGATCGACTATTTCCGTATCTAGCATTGGGTTAAATAGATAAAGGTAAAACCGCACCAAGACTCTAGTCTGTTAGATTAGGTCACGGTGATTCTTCAAAAATGTCTAACAAAATATTAATGACTCTCGAATTATAACCTCTCTTTTGTGTCCATACATATACATACATACATTACTTATTGTAGATTTTTCATGTTATTAAGTATTTTATTTCATAATAAAAACAAGTCATAGTCTAAGCTAATAATTTCAGCAATAGTGAAGTCAAGTCGATGATTTAGTTTCAGTGTTTTTTTGTTATCATACTTTATTCTAATTGGGTAAATCTGTGGGCAAATATTTTACACTAACTATAAAAAACTGTCGTGTCGTGTTGCTATACCAAGGTTGGTTGGGTCAAGTCTTTACTAAAGTACAAAAATAAAATAGCTTAAGGCTCTATATTTTGATTTTTAACTCTTTTTGTTTCTTTTTGAACGACTATCTCTACTTTTAAGATAAGTCCAAAATGATTAAACTTAAAATTATACTATAATTAAACATCCCTGTTTTTTCGAATTTAAAAGAAGTGAAACGTGAAATAAGAAATATTATGTCTAATTTTACTACAACTCGATAGATGAAAAAAATCTAATTTACGCTGTAAAAATAATATTACGTCGTCTGGAAAATACCCAATCACTAAAGGATGTCAAAGATATTTTAAAAGTATAGCTCATAATTTATTACGAACATTAAGAAGATACTTACTTCTTTTCAGCTATACTTTGAGAAATGTGAAATATAACCTCAAAAACCCTAGTTTGGCACCTTGCGCAACCGCCATTACTTTACTGCTAAATGCGACTCTATCTCATAAAAAATAAGTCTAATAATCGATTGCTGTAGAACCACTGCTTCCAAGTGGGAATACCTCGCCTTAACACCCATATTTCAAGTTATATTGGACAACCTACCTTCTTCCTTGTGGCTGCGGTGAAGATAATTTTTTACGTCTTTTGGTTCAAGAGTTATTGAGAGGCATTGAGAGCTGTCGTAAATTTAATAGTTCTACTATTTATCTCCCTTTTACATGAAAAAGGAGTGGTAAATCTTTTACGAATTTAACAGTGATGGCAATACAACAGGGTTGTGTAAAATAATGGGCAGTCTTTTTCTCAATAATGTTTTTAGCTGTTTATGTAGTTTTATTGTAATTTTGTATATTATATGTTTCACCATAGTTACTGAATTGCTATTACAATATAATGTGACTGAGGTATCAATCCATTCGTTGTCATAGTTCAGGTAACTTATTACTACTTTTACTTAACCTTTATAAAAATGAAAACCATTTAACGGGCGTTTCATCTAAAAAGTTCGAGTTTCTGTTGTTTTCCTTAGTCCTGTTACGGTTTTAAAACTAGTTACTTTGGCATTCTGCAAAGCTTGTGAACGAAACTATGCTGAGTTATCAAGGTTTTAAATTAAAATGAATAATATGCGAACGAAGCACAATATTTCAGTCTTTATCTTCGTAATAAGATTCCAACCCTGCTCCGCTTCTCACAGCTCTCATAGTTTTTCTTTCTTTTAAACTTTCTTCCTCTCGCGTGCAGGATCAACCTCAAGAATATAATTCGTTTTTATTCAGAGGAACTATTGCTTTTGTATTATCCGAACTACTTTAATTATTTTTTTTGACCCTTCAAATAGTAGGTACTGTAGTAGTGTTTATGATGATTGTGGGTAGATGAAAAAAAACTAGTTGTTGTCTCGCACTCGGTCGTTTCATTAACATCACAACATGTTGATAGCGTTTTAATTAATTGGGGCGTAAATAAAATTATAAAAACAGTGATTATTTGCCGCGAGAGGTGTTGTGTCCTAGTGTTGCGCGTGATATTTTAAGTAAATCGAGGATTTACAATGGATCACGCCAGGCCACCCGTTGAATTAAATATGGACTCCACCGGTAGGTTGGTGAGTTGGGCTGATGGTTGGAAAAAGTGGTGGCAACAATTCCTGATATTTGTGAAGGCTTCAGGAGTACAACCGGAGCCTTCCAGTGTTCAGGCAAGCCTGCTCGTGGATTTAATTGGATCCGACGGCTTCGATATTTACCATACATTTAGCTCCGAAACCGAGGCAGAACGCAATGACGTGAACAATACGTTCGTTAAAAAAATACGACGCCTATTCTGGAACAAAACCGAAAATAGCTTTGGTGAGATACAAGTTTTTCACGCGGAGTCAGGAAAATGGAGAATCAATGTTTCAATATGTTACGGCTCCGCGTCTGTTAAGTAAAAGCTGTGGATTCGCGACGCTGGAAGAAGATTTAATCAAAGATAGAATCGTGTGTGGTTTTCGGCTGGCCGCGGTCAGGGACCGGCTATTGCGGAGTGACGAGCTCATACTCGATAAAGCTGTTAAAATGTGTCAAGCCGAAGAGGTTTCTCAAGAAAGCAGCAGACGAATGTGCAAGGAGGTGGTACACGTCGACGGAATGACGGGGCGCGGAGTCGCGCGCCGCCTCGCCGCGATTTCCGTGCAAACTAAACTAAAAGAAAAATATGCACCCTAAACTAAAAGAAAAGCATAAGTGTAGGAGAAAAAGTTGTTTAAAAATTAGGTTTTTTATTTATTTATTTATTTATTTATTCAGACAAAAAAGAAACATGGATAACATAGAAATTTAGAGCCCTAGATTACGCACCAGGCGGACCTGTGTCGCGTAATCTAGTGTCTTCCGTATAGGATTAGAACCCATTATACGAGTATCTTTATATAATACCTACAGCTAAGTAAACAAGTAATCAAATTAATACTAGGAAATGCTACGAGTATGGTATTGTGGTCATGATTGAGTCGAAATTATAAATACACCATACAAGTGTATTGTGCAGTTGTTTTCTAGGGTAGTGTGCAGTAGTGTATGTGTATGCGTGAGTGTGTGACATCTCTGCGTAGCGTTAAACTCATAAGAGTTGGACTCGCAGAGATGCCAGTGCGAATGTAATAGTTAATTTTGGTCAGTGCGTATGTGTATTATTTTTATTAGTCTTAGTTTCAAATTTTATCACTTTGTCAAATTATGAGTATTCCAACATCATGGCTTCTAGCGTGTAAAAAATATTGGTAATGTAGTGGGGTATGGTCAGTATTTAAGGCTAGTGCATTGTTGGGCCTGGGCCGCTCCAGAAGGAAAGCAACAGACACGACCCAGGCCATCACTGTCAGCTTTGTGGAATAATGAACCTCTCAGTCTCATTGTAGCCCAGGGATATTAAAAAATTTCGCAGTTTTCGTTTGGCAACATACCGGGAATTATTTAGTATACTCAATTTGTTGTCCAGGATTTGATACAAAAAGACCTCTCTAAACGCGAAGGATCGTTGTGCATACAAGGTTTTGACAGATTTTCCAAGTACAGACAGTTTCCAAGTATGTCGACGTGAGAGCATGTTTGGATCGGAGATAGTATGCAGTGCATTCTTATGGAATCTTAGTGCAGTAGACATAATGTACAGCCCTCGAACGTTTATGTGGTTCATGTCTTTATACAAGCCGTCACTAGGATGTCTATAGGGTTTCCGGTAGGCAACTTTGAATACGGCTCTTTGAGCTCTTTCAAGTTTCAGGAGCAGTGTTTTTGCTGCAGAAACACTGCTCCTGAAAACTGAAATAGTAAGTTATGGAATTGTATACTGGGGAGTATACAATTCCATAACTTACTATTGACTGGCAGATGGCCAGGTATACAATTCTAATGGTTTCGGCATCAGCAGCAGCATTAAGTTTTTTTAAAATGTGGAGTTGGACTTTCTAAGGCGATTGCATAAGCCATTGACCTGTTGGGACCATGTAAAATTGTGGTCAATAGTAATACCTAAATATTTTAGATGTTCAACTTCTTCGAGCTCATCGCATAGGCATGATAAGTTGCTTTGAAAATCACATTGGTGGAGTCGAAGATGGATTGGACTTTTGGGGCCGGTGCGTTCGGTGATCCGGAACGCCATAAACTTATTCAGAGTGAGGAGGTTATTTTGTAGCCAGTTGGCTACAACTGAAAGTCCACTCTGGGCTACTTTAGTCGCTTCATCCCAGTCCTTGCCATAAAAAAGCAAAGCAGTATCATCTGCAAAAGCTAAGACATTGGTTTGTCTCAATTCAAGGTTACAGAGGTCGTTTATGTATGCCAAAAAGAGGGTTGGGCCCAGTACGCTGCCCTATGGGACACCAAACTCAATACCTTTACGCCCGCTACACAAACCATCAATACGAACTCTCTGATTTCGCTCACTGAGATAAGATCTGAACCATTCCAATGGGAGTCCGCGAATACCAAGCATTTCGAGTTTTTTCAGTAGGAGTGGTCGCGACACTGTATCAAAGGCTTTGGCTAGGTCTAGGAAAACTCCTATTCATTTCTGACCTTTGTTAATACCATCAATAACAGAGGTTTATAGAAAACCCAATTATTGGTGAAGATATAGTAGTGTTTATGATGACTGAGAGACCCTCAGTCATTTCAGTCAGCTCAGTGAAGGTAGATGGAATAAAACCAGTTGTTCTCTCGCACTCGGTCGTTTCATTAATATCTCAACAGGTACTTCTGTACACAAGCGTTCTTAGCTACGAATCAACCAATTCTCAGTAATTTGAGGATTAAATTACCTACCAGCTATTTTAGTCGGAGTCTTTCCAATTTTGAAATGACTCATCAAGCGTATTCGTTAAATTAGTTTGCCTTCTCGACCGTACCCAACAATCGTCCGATGAAAATATTTTGATGAAGTAAAGATTAAAAATTCCAGCTCAACGATTTGAGTATAAAACTATTTAATAGCAATAATAAAGTGCCTATTATTAGCGGGTGGAATGTTGTTATTTCGGTTTATTGTAAGCTATCATACATGTCTGCCCATCGTAAAGCTGGAAGTATAGTCGTTCAAACTGTCATCATATACCTACTGCTAAGTTCAATGTCCTCTAGAAATAAAAACTTGAAAGTCGCAAATAAGCAAAACTCGCTCTACGAGGGTTATTCGCCGACATTGTTTCATATGTCATACTAATACGAGTATTTACTAGTAAATGGTACTAACAAGATAATAAATTTGTTTTTTTTTAAAGATAAGCTTGCGTTTGACAGATGACAAATGTAATTCTAAAATAATGAAATTCTTTGTAAACGTGAGTTATCTGTAAACATGCAATGTTATTTAAGGTCAATAAATATTTCTGATTTCAAAGATCTCGTGATTGTAAGCAATGATGCGGTCTACGATGAAGCACGCTTGCGTAGAACAAACCAGCTCGCTTTGAAATAGAAATAACGATTATCGTATCTGAATCTTAAAGAGGTATTATGTTTGCACATTTCCACCAGTTTTCACGTTTGCTCCGACTCCATCAACCACACCCAAATCTAGCTCTACGCTAGATTTGGGTGAAGTCAAGAACTCTTCTCTTTTTTCTTTATCTTCGACCACATCGTTGCTTTCCATCAGGCGAGTTAGTGGTAAAACGCGGACAGGACATATTCTATAATAATTATATTCGCGGCATAGTAAATCTTGTGTAATACGTAGGCGCGAAAGTAAAGGAGTTCTTGGCTTCACTCAAATCTCACGCTTCATCTGTCTTCCTAGGTATATCTGAGCCCCAAACAGGCTAGATAATCGGCATGTCTATTTCGTCAGTCACGCCACGACCCGCGTTTTCCCTAATTTGCCGCGAACCCTCTACTTTGCTGGCTGTATGTTGGTTACGATACGTGCCGTACGAGTATAAATACAAATAAGGGTTTTCTTCAAATTAGGTTAATTTCTCTCACAAGGTTACCTGCAGGATATGAAAGCCAGTTTCTACGTACATATGTATGCAATGAGTTGATCCTTATAACAAGGTTTTCTTTTCTATGCAATACCTACCAATCTAATATAGTAGAGAAAGATTTGAAAAGATTGAAAGATTGCATAAATGTGTGTGCGTTATTGTATTTCGTTACCATTCAGTTTTCAAACAAAGAAGATAACAACCTTTATATCCCTTTTTTCGAAGTAGTCCACCTAGAGCACCCGTCCGAATAGCACCTGCGCAAAGAGCACCCAACCTAGTCCAGGAAGAGCACCTATCCATTTTTTTGGCAGGTGCTCTTCGTGGATTCAAATTCCTTAGAAACTTTTAGAAAGTCAAAGAAAGTCATATTGCTAGCTAGAGTACCTACTTATTTTACACGAGTACGTCTTGAAAAGGAGTCGATAAACTTTTTACAACGCGCATGCTAGGCTGAATAATTAGTAGGTAATTATATTTCATAGCCCCGTTAAGAAAGGAGCTGTTTACTTACCCTACTTTATTATACGCATAATTCAGTTTTACTCGTTCCAAATTACAACTTTTAGGACTTAGGTACGCAAAACGCGCAAACTTACTAGGTTAAACGCGTTTTGTGCTTATCATAAATCTTCTTCTTCTTCTTCTATATAAATAAAAATAAATCACTGTTCGTTAGTCTCACTAAAACTCGAGAACGGCTGGACCGATTTGAATATACATTTTTTTTGTTTTGTTGTAATACCGGCAAAGCTTAAAATAAAAAATGGGGAAAAAACCACCGGGTGCAGCTAGTTCTGACATAAAAATAGATAGTTAGATAGATAGATAAACTCTTTATTGTTTACAGAAGAAGTTATAAACAAAAAGGATTACTTACAACTAAAAACTAGTACAACTAATGAAAATAACGAACTGAACAAAACTGAACTGAAAATTACGCAGCAAATATTCGATAGAAAAATGTATGGGCATATGCAGTTTAGATTTACGCCCGACACAGGGTGCTGCGCTGTGCTATTTCATATTTTATTATAATGTAATTGAGTGACGAGACGAGCAAATCGCTCGCCTGATGTTAAACGTCACGTTTGCCCATAACAGGTCTGCGGCACCCAGAATTTTGAACTCGCAGAATTCAAAACCCTGCGCGGCACAGCACTGCGCTCGTCACCCTGAGATATAAGTCACCCTTACATTGGTCTATCGAATAGTCGCTACGTATTTTACGTGAAAATTGATTCTAAGCCTACTGATCCGGATGGTTATCATTATAATCTTACTAGTCAAAGTCAATCAAGTATGGAAGTAGATTAAACGGTGAATAGTCGATTCCACAATAGTACGCCCGAACGCGTTGATAAGATAATTTCAACCCCTGAACAAGCACTACCCAAAACCGACCCTAGAATCGTTTCCAATACAGTGATTTTAATTTGATGGTATGTGTGCCTTGCGGTTTCACTTGCAACTTTCTTATTTTTAACCTCCGACGCAAAAAAGGGGTATTTTAATTTTGACCGGGATATGTCTGTCTTTGGCACCGTATAGCCCTTAAACGGGCAACCGATTTAAGCGGTTTCTATTTATTTGAAAGTTGTTTTTTTAGCGGTGGTTTTAGACGTGATTTATCAAAATTTCACCCCTTCTAACGTTTGAGTTTTTTTTAATTGAGTACACTAAAATGATACCAGTTTTAAGAAAATAATGCAGATTTCAGCTATTTCATAATAAATATTGCGTGATTAGTGGTATTGAGTTCCATAAAAGTTAAATTAAAATTAATATTTTGAACCTTATTCGCCATAGATCAAAGTAAATAATTATACTCAGAAGAGCCCTTCTAAAACGAATATTTTGAGAATCAAATACTAAAGTAAAGTAAGATTTCTAAAATTAAATCTCCTAGACTGTGAATAGGCCACAAAGGGGCCTATCAAATTAATTCTAATACAAAATATCTAATTTATGACACTAAAAACTGTCAAGCCATATTTTATGAGAATTTTACACTGTCTCGCGGTCAAATGGGCGATTTCACTGGCATTTTCATAAAATTCGAGTTCGAAAATTTTATTTGGTCATTGAAAAATGCACAGACCACACAAATAGAAACACATGCTAAGCTGTAAGGGCTTCTTTGTTTAAAAACAAAACTCAGGATTATTCGCACCAAATAAGACATTCTTTGTCATTCTACAGCCCTCTACAGGGTTATTTATACAGAAAAGAAATGCTAAAGGGCTCATAGTACTCATCATTATGAACAATTTTCACTATGGGACCAACCTGGAATTCGCGAATAAAAACAGCTATTCCATCCATTTTGTCGAGTGTCCTTGACATTTTTCTATGAAACAGCAGATTTTTTTTTCGCGTATTCCGGGTTGGTGTCAAAATAAACGTTGTTCATAATGATGAGTACTATAAGCCCTTTTCGGCTTAGCATACTCTTTCTGTATAACCCTGTATAGACCACAAAGCTTCCTGTATGTGAGCATTGTCATCGATTAATAGATCAATGGTGTGAAAAATGTTAAGATGTTATACAACTGTGTTTTGCTTTTGCTGAATAACGTCTCCGACCTTTGCCGGAGGAGCAATAATATAACTATAAAAATAGCTAAAATATAAAATAGCTAACTATAACGGATACCCAAAAAAACAGCACTCCATAAACAAAATCCGTCATTTTATATCCAATCATGACGTAAATTACTGACAAACATTTATTCCCGCTTTAAAATGAGGACGACAATGACAAAATCCGCCTACTGCCGAACAAATAGATTAATAGGCTCTCGGCGACTTCTTCCTAAAAGTAAAAAAACAAACTCATTTACGAAACATTTCGAGAGAGTGGCGTTATCTCAGTATTTTCACTCACAAATTGGACACTTCCGAACTTTGTATTTCTTATTTCAGTATTTATTTATAACTGTCTTATGTCCCTTCGGCATCACTAGTTTTTTACGAACTGCTACTTTTGTCGGGTTATAAATTGCCTAAGTGTTAATCTAGGGCATAAGCTATTTGTATTCTTAATTTAACTTGAATCTGTTGAGACCTTGAGACGTTGCGACGTGAAGAAGTAACAAATATTCATACTTCATCCATACATTCATCTTTACATAATATGTATGTACCTAGTATTGAATAGGACGGTATAACTCAATTTATCTGTATATGACATCTCCGAGTTTGATTTTCCGAATATCTCTCATACCAGTGTTCCCAGGTGACAATAACTAATAACATTATTTGTGTGCAATCATCGAGCCTTAAAACGCTCAAACGATCTGATATTAGGCTAGTGACACATGCGTTTTAGTAGCATATTTAAAAATATTTTTGAGCATGTTTTTGAGTACGTGCGCGTGTAGTTTGCTACTCCTTTAAACTAAAACGGCTGAGCGGATTTGATTGAAATTTGGTATGCACATAGCTTATATCCCAGATTTACATTTAAATTAAATTTTATTCCATTATAACCATATTTTTTTTTCTAAGACTGTAAGGTTCTTCTATGATGGTGAGTAAAATTGCGAGCCACAGCTAGTATGGCACCGTGTGTCCATGGCTTTACTGCCGAACTCTGGTTGACTACGCGCTGTGCTCTAATAGGCATTAATTTGTAGTCACACGTAATGAGCAGTCCTGACTGTGATAAATTGTAGCGTTCGAATTTCATTGTAATCTCACTTGAGCTACGTAATGCTACGAAACGCTACGCCGTAGGTCTATAAACGTGTTTCGTAGCTGTTTCAGTCTCGTAGCGCAAGGCCAACAATACAAAATTAAAGCGTTACACATTTTAGTTGACTACGTAATTGTGTTGTGTAATTACAAACTACAGATAAAATCAATTACTATGACAGCATACGATTGCTATCATTTTCTCTAGCAACATAGCTTATAACATCATCATCATCAGCCTATTTAATATTTATCTACTGTTTGACATACAATCTGTAGAACACGACATTATGTGTGTGTGTTGTGTGTGTTATTGTGTGTGTTATGTCGGTTTTTCGTCGGCCTGTTTGGCTCAGCGGTAGTGTAGCCGCCTTATATGCCAGAGGTCCCGGGTTCAATTCCCGGCAGGGCAGATGTTTGAATGATGAATTTAAATATCTGTTCTGGGCTGGGTGTTAGTTGTCCTTGTCTCTTTGTGTGTGTTCCATGGCATCCCCGACACAGGATTTATTCCTAGTGGGGAGCTATGAGTGTGAAACGTTTATTATTTTTATTCATTTTTATGTTTCACATTTGAAGTTGCCACCTACCTTACGCAAGTATCCTTCTCTACGTTTGCAGATCCGTGGCACCGCTCTAAAGACAATATACTCTAACGATTATCAGTTTCTCTACAGATATGGCCAGCATTACCAGTTCACTTACACAAGTATGTCGTAAATAATAAAGACACGAGTTTATTCAGTAACATTGTGAAGCCTCCTATTTGTTGAGATTCATAAAATGGCTACTTAACTTCAATTATTCATTTTAATATCAACCCAATTTCGTCAAAAACCGTTTACTCAGCAAACAATCTAAAATTTCCAGTTATTAAATCAAACCGCTTCGCTTTCGAGAATAAAACATAAATGAAAATAAACATTGATTTAAACGTCAATTCAAACTAAGGAAGCTCTTTTAATATTTGTCGAGAAATTACGTGTCCGGGTGTCGGCGCTGTCGAGGACCGGTCTCGGAGTAACCGCGGGTTTAATAATAAATTAGAAGATTATTGTCATAATAAGCTAGAATCTATATATATATATAAATGATTCTCTATTTCTCTTGGTCATCGCATCACGCGTGAACGGATGGAACAATTTCGCTAATTCTTTTTTTGTTGTGTTAATTATTGTCAGGAGAAGGTTCTTATAAAGAAAAAATTAAGGGAGTTGAGCGGAACATTAGAAAATTTAAGACAATTTGAATTCAATACTCATAGTTAAGACAGGACAACGTCTGTCGGGTCAGCTAGTTATTTCTATATTTGGCGTACCTAAATACCTAATACGCGAGTGCGTCACGCTTGTAATTTCCTGATGAAAATCACCGAATGTGATCGAAACGAGTCGTAGCAAATTCCCGGGCTAATTATAACAAAATAATTACAAATAAGTAATAAAGGTACCTAAATTAATTTATACTAATTATGTTATAATTCATTAATAAATAAACTTGTTCCTATTATTTTCAAAAGATTAGTTTCTTCGTTTCTCACTTTGATTATTAAATTTTCGGTTTTTTCTTAATTTTTTACAACCTTTTCTGCAATTTAAAATATCGCGCTATCATGGCAAAGTACCACCCCAGCATAGCCCATAAAATTAAAGAAAAAAATAAAAAGAAAATAAAAGTGCATAATCTTAGATTTATTCTGCTTACCAAAGCGACTTAATAGAATTTGTGAGACTAATTATAAAAGTAAGAGGGCTGTAAAAGTGTAAATTGTGTTTGTTTGGGCTCACTCAGCCTCGTAACGTCAAAACGTATTTGAACAACATTTGTTAAGAATATATACGATGACTGCCAGAATGTGGAATACTTTGCCCGAGTGGGTGTTTCCCGATAGATTTAATTTGGGTGTCTTCAAGTCGCGAGTGAATCGGTTCCTTCTAGGCAAGCGTGCTCCATCGTAGACCGCATCGTTGCTTAACATCAGGCGAGATGGCGGTCAAACGCAAGCCTATAATTGAATAAAAAAAAAACGAGCCCTGGACACGCGACTACTTTTTTAAAACGGTTCCTGTATATAAAACTTTATAAAGCAGCAACTAAGATGTCCAAGGAGTACCTACTACAGGAGTACCTACTCGTATTATCACTGAATATCACTGAAAACCAACCGAAAACCAACGCTGGTTGTTTTCAACCAGCAGTATACTGATTTGGGATCGGGTTTGTGACAATTTTACTATAGGTACCTACCTACATGTGTACTTCCGTTATAAGTTTTTCCGTTTAAGTATAGAGGTAGCTTGTATCATGTAGCGATCTGTTTTTGTCATAAATAACTTTTTCTGTATTCTGTACTCTGAATTTAAAAAGTCTGTTCCATTCCCTGGCTGTATGGATCAGACACATAGATTGGAAACGTATCGTCGTTCCATTAGAAGATCTGCCGCTTACTTCGTCAGTGTAGCTGGAGTGGAGCTCGCGCGTTCAGTCCCGCTCAGTCTGCTTTCCGACTCCGATGGCGACGGATGTCTCCACTCGCGACCCTTCTCCAGTCCGCTAACTTCGAGTCAAACTTTCGAAAGTGGCCGTAAATGTTAAAACAGTGGACCTGTGTGGGAAATAGCTGTTTTTAAAACTTTTAGTGCTGTTTCGATTTTTTTTTGATGTGAACTTACAGTTTATAAAAAGTTGAGTAAGTATTTTAATGTGACATTTTACCTTTGAATGCATTCCTTTATAAAAAATCTTTTGGTTTTATTTAAAAATAATTACTATTATCGGTTTTTTAAATCATCAATCACAAAAATCGTTAAAAAAGATTTATGTTGGAAAATTATTTTAACTATCACATATTCCATTCAAATTTGGAAATCAAATTGAGTTGTAAATATTTTTTTGCTAGTTGGCAAGCAATCGGGCCGCCTAATTGCAAACCTTCTTATTAAAAAAAATGAATCGCTTTTCGTTTGTCTGGCTAAAACTCGAGAATGGTCGGACCGATTTCGCTAATTTTGATCTTGAAATATCCCTATTTCAAGATCAAAATTAGCGAAGGTAGGAAAAAATAAAAAAATAACAGCAGGTGAAACCGCCAGGTGCAGATAGTTTTAACAATTTAACAATATGAACAATATGACCTTTGCCCAGCAGTGGGACATTACAGGTTAACTAAAAAAAAAAAAAAAAAAAATGAATAACATATGAACAGCTAATATTAAAAATAACCCATCGTTTGTCACAAGAACTTGATCATACATTCATGTGCGCATACTATACAGATTGCATGATTCCGCAGACATATTTCACGAGAAACGGCCATCGCACGGATACGCGTACGACCTGAACGTGCTTTGCATTATTAATTTATAACGAGCACGAAGAAATATTGAGAAAAAATGTATGATACCGGAAGAGCAAAGTTCTGGAATGGTCCATGTAATGTACATGGTACTTGTAAAACATGTATAATATGAAGGATAATAGAATTATTTTCTTGTAGGGATTTGATATGAAATATTATGTTTGATAAAATGTTTAGCTTATATTTACAGCATACTACTAAGTTACTGCTGTTGTGTAAAAAATTGTATAACTCGTACTATCTACTCAGTTTTTTAATTGTAATGGAAATAAAACGAAAATAGACCAACTAGAGCCAAACACCGAAGTCGGACATACTAGATCGATGGAGCCAAAGGTTTTCTTGCCAAAAACAGTGACAAATTATTTTATATTAAATTAATTTTCATACACCCCTAAAACGTAACTTTTCATTAAAATATTTTACATCCATTTTGTAATTCTGTAACAACTCTTATCGTTTCAATATCTTAGTCTGTGTGTAACATATAGAAAAATAATATAATCGTAACTGCTTCCAGAAAATGGATTGAACTGTATTGAAACGGTTATAGTAGCGACATTCATGTTGGAATGAAACAACTTGACTATCCTATCAAGTGAGACATTGTTGGAAAGGGAATACAAACCATTATAATTTTAACAAACTGTTAATGAGAATAGCACCTAATTTTTTTTAAACAAACTTTTCTCGCAAGAAATCGGCCAATGATTACAAATTTCTAGCAAGATTAAAAATCTAGATCTAGATTAAAATATCTGCCCTGGGTCTGGGTGTTAGTTGTCCTTGTCTTTGTGTGTTCCATGACATCCCCGACACAGGATATCCTAGTGGGGAGCTATGAGTGTGAAACATTTATTTTTACGTTTAATTACAGAATACAGCAACGTTTAGGTACTCATGACAACAAACGGGCACATAACATATCTATACTAATATTAAAAAGAGGAAAGATTTGTATTTTTGTATGTTTGTGTTGAATAAACACAAAAACTACAGGACCGATTTCAAAAATTCTTTCACCATTAGAATGCTACATTATCCCTGAGTAACATAGGCTATATTTTATACCCGTGGAAAGCCGGGGCAGGTCGCTAGTATGTATATATTTTTGGTGCTCTAGTAGGTACCTAAATCGAACCACACTTGACAGATTTGTTAATTCATTTGTCTTGTAATTTCGAGTGTGAACAATAAAGAGTATTTTTATCGACTTTTGTTATAATTAAACACGGGAAGTATTTATCTAAATATCTATGATTGTAGTTACTGTTATAACAGAAAAACATTGAAATAATTACGTTTTATATTTTTAATCGCATAATGAATGTGAAGAGTACGGAGTTTATCTATCTACCTAGATTTGCCGCAACAGTTATAGCAAAAAAATAGCAATAAAAATCTACTTTCAAAATTTTTAATCGCGCAAAATGTTGATTGAAAAAATTTGAATAGGGTATTCGATGCCGCCTCTGTTGACTTTACCACATTTTGTGGACAGTATTCAGTGTTTATTCATTCAAATGCTGAAAACAGAAACTGCGGTTTGGGATTGCGAGCGTAGTGACATGTTATCATATTATTTTCGATTACGTTATTTTCTAAGCGCATATCACAAGTGATATGCGCTTAGAAAATAGCTACTACAAAAATATTGGTAGGTATGCCGAAAGCAGTTTTTTTTTAAAGTTTTTATCACTTTTTTATTTTGATGTGGAACTTTATTGTCAACTAGCGGCCCGTCCCGGCTTCGCACGGGTAGACTTTGGGATAAACGTAGAGTAAATTGAAATCGGTCCAGTCGTTCACGCGTGATGGCGTGACCAATGGTGTTGAGAATAATTATAGGAACTCTTTGTTATAACCTCTATTCTCATGCTATTGCGTAACTATAGCAACCGTAGTTTGTTGATGCCAACTTGTCAATTTACTTATAGTAAAAATTATCAGTATAAAACGCACACTGTTTTGATAGATATGATTGAATTTGAACTTTGTACAGAGGTAATAAAGTGCTAATTGACTCTTGGACGTTAGGAACATACCTACATTGCTTAAACAACAGTGAGTGCTTGCAATTCAATATGAACTTTATACAATAGCAAAAAGCTCGTTTTAGTTAGAAAACGTATGGGAAAAATAAAAGGGCTGTTTTTAGGGTTTTTCAATAATTCTGAGAGATTTTCTTAATATTTTTTTCCGTAAGAACCTTCTCCTAATAATAACAAATACAACAAAAAAAGAATTAGTGAAATCGGTCCAGCCATTCACGCGTGAGGCCGTGACCAAGGAAAACGGGTTTCATTTTTATATATATAGATATGTGCTCTTTTTTTATTATATTGAGTGACGAGACGAGCAAATCGCTCGCCTGGTGTTAAACGTCACGTTTGCCCGTAACAGGTCGGCGTGATCCTTAATTTTGAGAATTTAAGACCCTGAGATATAAGATATTTAATCCCCTATTCGCCCTGAAATTTCACAGGAATCAATGCCCTTCTAACCGGGACACAGTTAATGCTTTGCGCTATTTTTAACTGAGGCCTTAGATAGGTTGTAATCTGTAGGTATATTGTAATATTGTTGCTTGTGACACTTTACTTTTTACCCTACTATACCTAAATACGTGAACTCTTTTTTAACTAAACAGCTTGACTGGTTTTTGATTGCAGGGCCTTGTTGTTCGAAATATCACGATCTAGGATCGTACATTTCGCTGTCCAAATAATATTCGTACATAGTTTTTCATACAATAAACAATTCAAACAGGCTTATAATTAACTCAAACTATATTTTTGGTATTTTATTTTTGTATGTTTTCATAGAAATAAATATTTATGGATTGACTTTTTGACGACCTGTTTGGCTCAGTGGTATTATGTTTCACGGCTTCATTCGACGCGATTTTGTTTTTGTTTACATATTGTAGTTGTGTCTCACGTACTGGCCCTCAACACGGATTGTTTAGAGATTTTATTCCCCGCTTTCAAAGTTTTTTATTCTGGTAACACTAGAGATCGTCCATAGTCGTTAAGTTCGTTACTATCGTACCCCCACCTCACTTCAGAGCCCAGAGGGGAGCCATCGGCCGGTCGAACTTCATTCCGTGTTTCCGTGCCGAGGCCTTCGCACGAAAACTAAAACAAGTTGCAATGGAGAAACCGAAAGCGGGTAGCGGGTAGCGGAAAAAAGCGACGAAGAAATAAAGGATTGGCGCGTCGAGAAATCATCGAAGTCTCATCTGACAGCGAGCCCTTTCTACATTGGATCGCAGCCTCAATCTGCACCGTACTGTTCCCATTTTTACATGGGTCTTGCGGATACTGTCCACCGTACTGTTCCCGTTTTACATGGGTCTTGCGGATACTGTCGCATAAAAATGACAACCTCTGTACTGCACCCTTTCTACATTGGGTCTTTACACAATGGCTTAAGTGTACCCTTTGGGTCGCAGCCTCACTCTGCACTATACCCCCTTTTACATGGGTCTTGCGGATACCGTCGCATCGGACCTGATCCCGTCGCATCAAAATGACGAAGAAGTGACGCGTGTGTGTTTACACAGTGTGACTATGCCTGCTTTAAGAAAAGAAGGGCTGGTCCGCGTCTTCTTGCTCGTGAGAAAATGCGTCGCTGCAACATCGGAGCAGAGCATCGGAGCAGATATCGTCGCATCGGAGCAGATACCGTCGCATTGGAGCAGATACCATCTCATCGGAGCTGATACTGTCGCATCGGAGCATCGGAGCAGATACTGTCACACATGTTAACATGCATCATACGCAAAACCTCTGACTAAACGAAACTTTCTGAAAAGTAGGGTAGTTCGCTTTTTCTTGCCTTGGGTAAAGAAATGCGTCACCGTTACGTCTGTGCTGATACTTTCACATCAAGAACCCTGAGTTTTTTACTAAGCTACAGCTTAGCTTAGCCTTGGTTAGTTGCAAAGTGTTACAAGTTGCATATCCAAACGGAAAACTGACTAGTTATATTTTGTGCAGTGTATGCTAATTATTACAGGAAGTGTATATTATGTGCTCAAACCACCTTAAATATACTTATTACACTTACTTACTTTATTTTTATTTACTGTTGTGGCTGTACTTCTGTAATTTTGACTTCAAGTTGGGCTATTTAAACCTTTATGAAATATTAACGTTATTTTTGCTTAATCATAGCTTACGCTACACTCGGGCTAATATATTGTCTAAAAATTATGTTATAAACAGCTAGTAGATGCAGGGACATGACAAGAGTATAAATATAATTATTATGTGCTTATACAACACATTCTACTATGCTAAGCCTTGCAAAGCTTTTGCTTTGCTCTTGTTTTTAAAGTATTTTTCACATTACGAACATGTTCTTACATTATAATTCTAGAATAACATTCTAGTTTATGCTATACATATACCTAGTAGGTATTATTACTGTGTAATACACTTCTTTAATTTGAGGCAATACAGTATTCTACGAGATACGACGTGTTTACTGTGCATTATAATTCTAGAACGAACATTCTAGTTTATGCTATACAGTATTACTGTGCAATATATTTCTTTAAGTTGCTGCAGAACAGTATCCTACGAGACGCGCCGTGTTTATGTTGTTTTATACTATGCATAACCTCACTAGTTGACGCAGTACAGTGTTCTACGGGATGCGACACACAATTATTAAATAAAAATTCATATCAATAAGTATACGTTTATTTAGGATTATCACATCCATAGGACTTAAAAGTAACAAAAATCAATAAATAAATAAGTCTGAATTACACTACGTTTTATGTAACTTTTGTAGGATGCAGTATTCTACGATGTGTGTCGCTATGAAAATTAACGAAGTTTTGACACGTTTTTTTCTGCTAAATACGATATGGGTGTCTTACACCGCATTATAGGTACTATGCAAAAGTTGGGCAAACAGTTTACATTGTGCTATACTTATCCAAGTCAGCAATTGTTATTTTTACTCCTTAATTTATTTTATTTTTAGGTACATTTATACCTCTAGTTATTAGTTATTATATGAACAAACAGTTTCTACAAAACCATAACTGTGTGCGTTTGCCACATAAATTGATATACCTATTGATCATTATTTTAACACATTATTTTTGATAATTTCGTTATCAATATCTTTAGGAGGATTGTCCGTATGATTCAAAATACCACCGAGCACCGAGCTATATGTTACTATTATTTTCAAGTTAGGAAACTGCTGGATACAAATTTTTCAAAAGTAAAGTAATGTGTCACTGACACTTCAGTCTTATACCATACTTTATTAAGTTAAAGAAGGGTAACACAAGAAAAAATATATTATGTATATTATATAAAAATTTATTCCTGAGTTCAGATCATACAAGGACACATATTTTGTCACATGGTTAGTTTTTTACGCTGTATGCTACTCTATGTATTCTTATACGACGAGAAACGTCTATCACGATGGGTCTCTTAAGTAAATGGTAAATGTCACATTTTCAATTATTCATTGCTGATACACATTAAGTAAAACAGAGATAAGCAGAGTTACAAAAATGCAAATACACTTGGTCCGATTAATCGATTCACTTCATAATTTGGTGTGACAGCCGCTCTCACTAGGCGACGGCTTTATATTAGGAGAGTTACCTTTGAACATTGGTAGACGCCCGCGCCACCAGGTTGGAGGAGCACAGTTTGTTAGCAGTAGAAAATAGAACCATCACTGCCACCGCCGTGTGACAGTTGCGGCTACTGAGAGGAGTAGAATTTGCGCAAATTCTTGTAGACCGGGTGCCTCATCCTAATTGCAAAAATGTTTTTTGTTTTTATTTTTATCGTAGCTGAAATTTAATTTACTTAAATAGAGACTCCAAGAAGATATGTAAGTTATGATAAAGTATCGCCATGATGACAACCAGAAATCGATATTAGTAATGCGAGCTAGTAATATAATTAAGGCTTAAGAATTCAAGAAAAATAAATGTTGGATTTTGTTTGAAAAAATCAAAGTACCTACACAATGTTTACTTAACTTAAAACTCATTGATGGATCATTAGTGTCACTGTCAAATGCTGATATCGTCATTTATTCAGTCAAATAAAATCAAGTTAACTTCAATAATTAAACAATTATATGTACAAAAACTTGGCTTAAACATTAAGCAATTCATTATTTTTAGATTAAAGATCCCTTGAGTTTTTTCAGTAATGTGATATACTCGCAAAATATTATGAATAATGCTAAAAGACAAAAAGAATTTATCCTAGTGCATGTAAGCATTATATTTCCTTTTTTTTTTGTGATTTATTTTTTTTTTTTTTGACATTGTAAGTTTTAACTTCAATTTCTACCAGCTTGAATGTCCTTGCTGATGTCTTATCACACGAACTCTGCACACCCATACATTGGTTTATATGACTCAAACAACGTAGTTGGTTAGCCAAGGACCCATTTCGTTGATTTTACAGAAATAATGTCACTAATACAATACAATAACTGATTATTATGTACTAAATCTTGGATTACATTTTCTGATATGACACATAGTCACAGTTATCAGCCAGAATTACAATTATTTTTTAATGCTATTAGTGGGAGAGGCTTTTGATTATTAATTTTATTAAGTTTTTCAATATTAGTATTAATAACTTTTTTAAATAGACTGTAAACCTAACCGTATCTAACGATAGACGGACTCCACCACTAAATCCAATAAAATAATATTTATCTTATTAGTTCTTCATTAGTTGGAGTTTTCTCGTGCTGGCGACACGTCGCAGTATCGTCCAGCACCTACACTGGGAATGTCTTCTGGGAATATTGTATCATCATACATTATGATTTTATGTACCTATATAGGTAGAAGAAGCAGCATAGATACAGATCCAGCTCTTAAATAAGTTATCATATTTTGTTAGCGTAGTATAAAAAATCTAACGGTTCGAAATTTATTTCAAAACTGACATGCTGGGATGGATGCTCAGAACATTTTAAGCTAAATGTTCACAACATGCCAACAGTCTGTGGCGGGATCGATTCGGTTATAAACATCATATAAAAGGATATACATAATTATGTATTTGTATTTTGTGAAAAATTTGTTTCACATTTCACTAATTTTCTCTGAACATCCTACAATATGTAAACAAAAACAAAATCGCGTCGAATGAAGCCGTGAAACATAATTAATGATCAAACGAACTTACCAAGTGAAGTTCGATCACAATTATGTGAACGGCTTCATTCGACGCGATTAATATATACACCCTCCCATAAATAGCTTAGCTAAGTAACCTACTTAGTACTTATATACAATGTATATAAATGCCCTAACCCTAATAATGAAATGTGAAATTGATAATTGGTAATCATAATCAATTTATGGGTAATTTTTTCCATTACCGGTCACAAAATAAGTAGTTACAGTGCCACAAGTTTAAGTTGGCGGTGGCGATTTGAGGAACTAAATCGGCAATCTTGAAAATTTACTTTGACACTTCCGGGTTCATAGTAAACATCGTTGCGAATATTTTTGCTACTATTATATTTGCTACTGTGCTATCATCATGCCTAAAGTGATAAAAAGTGGTACAAGAGAAGCAGTTATAAAAGTACACAGTGGCGCACAGCCGCGCCAAGTTATACTTGCCGGACTGTAGTAAAACTATTGCTCTAAACAGAATGAAGTTCGACCGGCCGATGGCTCCCCTCTGGGCTCTGAAGTGAGGTGGGGGTACGATAGTAACGAACTTAACGACTATGGACGATCTCTAGTGTTACCAGAATAAAAAACTTTGAAAGCGGGGAATAAAATCTCTAAACAATCCGTGTTGAGGGCCAGTACGTGAGACACAACTACAATATGTAAACAAAAACAAAATCGCGTCGAATGAAGCCGTTCACATAATTGTGATCGAACTTCACTTGGTAAGTTCGTTTGATCATTAAGTATATCCGCCTTATTAATAAGCCAGAGGTTCCGGGTTCGATTCCCGGCCGGGCAGATGTTTGAATGATGAATTTAAATATTTGTTATGGGTCTGGGTGTTAGTTGTCTTTGCCATTATAAAAACGTCAGCAATAAAACTGACTTTTAGACGTAGGCTGATAGCCGTCGCTGTTTTATTTATTTGTAAAGATTTATAAGTTTTTGTCAACAATGTAATGGGCACTATGCTTTTATACAAACTATTAAAAACCCGGACGTAAGACGGTGAATAGCGATATTGTAACCGGTGAGTGGTTGTGGTTGTAAATGTACACAATTTTGAAAATGTATCCTAAAAGGGTTAAAATAGGGAGTGGAAGTTGGTACGGAAATTCGTTACTTTTATTATATTTGAGAATCCCAACCTCGGTCCCAAGCCCTAAACCGCTAAACCATTTATCGTAGTTGTATATAATCAAGGTTAAAACATATATAACATAATGTACCTACTTATATAATTTGTTCGAGTTTCTACGTAAGGCCCTGGCCACGGGACATTCGCCGATGCGAATATTCGCGCGGTGCGAACGGCGAAGCGTCTAGCGACTGAAATAAACTCATAGCAATGTACTAAGTACAGGCGGTAAGTCTCCGCGCAAACGGGTCACCGACCACAGCCACTGGCAGCCAGTGGCAAGCTGTTTGACACGCTTTTTCATACATTATGTAGGGACTCGCCACACAGGTGTGGCCGGACGCGGCCACTCGCCACCGCTGTGGCCGCGACTCGCCACTCAAGACGCCGAAACGCGCCACCGCGTAGTTATTCGCTGGGCGTCCTACGTATCTTACGTACTATTGAGCACGAAGCGTCAATGTGTCAAATCCAACACTTTTGCAAAGGTAGCGGTGGGGCGCGACCGCCACCGGTAGCTGTGGTCGGTGGCCCGTTTGCGCGGAGCCTAAGAATGTTAATTCTGATTGATTAGGATAATTAAAAAACTTGACGTTGCAATTAAATCAACGCTCAATCACATTACAAACTTCACAATTAATCATTCTTTGAAAAACATTTCCGGATGTGATCAAAACTAATAACATAATTGGGGTGTCCCACTCTAGGTAGTACGAGGACTAGAGTTGAAACTACTCGCGATACTCTGGAGTATCGCGAGTAGTTAGTATAATTAAACCAAACTGTGCTAAAACTACGTCAGCTTTCATGATGAAATGAACATTCTAATTAATGTAGTACATCCTAATGACTAGTGCATCTACAGAAATAAAATAATAATCATTCCACTAATGGAAAGCTACGCTATCACTGAGTACTGAGTGTACCTATATAGGTACTATCCTATCCTACTAATACGAGTATTATAAACGCGAAAGTCTGTGAGTATGTTTGTTGCTCTTTCACGCAAAAAAAGGCTTAACAGACTTACATGAAATTTGGAATGAAGGTTAGGTATTCATGGTCTGGATTAACACAGGCTACTTTTTATCCCGGAAAACGCGGATGAAACCGGGCGGTGCAGTTAGGTATTCATAATTTCACTAACTCCGCTAACCCCATCAACATCGCCCAACTATTCCCTGTAATCTGATTCCGGAAATAGTTCCGAAATCCGCACTATCGCGAAGTATCCACGTTACTTCCCAACAGCCTGCAAGCAAACAAGATTACAAACTTGTTTACTTGTACATTATGCGTATCATACAATTAAACGTATAAATCTGTTGGACAGTCAAATTAGCTTGAAAACATTGCTTGGAAATATGAGTCTAGTAAACAAGTTACGGAAAAGTTTCCGATGTTTATTTTCCTATCCACTTTAGAAGTATCATCATCATCATCATCGTCAGCCCGTTATCGCTCACTGCTGAGTATAGGCCTCTTTTCTTGTACGCCACTCATCCCGGTCTTGGGCCAATCTTGTCCAGGTTCGACCCGCGATTTGCGTATTCATATTTGGTATTAGAAGTATAGACAAAGTAATTTAATCGTCATGAGTTCAAAGCTTATAGGTAAATACTCCAGACTAAGTGCACAGATTACTTAAATAGTTACTATGGTTTCGTCTTTTTTTTGTTCGGATATTTTAAGCGCGTGTTTATTAATATAAATCTTTAATTGCTTAACAGTTGACTACTAATACAACACAGCGGTAAAAGACAAAGTATGTTTTTATACAAACCAAGATTTCTAGAAACAAAGACAAATACGAGTATATTTTTCTTCTTTTTTTGGTTCAAAAATACGTAGTGATATTTTGACCATATTTTGTCCTCCAACTTACTTACTGAAATCTGTTACTTTACTGAAATCTCAAATCGTGATGTAGCATTATTGTTTTAAACTTAGTGCAATTAAGATCCCGGATATCTTGGAGATGAACCTACCGTCTGAGCGGCAGTTAATAGATAAGTGAACCGAACCGAGGTCGAGCCACGCTTCGCGGCAAATCCTATAACATTATATATACATTGACTACGCGACTTTACCCCTAATCTGGATTCTAAGGCCCGTTCCGAATATTTATGTCACGATCATGGATCCCATAATACTCCGTAAATGCAATTTTACGTCAGATTAAAATCATTCAGGAAGGGCTTTGTGTATTCTAAATAGGAAATTTGTATTTAATTAATTTCTGACTTCATTCCAAGGCTAATTTTTGACTTTATCCTTGGATATTTTAAGTGAAGTTTGTGTTTTTGTTGCGGATCGGATCATAAAAAGCGTTCTTTAAGTTGGATCCAATTTTATCGACAGATTTTCGTCTAAAAGTACTTAATTTATATTTTCTCCTGTTATCATAAAATTTGTTTTCAATCGTAATTCACGAGGAATTTTTGCCCTAAAATGTATTTTCACCTCTGTAAGAATTTTAAGGTTTAATTGGATTACAATGGATTGCTGAAGTTAGTTAAATATCCATCTATTAATTCTGAAGCCTTATTTTTTGCGTTCTTTGTTAATTAATACTAGTTTTAAACTAAGGAGATAAAAAAATCAAGACCACAACTTTTTGGTTAATTTGCGTAAAATTTGGAATCTAAAGTCGTGTAACAAAATACAACCCTAAAACAAAAGTAATTATTAAATTTTAACCGTAATAAAAAAATATATTAGACGAGCGATAAAAAAGGTTCCTTCTGTAACAAAAATTCTACTTCCTGGATTATTTGCCACCCTTTTGTTGGTCACTTGGTGTAAACTGTAAAAAGTTTATCTATCTGTTTGCAGACCGGTTTAGTAGCGTACTTCCGCATCTTCTTTATTCTTTTGCAATATCCGCTCAAAGATGTTATATTTCCGCTAAATGGTTTGCGCCCCCTAGTTATATCCTTTGGCGTAAAAGGAAACGTTTTGGACGGAAATGCCGATACCTAACATAATTATATTTATTTACGATGGCAAACGTAAGTCGGTTCATGATTAAAAGATTTTTGCGGCGAAACTGTAAGACTATGGCTGTCACAGTGACTTCTAGAGGTTGAAAGTTTTACCGATTTACCACTAACCTTGTTTAAATAAACCGTTTAACAGATTGCTCTTAGCGATATAGGCGCTACTTTGTACAATTTTTTTAAATGAAAAAAAAAAAAAAAAAAGTAAAAAAAAAAAAAAAGGAAAAAAAAATTAAATGAAAAAGGACAATGGTCCTTTTAATTTCTGATGTTAACAATAATTGGTTTATCTATCCATCAATAAGTAGTAAGTATTTATCTTACTATGGAAATTAACGTGGCTTTGAAACATTTTGTTGAAGATCACCGAATGTGATCGAAAGGGTAGGTATGCTAAACCGAAAAAGGCTCATTTCATCATCATTTTAAACAACTTTTACTATGAGTCCTTTTCGGCTTACCATGCCCTTTCTGTAATCACTCACATTATACAAATCCCAATCTAACTGTATTCCAAAACAAGAAATATAATCTATTGAATCGTGTCAGTTAATAAAATTTCTCAGAACATCCTCTAGCTGTGACATTTATCTTTGTAAACACTTACTTTTACAATTATCGGAAAAGTAAACCCATATTTTAATTTAGTCCGACTTTGTGAACTTTGGCTTTTGGCATTGAGTTCAAAGTAAAGCCGGTTTAACGTAAAAGTTTTTCTCGATATCATTTTAACAGTAATAGGTTGATTACACGTAACGAGAACAGTGGCGAGACAGTAAATAGCATACTCGGCCGAGCAGCCAAATCATGATCCAAATGACTGTCTCGCCTTATCAAACTGTTTGTACAAACCGAGTACTCCGCCGAGGGCACTGTCTCGCCGCTGCTGTACTCGTTACGTGTAATGAACCCATAAGATTCATTAAAATGTCTCGAGTCGTTGGATAAAGACGTTGTTTGGTAACCTTTACTTTAGACGTGACCAAGTACTCGGAAAACCTAAAAACAAACCTAAGCTTTACCTAGACTTTCGTGATTAATTAGCGTTTCTGGGAGACGGTACGAGTAACGAAGTCCCAGAAAAGTAATCAATTTTAAATTGTTTTATCTATACTAATATTAATCTATACTAATATTATAAAGAGGAAAGATTTGTATTTTTGTATTTTTGGATGTTTGTGTGGAATAAACTCAAAAACTACTGGACCGATTTCAATAATTCTTTCACCATTCGAATGCTACATTATCCTAAAGTAACATAGGCTATTTTTTTTTTTTTTTTTTATCCACAGCAAAGCGTGGCAGGGAACAGCTAGGTTATTATATACATATACTCGTATGTATGCTAGGTATTTATTTTTTTATGGGCCTCTGTAACTTGCATTGTATGTAGGTTATATTGCCAGAAATAAACGCATTATTACTTGTATTATTAATGGACGACCCCTAGGTGGGTGAAAATATCTCTTCTCTCGCCGCAATAAAACATGAGAGTGAAACAGGTCGGAGCTCGTATTTTGTCCCCTCGTGGGTCTTACGGGAGCACTAGTTGCGTGCCTGTTGTTATGGTTTTGAAGTCGATACATTGCAGTGCTTTATGGCGCATTAGTTATGTATCCTGTCGTTGTCAATTTGATGTCAATATACTATACTAGCGACCTGCCCCGGCTTTGCACGGGTATAAAATATAGCTTATGTTACTCAGGGATAATGTAGCAATCTAATGGTGAACGAATTTTTGAAATCGGTCCAGTAGTTTTTGTGTTTATTCAACACAAACATACAAAAATACAAATCTTTCCTCTTTATAATATTAGTATAGATTACTACTAGGTATACTGCTACGTAGGAAGTCCCGCAATCTTTATATCCTACTTCCTACTATCCTTCCTACTAATATTATAAACGCGGAAGTTTGTTAGAATGTATGTTTGTTACTTTTTCACGCAAAAAAGGCTGAACGGATATACATGAAATATGGAATGATGGTTGTTCAAGGTCATTAACACAAAGGCTACTTTTTATCCCGGAAAACGCGGGTGAAACCGCAGGGCGCAGCTAGCTTATAATAAATTGCCTGATGAAATAGTGCACTTCCACAGCTTCCACTGCAATATTTAAAACTAATCTTAAACTCTGGTTGCTCGAACATCCTTTTCACGACCTTGATGAATATAAAGGATCGACATGTTAATTATAATTATTCTAATCTAGTGACTGACCAATTAATTATTTTTTCCCTGACTGGTAGCAATGCTATAGGTAAATAAATATTTAATTTCATTAATAAATAGTACTCGTTCGCGTTTCTCGGCAAACGTAGAGTCTAGCGCCCTGCGGCTAAGTGGAGCGACGACCTGCGTAAGGCGGCAAGTATCAAGTGTATGCAGCAGGAAGAAAAAGATTTTGCATCTTAATTTTTTTTTAATTTCTGAGTTTAAATTCATAATTTTTTTCGGTTTAATGTAACTGAAAAAAAAAAATACTTCCTCTGTTCTGGATATCAGATCTAAGCCAGCATAAAACAGAAAAAAGAGAGCTGAGTAAATACTCTGAAATATTAACTCCACAAACCCTAATCCATAAAGAAACAATTCATAGGTCACATCTAGTTCAAATACAATCGAAAGCGATTACGAAATTGCTTTTCTGAAAATGTTTGCTGATATCGTCGAGACAGCGACAGCCCGACATAAAACAAAGAACATTTAGTCTTAACTTAAATTCTTTAGTTTTCTTTACGAAATAATGTACTTTCTAATTGGCTATGCCTTTTTAAACCCCGCCGTAAACAAAGGGATGATATAAGCAATTATGTGTCTATCTGTGGCATCGTAGCTCCAAAACGGCTGATGTGGTTTTCATTTAATTTATTTTGAATAAAAAGTGATTTTATTAATCTCGTTTTCAGCTATGTTATTAAAACAATAAAACTCTCAGAAGATCTGCCTTTTGATATGGGTCTGTTTGACGTGACAACGTCTAATAAATCGATGAACGCCGGATACACGCACGAAATAGTGTCCCGTTACGCTCATTGTGAGCTCACGATCGGAGCGAGAACAGTATGCAATCATTTCATCAATGTTTTGTTACGACGTTGTCACGTTAAACTATCGTCCGTAAACCGACTTTAAAGACAACCATTTTTTTTATTTAGTTTTCATTTTCACTCTTGTTTATTAGTGTTGAAATATTACCCTCTAATCTGAACTACAGATATGCGAACACAACATATAATACAGACAGGAGTAGATTAATCCTCCCTTCAGATACCAGGATACCATCAATAAAAGAGGAAAGCCTGCGCGTAATAGAAAGCGTTCGTATAATGCGTTCGAATAATTACCCACTTTCGGCTAATCACAGGGATGAGTTGAGTATAGCCGTTCCAGATATCATTCACTCGTTCCAATTCCAGACAGGAATTATTACCGGATTTACGTCAATAACTTACTACCAATAACACCGAAAGCTTTTATGATAACTTTTGATTGAAACCGAACTAGATTGTCAACAAAACATTTTGAATTATTAACGTATCTCTTGACCGTGATTTAGCCAAGTTGGGAGTGATTTAGCTGATGATTAGCGTATTTGTGACGCCTCCAGTGTTACAGGTATCTTTAAGCGACGGTGATCGCTTACCTTCAGGCCGCCCGATTGCTTGTCTGCCACTTATGGCATGAAAAAAAGGTTTTTTTTACTATCATAAAAAACTTGGTTGTTGTTAATTCTCTATTAATAAAATTAGCATTATTACCAACTAAAAAGCTATGTAAGAATAAAATGTGTTTGAACACAAACTTTAGTAGGTATAAAGTTTGGTAGTTTCAAATTGTATCTTTACTTTCTTGCAAACTCCAATATATTTTATTTTACGTCTGAGAATATATTTATTCTCAGTTTAGTCAACGCTTTTTCATCTTACAATATAATTTACTTGTAAAAACAAACTTTAACTAAACTGTAACTTTAAGGATATTCAAGGGTATTCTTATTTCTTTGTTAAACTCACATTACAAAATACCCAAAATACAGTATATTATAACATTATATATTATAACATAAATACAATTTTGAATCATACCTGTAATACCTAAAATGAATACAATATATACAGCCGTACCTAACACCTAAATGAATATAATACACCTTGTATCGTAACTAATTCTAAATTATCATTTGTTACAGGAAAACATTTCGCTGAAAACTGACTACACATCGGCAAATCGAATCCGCTAAACCGTGTATTTCAAAAGTAAATTACGAACGTTTCATAGTAAACAGCATTGAAATTGAAAACTAAACCTATTTTTCAATAGAGGTTTTCCGTGAAAAGGATAGTGATATCGCTATATCTCTACCCCAGCTTTACATGGTTTGTGAACAATGCATTCAAGCTTTATCAATGCCGTAACTGGAAATGTAGAAATATAAATCAAAATGGATTCCAGCAACTTCGAATATGTTTTCAAAAGCGATTTGAAATCAATATTGGACTTGCTTAGTTGTCTAAAGCTCTAACTTTCCAAATAAAATGGATATGATGGTTAATATCAGCTTGGAAAGGGAGAAATTTTATGCGAGCGACGATTTCAAGAATTTCGGCAGATCGGACGACGTCGAGGTAAGGGCCGGACACTTTTGTAATATAATTACGCTTAGAAATTTACAATTTTGTGTACACTTAGAGATACTTTAATTATGGATAACTTAATAATATGGTTTTTATTCTAGATAATGCTTTCCGTAGTACTTACCTATCGAAACCTAATTATAATCTCTGTCTGGTTTGGGAAACTTTGTTCGGCTTTTGGCGTCTTTTTTGTTAGCGACCACTTAAATACCTAGTTACTATTATTTTATAGGCCTACACCACATCATATAATATAACCAGCGCCCTTTGCTCGCAGTCATAGTGGATATATCACTTTGAAGTTTCGTAGATGATTCGGTTTTATCATCAAAGTAAACAAGATAGTTAAGTTGAGGTTTTGAAGTTTAAGGTTTAAGGTTTTGCGTCGTGTAAGCACCCGACGCAAAAAGAAAGGCGTCATAAGTTTTCCGTGCGTATTTGTGGCATCATAGCATCTACGAGTAAGAGATGTAGTGTATTGTAGTGGTAGGGCTCTTTTGCAGAGCCCGCCTGGGGAAGTACCACACCTTTGCCAGTTATTCCACCGCCAAGCAGTAATGTGCAAACATTACTGTGTTCCGGTTGGAAGGGCATTGTTTCCAGTGAAATTACAGGGCAAATGGGAGATTAAACAACTTATATCTCAGGGTGACGAGCGCAGTGCTGTGCCGCGCAGGGTCTTGAATTCTGCGAGTTCAAAATTCTGGGTGGCGCAGACCTGTTATGGGCAAACGTGACGTTTAATATCAGGCGAGCGATTTGCTCGTCTCGTCACTCAATTACATAAAAAAAAAAAAAAGACAGAACCGATTTCTATTTGGTTTTGTATTTTTTTTCAAACTCTTTAAAATTTAATAAATGATAGTGTTCTTAGCTCTTAGCTCTTTAAGAAAATCTGTTCTGTTTAGTCGTTTGAAGATTTATTAGTTCTTTTCTAGTCGGGGTTTTAAATTTAAATTAAATCACTTGGTTCTAGAAATAAAATTACTGTTGATCGCTGGCATTAATTGTCTGCGGTTGTAATAGCTAACTAAGCCAAAATACACAGCCCAGGCTATGAATAATCTAACCCTATTATATCCAATTTCGTCAAATATTAACGACAGCTTTTTTGATGTAATTAATATCTACAAAATATTTTAAATGTCTAAAAACCGTTCACTGATTGATGGAGTTAATTTTTCATGATGGATTTATCAAAATTTCAAAAAGGCTCAACTAATTTTGAACACTTGGAACGAGTTTGATAAAGTGCCAGATTGTTTTGAATAAAGAAGCTTTAACTTTCTTGTTTACACTGTCTTTGAGATTTTTTATTTGTCAAATTAAACACTTGACAAAAACAAGAATAACACGTTTTCTTGGAGAATACTGGAAAGTTCTTAAGGTTATGAGGTACTATAACCGTCTGAAAATTTTAAATCATCATGAGGTCGTAATTGCCCACTGCTGAACCTCTCTTACTGTACAGTATATACACTATTCATTTCGGTGCCACACCAAGCTTGCCCAGATTCGATTTGCAATTTTTACAGCCCGACTAGCTTTTACATGCAGCTTCGGTCGCATTGATTTTTTTTAAATAAAAAGTGTCCTATGTTACATCTAATACCTCCAAGAATATATCTACGAAGTTTCATGATGATCGGTTTAGTAGTTTTCGCGTGAAAGCGTAACAAACAAACTTACATTCACATTTATAATACATACTAGCTGACTCGACAGACGTTGTCCTGTCTTAACGATGACTATTTAATTCGAATTGGTAAAAAAAGCCATTGCGTCAATTCTATGTCAAATGTCAAGAGTTACATTAAAAAAGTTTACATTGTCCAAAGCGCTAAAGTTAAATTATGGATTAAGTATTTTTAAATTTTCTAATTTTTCATGTTTTTTTACATGAGATGAGATGTGAGCTATCCTATTTCCTAAGTTAGATCGAACTGCACACGGTGTGCAAATTTGATTGAAATCGGTTAAGTAGTTTAGGAGTCTATAGCGGACAAACATCGTGACACGTAATTTATATATATTAAGATAAGATTAGTAGGGATTTTGAAATTGTTTTTTTTTTAACTATTCCGTCTCCTGGAAAAGATCGTTCTTAGCGATGAGTGCGCCAGTTGTTGGCATTTTTAACCTTTTGCTTGTAATTTCTCGTGTGAACTGTGAACAATAAAGAGTTTACCTATCCACTATAGCTGTACCACGCGGTTTTACCCACGCGTTAATGAAAAATGGTTAGGTATGTTAAAAACTACATATGTTATAACTCGGGGCATAAGCTTTCCCTATCTATTCAAAATGTTATCAAAATCGGTTTAATATTTACGAAGATATGTGATAACAAACATTTACACACGCACACAAACTCTCGCATTTATAATATTAGTAGGAACTATCTATTAACATTTTACGATTGCAAAATACTATTAGTATTTTGCAATAATTAGATTAGTATTAGTATTTTGCAAATAAATTGTTATCGAATGTCGTATTCATCATTTCAAGATTTGAATTTCAATTTGAGTCGATATAAACGTTATACTAATGCGCGTGTGTATCGATACACATGCGCGTTAGCACGGCGTTTGTATCGATACAAACGACAACAAACTGCTCTGTAGGAAAAAGCGCGTTTAAAAAAACGTGGTGTGTGTGCACAGGCCCTAAGTACATTCCATTATTACAAGATAGTAAAAGAGAAACAAAATTCACACACTAAAAACGCTAAGTAATATGTATTAAGCCGGCGACTGACCTGAGCATTTTGCCGTAACGTAGCATTCGAAGCGAGCGTGGTGGAGCACGCGGCGCTATGAGTGAACGGATCGGCTCGCTGTACTGACCTGCAACATTTCGTCCTATCGTAACCGTTACGTTACGAGGAAATGTTACAGGTCAGTCGCCGGCTTTATTCTGTTAATGAAATGCACACGAGTAGGTTGTCGCGCACACTCTACACCAACTTTATAGAGCGAATTTAAGACTACCCTCATCAACGTTGCCGGCTTGTTCGCTCAGTTGTTATAAAATTAGCAGTTTCAAACCTTTGTGATATACTTTGTTATGTCCCACACGCTAATATGAAATTCTAGAGTATTTACATAATTAATTTACTTACTTTAGTAAATTGCTTTAGGTACCAGTGAACTCAACTAAAATTCTAATACTTAAAAAAATACTAATATTTTATTAATGGTCCTAAAAGGGAAATTCTTCTAAATTATGCTCCTTTAGCTAACTATTGTCAAAATAAAAATACACTGATCAGAGTTGTTCAGAGTAATTCTTACAATGTTAGAAAAAAATATTGAGGAAAGTAAGTGTCAAGAAAGTTTTATTATATTATAGAGTTTAAGCTATATTTCCGAAAATAAGCCTGCGAGGGATTTCGAATTACAAAAACACGTTTCGTTGCCTTGTTAACGTTGTTAAACAACTTTGTTAGAAACTTTTTGCCTCCGCTTACTTGATTATTATCATTTTCTGGTAGCACCATATGTTGTAGGTATTGAGAAGGCTTAATGCAACAGCTCTCAGAGCTTAAGATGCCTTACAATCGTTAATAACTACGAGTACATCTCAGACGTAAAATTAAACTAACAAAGTACAAAGTAACCCTCACCTATCTTCTTTCTATCTATCTTACATACGAGTATAAAAATTAAAAATTAAAAAAATTAAAATTTGTTTATTTGTCAGAAAAAAAAAATGTTACAGAATTGTGTATGGACCCTGAATCTTGCACTAGGTGAGTCCTGTGTCGCAAGATTCAGTGTCTTCCATCGTCGATGAAGTTATTAAAACTAGACAGGATAAACAATCTTATTAATAAGTACTATTTACAAGTTCAAATACAACAATCTCAAGGTAGTGTCTTGCTTCAATTGGCTTAGGGTATGAGAATGTATAAAATGTGTATATATAAATGTAAATGTTTGATTTTGGGTTATTTACTAATGATTAGGTGTATGTTAGTTTGTGTGAGTGGGTGTAGTTGAAGTAGTGTGTAGGTGAGTGAGTGAGGGAATGAGACGAGTGAGACGAGTGAGTGAGATTAACGTGTGGTAAGGTGGAGTAAGTGAGGTTAATAAGAATATTGTAACAATTATATAAGTTTTTATTTATATATTTTTACGACAAATTGTTGGGAAATTTACTACAGTAGTCACTCAATCAGAATGTTTTACTTAAAGCGGTAAGTTATTATTTCGCAGTTTTATTGATAATTGTAATTGTAAGGGGCCTGATTCCCCACAAGCTGGTGATTACAGATATTCTAACATGGGTTGCGTAAAGAAAAGAAGAGGTGGTCATTTATTGCAATCAATATGAGAGGTCGAGCCAGCAAGTGCGGAGAAGCAAGCCCCTTAGGGTCATTTGGTAATTAACAATATATTTTCCGTAGCACATTGGTCCAAAGAGGTTAGCCATCTCGTGACTTTACGTTTACACACAAAACGTGATGTTTGTAATAAGCTAAGAGAGCTATCGAGGTGCTGATATAGGAGCGGGCCCTTGAAGTAGTAGGAACGTTGAGCGAACGTAGTCCTAGTGAGGGAAATCTTCCAAACATTGCGACGTGCTGACCTTGTGGGTGGGATGATTGTACTTAAGGCCGTCCTATGGAAACGCAGAATCACCGCGAGAATGTATAGTTGGCGAACCGTTAAGTGTCTTGTGTCATTGTATAATTGGACTGTGGGGTATAAATAAGGCTTCTTATAAGCAACTTTAAGAATGAACCTCTGAGCGCGTTCGATTTTCATGAAGAGGGTTTTATTTGCAGATCCCCAACAGACTATGCAGTAGCTAAGTATGGATTGGCAGAAACCGTGGTATACAATTTTGAGAGTATTGGGATCTGCCACTGAACCTAATCTTTTAAAGATATGAGACATTTTACGAAGTCGAGCACATAAGTTGTTAATGTGGCATTCCCAATTAAGCCGGTGATCAATGGCGACACCCAGGTATTTTACATTATTAACGCGCGTTAGCTCCGGACAACGACATGGCTGGTTGGAGTGTGGATGACATATATGAAGTTTAAGATTTATTTTACTTGGACAGGTCCGCTGGGTGATACAAAAAGTAATGTACTTTGTTTTGGTCGCATTAAGTGACAGCAAGTTACGTTGCAACCAATGAGCTACCTCCGATAATCCCTGTTGAGCCGCGGCTGCTACCTCGTTCCAGTTTTTGCATGTGAAAAATGAAATGTTCGTTTGTCTCGTAAAACTCGAGAGCGACTGGACCGATTTGAACATTTTTTTTTGTTTTGTTCGCTCAAATACAGGAAAGGTTTAAAAACAAAAAAAAAAACAGCGAGTGAAACCGCCAGGCGCAGCTACTTCTGAAATAAATATACCTATAGAGTTTGACCTCTAACAGTTTGGTCAAAATAATTTCATTAAATGAAGTAGTTCCTAAGATATTTTAATTCCTGGAATTTATAATAGTTCAGTAAAACTAAGCCTAGGCAAGATAAAAAAAATATTATTATAAATAAATATAATAAAAAAAAAAAAAAAAATTAATTTTTAGTATATTTTAATTTAATCTAGGTATTTCATCTATTTTATCTTTTTTTTTATTTATTTTTTTTTTTTGATTAAGGCAAATATTTTACCATAATCGAAACTAAGTATCACTTGACATAATGACACTTGCGACTTTATTTTAAAAGCTTTTATTCACCTTGCAATATGTCATTGTGATCGTTAACTAGGTAGGTATAATTTATGTTTGTTCGGGTGGAATCTTGCAACTCAATTTCAAACCACTTCCCGATATCCGATCGAGCTGAAATTTGGCATACATGTGTAACTCCAATCACAATGCAAGTAAAAGCTTATTTTGAAAAGTATTTTGAATGTGGATTAAAATTATTTCATTTTCTAATCGCCTCTTCTAAAATGGTTAGGTGTATTTTTTTTATTCAATTATAGGCTTGCGTTTCGTTTTACGTTCTTTTCTGTAAAATTATGATTAGCAGTTTAGAAATTATGGTGGAACAGAATAATTAGACATACATACCGATCAAAACCATAACCCTTTTATCGCCGTGGTTGAGTAAAATTACAAAAACTTTTGTTACGGTTCAGTTATTGACAGAGGCTTTTATCCAGACAAATAAATATTGAGTGGAAAGAATACTTGGCTCATAAAATTACGTTATAAAACCGATAGACGGAAGAAAGCACTATTCAGATTTTATCTCTTATTTTCAATGAAGTTTAATACTACTTCAATATTTTTAAATCGGCAGTTTGCAGAATGAGAAAAGTTTCATCGGGTGAAAAGGTTCTGTGGTTATATAACAGTTTCAAGTATTTATCGCTATTCATAATAATGGCTAGTATTTCTCTTTAACTATCCGTATCTGTACCTACTAATATTTATGAAACAATTTGTTTTTTTTGGGCTTATATCATTCTTTCTCGCTTTGATTAAAAAAACAATGGGTATCGCGATCAGCGCTAGAAAATATCAGAGCAAAACAAAAGTTAATTAAATAAACAAAGTAACATTTCAGTGTTTTATGTATTTTGGTCTCTAAGAACCACGTGCTTAAATTATTTTGTCTGCATTATAAAATGTATTCTTATTGATGTAGTATCAATTTCCATCTCTTTGGATCAACTTGTTTCTTGGCTCATAATAGACCTTTTTTTTTTTTTTGGGGGGTGGGAAATCATCAAATGACCCCTCCCACTCTTTGGGCAGAGCGGAAGGGAGTGTCAGACTTCTACTGACCAAAAACCACCCATGTTCCTTCTACGCCCTTGTGACGCCGAGGCCGCGGTAACTTCTACCCGCAGCCCCGACGGGCATGGGCCCTTTCGGGCCCCTTCCATGTTGCTGACATCTCTTTGAGGCGCGCGTGGAACACGAACGCGCCGTCGACACGGCCTGTGTCGTCATAAGACGGACGGACAGCGAGCTAGCCCAATAGCTCACCGTCCACAGGCCCGCGTCTACGGTGGCCGGAGGTCGTCACGTGACCCCCGACGCCCGGAGCGCCTCCCACGGCGGCGGCTGGGACGAGAGGTTCTCTCCCTCTCACGTTCCGCCACCTCCTTCGCTAGCATCACTGCTTCGCAGAAGGAGGCGACGGCGTCCCATTCCTCCTCGCCCCGGACCATGGCTTGCACCAGGGCCGGACGCGAGAGATCGCCGCCGCCGATCGCCGCTACGAGAACACGGCGGGGCTCCACCCAAGCGGGGCAGACCTCCACGGTGTGCTCCACCGTGTCCTCCGGCCGATCCTCACAGTGGTTGCATCCGGGCGTTTCCTCCCGCCTGATTCGGTGCAGGTACCTCCCGAAACAACCATGTCCGGTGAGAACCTGCGTCAGACGGAAGGTAAGGGCGCCGTGGCGCCTCTCAAGCCACTCCTCAAAGAGGGGACTTACCGCCACTATTGTGGCGTGCCCTCTCATAATGGACCTAGAAATTAAATCAGTTTCTTTAGCCGATACGGGAATAACCGTGGGCGCAGCTAGTCATGTGGTTAATACATACGAAAATGTTCTCTTTGTCATACTAAATAATTCATCCTAAATGTAGATTACGAGTAGGTACATCTTGTTTATTTCGCATCTCTTTCTATAGAAACCAGCGATGCAAAAATGATTAATCATTAACGCTTGCCAAACAGGCACTTTTGTTATTTACCCGTGTGGAAATTAAGTAATGTTCTTTCTTTCTCTTTCCCTTTATTTTCATGAACAAAAGTAAATAAACATTGGGTAAAGGCTGACTAGCCACTACACAACAGATACTAAAGAGTCCAGCTCTTACACATCAAGATATCTCAACTTAGAGAGTCACTTAAAATGGTACCAAGCTTTTGTTGTAATTTAACATATAATTTTTTTAATTTTAATGGGACTACCATGACAATTAGGTACAAAAAACCCAGAATCGAAATAGATTTTAAAAACAGAACCATCGTTGCTCGGTTCCATAGAGAGTGGGACGCCTATTATCAAGAGGATCGCCTTAGTTGAATGCATAGTTTTGTTTACAGTTATTTTTAGAAATAATCATAGATTATGTCACAATAAATTGATTTAAATCCTCGTTTTAGATATTCAACATTACAAAATCGTGTATTCTTCAATGGACGTTTGAATGGAGTGACGACTAACTTGTTCAACCTTAAGACCAGTTGATGCCCTAAACTTTGAACCCGGCGCAATGTTGCTCGGCTTTTGGCTTCGTAAGTTTGAGCTTGAAACCGAAACTCGGTTCGGAAACTCGGGGAAAGTTTATTGTGGCTCATGCCCAGGACACCCCAGGATTTACACATATACAATACAGGATCAATTCTAAAACACTGAAGAACAACTACAAACAACTTTCTATGCTACTTTTATTGGCCTTGAACAAAATGTTGTGAGCTGTATTTTTGTGAATTTTCAAAAGTCTTAGGACGAAAGTTGTTTTGGTCAATGCATAGAAATAGTATGTAAAGGTCTTCAGCGTTTAAGAGTTGACCCTATATGTGTATACTTTTTACCCCACAAAATTGACGGTTCTCGCAAAACCGCAAGGCATAGCTAGTATAATTTTTATAAATATAAAAAAATATTATAAATATAAAAAGGCTGACCTAAATCCGACGATTAAGCGTGTCTGGAACATTCTCCGCCGGAGCTTGTTACGTCGGTGTCAATTACTGAAAATCCCGTTGGCAAAAATGCACATGAGTAGCCCAATTTTTCTGGGTGAAATGGGATAAATTGACAGTAAGGATTACAAGAATGACTTTGTGAAAATGATTTCGTAGAGCTTAATTGCTTGTGGCCCATATTCGAATCCAGGCCGATCGAAAATGGAGTGGTTCGTATTTAAACGTGATAAGAAGTATTTTGCTGAATTTGAAGCTCATCCCAGAAACTTAGAGACTCAGAATTAAACGGAAAAACCTTTTGAGAATTGTAAAATATGTAATGATAACACAATATAGAAGCGATCGGCATTGAAATAACTTTTTACTAATAATAGTGAAATGTGTCCTAAAGTACATAATGTACTACTTAGTGAAGCTTGGCAAACACCACTCTGTAGTTTTGCGCTAGGGATAAGACATCTACAATCGATTATTTATTCGATTCCCTAAATAGATTTTGAGCATGTCTATTCGATTATCAGATTTATTGTGGTTTTATTGCAAACTAGCTGCGCCCCGCGGTTTCACCCGCTGTCCTGCAAGAATAGCGGAAAGCCGTTCAATTTTCTGGGGTAAAAAGTAATCTACATATTACCTAGGGCTTAAGCTACCTTCATACCAAATTTCGTCAAAATCTGTTTAGCTGTTAAATTGTTAAATCAAATTGTCATCCATACGTCCATTACATAGCTGTCATTTGCGCAAAGAGTATAATAAGTCGTTTTGTTATTCCAAGTCTGATTCTTTTTTGTTATACCTCGTTTGATAGTGACTGATGTTTTATGTCAATTCACACTTGAATGCTATCGAATTTATTTAATAGAAATAAATAGTATAATAGGAATAAATAGTATAATAGGAATAAATAGTATCCTATGTGCGTTTCCTGGCTCTAAGCTACCTCCTCACCAATTTTCAGCCATATCGGTAAAGCCGTTCTTGAGTTATAAGTAGTGTAACTAACACGACTTTCTTTTATATATATAGATTAATATTTAAAAAGCGAATCAATTTATTTTCTTCTATTACTTTTATGAGGCGAAGCTATCACAAAACCAGCTATTGTGTACCTATATAGGGTTATAAGGAAAGGGTATGCCAAGCCCACAAGATCTAATAGTACTCATCACTATGAACAATTTTACTATGGGACCAACCTGGAATTCACAAAAAAATCAGCTGTTGCATACATTTTGTCGAGCTTCGTGGGCATTTTTTTATGGAACAGCTGATTTTTTACCATACTATAAGTTGTTCACAATGATGTATGAGCCCTTTTCGGCTGTTAGCATACCCTTTCCTTATAACCCGGTATGAAGCCTTCGCAATGACGCACAACCTAAAGGCGCTTTGTATGTATCCTTTTAATACGTATAAACCGAAACTTCGGGGCCCGGAATTTAAAATTCTATTTCGGACTGATATTGTGAACGTTGTACGATTTAAGGTTCACGTTTCACTGTCCTGCCGAATAATGAGTCGAATCTAGAGACGTCTCAAGGTTGAAGAAGTGAAACACTATCCGAAGTCAATTTGTCTTAGAGCTACCTACTAAAACGTTTAACAAGATAAAATAGATCGTGTCAGATTTTTTGATATCCAATCTCACTTAATTTAAGTTGAGACGTAATTTGTAGTAAATAGGTATATATCATTAGATTGACTATTCATTGTCATTTCAATCACGACTTTGAATTAACAATTGAAATTATGTTTCAATATTCATTGTGGAAATTTTGGATAGCATTTAATGAGCCTTCAAATTCAATTCAATTCAAAATAATTTATTCAAATATGGGTACATCAATGTACACTTATGAATGTCAAATACAATTTTTACGAATAAATTAATACACAATAAATTAAATGTCAAAGAAAATAATATTATTAGAATGTCAAAAAATTATATAAAATAATTGCAATGTCAAAAAATCAATGTATAAAATAGCTACAATAGTAGGTATAATCAGTCAAGTATTATTATTACAATCTAAATACAATTTACGTAAAGAGACTTTATCACAGATGAAGTCTTCAATTTTGTAGTAAGCCTTTTCAATTAAAAAGTCTTTTAAAATTCTTTGAAAATCTGTGTCTTTCTTATTTACTAGAGTAACAGGCAACAAGTTATAAAATAGTACGCCGTTCATTACAAAAGAGTTGCCAGTTTTAGCTAATCTAATTTTAGGTAGAACAAGTTTAAACTTGTTCTACCTAAAACATGTATATTCACTTCGTTTATGATATTTATGAATATTTTTACGCACATACATAATGTTCAAAAAAATATACAAACATGGTAACGTCAAAATTTTCACCTGCGTAAAAACTTGTTTATGAGATTATTCTAAATATAGCCCTAACAGCGCGTTTTTGTAAAATAAAGATGCTATTTACGTCTGCTGCATTACCCCAAAGCAATAATAATAATTAATAAATAAAAAATAAAAAAAAAAAAAAAAAAGCAATACGTAAAGTCTGCTTAAAGTTAAACATTGCTTAAAGATTTCCGTATTCTTTTAGCACGTAACATTTCTGGTCAGCGAAAAGTGGTCAGAACATTTTAAAACAGTGACTAAGTTTCAGCAACGTTTACGAATGAGGCCCATTGTACGAGTACCCATAATTATATTGACCGTAACTCAGACAATAAAATCCCGGGACACCGAATAACCCACGTAACTTCTATGACAGCAGTTCCGCAGGCTGTACGTTCAGCACAAATTGTACGAGTAACTTTGTGACAATGCTTACTAGTTGGCGCGGTGTGACAGTGGCAGTGCGGCATAAAGCAAAAGTAGCATAAACTAAGTATACTTATTTCAAAAATATTTAAAAAAACAAGTTTTTATTGCATTGACATCGGAGTTGTTATACCAAAGGACATTGTCCAAAGTCGGCTTAGCGTGAACAGGATGCTCATAAAAAAATGATGTTGTCGATAAATCTTTTATTTTTTTTAAATAATTATTCTCGTATGTTTTTGTATCAAGGTGAACAGAAAAAAAGTAGATATAATTAGTATTTATACTGAGTAAACCCACAGAAGATTAGGTTTCAAATCTTGTGTTGCCATTGAAAATTATTTTATTTTATATCGTTGATCTATTTTATATAGATTATTATTATTCGATATTTGGTACAGAATATAATGATGAATGATGTCGACCGCGTCGCATCCGATGATGGCGATCTTGGCAATTTGGCGTGTGCTCGTAAATGGTGAACTTCGTCTTGAACACCCGGTCCCAAGACTTGTAACTTACTGGAATGTCTATCAGGCATTTTACGTTTCCGCACTTGTCTTATGCATATTGCACCGCTAACCGATTCAATTGGACAATTTTATTTTTTTAAACATGGCGGATATTAATCTTGACTTTTCCTATTCTCGAAACATTATGCTCAATATTGCACTATTAGTGCATCACAGTGCGTTTGCATTTTCCACTACACAAAAGAAACCTTTGTCAAATATTTTTAATGCCATTTGATATTCATATTGACTGTTACATTCGAAGTTTTCGTAATATTTTCGGTCGAAATGCATCACTAGTTTTGTTACATATATATTATATTTAACTTGATGTTTTTATCACATGAATCGAGCATTACTCTCTAGGTTGTATTTATTTCATAATATCGATGAAAACACAGAAACGAAATCGATTAGTTTATCGATTTTTTTTTTGTAGTATGGTAACTCCGCATTCGTCATGTCCTGTTACTAACGTCAAATTGTTTTCATTTCATCAGTCGTCTCTCTCGACGTTCTGGTCTGGATTGTTTGTGATTGGAACAGCTTAATTATTCTGTTCACACACCTGCATGCCGAGAGGAAGGTGAAACTCAGTTATCAACACTTGCAGCTAACCAGTCAAGAACTGTGACAATATAGGCTGCAAAACATTATTGCTGCAATTGCATTGTGGGCCGAAAGACTGTGGGTTGCTGCGCTCACATTATGACCGTCATTTGGTACTTAAGCTGGGCAAGGTACGAAGACAACATAAATCCACCTGCCCAGTTTCTGGATACTGTATTAATTACATATGATTCTGATTAGAAATAAAAATAAGCTTGTTTTATTTCAAAAGCTCTCCGCTGACCTCAGATGTTTTACATGTAGGAAAGAGGTCTTACCAAACCTTTGCTACAAAGTTATTATAATATTTTGTTAGCCACTGACATAATTAAGGTACTTGGCCTATGTAATAATTATACCAAAACTCACTGTTCACTCTAAGCCAAAATCCTCTTACAACTGGACATTGTCCTTTCAGCTCAATTGGACATCGGGAAGTGGTCCAAAATTAAGTTGCAAGATTCTACCCGAACAAACATTACAGTTACATACCTTGCTAGATAAATAAAAGCTTTTAAAATAAACTCTAGCAGTTAACCAAAGTAATTGTCGGCCTGTTGTAATGTCGGCCTGTTTGGCTCAGCGGTAGTGTATCCGCCTTATAAGCCAGAGGTCCCGGGTTCGATTCCCGGCCGGGCAGATGTTTGAATGATGAATTTAAATATCTGTTCTGGGTCTGGGTGTTAGTTGTCCTTGTCTTTGTGTGTGTTCCATGGCATCCCCGACACAGGATTTATTCCTAGTGGGGAGCTATGAGTGTGAAACGTTTACGTTACGTTTTTTTTAATTAAAAAATAGGTCAGGCCGCGTTTTTTTTTTGGTTGATCAATAATTCCGATGTCCATGTTATATAGACATATTTAAAAACATCGAACTGTTCTTAAAACTGTTGCTTATAATTCAGAAAATCCGAACCAAATTCTTTCCTCGTAAAAAATGTCTTAACCTAACCTTCAATTCAGTTCGAGACTGAATCACTTGGGGAATACTTAAAGTTGAATACTTAGAGAAGTTTTTACTGGAAAAAAACTTTTGTATTTTTTGTATAAAAATTCAAGATCTGCGCGTGAAATCAGTTTAATAGTTAAAAGCTGTTCAAGTTTGTAACAGTTTTAATCATCTAACTTCAGAATTGTACAGAAAAGGTTAGGCTCAAGCTCCTTCTATAATCTTCTTTAATATAATATATATATATAAATCTCGTGTCACAATGTTTGTCCTCAATGGACTCCTAAACCACTTAACCGATTATAATAAAATTCGCACACCATGTGCAGTTCGATCCAACTTGAGAGATAGGATAGTTTAAATCTCAAATTATAGTCGCAATTTTAATTTATTGCAAATTATATATATACTGATAATTTTTAAGTTAGCATCAACATACTACGGTTGCTATAGTTACGCAATGGCTTTTGACAGGACAACGTCTGTCGAGTCAGCTATCAGCTAGTTGTTTTCTAAAAAATAAAAGAGTTATAATAAAGCGGGTTTATTGGAAAGAGGAGCCCACCTGAAATACCTTAGTCGTTAACAAGTATGAAGATTAATTATTTTTACATCCCTGTAAAAACTGAATGTACAAATTAGAACCTCTCTGAACGATTTTCATTCATTAATATTATGCTTGTCACGCGGTTTCGTTGCCATTTTATATTCCAACCTACACTTTCATTGCAGAAGAACAAAGGAAATTTAGAGTTTAATTTTAAACTTCCTTATTGAAGCAAAGATCCTTTGTAAAAAGGATGAAAAAAGTCAAAGTATTTGTTTTGGTCAATCAGAAGTTTGTAAACGCTCTGATAACCTCAATTACTTTGATTTTGTTTAATTATGAAAGAAATTAATTCTTCCGGAAAAGTAAAACTTTTTTAAAGTTTTTAATAGGTCAAACCTAATCAAACTTACGTTCAATAAATTTTAATTAAGTCCACCTACACTAGTTGTTCGCTGGAAAGTTTTGTAGTGATAATTATACATATACAAGAGCGATATAACGCAAACATAGTTGTTTAGTCCTAGTTCTTCTGTTCACGTGATAGGTTTGTTAGACGTTACAAATATGAGAAACTTTCCATTTGCATTTGACTAGAGTTATTTTTTTTTCATCTTTTACTTCTAAATGTCACGCGTGTGCGCTAGGACTAACCATGTCAGAACTACATAATTTATACGTTGAATTTATGTATTCCTGGTGTGCGACAAAAGTGTATCAAGTTCAAAATTTAATAAAATAAGCTTCGGAAAGCAGATAGAACGAAAGTAGCGTAGGTGCGTAGCGGCGCGCATGTTAAACCATTCGATTACCTCGGTTACTGTCTATCTCATTAGAAATTATAAGTGACCGAGAAAAAAATATTACTACAGTATAAAAGGAGATAGGAAGGCCCTTGTCCAGATGTGGCACAACATAGGCTGACTAAACATAATTTACAAAAAATTCTAAAATAGTGCAGTCTCCGATAAACTCTAGCCAGCTCTTTTTTTGCCCAAGTGGGTGTTTCCCGATAAATATAATTTGGGCGTCTTCAAGTCGCGAGTGAATCGGTTCTTTCTCGGAAATCGTGCTCCATCATAAACCGCATCATTGCTTACCATCAGGCAAGATTGCGGTCAACGCAACCTAGTAAGAATTTAAAAAAAAGCCAGTATCTTACCCTATCTTCATTTGCAGGTGATATACACGTGGAAGATGGACTTCAACCGCAGCACGCTGAGCGCGGCCACGATCCTGGTGCCCAAGGCGCCGACCTCGGCCCCGGCCTCCATCACCATGCCGCAGTGGGTGCACAACTCCTGGGTCTGCCTCTTCACGGCGATGCTTGCTATCGCTATCGGGGGGAATGCTATTGTCATTTGGATTGTTACTGGTAAGCAAGTTTTGAACTAAGGAAGTAAATGGCTCAAAACTCTCAAATGATTAAAAAATTAAAATACTGGTAATGGTAGGCAAGTACATTTAATTTTAGAATTAATGAAAAGGATATCCGAAAAATACTAAATCTCCAAAGACAAAAACTTGAAAATTAAATCTTATAAATCGATTTGTCTTCTGTGATTAAAATGGTTATGGTATTTCTATGTCGTACTAGCATTTTAGAGACACTCACACTCACCCCGTACTAGCATTTTGGAGACGTCTGCAAGAAGTTAATAAAAGATAAACCAAAAAATATTATTCTTGTCTTCACAGGCACGATTCGTTATTTAAGCAGGTAGGTTCTACAAATAGAAGTATAAAAACATTGGATAAAAAAGTGCGAAGAACCACTTATACTTTCTTCTTTTGAACCGTCGACGACTCGAATAACGACGGGTGTCGTCTGTGTCGAAAAACGAAGAGCGACGTCTGTGTCCGCTTCTTGTTCCGTAACTACCTTGGGATATATAAATCAACTAGAATTTCGTCATTATTTCAACTAGACTTTCGTGGGAGCGGGGACCGTAAATAGACAGACCACGGGGCGTTCTGATAGTACACTATATACCTATACAATTGTACATTGAACACTATTATGTTTTATGTCTCAAAAAGTTGAGGATGTAAAGAAAAAAGAAGAGCGTCCTCTAGTTTTTTTTTTGTTTTTAACCAATCCCTATTACATTTTTCTTCAAATTTTATGAAAGTTTGATACTAGATTAAACTCATAAACTGGTTCCGAAATGGTTCTGTTTTGTATTTAATAAAAACGTATCCAAGATTTCAAGTATCAATTCTTTACCAAATTACGAAAAATAACATAGACTTACAAAGAATAAAAATGTTATGTTACGCAAACGTTTATTGTAAAACCGGCTATTGACTTTGGGTTTAGGTTTAGCTCCGACAGGTACTGCTTTCGAGTAATTTAGCCAAATTGTTTGGCAAACGACCTAGAAATCCGACCCAAAGGTTAGGCTTAGACCTCAGCTGAGTCGTACACGCTTTTTGTACATTTTTTATAGTCAGTACTAGTAAATTGCGTAATTTTTTATGCCAACGAACCGTGATGAAGTAACGTCTTCCACAGACTAGATTGACAGGGAATGTTCTAGAAGTAAATGTCTGATTCGTTGAACTAAATAATATTTTGTCCTACTGCCCTACTAAATATAATATTATAAACGCAAAAGTTTATAAGAATGGATGTATGTTTGATACTCTTTCACGCAAAAACGGCTGAACGGAATTCACGGATTTACATGAAATTTGGAATGAAGGTTGCTCGTGGTCTGGATTAACACAGGCTACTTTTCATCCCGGAAAACGCGGGTGAAAACGCGTTGCTAGTTAGCTAGTTGATATGAAAAATCTACCACAACTCAAACATACAAAGTAATTGGAAAAATGTGTGTCGTTCTCATGATACTCGTAAATGGAATAATTACTATGAGATCAATCCAGAAACTAGGAAAAAATATTTTGTTTAATCGATCTGGTAAACTTGTTTTTTGCGACTTCCGTACTGGTTCCATGTTAAAAGTTGTTTATCCTGCTAATATTACAAATGTCAAAGTTTGTATGTTTGGATTTGCCCAATCACGCTTCAATCGAGGAGCAAAGCAATCCGACAAAAACGCCAGAACGGATTTGAGCGAATTTTGGTACGAGTATGAGAGTAGCGTAACCCTTTTTTTTTTTTTTTTTGTTTTTTTTTTTTTTTTTTTTTTTGTTTACCCAGTGGAAATCCTTTATGGATACCACGCCCGCCCCGGGGGAGGCAGGGTGGTTATGTGGGAGTCTCCGCCCTAGTGGCGGCATACCCACTAAAACCACTGGGGCGTTCGTCATCCGCCTGAGATGGGGCGAGGTGGGGTCGCGTTAGCATTCACCACCTCGCCCCGACGATGGGCCCGATTAGGGCCCCCTGCGCCTATGGAGGGGTGACCCTGTTCCCCAGGATCACCCCCCAGACGGTGTGGGGTCGTGCAGGCCGGGAGAGTCCCCCGACTCTCCCGGCAACCCCACTGCATAGGGGCGAGGAGACGGGCAAACCGCCTCCTCGCTCCCCCTGTCCGTCTGCGCCGGAGCGGGTCAGAGCGGGGGTCGTCCTCCCTGATCCGCTCCGCGGCCTCCTTCTGCGTCATCACCTCTTCGCAGAAGGAGACCACGGCCTGCCACGATCGCTCGCTGCCGAGCATGGCTTTCACCACGCTCGGCAACGAGAGATCCCCGCCTATATAGGCCGAAAGCGTATGCCGCTGGGGGCCCCATGCGGCACACGCTTCCAGCGTGTGGAGCGCCGTATCCTCCGGCGCTCCACACTCGTGACAGGCCGGGGTCGCCTCCCGTCTCGCGATCTTGTGCAGGTACTTTCCGAAGCACCCATGCCCGGAAAGCACCTGCACAAGTCGGAAGGTCAGCGACCCGAACCGCCGCCGCGTCCAATCCCGGAGGACCGGTCGAATGGCCTCCACCGTCTGCTTACCAGGCACAGGTGGGGCCAGGTCCTCCGTCCACCGCCTCAACATGACGGCCCGCGCATGCCGTCGCATGCGCCTGACCTCCTCTCCCCCGATAAACTCCCCGCGGGATCTCCCCGCCGCCACGAGGTGGTAAACCTCGGCGAGGACCTCCGCTTGGAGCTCCCAGGGGGGATCACTGGCCAGCACGCAGGCCGCTGTCCAGGACACCGTCCGGTAACCGCGTATCGCCCTCGTTGCGATGACCCGCTGCGGACGTCGCAGCAGGGCCTTATTAGCGCGACCTAGGGCGTCCGCCCAGACCGGTGCCCCGTACAGGGCCATACTCCGGATTACTCCGGAGTACAGACGACGGCATGTGGCGCTCGGGCCGCCTGTGTTGGGCAGCAGCCTCCCCAGAGCGGCAGCGGCTCCCAGGACTTTTGGGGCAAGCTGGACGAAATGTGCCCCAAAAGTCCACCTCCCGTCCAGGATGAGACCCAGATATTTCATCCGGGTCCCAACCCGGACCGAGACCCCGTCCAGCACTACCTTCGTGCCTGGAGGGGGCCCCCCCCGAGGCCCATGGAACAATAGGGCCTCGGTCTTGGAGAGGGCAACCTCCAGCCCCAGGGAGCGGATGCGGTCGACCACAAGTGTCGTGGTCACTGAGGCCAACCGCACCGTCTCCCTGAGGTCCCTCCCCCTGGCTACGACCAGGGTGTCGTCCGCGTAGCACGCCAACCGCACACTGTCGGGAAGCGTGCCACGCAGCACCCAGTCGTAGCCGATGTTCCACAGGAGCGGTCCCAATACCGACCCCTGTGGAACCCCGCAGGAGACGCAACGGCGCCTCAAACCGTCACGTCCTTCCACCAGGACCTCGCGGTCCTGGAGGTAGTCGGCCAACAGCCTCCGCAGATACAGGGGCACTCCGTGGTACCGGAGCGCCTCCTGTATTGTTCCGTGCGGGAGGCTGTTGAAGGCGTTGGCGATGTCCAGCGAGACAGCCAACGCCTTGTCCCCCTCACCGACCGCATCCTGCGTCCACCCCTTGAGCCAGAGCAGGGCGTCCACAGTGGACCGCCCCGCTCTGAACCCGAACTGGGCCTGCGACAAACCAGGCCCAGTTCCTTCCAGGTGCTGGATGACACGGGAAGCCACCACCCTCTCTAGCAGCTTCCCCGTGTCATCCAGCAGCACGATTGGCCTGTATCCGGAAGGCGAGTCGCTAGGTCGACCCTCCTTCCGGAGCAGGCACAATCGGCCGTCCTTCCACGGCTTCGGGAACCTCCCCGACGAGAGGCATGCGTCGAAGAGGTCCCGAAGCTGATCGCCCATCTCCCTTAGGGCGATCCGAAGGACCCGACCTGGGATCCCGTCGGGACCCGGCGCAGTCGCCTTTCCCGCCAGGCGGTCGACCGCCACCGACATCTCCGCCGGCGACACAGGCGGGACGGAGGACGGGTCCGACTCCTCCTCCTGGAGAGGGGGGGGGTACGGTGCCATCGCGGGGGGCGCGTAGAGGGGGTTCGCAGAGGGGAACAGCCCCTCCAGCACCGCACCCAGGAGCTCCGGTTCCAGGGACTCCGCGACAGGGGGCGTCTGGCCCCGGAAGCGCTTCCGGGCAGCCCTATACGGACGCCCCCACAGATCCCTGTCCAGCCGCTCCAGCTCCTCCTCCCAGGCCCGCGACTTGGCCCTGCCGATGGCCACCTGCAGGTCCTTCCTGGCGCCACGGTACGCCTCGTACGCCCGACGCTCGGCTGCCAGCTCTTCAGCTGGCAGCAGATCGTCGGACCGACCGTGACGCCTCCTCCTGCAGTGGCCATAGAGCCGCCGCAACTCCGAGCAGGTGGCTCGGAGTTCCGCAATCTCCGCGCACCACCAGTACACCTGGCGGCGCTCGGGGCGACGCCGGGCTCTCGGCATGGCCGCGTCGCAGACCGCCGTCACTGCATCCCGGAAGTGACTCGCCGCGACGTCAACCTCCGGGTGCGTTGGCGCGGCACACCACGCCTGGACGATGGCCGCCTCTTTCGCCATCTCGGCGTCGAGGCGACCAATCGTCCAGCGCGGGAGCCCCCCCCGCGCGACGCGCTGGGGCCCTCGTCGACCTTCGGAGGTGGAGACCTCGAACCTAATATATTTATGGTCCGAGAGAGTCTCCATCTCTGACATCACCCTCCAGGCCTGCACACGTGCTGCGACAGCGGGTGTGGCGAACGTTACGTCCACCACGGAACCCCCCGAATGCCGCACGCACGTGTGGGCCGACCCCCTGTTTAGCAGGGTCAGCCCCGTCGCGGCAGCCCACTCCACCACAATCTCCCCTCGGGAGTTAGTGGAGGGGCTGCCCCAGGCCCTGGCCTTGGCGTTCAGGTCCCCCATGAGGAGGACCTGACGCGGCGCCTGTCGCCTCACCGCCGCGGTCAGGAGGTCCACGAAAACCTCCAGTTCCGCAGCGGTTTTGTTAGGGGAGAAGTATGCGCCGACGACCGCATACTCTCCCCATTTGGCCACCGCGTACCCTTGACCCCTCTCCTCAACTGAGAGAGGGGGGCCACTGGCCTTCCCGACGATGGCAACGAAGCCGCCAAGGTCCCCGACCCAGCAGGGATGGGACCCGGGGACGTAATACGGCTCCGCTGCCACCGCGATGTCGACCTGCCACTGCTCCAGGGATTGCATGAGCAGATCTTGGGCCCTGGCGCAGTGGTTCAGGTTCGTCTGGAGGAAGCTGTGATGTTTGGACCGATCCATGTCATTCATCCATCACAGCTTCCTCCGTCGCCATTGGGCGCTCCTCCTCCCGGTTGGCGGTGGCCTGGCTGGCTGCTGCCGCGGGGGTGGGCTGGGCCTGGGCGGCCTTCCCCTTCGACTTGGGGGGAACGCAGCTTCGTCCCCCCATCACGTGCCCAGAGGGCTGCCCCGCCTCTGCGCATATCGCGCAGCGCGGTTCGGCCCTGCCGCAGCTGGCCGCCTTGTGGCCTGTGCCTCCACACCTGAAGCACAGGTCACTCCTGTCCACCGAGGCCGGACACTGGGGGCGCGTGTGCCCCAGCCCCATGCACTTAAAACAGCGCATGGGGCGCGCCTCCAGTGCGATCACGCGCACTGTGCTCCACCCCACCATGAACCTGCCCCCCTCCAGCAGCTTTTTGGCTACTGGGATCGGGCAGGCGACAAGGGCGGAGCCAGTACCGCGAGAGCCACGGCGGACCTCTCCCACCCTGACCTGCTGGGCGTCGCAGCCCCCCACCCTGGCGACCGCCGCCGCCACGCTTTGCGGCGTGGCCGTATCGTCCAGGCCCGTCAACCGCATATCAGCGGACTTGACGGGCCTGGTGATAGTGGCCACCTCCGACAGGACTGTGCGGAGCTTCTCCGCCAGCCTGTCGGCCTTCTCCCCATTTTGGGAGCCAGGTATCTCCAGCATCCTGGCTCCCGTGGCCGTCTGCTTACTTTGGATCAGGTCGATCCCCAGCTCTTGGAGATCGACCCTCTCCTGGGCCATCCTCATTACGTCGCTGTAGGTCACCCCATTTTCTGCGGCCTCGGGCTGCAAACACAGCACCACGGCCGCAGTTTTTGGGGGCCTAAGCGCCCTCTTGGGAGCGGCGGCAGCCCTCTGCTTTGCCTTTGTAGGCGCAGCACCAGCAGCAGGCGTCGGCGCCGCCGTAGGGGAGGGGGCCTTCTTGCTGCCTTTTCTCTTTTTCCTCCCCGTCACTGCTGCCCAGGACTCTTCCTGGGGGGCAGTAGCGGGGAGGCGAGCACCCTGGCTGACGCCTGGGGTCTCCCTCCGGGAATCCGCTGCCGAGTCCCTTTTCCCCTTTCCCTTGCCCGTCGCTCGGGACGGGCAGGGAGGGGCAGTGACGGGGGCGGCAGAGGCGGCGGCAGAGGTGGCCTTTCCCTTGCCCTTGCTGACCACCTCCGTCCACCGCGGGTTGGACGGAGTGGTGAAGGGCCTCTGGGAGGACGGCCCCGGCTCATTCGGCCTCTTATCCGCCGCCAGTGGCGGTCGGAGGGGCGTCTCCGGTAGGAGCCGGTCTTCAATGCCGGCGAAGCAGGCCCTCGTGAAAGCCCTTACCTCCATGATCACCTTGCGGATAATATCCTCAAGGTTGGAGGAAGGGCTCTCAGCCACCGGTCTCGGGTCGGCCTGAGTTGGCCGGGCCGTGAGTTCAGCCAGCTTTCTGTGCAGCTGGCTGACCTCCGACTGCAGGCGGTCGACCTTCGCCTGCAGTTGCCTCGTCTCGTCAGTGGCGGTACGCTGCGCCAGCTCCCGGACGATGCCCCGCATGCTCGCGGCCCTGCATTTAAGGGACTTTTGAAAAGTCCCTTTGAGGTTGGAGGACTTAGAGGCGACCTTTAAGATCTCCTCTTCATCCTCCTGGGCCATGCGATCCAGCTCCGCCAGGGAGTGGTCCGCGTAGAGGACGCTTGACGCACCGTACCCGGACTTGGCCCGGGCGGTGCGCGCCTGCCGTTCGTTGGCGCTGACGCTCTCCTCAAGGTCCTGCTGGACCTGCGCACGCTTCGGCACCTTCTTTTTCGGATTGCTCCTCGTCGTTGAGTCCGAGGAGCCAGACTGTTCCTTTAGGAAGGTCCGCTTTTGCGCCGTCCGCGTTTGCGCCATCGTCGTCGAGCCGGTGTCCGAGTCGAAGACAACGGATTCGTTGTCGGAGTTCGACTCGTTCACCCTGCTCGACATACTAGCCGCGGATGGTGCGCGGCTGGGCTCCGAACCCGACGCGACGTCGTCCCGAGAGGCCCGAGAGGGGCGTTTTTTCAGGAAACGCCCCGAAGCGTCCCGCGCCGGTTCCCTCATCGGCGTCTTCTCCTCCGCTATCTCACCGCCGGAGCGGCCACTTGCGTCATTTTTGTTTTGGTTGTTAATTGCTTCCATATGAAATCCCACGAGTGTGAGGGAAGTATGAAGTCACCCCGGCCAGAGCCCTCTGTAGCCGGGGAAGGGTACATACTGCGGAGGTCCCCTGGTATCCGCAGGTTTTTACGTCTTTGCTGACGGGTTTTTGTACTAAGGTTTTCCTTCCTCAAGGCGCGGCCAATTAAGGCAACACCTCTTCGGCACACATTACCCCAACGTACCCCCTTACGCCAATACGGGGGTCTTTGAAGTGAGTAATGTGTGACCGGCTGAAGAGCTGGCGAGCACTCTCCGACGTGGTGGGCAGTGTGGTTAGCACCACCCACCCCGCCTTAAGCAGGCATGAAAATGCCCACGTTCCTTTCACACCCGACCGCAACCCACATGCGGCGAGGTGCGAAAGGAACCCTCCTCCTTTTCCTTGCACTCCCGACCGCAACCCACATGCGGCGAGGAGCACAAGGAAAAACCCCCCCTGGTGGCAGCAATGCCACCTGGCCCATCACGCTGTGCCCTCTGCACTAGTCAGAGGGACACGCGGAAGGGCCCACCGTGTCGGGTTATTAGCCAGCGTGCGGTAATACTGCATAAAAGCTGCAGCATTACCGCACGCTGTTGCCCAGGGTGCACCACGTGGAGGTTACCCGACCTTAGCACCCCACGCTGAGCGCGGCCACGATCCTGGTGCCCAAGGCGCCGACCTCGGCCCCGGCCTCCATCACCATGCCGCAGTGGGTGCACAACTCCTGGGTCTGCCTCTTCACGGCGATGCTTGCTATCGCTATCGGGGGGAATGCTATTGTCATTTGGATTGTTACTGGTAAGCAAGTTTTGAACTAAGGAAGTAAATGGCTCAAAAATCTCAAAGGATTAAAAAATTAAAATACTGGTAATGGTAGGCAAGTACATTTAATTTTAGAATTAATGAAAAGGATATCCGAAAAATACTAAATCTCCAAAAACAAAAACTTGAAAATTAAATCTTATAAATCGATTTGTCTTCTGTGATTAAAATGGTTATGGTATTTCTATGTTGTACTAGCATTTTAGAGACACTCACACTCACCCCGTACTAGCATTTTGGAGACGTCTGCAAGAAGTTAATAAAAGATAAACAAAAAATTTTATTCTTGTCTTCGCAGGCACGATTCGTTATTTAAGCAGGTAGGTTCTACAAATACAAGTATAAAAACATTGGATAAAAAAGTGCGAAGAACCACTTAAACTTTCTTCTTTTGAACCGTCGACGACTCGAAAAACGACGGGTGTCGTCTGTGTCGAAAAACGAAGAGCGACGTCTGTGTCCGCTTCTTGTTCCGTAACTACCTTGGGATATATAAATCAACTAGAATTTTTCGTGGGAGCGGGGACCGTAAATAGACCACGGGGCGTTCTGATAGTACACTATGTACCTATACAATTGTACATTGAACACTATTATGTTTTATGTCTCAAAAAGTTGAGGATGTAAAGAAAAAAGAAGAGCGTCCTCTAGTTTTTTTTTTTTGGTTTTAACCAATCCCTATTACATTTTTCTTCAAATAAATTTATGAAAATTTGATACTAGATTAAACTCATAAACTGGTTCCGAAATGGTTCTGTTTTTTATTTAATAAAAACGTATCCAAGATTTCAAGTATCAATTCTTTACCAAATTACGAAAAATAACATAGACTTACAAAGAATAAAAATGTTATGTTACGCAAACGTTTATTGTCAAACCGGCTATTGACTTTGGGTTTAGGTTTAGCTCCGACTGGTACTGCTTTCGAGTAATTTAGCCAAATTGTTTGGCAAACGACCTAGAAATCCGACCCAAAGGTTAGGCTTAGACCTCAGCTGAGTCGTACACGCTTTTTGTACATTTTTTATAGTCAGTAGGTACTAGTAAATTGCGTAATTTTTTATGCCAACGAACCGTGATGAAGTAACGTCTTCCACAGACTAGATAGAAAATATAGAAATAGATAGAAAAAATATTTTGTCTAATCGATCTGGTAAACTTGTTTTTTGCGACTTCCGTACTGGTTCCATGTAAAAAGTTGTTTATCCTGCTAATATTACAAATGTCAAAGTTTGTATGTTTGGATTTGCCCAATCACGCTTCGATCGAGGAGCAAAGCAATCAGGCAAAAACGCCAGAACGGATTTGAGCGAATTTTGGTACGAGTATGAGAGCTGTAGCGTAACCCTGGCTTAACTTTTATCCTGGAAAGTGTGGGTGAAACCGCGGGACGTAATTAGTAAGATATGACGAGACCCTTTTGTTGTACCGTGAATTTCTTAGTATGTTATTTATCTTCTTTTTTTGCAGCTCACAGAAGAATGCGAACCGTTACCAACTACTTCCTGGTGAACTTGTCGTTTGCTGACCTCATGATGGCTGTTCTCAACTGCCTCTTCAATTTCATCTACATGCTACACAGGTAAATATTATATTATATTCTACGGTTTGTAGACTAAGTTGCAGCTGCATTTAATCATACCTTAAAAAAATAATCTTCTCAAATTTTAAACGAAATGTTATAGAAAAATAACATTTTAACATCTCATCGGCCGCTTAGTGGTGACTACCTCTCGCGGTTACCCGTGCGATGGATTACAGCTTATTTGCGAGTTCTACTCAACAATTAACATTTTCAAATTATTATTCTTGCCTTTAAATTACAAAATGTAAAACATAGTTTGGGGAATGTCTGAAAATTAACATAGGTTTGACCTACATAGGTAATTTAAAACCTACCTATTTTCTCCATTATGTACATTCCTTTATCCTTGGTTATGTTATTATCCTAACAAACAAAGCCTTAACTACTTATAAGTTTACGTCACACGATACATTAATGCCCATTATGGACGTCGAGGTGACATTATGGCGCTGCCGTTCTTTTTCTAGAAAGCAATTAAGTGCGACATTGTCCAGTGTAAGTTAACCCTTTTCTTGATTAGTATACCTATATAAAATAGGTAAGTATATAATCAAGTTATACAGGGTTATTCATAAGGGTATACTAAGCCGAAAAAAGCTCATAATCATCTAATTATTAACAACTTATAATATGGGAGCAACCCGAAATTCGCGAATAAAAAAATCAGCTGTTCCATAAAAAAATGTTAATGACACTCGACAAAATGTATGGAACTGTTGATATTTTTTTTCGCGAATTCCGGGTTGGTCCCATAGTAAAAGTTGTTCATAATGATGAGTACTATGGGCCTTTTTCGGCTTAGCATACCCTTTATGAATAGCCCTGTATTGAACTATGTCTCAGTTAACTGCTTTCTAGCAAAAGCACGGCAGGGCGTCGGTAGGTACATATTGTTTTAGATATCTTTACGAGCATTGTTCGTGCGAACTTAAAGACTAATATTTGTGCGAGTAATTAAACTATTAATAGATATAAATGCGGCAGTTTCGTTTGTTGTCACAAATTGAAGGTTTCTTAATGGTTTTACGAATTTTGATAAAATGGTGAGAACAAGTAAAACGGTAACTCCGAGTATATCAAGACATATTATTATCCTCAAGTGTAGGTATCATTAAACTTGTTTCTTAAAATTGAAATGAAGTTCTACAAATCATTTTTAGGATTTCATAATTTAAATGATTAAAAGCAACCCTTATGGTGAGACTCCGGTGTCTGTCTGCTTTTTTCAGAATGGAGCTGTAATGTTTACTATATTATTTTATTAGTAACAGATTTTATTAGTACCAGTATTTTCATATATCTGAAATGTTTGCTTGTTAAAATTTCTTGTGTAGTTTCAAAACTGCTATTTAACAGTAAAATATTGAATATAGGTTTAGTTTTATATAGGTACTCGTAGGTATATTACCTAGAATACGCATTTACGCATTTGACTACACCTGCTTTGTTTTCATAGTAAATCATTGTAATCGGGGTACCCATGGGTACCATGGGTAAATTGATTTTAAATATAATAAAAACTACTTCTTAGTTTCCAATCACGTTTAATATTTTTGGTCTTCATAATAATTATTAAGCCACGCACTTTTAGCCAGAACAGACGCTTATCACGGCATTAAGCTCCAATTACCTCCATAGCCAGCTATCCAGTACATCCGGAACCAAAACAGACGTAACCGGAAGGAACCGCCTCGATCCGGATTAAACCAGATAACTCCGCTGAGGTTCACTGTACGATTAAACGTTCAATACTCTGCTCTCGTGCAAAGTTCTCGTCTAATAGAAATGTTGGAGTGTTGGCGCTTGTCCAAAACTTCGCAATTGATTGATCTTACACAACAGTTTAATGAATGCCTAGGCTCTTAGGTAATTAAATAGCCTACCCATTGGACCTAACACAGTCTGCTTAGATGTGATGCCCTTAGTGTAATGATTAACGATGCCGTATAGTGAACACATGAATGTTTCTGGCACTCATTCCCTGACTAGTAAATTACTAAGGAACCCTAAAAATAATGTTTGTAATAACTATCTATAAGCTTGATAATAATCTAGCAAGCCAAGAATTAAAGTAATTTAATCAACAACGTGTCTAAAATGTTACTGTAACTCAACCTTCAAATATCCTGCAAGAGTTCTTACCTCTAAGGTATACGAGACGAGTTTATAGCAAACACTTAATAATAGCACAGAATAAATAATAGTTCGCCATTCCCCGGTTAGAAAGAGTCCAATTTTTTCGAAAAATATACACAGCTGGTTGTATTAGGATAGAAATCAAATTTATTTCTCAGCGTATGTTTCCATCACTTACAAATTTTTGTCTAGCACTTTATTAAAGCAACCGAAATTCTGGTTTCATAACATAAATCATTCAATTATAATCTTCATTTTATGTTTAGACGTTCATTTCCTGAACAAAGTCTTATATTATTGAATTCTATCACAACCTTTAAATAAGAAAATGAATTTTAGTAAGATAAAAAGGTGTTTGAACTTTTGGACGAATTAATTTGGAAGAGGCGTCGTTAATTTCATTTTCTCGTCTGTTTATTTAGAATCGATTTTTTTTTGTGATTTATCATTTATTAAGTGTGAAAGGTATGTATAAATATAGATAATATGTGGTTTAATTGTAATAAGCTTCAAGAATAAACTTGTTTTTAATTATTTCTTTTTCGCTTTATACTCAAAGTATGTAGATACAAAGTAAAAAGCCACAATGGCATTTTTGTAGCTTTGTTTTGGGCTTACTACCCACGCCCTGCGGTTTCCTTGCTATACCGCAGAAACCGTTAGAAAAGTGACTGTGTGAATCCACCATTATACCACATGTCATCCACAGTACATTACATTCAGTAGTTTTTATTCTTGAGTTACAAACATAAAATTCAAAGTAACTTTTATAACAACTTGTTATATGTATATTATTGTATATCTTATAAATTTTACATTTATAATAGTAATAAAATACAAGATACATATATAGTAAAAAGAAGAATAAAAATATTGGTTGAACTACAAAGCGACCAAAAAATGCCCTCCCTTGAAGTGCAACAAAGATTTTTAACCTCCTGGAGATTTCTCCGTCAAGGAAAGGCATAACAGATTTGTTGAAGCTCGTTTGGAAAGGTCTCTAGCCATACTTTCTCGATGCTTTCATACATCATTTTCGCATCGGCAGCCTCGGCCCGTATCATGTTTCATAGAACCTTCATCAATATGCGAACAGTGTTTTTCTCTTATGTTCCGTTTTCATCGAGGTCTGAAGCTATATTATTATTATTATTCTAACCGAGGCTGCTTGCAAGACTGTGATTGAAAAAATGACGAGAAAGTACTTTTTCAATTTTTAAATATCATTCTATAAATGTAATATTTTCGCCAGCTATCCTGAGTCCGGTTCGATTTATAGATTAAAAAGTTTGTGTAAATTTCAAGATACCCAATTAGTAATACCAATACTAAATTTCATCCAAATCCGTATATACGAGTATACTCATTTTTGCGTAATAGGATGACAAACACACGAACTTTCACATTTATCAGCCAATTAGCTGCGCCCCGCGGTTTCACCCGGTGCCCTAGAAGAACCATTAAATTTTGGAACAAATAGTAAACTATGTGAAGCTGTACTCGTACAACCAAGGCATAAGCTACTTTCATAACAAGCCTCATTCAAATCCGTTAACACTATTTTTGTGTAACTGAATAACAAACAAAAATACTAAGTTTCACATTTATAATATTAGTAGGAAGTAAGATAAAAATAAGGATAGTAGAATAGGAAAAAGGATAGTAGAATAGTTCCCAACTGCCGAAAATATTTTCAAAGCGGTAGTAGTTACCGTTACTGTGCGGTTATTACAGAGACCTTTTTCTATCCCGCTTGGTCCACTCTATCTGAGAGACAAGCTGCTACTCGGGAAATATTTTCATCGTATTGTTGTTTGTTACAGCGACTGGATTTTCGGCTTGTGGTACTGCCAGCTTAGCAACTTTATCGCCAACGTGACGGTTGCTGCCAGTGTCTTCACACTCACGGGGATTTCGTTTGACAGGTAACTCTAGCGGTCATTATTGACCTGTACCTATAAGTTTTTTCAGGCTGTTATTTTTTTCTGTGACATGCTTGCGTTTGACCGCCATCTTGCCTGACGGTGAAATTATTTACAATGGAGCACGTTTGCTTAGAAAAAGCCGGGAACGGGGAATTAAAAAATATATTATACATTACATAATAAAACTTTAAAATATTTGTTATGCTTTTAAGGAAGGTTTTATTTGTAGATTTTTACAATTTTCACTCATTGATTTCATCTTCAAGACGCAAAATTGCACTATTGACCGATGAAAAACTCTGAATTAATTCAATTAGATAGGTAATTACGTAAACTAGGCAGGAAAAATGTAGTGAAGTTTTCTTCGTCGTATTTTGATTTATTTTTTACTATACAATCATTTAATACGAATGTAAAAAAGAAATAAAAATTCTGCAATACACCCTAAGTAAAAACACCTCCACATTATTTTATTTACTTATCGATAAAACCCAAAGAACTTAGCGAACCAAAAGTAATTTCGTGTATTGTTAGTTGTACTCGCATTCTCGGAGGTATATTTAGGTTCTAGGTTATATGAACGTTTTTACAAGAAACAACTTTTTGTCAAAACTATCTTTGTTCGTTCTCTGAACGTGGGCGTCGGTGAACCTAAGTAGAGAATTCAAGTTCGAAAAAGTTAGATTGTCTTTGTAATAATAGAGTAGTGAAATTTCAAGCGTCCGTTCTTCGTGAAATATTATGTTTGCTCCAGTAATTATTATCTTATTTGTGTAAACGAGATGACAGTGACTAAAATAGTATTTTTCGTTCAAAAATGTTTTGTTCTGTGATTAATTTATTTCATTGAATGAAAGGAATTTCTTACGAGTTTATTGACTTAAGCTTTTACAAATAAAAAGAAAATGCCATAGAAAATTAGTATTATCAGCCTCATCAGATCCTTCTCTTGATCTGCTCGCGCGCCTTTCCAGGAAAAACAGTAAGAGAAAATCGTTTTCGCAAATTTCGAGTTATTTAGGTATTCAAGCCATAATCAGTAAGCCATGAAAATACTTCGTAATATACTCGTGAAATATGATGATGAATAAAATGGTCTCCATTCGTTTTAATTCTCGACACGAACAAATCGTCATTGTCAGCGGAGCTTTATAGCCGTAGTAAAATAAACCTCTTTTTCATTCGGAAACTTTATGGTGTAAAAAGCTGTTACACCATTAGAGAGGGACGTGACAAATATATGAGGCGCGAACAGTGTGAATTACTTCCTCAAATATGACAGTGAGAAATACTGTGAGTGCTGTGAGTCTAATGACCCTTTCATGATGAAACCGTTTAAAACAAAAATCTGTCAGATGCGTATCGCGACACGCTTGTTATATGGAATTCCATAGCTGTGCTTTATTGTACAGGGTAATAAAAAGGGTATGGTAGGCCCAAACCGACTCATAGTACTCGCTATTATGAACAATTTTTACTAGTAAACCAACCTTGAAATTGCAAAAAAATCAGCTGACATTTTGCCGTGTGTCATTGATGTTTTTTTAAAGGAAAAGCTTGATTTTTTGCAGGTTTTCAGGGTTCGTCTCATGACATTTGTTCATGATGATATGCACTATGAGCCCTTTTTATATTAGCATACCCTTGCCTTTTAACCCGGTGATTCCATTTTTTTAACGTGAACAAGTCCGCGTTTGACCACCAACTCGCCTGATGGTAAGCGATTCCTAAAATGAGCGACAAAAAACTTAAATTAAAAATTTATAAAACCTCCGACACAAAAACCTACCTGAAAAAAGTACGAAATAATAATTTGATTTATTTAACAACCTGTACATAAAAACTAAAACACCGCTAAAAATATTAATAATAATTACAACAAAATATTAGTTAGGAAGAATCTAAGTACCTACCTATTAATATTTCTACAAAGAAAACGTCGCGTCGGGGGACCGCTTTAACCCACCATAACTCTTAAACGGCTCAATCGATTTTTATAAAACATAGCTAAGAACACTCTCGATTAAGTCTCCTTTCATCCAAAAAAAACTAAACTGAAATCGGTTCAGCGGTTCGGGCGCTATGATGCCACAGACAGACAGACAGACAGACAGACAGACAGACAGACAAACAGACACGTCAAACTTATAACACCCCTCTTTTGCGTCGGGGGTTAAAAATAGAGGTAATTGATGGTTCTGAAGGTGAAAATCTACAGTGTAATGGTCCATATAAACCATATTCTTTTTAAGCCCATATTGTGCAAGCTAGCTTTTAGTTAATTGTGGCATCAAAGGGCAATTAATATTACAACAACATATATTATATAATATATATATTATATTATTATATATTACATGACCAGTAATATTTCGTACCTTCAAGTAATCTGATTATCTGATTTATCTATTCGAAATAAACACCATCAAACCGATCAAATGTCACAAAGATGAAAAAAATCATCCTTATCATAATGATTTTTTATGAAAATATTAATAACTGCTTGTTACCAAGTTCCCTAAATAGTGGCTGTGAGCCATGAAACATTATCGCAATGTTTACCTGTTTGTTAACATCGTCTATTTATATTCTTGGCGGAACGAAGTTGTAATCTAATACGAGTATTAGTTGTTGCCCGGAACTTAGTAACCGATATGATGCAAAACATAGCCACTTAGCCAGCACTTAGTGTTAGATAGATAGATGGATAAATAGATAAACTCTTTATTGCTCACACTAGAAATAACAAGCAAAGGGTAACAATTAATAGTAAGGCAACAACTGGCGGCCTTATCGCTAAGAGCAATCTCTTCCAGTCGTCTTAGTGTAGCTGGCCATCAGTGAAACCATAGTTAAGATAAAAATTGAAGGTATATTCGACGTCACCAGGTGATGTAATGGTTTGAAATAAAAATGTGACTAAAAATAAAACAAAATTTTTTTAGTCCGACCAGTAATTTAGTAGGGTCTAGGGTGGGGTGGTTTTTAGTGGCGGTTTTTGGTTTTTTGTAGTTTTTTGTTTTGTTAGTTTTTTTTTTGTTTAGCTTCCAAGATTAATAATAAATAAATAATAATGCAAACATATAAACTTTCTTCTTTATAATTAATTATTTTAGTATAAACTAGCATATCTGACTGACTGACTGATTTTATATACTTTGTTCTATTCTTTATTATGTTAAGCGCTGGTACAAGGTTGCCGATAATAAATTCGAAAGAATTCAAGATAAGTGAGCAATTGTGTTGAGTACCATTAATTTAACATCTTGGGCTGTTTGGAAAAAGGCAGAATTCTGTTGCGAGAGCGGTCTTTGATATTTTACGATCGACGAAATACAAAAACGACATTTCTTTTCTATAACTAATGATGCAAAACAACTACTATTCTTAAAAAAATTGGAAAATAATTTTTTTTTTTTTTTTTTTGTAATGATGCATTTTATCGATAAGTACATCATTAAAATTACGATCTAGCCTGAAAGACTAATGAGTAATTTGCGTTTAACATAAATTGCTAAGTAAGTTATAGCTAAGATTGTGTCCATTAACACATTTCTTACTGTCTCTATTAAGGCGAAGACACTTTGTTAATGTGTTCTTTACTAGTAGATTTAACTAAACTACACTTCACTGTCATAACACTACACTAACTCGAAAGGTTTTTTCCTTTTTAGTCTTCTCACTATGTTTGTGTTGTCGAGGAGCTGGATAGCCTCGACGTTCACGTGGTGGTGGAGTCTATGTTCATGAGCTTCGGCAAACGTTTTAATGACAGTTGAGACGAAGTCCACTTTTAGGTCCCGATGAAGGTCTTCGTTTCTGATGTACCAAGGGGCATTGACAATACCTCTGAGCACCTTATTTTGGAATCTTTGTATGATCTGCATGTTATTTTGGTTGGTACAGCCCCATAGCTGGATACCATAAGTCCATATTGGCATAAGGACTTGCTTATATAAGAGTACTTTATTATGTACCGACAGCGTGGATTTTCTCCCAATTAACCAATACATATTTCTGTAGCGAAGATCTAGTTCATCACGTTTCTTTTTGACATGTGCTTTCCAGCGAAGCTTAGCGTCCAAGGTCATGCCAAGATATTTGGCCGTGTTTTCATATGGTATCACTTGACCATTAATGTACACCGGGTGGTAATTGGGTTTTTTGTTCGTGAAGTCTATGTGAATGGACTTAGACTCGTTAAGTTTAATTCTCCATTTGTCTGTCCAGCCAGATATTTTGTTGATGGCTTTTTGGACTTTTTCCACTGCTTCTTCATGAGTGACTCCTGTTGCCATAATCGCTGTGTCATCTGCAAAAGTGGCGATAGTGTTGATTTCTAGCTCTGGAATATCACAGGTGTACAATAAGTACAAGACTGGACCAAGGACGCTTCCCTGTGGTACTCCAGCATGTATTGGCTTTAATTTTGAATATTTGTCGTCTTGTCTGATTCTAAACATTCTTTGCGTCAGATAAGATTGTAAAAGATCCACAAACTGTTTTGGGAGCATATTTCTTAGCTTGTAAATGAGCCCTTCATGCCAGACTTTATCAAATGCTTGTGCTACGTCTAAGAAAATTGTAGAACAGACTTTCTTTTCTTCTAGTGCTTTTTCAATAGTGTTTGTGATTCTGTGTACCTGGTCTATAGTCGAATGTTTTTCTCTAAAACCGAATTGATAGTCTGGAATTAGATTTTTATATTCTATGATAGGTTTTAATCGTTTCAGGAACAGTTTTTCAAGTAATTTTGACATTACGGGTAGAAGGGATATTGGTCTGTAAGATGACACTTCGTGAGGTGATTTTCCAGGTTGGAAAGGAAAGGAAAGGTTGGTTGGGGAAAATAAATGTTTATAAAATTAAATCGTGTTTATAGATAGATAAATATTGTTCACGCCATTAATTTAAAACAAAAGTTCAAACGCCTGAACACTAGTGCAACAACAGGCGACTTTTTTGTTAAGAGTCATTTCTTATTCATATAATATATTAATATTCATATTCATTACAGGCCCGTTTCAATTTCACTGCTTAAATTTTCTCTTCACATACTTTTTCATAAATTTCTTCACTCATTTGCTCGTGTTCTAATTTTCACAAGAGTCCATAGACTCGTGAATTGTAAAAAGGATGAAATGGGTAATTTTCATTTCAGTCCTACATTATTATTTTCCTAGAGCTTAAAGGTTGGTTTATTATTCTTGAAACGGGCGCGCCTACTTAGCTGTCTTACCAAAGAGCTTTCTGGCGTTGTTAAATAGAATAATCCGGTGTTTGAGAAGGATGCCACGTGGCGCTTTAGTGCGGGACTCGCCACTTTTCTATACTAGGTAATATATATATAAATTTATATTATTATTATTTTATAGAGGAAAGATTTGTATTTTTGTATTTTTGGATGTTTGTGTGGAATAAACTCAAAAACTACTGGACCGATTTCCAAAATTATTTTAACATTCGATTGCTACATTATCCCAAAGTGACATAGGCTATATTTATTACATACTTAAAAAAATTAGGGATTCTCAAAATGAAATCTCAAAAAATCAGCTGTTCCATAGAAAAATGTCAATGACACTCGACAAAATGTATGAAGCTGCTGATTTTTTTTTTCGCGAGTTCTGTGTTTGGTCCCATAGTAAAAGTTGTTCATAATGATGAGTACTATGAGCCCTTTTCGGCTTAGCATACTCTTTATGAATAACCCTGTAGATAAAAATAAAAAAATTGAAAAAATAAAAATAGTAATTTAAAAAAAATCTACTATCACCCCCCGCATTAGGACACATTTAATCTACGTTTATCCCAAAATGTTTAGAAAATGAATGTCCACCCGTGCGAAGCCGGGACGGGCCGCTAGTATGGTAATAAGATAAGAGTTGTACGATGATACTAAGAACATCGCCTTGGTTATTCCACACGCCTTCCGCATTGTATTGGGTGAGCGATGAGCGACTAAAGCTTGTCACAATAAATTAGGTATTTTATGAAATTAAAGATTAAACTTTTATTTGAATTTATCTCACTTAACTAATTTAAAACATGCAAAAGGGACACATGATGTGTGTGTAGAATAGTATTTCTTACATATAAAGTGTAAAGGGAGTTAAAAAAAAGATACCTAATAAAAAAGACTATAAAGAGTTTATTTCGTCGCGTCGGAATAGTTCCACTTAGAGTAAATTTGAAATAAAAGTGGCTAACATAAACTACATTAACTCATGAGCTACTTTCATCCCGGAAAAAGCTCCTCTACGATAGCGAGTGCCACAGAGAGGCGTAACTAGCAGATACACAAAGAGACAGCTAAGTAAAAAAACAGTTACGAAAAAGAAAATTCCTCTTTACTGGGACTGTGTACCAGCAAATTTAATACCATTTGTGGGGGCAAGGAATGTCGGCGTCAGCAGTTTGTGCTCGCGGCGCATCCAGGTCGCCCCGCCGACACTTGCCACCCGCAGTCATCCTTCGGACATAGTCGGAATATAACATGCATTTGGAAACACGTGTTTGCATTCACTTTTCCCCGTAGTGATATGTAGAACCGCTACTGCAACCCTCAGTGATATGTAGATGACCCAAGAGTAGAGACAGCAGTAGCGACACCATTTATGGAAAGATATTAATAAAATTCGTAAGGAATTCCAGTAACACAAACAGGCCTAATATATTTTCACAAAGCAAAACTACGCCTACTGTTAACAAAAATGGCTGAGCTTTAATAAAACTGGGAATTGTTTTATTGTTAGGCCGACTAAGTTAGTGTCTGAAGGAAAATGACTATTTTTTATTCTATTTATATGGAATGTAAAAAAAAGAAAATAGTTTTTAGGAAACCTTCAAAAACTACAACGTTCCTAGCTGAGGTTCCTAGCATTTCTTCATGGTTAAAATTCCAAAAACCCGAACGAATCGCTTCGATCTTTCTCCTAATATGCAAATCGCTAAATTTATGGAATACGTTGCCCGAATGGGTGTTCATCTTAGAGTAGGAATAATATATTCAGCAGATGTTTCCCGATAGTTGGATTCTGGATGTTTTTCAGTTGTAATGGAATCTGTTTCCTAAAGAAAAAGAGTGCTCCATTGGAGACCACATCTGTGGTCCAACGCAAGCCTAAATCCGAATGATAAATAATATAGCTCCACCACATCTCCACCAGATTTACAAATTTACACCATCATTTTACTATGGAAACTAACTTGGCTTTCACACATTTTTGTTATTGTGTTTTTTTTTTGATGTTGTCGTTTTTGTTATTCCCGTGTTAATTATAACAAAAACGTCACACCATCATCATCATAACCATCATCATCATCATCAGTTTTCAAGATCGATGCTCTTGTTGGAGGAGTAATGTCTAGGCTAGATGATCTTCTGCTAGTGTCTTCTGCCTCTCTGAATGACATGACATTATGCGTTTTTGGGTTTACTTAAAAAATTTCATCCAGTTCATCCTACTAAAACTATTTGTATATAGTTTGTAAGAATGTATGGATGTACCTCTACATATGTTTGTTACTCTGTCACGCAAAAAAGGCTAAATGGATTTACATGAAATTTGGAATGATGGTTGTTCATGGTCTGGATTGACCCATAAGCTTCTTTTTATCCCGGAAAACGTGGATGAAACAAAAAAAAAAATAGGCATCGTCGTAGTACAATTGTAGTATATCGTCAAGTTGTTGACAGTTCGCATTAGTGTTAGCTTTTTCCACTCTCTATTTTATTAGATTTCGCAAAGTCACAGTCTTAGTGCTCAGTGTCTGCTTACCTACGAGTAAGTACACTCGGTACTCTAGTCACGAGGTGGTTTTTAAGTCTCGAGGAGTGTAATTACGAGTGTCTCGAGGGGTGTGGAATTTCTTCATTAGAGCCCTGGATCTAGGCTCACCTGAACATACCTGAAACCTAATCACAAAGTCTGTAATTAAAAGATTCGACACAAGTTTTATAACAACTAGTTTTATTTTGTCTGTTATTTTTTTGTTTATCCGTAAAAGGATGAGCTTGAAGCCCACAACAAAGATCATTCTAGTGTGAGCTACAGAGCATTTTGAAATGTTTTTTTTAGTTTTTCTTTTCAAATTAACGTTTATTATTATTATTCATAGCCTTCACTTAAAATCCAGTTATCCAGACAGGGGCGGTAACGAAAACAAACTGGACGTTTATTTCTCAGAAACAGTTGTTTTTAGATCAAGAATTATACCCATGCTTAGGAAAACAAACAGAGTTACCTTTATCTTAATATATATTATTATATATAAATTACGTGTCACGTTGTTTGTCCGCTATAGACTCCTAAACTACTTAACCGCTTTCAATCAAATTTGCACACCGTGTGCAGTTCGATCTAACTTAGGAGATAGGATAGCTCACATCTCAATTTATAGTAAAAAAACATGAAAAATTAGAAAATTTAAAAATACTTAAACCATAATTTAACTTTAGCGCTTTGGACAATGTAAACTTTTTTAATGTAACTTTTGACATTTGACATAGAATTGACGCAATGGCTTTTTTTACCAATTCGAATTAAATAGTCATCGAGACAGGACGTCTGTCGAGTCAGCTAGTTAGTTTATATACTTATTGGTTTTAGTTTCTAAGATTGGAAAGTTAGTTACTTGAGGGTTTGTACGTACTTTTGTTGTTACCTACTCGTAGCATTGCATAGTTGGCTAAATAAGGAGATCTTTTTGGCTAGAAGCAAGAGCTTTCAAACTCTTGAGTATTCACTACTTGAATGTTTAAATTGAACCCTGTTATAGATTTTAGTACTGGTAAGAGTCCTTACTGTGCTTTAGATTCTTTCAAAGGTAAAGTAAGAATTTAACAGTCATGTTTTGCAATTTCGTTGAATCGTAAGACTCAAGTCAAAATTCACCAAAATTGAACAGTAATCCAATCAATTCTGTTTTGCCTTATCATAAAAGAATAACGTTTGAAAAATAAAACAAGGATTCTTTTAAAAAAAATATATTCGCCAGACACTCTTATTTATTTAGAGAGAAAAAACATTGGTACAATTCAATAACTTCTCATGACGTAAATATAACGTGACGTCGTCATTTTTAACGTATGTAATTCAAACTATAAGGCCAACCGAACATCCAAATCTGTTCAGCCGTTTTAGCGTGAAGGAGTGACTAACACACAGACAAACTTTCACATTAGTGATCTAAGTGTGAGTAGAGTAGTAGTTGTTTATTCAACAATGATGCGCGACAAAATGTATGGAACAGCTGATTCTTTTTCGCGAATTTCAATTTGGTCCTATACTAAAAGTTGTTCTTAATGATGACTACATTTGCCACAAAGTAAATTCGTCAAGAAAAAAAGTATGTGTAAATTCGTCACAATTCTATTTTTCTGATAAATTACAGTACATAACTCATTATTTATTTGTTTTAATATTTTTCCCACTTTTGTGCAGGTACCAAGCCATCGTGCGACCGATGCGGCCCCGGATGTCCAAGACCTGTTCCCTCATCATGATCGCCGGGATCTGGATCAGCGGGATGCTGCTAGCCATACCATGCCTTCTGTATTCCACCACCAAGGAGTACAAGTAAGTTGATCTATTGAATCAGGCATTACTGTACTTCTAGTGTCAAAAATAAAAAACGGCTAATTGACAAAAAGATTTATTTAAATTATTGTTACTGAAGATATGATTATTATACAAAACAAATTGTAAATACCAAAAATTACTGATTGTACTTAGAGTAAGTAAACTCGTATAGGCCTGAAGGCTTCTGATATGGCTTGGCGGGTTTTTTTCACTTAGGTACTTGTTTATTACTTGCTTTAAGAGGAAGAAGCCAAACGAGCGAACAACAATATAATATCACATTGCTGGAAGAGATCGCTCTTAGCAGAAAGGTCTGTATTTTCTGGTCTGAACAATAACGAGTTTATTTATCTATCTAATCGGCACAAAAAATATTTAATAAATTTAAAATTATAACGCATTTTAAATTTACTTTTTAACACGCTTTTATTAGCTTCACCTGTATGTTTGTATGTTTGTATGTTTGTATGTTTGTATGTTTGTATGTTTGTATGTTTGTATGTAACCGACTCCTTTGAGCGCGTTTTTGACCCACTTTAAACGGTCAGATTTCTTTCAAACTTTGTAGATATATCGAGGACCGATGACAATACACTAAACAAATCGTGTTTTTTAGTTTTTTTAACTATTAATTTTTTTAACACGCTTTTTCTATAAAGTTTCTTTAACTTTTAATACCGTTTAACTTACAAATGGTAATTTCGTCAATCTTGTCAGAGAACAGAGTGGCGCAGTGGAAGCGTGCTGGGCTCATAACCCAGAGGTCCCTGGATCGAAACCACGCGGCTACAAATCTTTTTGCTCAATATTTTTTTGTTGCATCAATTTTATTTTATGAGGTCTGAGGATCGAAACCACGCGGCTACAAATCTTTTTGCTCAATATTTTTTTGTTGCATCAATTTTATTTTATGAGGTCTGAGGATCGAAACCACGCGGCTACAAATCTTTTTGCTCAATATTTTTTGTTAGGCATCAATTTTATTTTTAATTTGCTTGAGCAGATGGCCAAAATCGGATAACACCAACACATTTGTACATATTAATAATGGTTAATAGTTAGCAAATCGAATTAAAAAGCGAAAAATAAATAATAGTTAAAAAAAACTAAAAAAACACGCTTTTTATAAAAAACCGAACTAAAAAAATAGAAAATAAAATTTTATAAATTTAAATTAAGAATAGGGTTGAAAATTTCAATAAATATAAATTAATAATAGTGTAAATAAATAAATATATGTATTTTATTTTTAAAAAAGCGTGGGGTGCTTTCTAAGATATTATCAAAATGCTAATCACTCTACTCATGTCTGTCAATACAAAATGTATCTACAAAATATATAATATCTATTGACCCATGCACCCCACGCTTTTTAAAAATAAAATACATATATTTATTTATTTACACTATTATTAATTTATATTTATTGAAATTTTCAACCCTATTCTTAATTTAAATTTATAAAATTTTATTTTCTATTTTTTTAGTTCGGTTTTTTATAAAAAGCGTGTTTTTTTAGTTTTTTTTAACTATTATTTTTTGGAGGATTTTTTTGTTTTAAGAAAACGATGATGTTCGTAAAGTTAAGTAGTCTTTGTCCTACTCAGTGCACCTGACAACGTGTGAACAAAATTCATTCATTCATTCATTCACAAGTTCTTGATTCATCTTTGCGCTAGCTATATCTACGCACGCGACCTACAATGATGCTGGCTACAACTTATATTTCCACCAGCTCAGTTCATGTATCTCTCAGTTATCCAACATTGTTGCTAAACGGTAAGTAACTATTACATAAGACCGTTTGAAGTAAGTGCTTGCCTTCAGACGTACCTTGGCTGTAGAGGTCATGGTTACAATCCTAGCGGACTGCAGGTAAATAAGCCTGTTGGAGTTTTAATGATATCATTATTATCAGCAACCTTTCATCCTCCCACTGCGCACTGCTGGGATGCAGGTCTATCCTCGAAGGGTGATTAGGCCGTATTCCACCACGCTGGCCGAGTCGCTGGTGGAGTCACATATGCCATTGAATTTCTTTTAATGATATAGGATCTAAGAAATCAGAGGTTCCAGGTTCGACTCCCGGTCGGAAAGATGTTTGAATGATGAATTTTAATATCTGCTCTGTGCATGTCTTGGTGTTAGTTGTCCTTTTTGTTTTTAATTTTTTTTTTGTATGATAGGGGCACGCCAAGAAGGAACCGAGCTGCTCGCGACTTGAAGATACTCAGAATATGTCTATCGGGAAACACTCACTCGAGCATAGAGTTCCACGCCCTAGCGGTTCGCACAATAAAAGTGGAATCAAAGCGTTTCGAACGAGTTTTTGGTATATCAACCATAAACGATGTCACTTTTTGTGCCCTTGTTAGTCCGATAGTAGAACGGGCCAGAGGGAGTTAGATCATGCTGATCAGAAGCACACTCTCCGAAATGTATCCGGTAAAAGACCGATATACTAGCAACCTTGCACCGAAGTTCAAGAGTTAGGAGATTATAGCCAAACCGTTTATCTTAGTCCTCGCGTGCGCGGTAGTGCGCGGTAGTGCGCGGTAGTGCGCGGTAGTGCGCGGTAGTGCGCGGTAGTGCGCGGTAGTGCGCGGTAGTGCGCGCCGCCCTCTCAGTCCCCCGCGCCTCTGTACCGCGCAGGCGAGGACTAAGCTAAGATAAACGGTTTGGCTATAGTTTGAACAAGGGAGTCGTTGCCAATCAGCTAATATAACTAGTAGGTATAGATAGTTGTATAAAACCGAATGATTTATAACATCTAAGTAAATTAGGTCTGTTAAAACAAGTTGAAGGATGCACATATGGACACGCCACACAAACACGGCCTCTGCCGCCGACTCAAGGCGGCGGACAAATAACTGTAACTACTTCGATACTTACATATTACATAGTATTTATTACATCTTATATTTGCGAGCGTTTGGGAAAGACTTTAGCTGAGACATTGGAATCTAGGTGTTTCTCAAAGTTTTCTGTCGTCGCGCCGTACGCAAGGATCATTTATCCGAATGAAATGCGCGAAATCGATTTTTTGTTGTCCCCTGTTTCCGCCTTTAAATTTGGATCGATTTTAGGGTTTTTTTTAACAAAAACATAAAAAATAATAGTTAAAAAAAACTAAAAAAACACGCTTTTTATAAAAAACCGAACTAAAAAAATAGAAAATAAAATTTTATAAATTTAAATTAAGAATAGGGTTGAAAATTTCAATAAATATAAATTAATAATAGTGTAAATAAATAAATATATGTATTTTATTTTTAAAAAGCGTGGGGTGCATGGGTCAATAGATATTATATATTTTGTAGATACATTTTGTATTGACAGACATGAGTAGAGTGATTAGCATTTTGATAATATCTTAGAAAGCACCCCACGCTTTTTTAAAAATAAAATACATATATTTATTTATTTACACTATTATTAATTTATATTTATTGAAATTTTCAACCCTATTCTTAATTTAAATTTATAAAATTTTATTTTCTATTTTTTTAGTTCGGTTTTTTATAAAAAGCGTGTTTTTTTAGTTTTTTTTAACTATTATTTATTAAGTATGAAAACACCATTATCACATTCGAAAATGTGGCTCAAATAAAAACTGTGGGCGCTGTACGTGGCGGTAGATGGAATTTTTAAGATTTTTTTCAATTTTTCTCTATTGAAGAAGAGATCCCAGTTTTGACAGATCGTAGCTCAAAAAATAAAATCTCGTCGTAAAATCAAAAAATAAAAAATCGTTTCAAAAACCATTAAAGCGTAAAGCGGCAGGAAAAACTGAATATAGAGATTTAAAATACGGTTTAGGAAATGGATTCTTTCGATAAGAAAGACGTCGGAGATGAGTAACGAACACGCGATGTTGTGCTAAAATGGCTGAATTCGTTATTCGGATGTACATTATCGGCATTTATCGATAAATTCGATGACAAATGTATTTCACTCTGCCTGTTAATTTTTATACAATTCTGGCCAAGTTTTATACTGTTCCTTATCCATAATATATTATATTGTTTTATATTGTTTCTTATCTGCTCAAAACTTATTTATACGATGTTCTCTGTGTTGTTTTTAATTAGTTTTGAGTTACCAAATTAAAAAATAAATTTATAAATTTTGGTTGGCCAAAGTTAGAAGAAAATATGGCCTTGAGTTACCATTTTAATAAGAACTCATCTTAATAAAAAGCCCGAATTAATATTATTAGACTTAAAGGTTGAGAAAAAGGTTAAAATTTGGTTCATAAATCTTTAAGACTTTAACAAAATCAAGAACTTTTCTAAGGAAATAGAAGAAAACTTGTACCTATCTATATTGACCTACAGACCTTGGAAGTTTCGAAACTCGATGACTATTAATTCATCCATTAAACTCATCCATTAAACTCCGAAAGTTTGTTTTTCTGAGTTTGAAGATTTTTTAACACTTTTAAACCAAGTCACCGCGAGATTTGCTTTTGCATCTAACTTTTTATCCCGTTAAGAAAAGTTACGAGTCATTTCAAAGGGTGACGGACGTCATGGTCAATGAGATTAAAAACATCACACTTAAGATTTTTGGTGGCTGATATTTTTGTAAGCTCTCTTACTGATCACAAAACTGTGAAGAAACGTGATAGGTTAAATTTTAAAAACTTATTTAGTCTTAATAAAATAATGTTCACGGTTCCGTACATACCTATGTTTGAAATAAAGAAATCATCTTTATCAAGGACACAGCTGTCACGTGCGTAAATTCAGTTTTATTACTTATTCATACATTTAAAACAATCTGCTTGCACGATTACCGCTTATTGTATATTTTCTTTGCACGTAGCAATACCAAAGCTTTTTTATTTTGTTCACTATGATAACTAACGTGATTTGACACTTGACACACAACTACGTTTCGTTTCTAATTATATCTAGGTATTCTCTCATATTAAAAATAAATTTTACATAAATAGAAGGGAGTTTATAGGCTACTGGTACAGTTATGTTTGCAAAACCTTCTTTCTACTTTCGTTGTTAAAAAAATAAACGAAACAATCCTTTAAAAACAACTGAGTAAATATTTCATACAAATATGGAAATGTACCTACGGATTTGTTTCAGACAAATTCGTTCCAGTTTATCTTAGGAACAGCCAAGTTATTAGGGTTACAGAACAAACACAAGTAGAGCGTAATTTAGGCACGTTGGGAACCTAACACTCGGGTATAATTATCCGGGTGTATTATATCAATACAGGTACGCGTTATCTAAAGCTTTCGCGTATCAAAATAATGATTGTTTGCTACCACAGAGTATATTTGCCTACGTAGAGATACTCGTAAACTACTTCCAAGCATTCAACAAGAAGCTATAAATAAAACATGTCGATCCTGAAATCAGGGAAAGGAAAAGCTCGGCCTTTCTTGAGAATTTTCAATTTCCGACCGTACTCTGCATTTCAATTACTACATGTTTTATCAAATCGGTTTAGCCGTTTCAACGTTAGGGATTTTTTAAATTCTAATTTATAGTAACTGTATCGTAAATCGTAACGTAGTTGATAAGAAGGGCTTTATAGGATGTCTTTTGTCTAATAATTTCTACTAAACTTAATATTTAAGATTTAGTCATCCTGTTCAAACTGGAGTAGACTGTACGATAAAGTCCTTATTAATCAATTAATTCTCGAGAGAGATTTTCGAGACAAGCTCGTGATTAGTATATCCCTTCAAAATTATTGCATGAAACCTTAAAATACCATATAATAACCTATTCGACATCCCAAAGACGACAAACTAATATAATAGAATCTTGTTTTGATACGACACTCTTCAGACCTGCAATCTTGTGTGAAATAATAAAAACAAGCAAAGTCAAGGAGCAGAACTACCTGTACATATGTATATATCCAAACAAACTTATGAAATAGAGGTATGTATATTGAAAAAAAGGAAATTTCTACCGCACATGTTTTGTATGATATTTCCTCTTCTGTCCTCTGCAAAAGGATATTCCATTGTGCAAAAGGCGGAAAAACATTCCTATTAAATACATGAGTATATAGCAAATCTTTGTGTGAAAAATTGACATCCATTGAAAGAAATCTCTTTAGAAATAACCACTTGTAACAAGAAAGAAAATACAATAGAGAAAATCCAAAGTAAAAATATCGTCGCTAAACCGATGAGACACTTAGACTTAACTTCAACAGAAGGAAAAATAATAGGTAAATACCGTTTTCTGACTTTTGAAGGTATAAAAATATTACCTAGTGCTTTAAAAATGCTTGGCAACATGCTATGTTTGTCATTGATCCTATCCTGCTAAAATTATAAATGCGATAGTTTGTGCGTGTGTGAATGTTTGGTATCTCGTACGGTAGTTCTACCGAGAATGATCCACTAAACCAATTTTGCAAAAAAAATAGGATAGAGAGATAGATAGCCTTTTACAAAGACAACTTTTCGTCAACACAATTTTTTATCAGCGCACGGGTATTTAAAAATAGAAGCTTCTTCAAAATGACAAAGACAGGCCTTTAGGTACAGAACAACGGTCCTGTCGCAGTAAACTGTTGTTGACGTGTATATTCAATACACCCAGGATGAGATTTACTGTTACATTCCAATGCTTTCTATTTATCCGGGTTTCTGTTAGCCGGAGACCTATATTACATTTATTTGGCTGAGGTCCGGGAAAATTGGCTCGAAAACTAAAGGTATAAGGTCCCTTTAGGTATTATTAAGTTAGAAACTTGGAACTATTATAGCTTTCCAACTAAAACAGATATCACCAAAATAGTTTAGGAGCCAGCAAGAAGTTACTCTATGAAGCTACCTGTTTTAAAGTACTACAGATAAATAAATAACTAGCTGTTCCCTGCCACGCCTCGCTGTGGATAAAAAAAAATAGATAAAAACAATCCTTGATGCGGATTCATCATCATCTAAATCATTATCATGCTAAAATTTCAGCTCGATCGGTGCAGAACTTTTTGAGTTTTTGAAGCGTACACAAACCAACATAACATTTTTATATAAACAGGGTTATTCATAAAGGGTATGCTAAGCCGAAAAGGGCTCATAGTACTCATCATTATGAACAACTTTTACTATGGGACCAACTCGAAATTCGCGAAAAAAAATCAGCTGTTCCATAAATAAAATAAATAAAATAAAATAAAAAAGCCTTTATTCAAGGTACCTACATTACAATTCTTACACTATCATTAAATCTAAAGTAGAGCTATGTCTCGGTAGCTGTTGCCTCTGCGGCATAGGCCTCCCCCAAATCGCGCCATACGTCTCTGTCTCGCGCTTTCCTCATCCACTCCGGTCCACATTTTTTGGTAAAAATATCTCTCCATCTCATTTTGGGCCTTCCTTGTTTCCTTTTACACTCTAGTGGTATCCACTCTGTCGTGAGTTTAGTCCATCTTGAGTCGTTAAGTCTACATAATATGTCCAGCCCATTTCCACTTTAATTGTTTTATTCTTTTCTTTAAATCTATTATTTTCGTTGTTTCCCTTATGGTTTCGTTTCTTATTTTATCTGATATTTTAAGTCCAAGCATACTTCTTTCCATTTTCCTTTGACAAATTGCTAATTTTTCCTCGTCTTCTAGTCGTAACGCCCAAGTCTGACATCCATATGTGAGGCATGGGAGAATTGCGATTTCAAATACTTTCCTCTTTATACCTATCTTGATTTCTTTGTTTTTCATTATTTCTTTAAAACTCCAGTATTTTTTCCACGCTACCGCAATTCTTCGATGTACATCCTTTCTAGAAGGGTTTTCGAACGACACTAGTTGCCCGAGGTAGGTGTAGTCTGTTACATACTCTATATTCTCTCCTTCAACTTTCACTTCTTCAGTCATTCCATTTGTTATTATCTTAGTCTTGGATGAATTTAACTGCAGCCCTACTTTCCTACTCTCACTAGCTAGCTCGTTAATCATCTCCTCTAGATCTTGTGCATTCTCTGCGAAGACCACGATGTCATCCGCGAACCGGAGGTGACTTAGCAACTCACCATTGATCTTCATTCCTCGGCTCTCCCAGCTCAGTTGTCTGAATACTAATTCTAGTACTGCTGCAAAAATTTTTGGGGACAGCGGGTCTCCTTGCCGTGCACCTCTCTGGATTGGGAACTCTGCCCCTTCACGTTCTAGTCGTACTCTGCTGTAGCATTTGGTATAAATGTTTTGAATGAGATCAATGTATTTTTTGTGAACACCCTGTTGTGTAAGTGCGGCCCATATTGCATCGTGGTCGATTGAGTCAAAAGCTTTTTTGTAGTCAATAAAGCATAGGTAGAGAGTGCTGCCATACTCATTTACTTTCTCTATGATTTGTGTTACAACCTGGACATGATCCATGGTAGAGAATTTTTTCCGGAAACCAGCTTGCTCACGTGGTTGTTGTTCATCCAGTGTTTTTGTAATTCTTTGCAGCAGGATTTTCGAAAATATTTTGAACATATTTGTCATGAGGCTAATTGGCCTGTAGTTATTTAAATTAGAACGATCTCCTTTTTTGTGTATTAAGGTTATTGTTGATTTGGACCATTGCAAGGGAGTCTCTCCTCTTCTAAGAATATTGTTAAATAGTAACTCCAGTGGTTTCAGTAATGGTATGCATAAGGATTTCAATACTTCATTTGCTATTTTATCGTCTCCGGGCGTTTTATTATTCTTTAGTGTTCTGATAGCAAATTCTATTTCTGATGTCAGTATAGTTGGTGGATCCATTTGCTCGGTAGAGTTCACTGAGGCAGAGATATTCTGTGTTTTGTCTTTATCAGCAGTATACAGTTCTTTATAAAAGCTTGTCGCCTCTTTTATTATATCTGGACGGTTGGCTAGTTCTCTACCTTGTTGAGTTTTCAAGCTAGCTGCCCATTCTGTTTTGTCTCTAAGCGCTTTATAGGCTTTTTGTAGAGCTCCTGTTGTACTAATAAATTTTACAAATGTTTCTTGTCTTTTGATTCTCTTCTCATACTTTATATTCTTGTTAATTTGTTTGCTAATTTTTGTTATTTCTACTTGTACTTCTTTTGTCCTCTTTTTCCTGTATAACAATTTTCTTTCTTCTAGAAGCTTACTTGTGTCCTGGTTTATATATCCATTTTGTTTATTCTCTTCCCTTGGGAGCTGTTTTAGTAATAGCTTCAGATCTTCTTCTAAGTTGTCATACTGTTGTTGTATTTCATTTTGCGATTCAATAGCTTTCATAAATTTGCTCTCCCAATTTTCTGCTGCTTCTCCCGTGACTTCTGGTAATTTCCTGGTGTAGTTTGCATTTGAATTGATTATTTTTCTGCTTCGATTTTTATGTGTTGTTATTCTACACCGGATCATTCTATGGTCAGTGTTGAAGTTTAGGTTGCTGATAATATTGAATTGTTGGATTGAAGATGGTTGATTTGTAAGTATGTAATCAATTTCGTTGAAGTTTGTGCCATTAGGATGTCGCCAGGTCCACTTCTTTCCTTTCCTTATTTTAAACATACTGTTAACAATTTTTAGTTGTTTCTCTAATGCAAACTCTACAAGGTTCTGACCATGGTTGCTTCTCTCTCCATGTGAGTGTCTTCCAAAGATATTCTCTTCACCTGTCTCCATTCTGCCCACTCTCGCATTAAAATCTCCTAGTAATATTTTATTTTTACATTGTGAGGAGTCATATGCAGTTTCTAATGTCTGGTAGTAAAGGTCTAACTCTTCCTTAGTGCATACTTCTGTTGGGGCATATGTTTGTATAAAACACCAAGTAGAGTTTTCGGATACTTGAATTTCTAAGGTTGTTACTCTATTTGAAAATGCTCTAAAACTTATGATTTGGGTTTTCAGGTGTTTTTTAACCAGAAATCCAACTCCATTTCTTCCACTATGACTGGAGGTGTGATAGAGGATAAATTCTGGGTATTCTTCAATAATTTCATTTTCACGTCTTACTTCACTCAATCCTAATACGTCCCATTTAAGTGGTTTTATAGCATATTTGAGTTCTGATAATCTGGTGTCTGATAATAAAGTTCTTACATTGATGCTTGCTACATATAAGTTTTGTTTTTGTAAATCTATAATTCTTCTAGAATGTTTCGTTTTAGAATTGCATTCCTGTTGGTGATTTAGGGGGTAATAGTCTGACTCTTCCTCGGTGACCGGCCGTCTTGGAAGAGGAGGAGGGGTTGTGGCTGGTTGCTATTCAGTGTCATAATATGTTTGCGACAGTAATTCTGGCACTTTTGATTTTTGTGTTAGGTATTGTTGTATGTTGACTTTGTTCTTTTTGATTGGTTGTTTTTTAGACGCATTAACATTCTCATTTGTTACTGATGACTCGGGGGATTCTGATAGAATTCTTTTGTTGCGGCTTACACTGCTCGGCATTTTTTTGTTTGTTTGTGTTTCCGATAGTACTACTAATTTATCGTACTTTATAAATGCTTTCTTTCCTTGTTCTCTTGCTTCTTCCAATTTTCCTTGTAATTCTTTCCGTTTATTGAGAACTTCTAATGGGAAATCTTCCTTGATTTAGAATTGTGTATTAATAAGGCTTTTCTTTCTTTTAAGTAATTCTATTTTCATACCCATTGTTGTAAAAGTTAGTATCACTGGTCTTATTTTTTCACTCTGTTTACCTAATCTTCGGGCAAACTCAATGTTTATATTTGTGCAGTTGATTTTCATATGTGAGTTAATTATTTCCACCAGTTTGTTTTCTAACTCTTGATAGCTTTTTTCGTTTTCAGGAATACCAAAAAAGACGATATTTCTCTTCCTCATTACTCTATCGAGATGCTCCATGTCTTGTTTCTGTTTCTCAATTTTTCCTTCTAAGACCAAGGTTTTGTTTTCCATTCTTTCGAATTTTTCGTTTATATTGTTATTTATGGATTTTGTTATTTCGTTTTTCATATTTTTTATTTCCAGTTTCTGTTGTTTCATCTCTTCTTGAATACATTTCAGCATTTTTGTGATTTCTTCCATAGTCACTGGTACTTTTTGGCCCCTCTAGTGTCGATTAGTACGTTTAATATACAGCCCTGTGCTTGCGCAGTGTGTTTCCTGTGTACTTTGTAGGGCGCCGCTACTCAGCGGTCGATGGCGCTGTGAGTTGCTATGGATTACTATTGCGTTGGTTGAATGGCGTTAATTATTTGAGGTTATCTTCACAAAAGCACTTAGGTGTCTTTATTTAGCACTGTTATTGAGTTCACAATTGGTTATTGCGTTTATTATAATGTTTTAGCACTGATTTACGCAATTTTTAGCACTATATTGTTCGAATTCCACTGGAAACCGTTGGAGATTTTATTGTCCAATATTTTGCACTTCAACAGTTATATTCTTGAAAAGTTTGTACCTATAACCAGTGTAGTAGGTTTGGATTGCACTGTTTTCACACTATTTTGGCATCGAAACTAGGTTTAAAAGTAATTATTGTCGATAAATAAAGACGGATCGATCTTTGCTTGTTGGCAGCTGTTCCATACATTTTGTCAAGTGTCATTGACATTTTTCTATGGAACAGCAAATTTTTTTTTCGCGAATTTCCGGTTGGTCCCATAGTAAAAGTTGTTCTTAATGATGAGTACTATGAGCCCTTTTCGGCTTAGCATACCCTTTATGAATAACCCTGTATAGATGATGATGTAAAATGGAGTCAGCGATAAACGAGTTAAAGTGAATTGTAAAGACGTCCTACAAGATTAGAGCTTTTGTTGGGATAAGCCACGAAAATAAAATGGGAAATAGATAGATATATAAACGTTTTATTGTTCACACTAGGAGTTACGAGCAGAAAGACAATAAAATAACTCAAATGAACACGAAAGTACGTAATAGGCCCTGAACTGCTGTTAGTGCAGAGTAGGTACCTAATTACTTATGTCTAAGGTGCTTTGTGTATTTCCCCGCTAGCTTTTTCTCGAGTCACCACAGTTCCTTGAAATCTCGGAGCGAGCCTTTGCTTTCACAGTTGCTCCATTAACGAAGCTGGTAGTCGTCTACCTATACACATAGATCTTTTACAAAATTCGTTTTAAAATTTTTGTCAAAGGAATCCGCCCAACTTTACTTTCCGTTCCGGGTTTCATTCCAAAAGTTTTACAAAGGCCAATCCTCGCTGTGAAGTTTAATAATCCTCTGTACACAACGGTTACGGGTATTATAATAAATCATGGCTGATTGCACTTAGCTCAGAAAGGTTTAGCAATGGAGTTTCAACACTTCCGGCATTAGACATGGATGACACATTTGTCGGCCTGTTTGGCTCAGCGGTAGTGTATCCGCCTTATAAGCCAGAGGTCCCGGGTTCGATTCCCGGCCGGGCAGATGTTTGAATAATGAATTTAAATATCTGTTCTGGGTCTGGGTGTTAGTTGTCCTTGTCTTTGTGTGTGTTCCGTGGCATCCCCGACACAGGATTTATTCCTAGTGGGGAGCTATGAGTGTGAAACGTTATATACAAGCACGTATTTATAAAAATCTTAAAACTTACTTACTTAATCTCAATCTTACTTTAATCTTTATATACCTATTTATCTCCCTTCACTAGTAAATTAGTAAGTACCTACTCTAGAAATGTTTAACTGATTTTCTAATTCCTCGCAGGTCTAAAGGCATCCTCAGAACGGCTTGCCTTCTGTCTTGGCCCGATGGCTTGCCGGATGTCTCAAAACTGGATTTTATGTAAGTAAATAAATAATGTGAAACTTTCTAAAATAACCTAGGTCTCTAAGAATGATTGGTTCTAATTAAGATAAATGAAACATAGGGAAATATAATTATGTTGTCTAGTGTGATTCTAGTGGTAAGCTTAATTATTTAAGGAACCCTGCAAGACGGATATTTTTTTACATTTTCTGTTTTGTTTCTACGATATCTAATTTCATGTGACAGCGTCGGTAATCGAATCGATAAGACGATTCTAACAACACCTCACATTTCACAATCGATCAAGCCAATCAGGCGGAAGGAGGTCACATAGGGACAGAAAAACAAAAACATACAATAATTGAAATGCTTCCATATACACAAAAAAACAGACAAACTTACACAATTTGAAATTTCCGTGCACTAAAAAAATTGCTATGGAAACTAACGTGGTTTTGAAACACCAAAAAGACCGACTAAGACGGAATAGCCGACTTAATAAAACGTGAGTATTCCCGTGTCAATTAAAACAAAATTACACAAAAATATTACCCTTTTTTGAGTAGTTGAGCAAAAAGGAATCATTTTACTTATCGCTTTTAGATTGGGTGTTAAATCCACAGAAGAGTTAAATCGACGTCAAGGGGATTAGGCTCGGCGCGATGACGAGGGTTCCTCCATGAACCGATTTATTTGAACATTTTATTTTAGCTCACCTCCTTGGAGGCTTATTTAGAGGGCACCGACAACTCATGCCCATTACCAGGGTTGCGCCGGCTCCCGGCAGCGCCTGTGTGAAAAACTTATGAAGCGCATCTTTTTTTACGAATTTTCTAGTTTCAAAGAAACTGTCACAATAAGCGCAATATATGTTATTTAGAAGGCATATGTAGCGCCCATTGTACCTGTTTGCTTATCGATACTCCACTACGAAGAATATATTGTTGCGTAAGTGTAACAAAAATAATTTCGGTGGCGGCGCCCCTATTGTCTTGGCGGCTGTGTGCGCCGCACGCTTCGCACATACGAATAGGGGCGGCTCGGCCCTGCCTACTACATATGCCTTTGTTTGTTTATGATGAATATGCATTACATGCTAATTTCGGCTATCAGGTCAAGATGTGTTTGCTTTTGAGATTTTTTTTTTATGTATAGGTATTTATGTTAATCGTGTTAATGATGTCTTCACACGTAGAAAATTTAATTTACAGCTTAAATTGAAATAATTTTGATTGATTTATTGCCTCTGATTGATTGATCTTTAACAATATAATTATGAGAAATATGATAAGAGTTTGTTTTAGCATAAATACGATGAACAATTACCCAACGAAATTATCTCCACTCTATCACACCATGAATGCAAAACATAAAAATTCCCAAACAGTAGCTTAAGTTTGTTTTAGTAAAAGCAAGCAGGGTTCAAAACGCGATTTTTGATATACATAATAACGACTATGAGTTCATAACCTAAAATTAAAAACTAGACTAATGTATTCAGAGTTCACTTAACAATCCAAAAGGCTGTAATTTGATAGCGTGTGATAAACCAAAATGGGGGGAATAAGGGCACGTTATTTATTACAGAACCAATTTAGGCTACATGAGTTTCATTGAAGTAATTGTACCTAACAGTTTTATTTACTTAGCTCAAATTCAATTTTGGCCGAGCAGCGTTTCAAATTATCGCAAACCGATTTCATGTAGAGAGTAGAGATTGCTTATCGGTTAAACACTAATATTTGTCATTTATGCGGGCTCGCTGGCGATTTATTAATATTTCCAGCAATTAAGCATTTTTGGCGCAGGGCAAAAATGCTTTTAGGTCAAATCATAAATATCGAAGACAAAACAATCTCCATATAAAATGTATTATGAATTATGATTGGCCCTTGATCCCAATTTATTTAATTAGCGAAACATTGGCCTTTCAATATTCTATTGAGTACAATCTGAATTTCTTCCAGATGAAATCATTATGGAATCCACTTCACAAAATATTGCTTTACCTAACCAGGGCCATTGTTAATCACTAAAGCAAGCAAGTTTGTATAGTCCGGGAGGCTAGCTGATGTATACGCGCCCCTCCACATTATTCGGCGCGTGTTAACTGGCACGGCGCGGCGCGCCGGTCAGTAATAAACCAGCTTCCTTAACAGAGCGTGTTGTTATTTGCTATTCCCGTACATATCATTGGCGACGAAGATTTATAACTACCTTCAAAAAAAAAAAAAAAAAAGATTTAGTAGTTCGAACCATGGCTGCGGCTTATTTGGGGAATTTGCCTATTTTTGATCACAAGAATAGTGAGTGGGCAATATTCAAGACAAGACTGGCTCAGTTCATAAAAATAAATAGTGTTCAGGAAGAAAATAAGGGTGGATTGCTACTGACGCACCTCAACTACGAGACGTACCGCTTGGCGCGGAATTTGGCGTTTCCAAAGGATTTGGAGTCGTTGAGTTACAGGGAGCTCATTTTATTACTCGACAGCCATTTCAAGCCAAAGAAAGTCTCTTTTGTGGAGAAGGCGCATTTTTTTGGAGCGAACCGAAGTCCAGGCGAAACCTTAGGAGACTGGGCGGCGCGATTGAGAGGTCTAGCATGTTATTGCGGCTTCGGCACCGCCTTGGAAACGAATCTATTGGATCGTTTCGTCCTCGGCCTGGGCTCAGGCCCTGAGCGCGATAAGTTGTTTGAGCAAGACCCGTGCACACTAACGCTGTCACGGGCTATTGAATTGGCGGAGCAGGCGGCCTGTGCTAAGCAGGCAAAGACGGTGATGTCCACCGGCGAAGCGGTCGCGATCAAGGAGGAACCGGTGTACCGGGCGCATTTCCAGGCCAGCCGTGGAGGACATGCGCAGCGAAGCGGTAGCGGAGGACCAGCACGCGCCGGCGCCGGCGGCGGCGGCGCCGCTAGCTCGGCGGACTCATCGCGTTGCGTCGTTTGCGGGATGAAAAATCATCAGAGTGATAAGTGCAAATATCGAGCATATAAGTGCCAAAAGTGCGGCCAAAAGGGCCATTTAAAGCGCGTGTGTAACAGTGGTAAAAAAACGTCGGGGTTCCACCATGTCGAGACGGAGCATGATTGTAGTGCAGCGGACCACACCATGGACACTTCTTGCGAGGAATGTCAAAATTTTAATCTAAGGTATGATGTGACTGACAAGCCAATTAAAATAGACCTTATTTTAGGGAGCCATAAAATGTCAATGGAACTCGATTCTGGCTCCGGTAGCTGTGTAATTTCTGATAAATTGTACAACGAAAAATTTTCTAATTATGAGTTACAGAGTAGTTGTATAAAAATGTGTTTATATAACGGACATAAAATCACTCCATTGGGTTATTTTCAAATAGAGGCAAAATTTAATAAAATTATTAAATTAATAAGAATATTCGTGGTCGAGAACGGGGGACCAGCCTTGCTCGGAAGAGATTTTATGTCCGCCTTCAATTTTGTTCTAACGACGGATGTAAACATAAAAATCTATGCATTGAATAGTGACGCAGCAGCTGAGGTGGGCGATTTATTGCTAAAGTTTCCAGATTTGTGGCGTGATGAGTTAGGTGAATTTAATAAGTTTAAGGTTCATTTAAAATTAAAAGACGGTGCCGATCCAAAATTTTTCAAACCGCGGACTGTGCCCTTTGCCCTACGCGATAAGGTCGAAGAGGAGTTAGACCGGTTAGTAGGATTGGGAATATTAATTCCAGTGAACTACTCGCAATACGCCACACCTATTGTGCCCGTGGTTAAAGATAACGGTCAAGTCAAGATTGCTGGTGATTTTTCCGTGACGTTAAATAGGGATCTTATCATCGATAAATATCCACTGCCTAGGATTGAGGAGGTATTTGCCAAAATTGGAGGGGGAGAGCGATACAGTAAAATTGATTTAAAAAATGCATACAATCAATTTATTTTCGATGAAGAATCTCAAGAGCTCACTACTATTAATACTCACAAAGGTTTATTTAAATATACTAGGTTAGTGTACGGCTTGGCGAACGCGCCTGCAATTTTCCAAAAGTCTATGGAAACCTTGTTATCGGGCATCGATGGGGTCAGTATCTGGCTTGACGATATATGTGTTACAGGGCCGGACAGGAAAACCCACATAAAAAATCTAAACGAGGTTTTAAGCAGGCTTAGCAGCGCGGGATTGCGATTACAAAAGAATAAATGCGAGTTTTTCAAAGAAAGCGTCACTTATCTGGGTTATGTTATCAGCAAAGCGGGTCTCAAAACTTGTCCCGATAAGGTTACGGCTATTTTAAAAGCGCCTGAACCCAGTAACGTAACTGAGGTCAAAAGATTTTTGGGCGTGTTAAATTACTATCGGAACTTCATTCCGAATGCGTCCGCTATACTCAGTCCTTTACATGAACTTTTACGTAAGGACGCGGCGTGGGAGTGGGGTGAGCGACAACGTCGTAGCGTGGCATGCGTGCGGCGCGAGCTGGCGTCGGAGCGAGTGTTAGCGCATTTCGACCCAGACGCGCGGCTTTGTTTGACTGTCGATGCGGGACCTGGGGGACTCGGCTGTGTCCTCTCTCAGCTGGACGCGGAGGGCGCGGAGCGGCCGCTCGCATACGCATCTCGCTCGCTCACCGCCAGCGAGAAGAACTATAGTCAGATACAGAAAGAGGCGACCGCTATTATATTCGGGGTCAAAAGATTTCATCAATATTTGTACGGGCGCGATGACCCTTTCATTTTGAAAACCGACCACAAACCGCTAGTTTCAATTTTTAATAGCAAAACAGGCATACCCGTGACAACAGCACTGAGATTGCAAAGATATGCTATAATATTGTCGGCATATAATTACGTCGTGCAGTATATATCAAGCGAAAATAATTTAGTTGCAGATTTCTTTTCCCGCGCACCGCTGGCCGATAAAAGTACAAATAGTGATAGTGAAGCCGATGCCTATTATGCGCTTAAATTCCTAGACGCGTCATCGCCGGCGATAACGGTCAAGGACATCGTTCGAGCAACAGCAAACGATGCGACACTGCAAACAGTAGTTAGGTATATGCAAGTCGGCTGGCCGCGTAAAGTTACTTGTAAATCTGTTACGCCATATTTTTATTGTAAGTCTGATTTACAATACGAAAATGGTTGCTTATTTAGAGGGCATAGGATTGTTATACCATCGGCGCTGAGAAAACAAATGCTAAATGAATTGCACGACTCTCATTTAGGTATAATTAAAAGCAAGAGTAATTGTCGATCTCGATTTTGGTGGCCGCGGGTCGACCAAGATATTGAAAGTTGGATAGGGTCGTGTGCAACTTGTACATCGGTGCGCGCGGCGCCGCCCCGCGACCCGCCCGCGCCCTGGCCCGCGCCCGCGCGGCCCTGGCAGCGCGTGCACGTCGACTACATGACCGTGGGGCAGAGGGTATACTTGGTGGTGGTTGACGCATTTACTAAATGGGTGGAGTGCCTACATATGTATAACGGAACGTCAACGAGCTCTTTGATTACCAAACTAAAGGGAATTTTTGCTACCTTTGGTGTGCCCGAATTGCTGGTATCAGACAATGATGCCAAAATAAATTCAGTTGAATTTAAAACGTTTTGCTCATCCAATGGTATTAAATATATGACTTCTCCGATTTATCACCCACCCAGCAATGGACAAGCAGAAAATTCTGTTCGAACTTGTAAAAAAATGTTAAAATGTATTATTAAAGACAATGCATCGCCACAGCAAATGCATGAACAGCTGCTGGGTTATCTATTTAATTACAGGAATTCCGTGCATTGTACCACTGGCGAGACTCCGGCAAAATTAATGTTTGGTAGACGGCTCCGAACGCGTCTCGATCTGGTTTTGCAGAAAAAGGAGAAAATTAAAAAATTACCGGTGCCCGGAAGACGCCAATTTGATATAGATGACACGGTTTGGGTCCGGTGGTACAGTGCCCGAAAGGAAATTTGGAGATTAGGGAGGATAAAAGATAAAATCGGAAATAAAATGTACAGAGTGATTTTATTAGACTCGGACGTCTGTTGCATTAGACATGTAGATCAAATTATCAGATGTGTGTCATACACCAAAAGTGTATGTGAGGAGCCTCATCAGTTCCATTTCCCGTCGCGTGAGCACGCAGATAAAAATTATTTCCCGGAACAGCAAATGCTGCCGGAGGTCACCACTGCTCAAGGAGTTGACGAACGAACCTCGGAATTTGGAACTAATGAATCTCCAGAACCGCCCAATTCTGAATGTGATGTGGAGGAGTGGCGGGATTGTGAGGCTCAGGAGGGTGAGCGAGGGACGGCTGATAACATTGAGGCGGCAATCAGTCTCGACGCCGGTCACTCGGGCCACGCCCGCTCGCCGTGTTCGGCGGCGGCGGCGGCAGCGGCGCTTCCTCTCACACCTTCGCGCGCCAAGCGTGATAAGCAGATAATAGATTATAAGCGATATTTGTAATGTATGTGTAGGATTTAATGTGTTATGTTTTTAATGTTTAACGTGTTGTTTTGTTGTTACCAGATTCTTGAATTAAACGTGGAGGAATGATGTATACGCGCCCCTCCACATTATTCGGCGCGTGTTAACTGGCACGGCGCGGCGCGCCGGTCAGTAATAAACCAGCTTCCTTAACAGAGCGTGTTGTTATTTGCTATTCCCGTACATATCACTAGCTCTGGTTGTCTAGTCAGAGGTTGGCGGTTGTTCTCATACAAACAACCACTTAAAATATCGTGACTAAGATTCTCATACAAGTTTCATAATGGTAGTAATCTCACCAATATTATAAAAGTGAAAGTATATTATTATTATTATTAGTTGTATATTTGTTACCACTAAACGCTGAAACGGCTTAACGGATTTACATGAAATTTGGAATAAAGGTCTTTCATGGTCAGGATTAAACACATAGGCTACTTTTTATCCCGGAAAACTTATGTTAACCCTTTGACCGCGGGTGAAACTGCGGGACGTAGCTAGAAAATGTGCTAATACCAGTTTTGATTCATCTATTTGTAACTGTCTGGAAAGCTTCTCAGCTCAGGTGTAAAATTACCGAGGCAGTTGCAAGCCAAGACTGGTTGAGCTATTCAAACACAGACTTTCCAATGTGTTTGTTATTGCCCACTTATTACTTGTTTATGGGTAGTCTGGGTCTTACAACCACAAAACATACTGTGTGGTGGACCTAAATTAATTGTAAAATAATTATCATTTATGAACCTAACCTATACCTACGTACCACTGTAATTTGTTTCTAAAATGTATTGTGCATTTAGATTCTAAGTAAATTTCTGTTATGTATAGTCTACATTAAAGGCCCGTATTCACAAACGATTCTTGTCTAAGTAAAGCAGCAACACTATGCTAAGTAAGAGATTTCTCAATGCGTTGCAGATGGCAAGCCTTTCAATTCATAAACAATACTCAAACGACACTTCACTGTGCGTTCGCACTGCGTCGAATAGAGCTCTGTGATTGGTTAGTTTTTGTTACGAAGTTCACTTCACTAACTGACATTCATTTCATATGTCAAATTCAAGTCAATAAACAATAACATTGCTTGTGACTCGATCGAGAATTATTTCGTCTTTGTATTTCGCGTGGTGATTTTATTAATTATCTATTACATTTAAAACAATGAAAAGTACCACATCTTTGGAGAACCTGTACCGTCGTCTAAATTCTTCCGAACTATAATAATCAAAAGGATTTTGAAAATCCCGAACCACTTTTCTGGTAATTATTCTACTTTGTTCATTTATATAGTTATCAAATTCTTCTTCGCTACTGTAATCCATTGTAAAAATGCACTATTATAATCAAAAAACAACCTCAAACAAAGCAATTAAACATAACCTAAATTTTTGACGTAAGTAGATTATAGACAGATGACACTATGCGTTGCGTAATACACCTCGCAAGCTACCTTAGCTGTGCGTTCATTTTAAGGGACGCATAGTGCCGATCCCTACTCAAGTATTGTCTATGAATAGGTTTTTGGGACTCTGTGCGTCCGCGCACACTATGAGACCTCATAGTAACGTTTGTGAATACGGGTGTAAGTATATTATGATTATTATCACTCGTATATACAGTATTACCTGACAGTGACAATATAACAATATATGTATGTATGTATTTTTGCGTTTATTATTATTTGTTTATATAATAAACTAGCTGACCCGGCAAACGTTGTTTTACCATATAAATTAATAGGGGTTGGTGATAGAAGGGTGAAAATTTAGGGTTGTATGTATTTTTAATGCCACATAAGCCACATTATAAAAAAAAAATTGTCCAAAAAAAAAAAAAATTTAGGGGTGGACTACCCCTAACATTTAGGGGGATGAAAAATAGATGTTGGCCGATTCTCCGACCTACTGAATATGCATACAAAATTTCATAAAAATCGGTCAAGCCGTTTCGGAGGAGTATGGCAACGAAAACTGTGACACGAGAATTTTATATATTAGATAACTAGATAGCAGTCTTCTTTAAATTTATTTTTACATCTTAAATCCTATTTACGTAATATTACCTTTCTTTTTCATAATTAAATTGTTTCAATATACTTTAAGTTATTAAAAAAATACAATAACACGGCGCGTTGACGTCAGCATTTTACGTCTATTTTTATACCACGAATAATTTCTTCCGTTTATTTGAAATGTCACAGGGAAAATCAAAATTTCCGGAAATTCACCGGCGAAAAAATTTAATGAAAATTTCATTCAGTACAGAAATACTTCTTGTTATGCTCGCATTTTTGTTTAATTAGTTTAAAATGAAATAGAGTGTCACTAAAAGATATTTTGGATGTTTAAGTAACGACTAGTTTTGGATGGGTGACCGCAGTGATCGAATTCAGTACATCAGATTAGCAGAACAATGATTGAAAAGCGAGTCCTGGAGTAAACAAAAACCTAACACTGTAGCGTTGGGCTCGATCTGATTGCTCGCGCTAATAAGGCAGACTAGTCATGACTGGCGGTTATGAAATTTTAACTTAACAAAGTCAAACTAACACGTACACACAAAATTTGTTAACATTTGTATTCTCTTTCTCTGCGTCCCTTAAAAAAATAAAATTCAGCCAATATTCTCAAAAAAGGGTAGAAATTTTAAACCGCAATCCTAGCTAGTGTTTTTTCCTAGCATTTTAAGTATTTCACTCTGACTTTTTGCTAAAAACACTCTGCAAACTTGTTCAAAAGTATGGAGCCATACGTAATAAGAGTTGACTATCCAATTTGGTGCAGCGAGGTTGGACAGACGCCAAAGTTCACTGAAAGAGACGTAACGACGTTCCGTGTCAGATGCATCGTAGCGCTCGCAAAGTAGACTATTTTGTCAGCAAGTTGCTTGTTTTTATTTTAACCTTGGATGAAAATGAGAATTGAAACAACTAAGTGCACTGGAAACTGTCCTACTTTCTGGCACGGCTGTGGAGGCTTTTCAATACCATTAGATTGTACAAAATAGTACAAAATCTGTAGGTACTATTTTGTACAACCATTTTCAAAAACCATAAAGGTTAATAAAGCACCGACCAAGATAATTTCTGTTGTAGCAATTAAATTTTGTTGAATCGTTTTCCACGGTAGGGTCAATAATAATCATAACATAGCGTGAAGTTTGAATCAACAAATTTTTGTTGACGCAACAGAAAATATTGCTTTTTAACCTTAAAAAAGTTTGGCATAACCTCTATGGTGTTTCAGTGTGTAAATAAAAGATGCTCGCATTTATCTACTGGATCAGTACTAGCTAGCACTTCGTTTTCTCTGGCTGTTGCAGAATCGCTTTGTCACTTTCACACTAAGTTACATTATAAGATTAGGTTCGAGAAAAATGGCTCCACTTAGTATTAAAATTTGAGGCCAAAATACAATTTGGGCCTCGGGTAAATGTACATTTGACATGCCGAAATACGCTCAAGGATTAACAAGATTATAAGGAAAGGTTATGAAAAGCCGAAAAAGACTTATACTGCCCTCATAAGCCCAAGAGCCGTATCTCAAAATTTTTTTTTTCTGTTTTTTCATGCATTTTAAATAGCCTGAAAAATTACGCATTTAATGCGTAAAAAAATAAAAATCGATTTTTTTTTGAGAGACCGCTCTTGGTCATTTCACGGCAACATAGTACCCATCATAATGGACAGGTTTTGCTATGGGATAAACCCGGAATTCACGAAAAAGAGTCAGCTGTTCCATAGAAAAATATCAATGACACTCGACAAAATGTATAGGGCTTCCCATTGTAAAAGTTTTTCATAAAGATGAGTGCTATGAGCCTCTTTTCAACTTAGCATACCCTTATGTCATAACCTTGTATAATACAGACAGATGAGACAGCGTGTCGAAATTACATTCTTATACCTAATCTGCAGAGACACGCGTGGTTAGTCGGTTAGACTTTACAATTTCACGCTTCTGCTAACACTGTTACTGGATCATGTTTCTACCAGTATGCTATACTAATCTTACAAATACGGGATTGTAATGAAAGGGGAAAGGCTGATGATGATGATGATGATGAATGAAAGAGTATGCTAAGCCGAAAAATAATTTTTTTTTCGCGATTTCAGAGTTGTCCCGTAAGAGTTGTATTAATAATGAGTACTATGAGCCTTTTTCTTAAAACCCTGTACTTATTATAACTGCAAAAGTTTGTGTACGTGTGAATATTTGTGATCACGTATCTCCGCAACTATTATACTAAACCGATTTTGATTTAAATTGGAATGTACATAGATACTATAGGTATCATCATCACGCAGGAGAAACCGCGAGGCGCAGCTAGTATTATAAATGCAAAAGTTTGCTTGTGTGTTTGTTTCTTTTCACGTTAAGCAAGCTTATCCCCTGGCCATTAACACATAGGTATAGGCTACTTTTTATCATCATCACTTTCAAGGTTGACTGGAAGAAATCGCTTTAAGCGATAAGACCGCTATTGTACGACCGAAGTCCTAAGTCTTACTTTTTTCTTGTAATTTGTTTAGTGTACTATAAAGCTTAGATTCGCTATACATATTCTATTCTACAACTGCGCGGGTCATACCGCAGGGCGCGGTACGTCCACACATTTTACAATTTGTCACAGTAAAGACACAATTTTATAGAGGCTCAAAGGCGGTTGTACACATAACAGATGAGCCTTCTGAGAGTGGAAGGGCCGAGTCTTGCTCACAGGGGCATCTATATGCTAATCTGGGTATACTGGGTATCAGCTAGATGAACGACCCGTGTCGAGCTGCAGAGATGTCAGCTATTTCATGAGGTAGTTAAGTTGGCTCGGTGGGTTTACTACAGTTGACCAGGAAAAACGTCTAAAGAAACATATAAAAATGTTTGCGACCGAGTTTTATTTCTTAAGCTTTGTTGTATGCAAAAGTGACAATGAGAAAGAAGGCATTGTCATATTTTTTTATACATAATATGTTAAATAAAAATCAATCGTTGTTCGTTAGTCTCGAAAAACTCAAAAATAGCTTGATCAATTTGTTGTTTTTTTGCTTGTCTCAATACAGGGGTGGCTTAGGCAAAAAAAAAGCGATTGAAACCACAAGACGCAGCTAGTTTTCGATAAGAGATGAGATAAGATCGATAGCACCTTTTTGTTTTAATTCAAAATAGCTAAGACCTAGTTTAAGTTGAATAAAGCCCCGTATTCATGGTAAACATTTGTTTAGCAACAAAGTTGAATCAACGTGTTGCGGAGTTGCTGTCACCATGTTGCTGGTAACACTGCGTGTTGTAGAGTTGATAACGGCATGTTGAGAAGCTCTCGCCCGTGTTTCCAGCAATATTCTTGCCGTTCATCAACAATGTTGCTAAACAAATGTTTACCATGAATACGGGGCTTAATACTTACTATTTCTTACTCCCCTAAATCAATATATTTGCCATTACCTTCATTTCCCAGAACGTCATTTTCGCTGAATAATTTATCAGTTGCGCCGCCGCTGCCGCTATGCAAGTCTATGCCGCCCTAAAGGCCGACATACCGTCCGCATGTCCTAGTTTACTAACCCTCACTAATAAATATTACTATAGATTTGTGAAAGTTTGTGAATGTGAGGGTGTGACTGCATGTATTTGTTACTTCTTCCGCTGAAATGACGCTACTGCTACTGCTACGAGTATGTTCTTGAACAAGTTTTAAGACAAAAGTTTGCTATATTCGAGAGAGAAAATATCGAGTCTTCATACGAAATATTTAGTGACGTGATCAATTTTGTATCGAGATTCGATATTTTCTTTCTCGAATTTAGCAAACTTGTGTTCTAAAAGTTGTTCTCTTTGATGTGTAGAAGAACACCCTTAAGTATTACTACGTCATTCAGAAACACCGTATAAGTTGCTCATATCATGGATTGTAAATATTTCAATTTTTTCACACTTTTTGTTGATTTATAAGTATCCTGAACTACTTACTATAAATAAACAAGCATACAAACAATAGCATTTCTACCAAGTTCAAGTAAAAACAACTTACTTTTAAACCTTTCGAGTTCAAGTATTTTACTTGAAAAATCTTTTATTTACTTCAGAACAAAACAACGTCTCAACCAAATTTTTCGCATAGCTAGAAAGAACTCTTTATTCTTAAAATGTCTGTAGGTTTACAAAGGCTATAAAAACGAAACTTACTTATTTTAAGGGTTTGGTGAATGAGATAGGGATAGGACGGAGGTTAAGGGAGAAAGCAGATTACTCCCGCTGCAGCTCGTACCTGGTGCAAAGGTTAGCCATAGCCATCCAGCGTGATAAACATCTTTCCACCGGGTATAACTAGGGGTGGGTTTTTTGATAAGGTGTTTTGTATTAGTTTGGTTCTTAATTAATTTATATTTGTTTTTGACGTAATAATTTTATTGTTCTATAATAGTAGAATTTTGTAATTAACTAAATAAATGTATTAAATTTTATTGTATAAAGGCACTGAGAAAAATGTCCATCTAAATTCCGCTAAAATAATGATGAATTCACTTAACTTCACACAATTCATCAAAATTCCGATGAATTCACCTAAAGTACGGAGCATACTGATACCTACCACCAAAAAGTACGATGATTAGCACCAGTTTTTAGGGTGACAATCATTTATTATGATGGTTGTGACTGCAAAAACGTGCTAATCATCGTACTTTTTGGTGATGTCACTATGTTCTGTACTTTAGGTGAATTCATCGGAATTTTGATGACCATTTTTCTCAGTTGATCTATAAAAAGCTTCTGTTTCACAGATACCAAGTCCTCTTCTTCGTGGTGACGTACGCGGTTCCAATGATCGGGATGACGTTCTTCTACTCGGCGATGGGGAAGGTGCTCTGGGGCTCGCGGTCCATCGGGGAGCTGACGCAGCGGCAGGCCGACTCTATACGGTCCAAACGAAAAGTAAGTAACATGCTCATTAAAATAAGATAAATGGACGGGCCTAAGCCGTTGATCGCGTTTAGTCGAAATAAGTCAACAACTTTTATTTTTGCATAACGGAAATGAGCACGAAGGCATTATTTGTTTGATGGAAGGTCATGATGTCGACTCCACAGACGTGTTGCACTTCCGAGGTGCTGGGATGGAGTGAGAGTCAGTCAAACGTGACGAGCGTCCGGCGCTCATTTTAATAGTCTTCAATAACGCGCTTCCTTTAGTCTCGTCCATTTATTTTAATTTAGCCTAACAATAATAATGTCACAATAACGTTTTACACTCATAGCTTTGTAGTGGTAGGGCTCTTTTGCAGAGCCCGCTTGGGGAAGTACCACACCTTTGCCAGTTATTCCACCGCCAAGCAGTAATATGCAAACATTACTGTGTTCCGGTTGGAAGGGCATTGTTTCCAGTGAAATTACAGGGCAAATAGGAGATTAAACAACTTATATCTCAGGGTGACGAGCGCAGTGCTGTGCCGCGCAGGGTCTTGAATTCTGCGAGTTCAAAATTCTGGGTGGCGCAGACCTGTTATGGGCAAACGTGACGTTTAACATCAGGCGAGCGATTTGATCGTCTCGTCACTCAATTACATATAAAAAAAAGGCTAGGTTTCTGTGTCAGGGATTTCATGAAACAAAAAGTAGGCAAAATAATGTACCTTCGAATAATGGGTTCAATATCGGGTCGGGCAGATGTTTGAATGATGAATTATACCTTATATCTGCTCTGGGTCTGGGTCCTGGATGCTAGTTGTCCTTGTCTTTGTGTGTGTCCCATGGCGTCCCCGACACAGGGTATCCTAGTGAGGAGCTATGAATGTGAAACTTTTATTATGTTTATTGTTTCTAAAAGATCAGAGTACCGAGCATGTAGTTATTATATTACATCGAAAAATAGATAATAAGTATTCGATCGAAAAATTTATGAACAAATACAGTTTCCTGTTGCTTCCAATAGGGGTGCTGTCTCATTTAATTTTCATACTTCTAACAGTTGAAGTATTAAATCACATCATTATTGTAGTCATTTATAATGAATTTCATTTTATTATGATACTCGGCAGGATAGAAAATTCCATAACCAATAATTCCATAATAAGGGGGTCGTTCACAGCGAGAAGCCTCCGTCCACGACCGCTTTACCAAGAAGCTTTACAAAGATGTAAACATCTGAGAAGATTATACTCGATCATTTTGTACAGACAATTGTGTAAATGTAATAATGGAAGATATAAGTAACATACAACACCAATTGTGTTTAGTGAGTGTAATGAACGTGGCTGCCATATAATATAAATGACTGTGACATATAAAATAATAAATAAAAGACATATATAAAAGACCCAGTGTTACTTCAATGTTACTTACCTAAATGTCCAAACATCTGGACGGTAAATTCAGAACTACCTAAATAGCCAGTTACTGGAATGTAAATTAATTAATCTTGTCGTAAATTATTTTTGGTATATTTTAGAAATTATACCTATTTTGTTACATAATATTCTTATGTACATAATTGTACAATCAAGTAAAACAGCAAGCAACTTTGCTATAAAATAATTCTTTGACACGTTTACACTGTTTTTTTAATATTTAAAATTAATAAACATCTAGGTACTAATATTTGAAAATCCTATAGCGTAATAATATATAGAGTGAAGAAAATCTTTCAACTTTTAATACAAAGCTGCTCTTATAAAATTTTTATGCTTGGCATATAATATTAGCCTTTTCTACTAAACACCCACAACACTATAGAAATCACTTCTCACGCATTCAGGTGAACTCAATACTCCCAGTACCCAACCATTAAAGCGATGACGGCTCAAATACGAGTAGAGCTTCTATCTGAATCACGTATCATTCATATTCCATTGTAAGTCAACTTATGACATGACTCGGCTCCATTTCGGCTATGACAGACGCTGACGTAGGGCGGTTTAGGCACGCCAGACTAGTTCAGAAAGGAGCGAGATATCGGGTAAAAGCCTCCATAAGCATACGCTTTTCGGGAAAGATTGACAGTAAAGAGAATGTTGTCGCTGAGGAAAAACAGCTCACGAGTCATGATTACTAGTTTTTTTATTATTATTTTATGGGCTTGCGTTTGACCGCCATCTTGCATGATGGTGAACTACGAAGATACGCTTACCTAGAAGAAACCGATTCACTCGCAACTTTATCTCGTACACCTAGATTATACCTATCGGGAAGCACCCACCCGGGCATAGCATTCTACATTCTGCGGTTCGCACAATAAAGTGGAATCAAATCTTTTTGTACGACTTTGTAATGTTGGAATATAAACGTGTGATAATGTCTAAAAAGTCTACCGACTGACTAATTTTTTTTTACGTAAAATCTCTTTACTGCCATTATTTTGTCTATATTATAGACAAAATTAAAAAAAAATTGAAAAAAAAAAAATTAAGAATTTTCTATATTATTTTGTCTATATTATAGACAAAATATTAACAGAACTTTAACACAAAACTGGCCTAAAACCTTATCAGTTGGCTTACAACCTTCGTAAAGGTTTAAAATTATGTCATGTATCATCAGTAAGCGCTAATTAGGGTTGGCTAAAATTTTCCAAAAATGCTAAACATAGAAAAAAAAAATATCATCACACCTTTTCTGTAACAGCTTGTACAAGTAATTTAGTAGACGTTGTTCCATTTATGTGGAAATAACAAATTAAACGAATTATCGAATATTAGAACTACAGAAAAATAATTCTGGGTAATTATTCGAAACTGTCGAAGTTTTGTTTTAATTGTCATTGTTTGTGTAATTACACGAGGAGACACGTATTATTTAGTAGGCCAACAAAACCCGTATATTTATTACAAATTACGTCAAAACTACGCAAGTTTTCATAGTTAAACTGACTAGTACTATCTTAAGATATCAATTTAGACTGAAATTGAAGTTCAAAATAATATTGATTAATGGGAATACAATTAGGCACAGACACTAATATAATATTGATCCTGGGCACAAACTTTGCGAATAGTATAATTGTTTTGAAAGCACGCAAACTAATTTCAAACTTAAATATGGCATAGGTATAGCTTTTCATCGCAAAAAAGTCCGCATCGCGTTTGACAAGAAGATTTATAGGGTAATAAATCATCTTTGACCCCTGGTAACTGGTGGTTGGTACTTCCTATTGTAGGTACTTTAGATTGGGTCAGATGAGTATTGCACGCCACTGACTTTGGTCTTTGGTTTCTGCAGCCCTATTTTATTCGCTGATTTACGCTATATATTATACTAGCTGCGCCCCGCGGCTTCACCCGCGTTTTCCGGGATAAAAAGTAGCCTATGTGTTAATCCAGACCATGAACAACCTTCATTCCAAATTTCATGTAAATCCATTCAGCCGTTTTTGCGTGAAAGAGTAACAAACATCCATACATACATCCATACTTACAAACTTTCGCCTTTATAATAGTAGTAGGATTAGCGTTTTCGCCATTGATTTACGACATTCATTTGCTGCCGGCTTCATCACCATCGGTTCAGGCCGTCACTGCTAGTTCATTACATACACAAAATGTGTTTGTTTTATTATTTGGTGATAGACTTTTGTTTGACCTGTGTTTTACCCGATGGTAAGCCATGATGCGGTCTATGTTGGATCACGTTTGCCTAGTTTCTAATATGGGCTCAACAATGATCTTCAATACCTACCTCTAGATATTCATCGATTTAGAATCATCCTTTGAGTGTATACTGTATCAATACGTTTAATTTTATTGTCTGGCCTTTTTGTTGATTTTCTGTCTATCTTTAATTAACCAATTCAAAGATCAAACACCGAACTTTAAAAGTGAAATAATTTAATATTTTCCTTAACTATCCTATATTTCAAGTTTTATCTTAGCTACCGTTTCTACGAAGTCAGGAAGGCTAAAAGACTAGTGACGTCACTAGTTAGATATTTTCTAAACTTATTTTTTTTCATAAGCCTTATTTAACTTGCCGTGCGTTTATTTAACTAGTGTGTTAATGAAGGTATGTGTGCGCCAAATGTTGCAATTTCATTTTGAACCACTTTCCGATGTCCGATTGAGCTAAAATTTGGTATACTTACACAACTTTGATGACAAGGCAATTAAAACCGTATTTTTTTAACTATCTTTGTTTTTGTACAGGTAGTGAAGATGTTTATCCTGGTGATCGTGATATTCGGGCTATGCTGGCTGCCGTACCAGCTGTACTTCATCTACACGCACCTCGACCCCTCCATCATGTACATGAAGTACGTGCAGCACGTCTACCTTGGCTTCTACTGGCTCGCCATGGCCAACGCTATGGTCAACCCGCTCATCTACTACTGGATGAATGCCAAGTAAGTTTAGCTTGATCGTTTATCTAGACACGCGGTAGCGTGTCAAGACAAGTTCAAGTGACAGAACTGGCGAGCAGCACCGTGTGTAATATTACACGAACCATTTGGAGCCACTTTTGACCTCGTTTTAACTTAATGTAAGTCTCTCGACAGCTCAGTCTACGTCACATAATAATAATAATTAATAGTTCAAAAAAACTAAAAGACACGCTTAAAGTGGGTCAAAATCGCGCCCAAAGGAGTCGGTTACAAACATACAAACAAACATACAAGTGAAGCTAATAAAAAGCGTGTAAAAGAAACATTCAGACTACAATGCTTCTTGCGGATTGTTCCCACTACGCCGCTTCTCACTACGTCGTCGCTCCGCGCCTACGGACTAGTGCCGCGACGTCGCGCGTCGCACCTCCTATACATTTCTTCCCGCCACGCCGCTCGCCGCCTCAAAGGCTGTCCCGCGTCGCTCGCTCATTTAAGACGACTTCGTGGTTGGATTCATGAATTTTGTGCGATTAGTAAGGAGCCCAAAGTAGTTGTAAAATTTTCACGGGTGCAAAATCATAAAGAGGTAAAAACACTTGTACATTTTTCAATAAAAGATAATTTATTTTATTAGGATCAGCATAGATAATACTACTTCTAATACATAGAATATATTTATTTATTTTTCAATTAAAATCTTTATTTAATTAACAATTTTACCTGACTGACTAAAAGGTGCATAATGTTTTAGGACCCCGAAGTAGTTATCAAATTTTCATCACATCACATCTTTAATAATTATTCTTACCTTTAGGGTAAAAATCAGTTCATTTAATTTCTTGAAAAATCGTCTTGATTCTCTCAATCTTAATGTTTTCTTTCAAGCAAGTAGCTTGATTATAGCAAAAACTTAATATGTGTGCAAATCAGATATTCAACCAAAAAGCAATTAATTTCGTATACTCATTAAAAGGAGATAAAGTTTATTTTCGTCGACATCCCACTTCAATGTCACATTAGTTACAGTGGTATTACTTATTATGCCATAATTACTCGCAGCCGCAATAAACAGGAAGTTACGTGACTTGTTTCACTAATTGACATACAAATTATCGTGGCTTATTATTATGAAGCAACTAATTATTATTATTTGTACCTACTTAGGGGCTTCGGTCTTAGTAATAAAGCCTGATAATTTATAGAATCAGGCGTTACTTCGCGGAAGTATCTTCAAATAACTCTTTTCAAATGTACTATTAATAAAAAAATATTAGTTTGACCTGTAATACCTGTATATTGTAACCGACCTTTTCGGACTCGATTTTGCCCTACTTAAGACGATCAGATTTCATTCAAACTTTGCACACCTGTCAACGACAGTGCGTGTTTTTTAGTTTTTAAACTATATTTTTTGTAGTTATTTTGAAATCCATTTTAAAACAGTTTTTTAATAAAGCCTACTTAAAAAGTTGATCATTGCTTAAAGTTCCCGTCTTGTTATCGCACGCGACATTTCACGCCAGCGAGAAGTTGTCGGAGCATTTTAAGCATTAGCTAACCTTAAGAAGTTTTTATAAGTAAGGTTCTTATTGGTTGATTATACATAACGAGTACAGTAGCGAGACAGTGCCCTCAGCCGAGTGTTCGGTTTGTATAGACCGAGCTTAACGAGGCAAGACAGTCAGTAGAACGATAATTTGTTTGCTCGGCCGAGTGTTCCCATTTACTGTCTCGCCACTGTACTCGTTACGTGTAATCAACACATTAGGAACTAACTTATTAGTGTCCAGCAACTTGGACGAGTAGGTAATTGGTTTACTTGGCACTCGCATTTGTTTCGTAAAAGTATAAGTTGATCTACACACTAACTTGTGGACTTAGATAAAGGAGTGTGTTTTAGTAAGGTTGTATTGCCTTTTTATTATCAGCAGTAAAAGGGCTAGCGTTGCTGAAACCACTTAAACGGGATCAAGAAGTTACGAGTCTCCACATAGGCGGTTTTGTAAGCGCATTTTCAACATTAAACAAAATACTGAAAAATAAAAATTAAAAAAGTAAGTCGTTGAATGACATTTCCAATATTTTGAAGTTATTGTCTGATTTACATATTTTATTTGGTGAAAAAATAGCCAAAGATATTTTATATTGTTCTCCTTTCCCAGAATAAAAATTATCGGAATAAAATTTGCCTAAAAGCACTCGCCATTTGGTTCTAAAGATAAATGATGTCCTTTTTTATGTCCCTATTAGTGATATTTTATTTCCGTAAATGTTGGAAATGTGGAAATAAGATAGCTCTGGCATGGACGGGGCTTTAATCTAGGACTAAATTGTACGTTTTGGTTTCTTCTAAAGACATTTCAGAGTCAAGGCTTATTTTAATGTAAGGAGTTAAGCCCAAGGCCAGTCCTCAGAAATTGTTCAATGGTACAGTTTCATTGACAAATGTTAGCAAATCTGAAATATTATTGTACTTTTTTAGGAGTGAATTCAGAGCTATAAGGAAAGGGTTTCAAAGCCGAAAAGGGTCGTGGCACACTCATCATTATGAACAACTTCAACTATGGACACACTCCAAAATCGCGATAAGAAACAACTATCCATACATTTCGTCGAGTATCATTAAATTTTTTATGGAACAGATGATATGTACATACATCTTAAAAAACTCTGCCTGTGTCTGAACGAGCAATAATGTTTATCTCGTAGCATAATTCAGCATGTACAAAGCAACTAGTCCTTGTCCTAAAACAACAAACGCTAAGCGTTTACGAAGGCCTCTGGCTGACACAAAACTCTGAATCTAGTACTAAGTAGCCACTCTTTTTATTTACTTATTATTATCACAAACAATCTGAGCTCGTACTACAAAGGCGGGGCCTCTGCACAAAGGGATCAAAGCAGACTGACGCTCTGTGTCAGCTTTCACGCAAAGAATATTCGATAGAAAAGTGTACGCCATTTGCGCCTGTGAAAGGCGCCCCTAACGGGCGTAAATAGCGTACACTTTTCTATCGAATATACGCTACGTATTTTTACGTCAAAGTTTTGCTAGGTACACTGATACTGGCTTACGCTTCCAACACGACCCGCCTCAACCACAGAAAACTAAAGCCTCAACTTGTCAAGATATGAAAAACCCCCATCGACCGAAGATCGAAGCTTTCGAAGCCTGCGGCTATTGAGAATTTATAGAGGTCTGTAGGTACGCAGGCAGATAGAATACATTAAACAGATACAGTCCTCGGGGATCTGAGATACCGCTGCTATATCGCTTTAGAAAATTGTTGTTTCTTTTCCCATTTCTTTTGATGAAATTTGATGCCATATCCATCTATATACTAAATTATCAATACAGCACTAAGTAATTGCGTGTACGAAGAGTTTGAGTGTTTTATTGTTTCCAATAGTAAAGTTTCTATGTAAACTTTATTTAGGTACTCAGATCTTTGGTTTCAATTGAATTTAGAGTGAAATGTTTCTGCTAAAATTTGAACTATTATAGGTATATCCATTTATCAGAAGGTCGGAGCAACGATACGTTAGTGATTATTGAACAAATATCAACACTCATACAAATGCGTATGGGATAACGTATCCATGGCCATCATCCGTGGAGCCCTTTACATCCCATAGGATGCTATTTCTGTATCTGTTTATCGAGGGGTTTCCAACGAGTCACACTTTTACTCGTTATCAAGTGTGGACATAGTAGTAGTATTGTAGATCTAGTGTGGTTGTGGACTCAGTTATCAGCATTTGAAAGCACAGCATGGGATCGCAAGAAGTTTAGCCTACTGACCTCCAAACTTTAATAATTATGAAGATGGCATCTGATGATGATGATATTTAGTGTATTTAATATCCCAATTTGTATTTACCTTCCACTATTTCTCTATAAGTATTAAACAGCTTTCATCAAAGCTATAAAATTAAAATTTTCAGCAATTTTGTTAGAAATACAAGTACAGGAGTATTAAAATCAAAATATGTCAAAACGAAGTCCATTTTCATAATTAAAATTCAAAGGCTTTACAAGGTCATTTCGTCAGTTTTCATAGCAAAATTTCGAAGCCTCAACAAGGTTATTTTCCGTTTTCCTGTACTTAGAAACCTTATTAGGCTTACAGCAAATGACGACTGTCGTTAACGTTCGATAAATCAGCTATAAAGGGCCCGAGTGGCTATAAAACCCAGGTATATTTTATTCCCAGGACTGCTGCAAATTCCGCTAGTCCAAGTTTAATTTTTCCGGAATAAAAAAAAAACATAAAACTTAAGATGAAACTTTTACTCGTAATTAGGTACATGAGGGTTTTAAGGAAAATGAACGTCTCATTGTAATTTGTTAATTAAATTTTTACAACTCAACTCAGAAGTTAGAACAAAATTGAAAAAAAAAAATTCTAGTGTATTTTTATCTTCAAGATCAAGTTTTTTATAAGCACTGAATTTAAATAAAAACATGCCTTTTTATGAAAACAATACGACTAAAAATATATTGTGTATGACAACATGAAAGACACATTTCGTACTAGTTTATAAATGAAGGTAGTTTCAGACAACGGACTTTTTATCGGTAGAAAGTCACACCAAAGTTTTTCTTCCTCTTCCTCACAGGGGTTGTATGCGTCCTTTAATAAAAAATATGCCGCCCTCAGGGCAGAATCTATATATATACGGAAGCTGCGTAAAGCTTCGCCGCGCTCACGTATGAGTATATCATGGTGGACTAGAAAGTATGGATAAAACATTTTGGTGGGATTGTAACTAGGTATATTTTTGTGAACTTTTATTAAATTCGTCTGTTGGTTAAAAATCTGTTGGGGTTTTAACATTTTTTTTGAAATGAAATGCCTGCCAGCTTAATTTCAAACGCCCCGTCACTATTTTACATTTATAAAAAACCATGTCTTCACACAGCTTTGAAATATATCTTCTCTATACATCAGTGGACAAGACATGCAGTGATTAGCAGTAGAGAGTGGACAAGCATAGCTAGCGTCGGACTACTTTTCTGGCTCAGGATAAGAAGTTCGCTAAGCTGATGGTTAACCTCCAGTAATGGCACCTAATAGGCAGATAAACTATTCATTTGTTTACACCAGAAATCACAAGCAAACGCATAATAACGCTTAAAACTAATGGTGCAACAGCTGTTTGCCTAATTGCTAAGAGTGATCTCATCCAGGGAACCTTGGGATGGACAAATGATAATGATGATGTATGAAATGGTTTGTCTTTCCCCCGCAGGTGCAACCTTAAGTATGATGATGATGTATTAAATGGCTTGTCCTTTCCCCGCAGGTTCCGGACGTACTTCCGGACCGCCATCCTGTGCCGCTGGCGCGACTCGTGCCTGCGCCGCAAGCGGCCGCTGCCAGGGTCGCCCCCCGACATATCGCAGTCGGGCAGTCGATCCCGATCAGGTTTTTACTCGTTAACGTAATTATTTAAAAAAGATATTTGGTATCATTAAAAAATCATTTAAAACCACTTCATTGCGAGCTTGTTGGGAACGAAATTGGCACCAAAATATAATTACTTAGTAGTAAAACTATTATTGAATTAGTACTGAAGATTTTTAATTTGTAGTGAATTAAAATCCTTGGATCAAGATCCTGTACGTTGCCCTCTAGTACAGTTTAACTAACAGAGGCCGTAGTGAACTTTTAGCGCGAGTCTGAATTAAATCGTGTTGTCTTTTGCCTCGCTTTTTCTCTATCTGAACGAGCAAGACGTAAGCCGGGGTGATTCAGTAGTTTTCCAAAAACGATTAAAGGGTTATAATGATTTTAGATACCAAATCTTTCTCACATATAGCTCTCAGGCTTGATTACGTTGTCTTGCAAATTGATTTGAATTGAGCTAATTACTATAAATAAATTAGGAATGAGCCACTTAACATAAAATAGTAAAACATGGGACCTGTAACTGATTAACATATTTCATTTAGGACACTAACATCATATAAAATAATAATTAAGGCCTTACGAATAATTACATTGATTTTTTACAAAAATCGTTAAAATTTCCAGGATTAAGAGTATGGCTACGACAAAAGCAACATCCATTAAAGTCCTATTAAAGTCCGTTAAGCCGTTCCATCGCGAAGCAATAACAAACACACAAACTTTCACAATTATAATATGTATAACAAGTAGGATTTTATTTCTGATTAATTCTAAAGGCCAACTGTATTTTTTTAGGTAATAAATTCACTCAATTTGCCACCGACAACTCCGCCTACGATTACAGCAAACTTGTAGAATAATGTAGATTCTAGGAATAATGATACAGCTCCACGCATCTCTACGATTCTCAATAAAATAGTTTCGCGATAAAACAATTTTATTGCCTACTTAATGTTTTTTTAGGTGGCTTCTTCCAATGAACTTGAATCCTTATTAAACTTTTCTAATTTGAAACTTTGCTCTGTTACCTTGAAAGTCGTGCCTAACCTCATAATGTGTGCCTTGTGCTTATATCACTGGAGATAAGTGTGCTAAACTAATCAAGGCAGGAGCCATTTAAAAAAAAGTGTATGGTGTATCTACGATTCATTTTTAAAAGTACCTATTGGCTGTTAGTAAAATATAAAAATTTGAAAAATCTTAACTTTGTAAATATCAGGCCAATATAGTGTCTGTTTCTTACTGAGGTTTCTTGTGTGTGATAAAACTTTCGATGTCTCGAAATGTAAAAAAACTTTTTTGTTGACTCGTAGAAATAGGTTGTGATGTCACATTACGAGTACATTAATTTAGTACGAGTAATAGAATATTATTATTTCAAATAGATGTATTTCAATTTCAAACCCACTGTGGGTAAAGCAAAATATATAAAAAAATTGTTCGTATTTTCCCGGTTTGTCATATTATTTGTTTATGGTGATGAGGACAGCGCTACTTGTCTTTTGCATACACTTTCAGAATAGCCCTGTACGTTTCTGTAGCTAGTAGTAGCTACCATTTAGATACAGTCATATAACTCCCTCGATTTATATACATTGTGTATATAAAATTGTGTGTTCATAAACATACAAACACGTTATTAAATTTATTTTTCTTTGATAAGCTTGCGTTTGCCCGCCATCTCGCCTGATGGTAAGCAATGAAATGCGGTCTAAGATGGCGCACGCTTGCCTAGAAAGAACCGATTCACTCACGACTTAAAGACACCCAGATTATATCCATCGGGAAGCATCCATTCGAGCATTCCACACTCGCAGTTCGCACAATAAAAGTGGAATCAAAGCGTTTCGTATACCTAAGTTTTTGGTATAAGGTATAAACTATAAAAACGATGACGCCTTTTTGTACGTGTCTATCGATCGTAGCGTTGAAAATTTGTACCTGCGCTCGTCATTAACTTGTTTTCATCTGGCGGTTGTCTAATCTACATCGAAAATACAAACCAATAATATACAAAACATGATTTTTTCATTCATAAAGCCTATCACAAATTCTGACAGAATTCTTATCAATCTTTCATTCAAATTCTCTTTGCTACCGTTTTGTACAGAGTATTGCAAGATCGAAATGAAATGAGAATGCTACGAGAACAAATAAAGGTATTGTGGTATGCTCCTGTCTATTCTCTTGAATTGATGGAATTTCATTACCACGGTATTTCAAAAAATATTCAAAAAATTTCAGAGACGTTCTTCTAATCTGCGACTGATAATATTTCATTTTGAATCCAAAAGTAAATATCTTAATATATATAAATTACGTGTCACGTTATTTGTCCACTATAGACTCCTAAACTACTTAACCGATTTCAATCAAATTTGCACACCGGGTGCAGTTCGATCTAACTTAGGAGATAAGATAGCTAGAGCATCTCAATTTATAGTAAAAAAACATGAAAAATTAGAAAATTTAAAAATACTTAAACCATATAGCGCTTTGGACAATGTAAACTTTTTTAATGTAACTTTTGACATTTGACATAGAATTGACGCAATGGCTTTTGACAGGACAACGTCTGTCGAGTCAGCTAGTATATATTATATAAAAGTAATATGGTTTCTTACAAACTCATGCGATTAAAAACCCCTTACGGTTTATTGGAGCTATAGGTTGTGGTTATAGTACTTTGAATTTAAATTTTGCGTATATAAGGTCTATTTAAGACATGTAGGTAGATACATATATGTAATATCACTAAAAATATGTTTACAGAACATATACTTGAGTAATTTAGGGATGCGTGTGGACTTTTAGAATCTCGTTCGAATCGAAATTGGGGAAAAAAAATAAGAATTGATTTTCACTATACTGTACCACCTGGACCCCATTAGCAGTTGACCGAGGCAGATGGCATAACGGGAGAGAGGCCTATACCCAGCAGTGGGATAGAGAGGGCTGTGGATGATGATGATGATGATACTGTACCAAAGTATGATAAAAATAGGGAGATGATACACACACATCGAACAATGCGTTTGTCACAATTTTACCTGATGAGAAGCGACGATTTGGTCGAAGACTTCGCAGGCTTGCCTAGGAAATACTTATTCATGATATGATCTTGTACATTAGAGCAACCAATTAGTGAGTACTAAAATAATCCCCTTGAAGTATACGTTTGCACAGGTATCGAGGAACTCAAAGACTCAAGAGGAAATGCACTCGAAAGCTGTCGACGGCCGGGCTCTCGGACGGCGTACGCCTCCCGCCAGCTGAGACAGCCTTCGCTTGCTAGCTGCCCGCGCTGCCCGAACAGGAACTATCATGGTAAAACATAATATGACATGCTTAAAATCGAGACAAATCATCATATCGAGCTTCTTAAACTGCAAAACATGTTACGGCTATAGTTTATGAACTGGTAACCCCAAACACAGAGACATAAAATTAACAATATTACACTGAGAAAAATGCCCATCTAAATTCCGCTAAAAGAGTGATGAATTCACTTAAAGTATGGAGTATGTACTCATCATCAGCCTATCTAATGTTTGTCCACTGCTGGACATAGGCCTCTCCTAACGAACGCCACAAGGCACGATCTTCTGCCTCACGCATCCACTTGCTACCAGCCGCCTTACGCATGTCGTCGCTCCACTTGGCCGCAGGGCGCCCTACTCTACGTTTGCCGATCCGTGGACAAACATTAGATAGGCTGATGATGAATGGAGTATGTACTGATAAGTATATACTGCTAAGTACTGATAAGTATATATACTGATATCACCAAAAAGTACGATGATTAGCACCAGTTTTTGAGCCGTGGTAGCTCAGTGGGAGAACCGCCGCTTCGCATTCTTGAGGTGGCGGGTTCAAACCCCGACTCGTACCAATGAGTTCTTTAGGACTTATGTACGAATTTACATACCACTGGCTTTTCGGTGAAGTAAAACATCGTGAGGAAACCTGCATATGTAGTTCACGCAAAAAGGGCCGATTACCGGCCTAGTTGCGGAAAAAGAGCCCGCTCTTTATTCTTTTTATTCTTAGCACCAGTTTTTACGGTGAGCTATCATAAACTGGTGCTAATCATCGTACTTTTTTGTGATATCAGTATGCTACGTACTTTCAGTGAATTCGTCGGAATCTAGATAGCTATTTTTTCAGTGTAGAACTACTAAAGCTGCAAAACATGTTACTGTAATAGCTAGTGAACTGTTACACTTGCTACGGCCAGCGGTTTCACTAACCAATTTTATAATTTTTTTCTGACTTTATAAAGAGCTCTATTTTATTATACTAACTCCATACTAATACACAAACGTAAACAGACAAGCAAGACAAAATATATATTTGCACATATTAGTTTAATTCACATACGACATTGGTTATTGTTTCAGATTTTATCCACGGACGTCAAGTCTAAACTCGCTTTACGGGTATCAATATCAATCCTAGTTCTCTGTCATGCTCATCACAGTTTGCGCAAGAGCAAAAGAGAAAGGAGACGTGGATGACAGCTGTCACATTATACGAGTGTTTGACGTATTGAACGGACTATGACGTTTGATTTTTTCAATCGTCTTTGTATTTGTGACAAAGTTTATAAATGTAATTGCCAGTAAGATAGGTGTCAAATTTAAAGTTTATTTTATTTTGTTCTGGTAGCTATTGTATTTCAAATTAAGCCTCAAAGGCTTTTAAATCTGTTTGTAATTAGCACTTGTAATTAGGTAATTACTGTTCTAGAATAAAATATATCCCTAAAAATTTGCTCATAAATCTCGTAGTTTTGTAAGATTATCAATTTATCAATTAATAGATATAAGTTCATATTTTTAAACCCACTATTACTGTGAATATTGAAAAATAAGGTAAATTTTAATGTTGATAAATGTGTTGTCGATTTTTTTCAAACATCTTAGGCTAACGAAAATACAACTGCAGAATATATAATTCTATCTATTATATAATTACTATAGTATTTATGTATTTGTAGCACAAAGTGTTCATGGTTTAATTACCTATTATTTTTACCCTAAAACTAACATTAATTATTATGGACCAGCTACATGGACTGGATAATAACTATAGAAAATATTGGCTTTAATAATATATTGTATAAAATATAAAGTACTCAATGGGCCCTGAGTATTTAGCAAAATTATATATTTTACTTTGAGGTGAAGTTAAAATAAAAAGAATAGATAGGGTCGAAGCACGTGATTCAACGAAGCTTGGAGCCAAAATTCGTTTGTATTAATGACTTCGGTGATTATTTAAATTCAGTATTTTGAAAAAGACGTTATAATACCTTTAGATAATTAGTAATTGATGTAATTGTATACTTATAAAATATGTAATTTGAAATATGATGTACTTAGCATTTCTTAAATTTAATAATTAGTTAATATAATTTTAGAGGGGAAAATTAACGACAACAACCCTGACGATTTCTATCCAACGGGACTATCAGTGTTCATCGTAGTATTATTGTGTTTTAGATATACCCTCGCATTCATAGACGCTCTATAAACAGACTTGCCTGAAGATAGTCCATAATTTCTCTAAAGATGGATAGATTTTTATCAATTACCGATTAAACTAGCTTTCAATAAAAAACATCGTAGAATACGTTGCTACAAAGGCACAGACACTTGTTTGTCCGCTTTTGACAGCTTTAGTTTTCAACATATCAGCTGTCACCGTCTCGCAGACGGCAAGAGTAACGCATGGAAGTGAGACAAAAAATATACAAAAGACAGAGTCAATTGAGCGTTTATACAAAAAGGGGGTACCAATGAATCGAAAGGGTAATTTAAAGTGTTGAAGAGGTTATAATATAAATGTTTTGAATCGTTTAAGGCTATAAATATTACCATTCGATGTGGCAGGTTTTCCGCCTAGTTTTTAAATATGAGATAGGTTTATTATTCTATTTGAATACGTCAACCGTGTTTTCTAAGGTACACACATACCTACTGTACACTGACCAGTACACCTGTAGAAAACTGTAAAAACATCACTGTAAAAAAGTTACCTTTCTAATATTTTTTGTGTGAAACTCTCTCTGTATTATTTCCAAGTATAAGTTAAGGTCTAATACTTTAAATTATAAGTAATAGAGCTTACTGATATGGAATATCATGTTTGTAAAAATTAAATTGTTAAAAATATTTTTCGACCGAAATAAATCCAAATTCCTTTATCTTGCGTCTTATTTAACTTGGTTCAAACGAAAATCCATAAATTAATCTCGTTCCGATCGAATCCTTGTTGACTTATTTATTGACTAGCTGACCCGTGCCCACTTCGTTGGGCATAATGTTAATTAAACCCGAAGCCATCGCGCGCCGTCCGGACCGTTTTTTCTCCGATTCACTTTGCAAAACGGACTACCACGTAAAAGCCTTTTTATTTTTCGGTATTTTATATAACCTATGACACTCAGCAATAATGTGGCTTTCTATTGGTGAAAAAATTTTTAAAATCGGTTCAGTAGATCCCGAGATTACCCCTTACAATTTAACAAATATACAAACACACAAACTTTACTTCTTTATAATATTAGTATAGATGAGTAGGTTCTTGGGCTGATTTAGACCGTTTTGGAATTCTAGTGGTTGAGTTGAGTGTTGAATCATAATTTATATTGAAATCTTGTCGTTGGGTAAGTAATTTTTGTTTCAATCGTGGGCCCCATCTGTGCTTTATAGGAATATCTTCTTTAAAGGAATATCTTACCTACTCTTAGTAATTTACTCTATTCTATCTATTGATGTACACAACATATCTAACGATCCTAATAAGTATTGGATAAATAATTAGATACTTATAAATACAATTAGGGTCATTTACAATGTCAATAATCAAGTCAAATTCTGTTTCTCCTCATAACGGCGCGCGGCGCCCCACGATCTCAACGATTTTATCTACCACTCGTCGCAACCAGTATTAGCTGCAGTCACAATTACAATATATTTTCATATAAACCCCCTTTTCAGCTAAATTTGAACGTGACGTCTGTACCCTGTGCCGTCGGCGCGGTCTTCCTTGGTAATATAATAAGTAAATTATAAGATTTTTTTTTAAATAAGCTTTTATTACATTGTTATCGGAGTCAAACACACGTGACAGCGCCTTGCGCCACAGAATACGTAATAGTAACTATGAATGGTGCCCTGCGCCACAGAATACTAGATTGTTACTATAAATTAGTTAAGATAAACAAAGAATGATGTTAGACAGGTAGTCCGCCCTATACTATTGTATCGAATAGACGCTGAAAAAGTTTAATAATTGTTTTATTAATACCGCCCCTTCTGTCATCAGAAGTGGGATTGGAAAACTCACCCCACAACGAACAATAATAAAGTTAAAAAAAAAAAAAAAAAAAACTTCCTTCACAATGAACAATAAAAAAGTGAAAAAAACTCAACCCACAATGAACAATAAAAAAGTGATAAACAAAAATAAGAGACAAAACAGTGAACAGTTAATAATGACTAATGAAGTGAGTGAAGTGCCGGAATCTTTTGTTGGAACATTTGGGACATTTAGTGAATATGCCAGTACCAGTAAAGCTATAGCTTTGCCTACCTTTGACCCGAGTGTTGGTTCAATTGAGGCTCAAGAGTGGACCACCCAAGTTGATAGTTTGGCCTTGAAACATAAATGGGACGACGTAGAGACCATCGCAAGATGTGTGCCGTTTTTAGCTGGTCCTGCACGAGAATTGTATAAAGAATGGACACCGTTGGTGAGAACTTGGCCTGCTTTAAAAGAAGATCTTACAACTACATTTCCCAAATGTCGAGATTTACACAGAGATTTAAAAGTAGCTGCAAACATGACTAGCGACCTGTATTCGACTGTATCGGTCTATGCAGCAAAGAAGCACAGAATACTGAAGCAATTAAGAATACAATTTCGTGAAAGTGAAATTTTGGAATTAATAACAGGAGGTATAACTGATCCTCATGCTAAATCTATTGCAAGTAGTGCAGAAACAATAACGGGGTTATATCAGAAACTATCCCATTACATTCCCATTTCTACGAACTTCACTAAACCTACAGGAAGTAACATTGGTATGGATACAATGTCCATACCGTCTGCATCAAAAAGACCAAAGTTCACGACAGATATTAAAAGATGTCACCACTGTAATCGTCTTGGACATATTCAACGTCATTGCAGAGCCAAAATAAGCAATTCATCTCTCAAAGTTCCAGCCATTACGATGGGCGAAAACAACAGATCATCCACAAACAATCAATCTGTCAATAAAGACAAACAATGTACTTTCTGTTCAAAAAAAGGACATAATGCTGAAGAATGTTGGACAAAACAGAGAGTTGATCGAAACAAACAATACCGAGACATCAATAGCAGTGGCAAGGTATGTACAACTGCTGTTATTATTAATGGTAAAATTTTGCATATCTTAATTGACAGTGGAGCTTCGTGTTCTTTGATAAAAAATTCTACAGCTCAATCCCTTGGAGCTCACCGCCAGCATTCCGTAGTACATCTTTGTGGACTTTCAAATAAAATATTGACTTCAAATGAGAAAATAAATGTAATCGTACAATTTGAAAACATTACTCTGGAAACCGATTTCCACATTGTTCAAGACACAGAAATAAGATACGATGCTATACTTGGCCGAGACGCCATAAAGAACAACGATATTATGTTTGTAACTACCCAGAACGGTACTATACTTAGAAGAGGGCCTTTGTCCCATGCTCAAGAAGAAGAAATTGTTTACAATATAGACCACTTGATAAATAGCGTCGTGATGCAGACTCCGCATAACACTCAAGCAAAGTTTCGGGAATTATTAAACAAATATTCCAGTCTTATTCCAACAAACAATAACATCCGTGAAATTAAAACCGCCGTTATGGTTATTCGGACTACAACAAACGAACCTATTGTTTACAACCCTTATAGGATGTCGGCAATTGAAAGAGAAAAAGTTCAAAGTATAGTGACGGAATTTTTGAATAACCATATTATACGAGAGTCCACTTCACCATATGCATCACCAATTTTATTGGTAAGAAAAAAAGATTCAAGCGATAGACTGTGTGTGGATTATCGTGCCTTGAACAGAATAACCGTTAAGGACAGATATCCACTACCATTGATTGAAGATCAGTTAGACAGACTAGGAAAATCTAAATACTATTGTACACTTGACATGGCGTCAGGCTTCCACGGGATCCCAATAGAACAAACATCGGTTGAAAAAACTGCTTTTGTGACACCGGACGGTCATTATGAGTGGTTAAGAGTTCCTTTCGGATTATCTAACGGACCGAGCACATTTCAGAGAGCTATTAACAATGCATTGGGACCACTGAGAAATAAATGTTGCCTTGTGTACATAGATGATGTCATTATTTTTTCAACAACGATACTAGAAGGCCTACAGAAGCTAAACGCTGTTTTGGAAGCTCTAGACAAGGCAGGTTTTACACTTAACCTAAAAAAATGTAAATTTTTCCAACTACAAATTGAATATTTGGGAAGAATAGTTTCCGAGGAAGGCATTCGACCTGGAAGTGCTAAAATAGAAGCACTTAAAAATTCCCCGATACCTAAAAACGTAAAACAAGTGAGACAACTGATGGGACTTGCAGGCTATTTTCGAAAATATATACCTGAATTTGCAACCAAAACTGCATGTATAACCAACCTCCTTCGACAAAATACACACTTCCAGTGGACTGAAAAGTGTGAGAAAGCCCGACAGTACGTGATCGAAAAGCTATCTACATACCCCTTACTAGTGGTTTTCGATCCAGATCGTGAGACAGAGCTTCATACTGATGCTAGTTGTCAAGGATATGGAGCTATATTATTCCAAAGACACAATAAAGATCTCCGTGTCGTGTCTTATTTCAGTAAGAAATCGTCACCTGAACAGTCCAAATATCACAGCTATGAGCTAGAGACATTGGCAATAGTAAGTGCACTAAAATATTTTCGAGTGTATTTATTGGGAATAGAATTCAAGTTAGTTACAGATTGTAACTCTGTGAAAGCAACTTCAACCAAAAGAGACTTACTACCGCGAGTTGCAAGATGGTGGTCTTACATACAAGATTTCAATTTCAAAATAGAATATCGGAAAGGAAGCAGTATACAACACGTGGATTTTCTCAGTAGAAATCCAATGCAAAACGACATGGACATAGAAGAGATACAATTAAATGATGAAATCACTTGGTTGGAAGCTACTCAAAAACAAGATCAGGAAGTAGTAAATTTAATGAGAAGAGTTCAAGAAAATCCAGACAGTCTGAAAGAATACACAATACAAAATAACATCTTGATGAGAGTATTTGAAGAAAATAAGAAAAAGAAGTATAAATACTTCGTACCTTCAGCTGTACGATTTAATCTGTCAAGAATTTTCCATGATGAGCAGTGTCATATTGGAGTGGACAAAACTCTAGAATCAATGCAAAGAAAATACTGGTTTCCGGGAATGAAAGCTTTTCTAAAAAAGTATATTGGTCACTGCATCATTTGTTTATCAGCAAAACGACCAAGTGGGCCAAAACAAGGATTATTACATCCAATTGAAAAGCTACCGATTCCATTTCACACAGTACATGCTGACTGTACAGGTCCTTTTGGAACTGCAAATGATCGATATAGATACCTATTATTACTTGTGGACGCCTACACCAAATTTACAATGTTGGTACCCATTGAAAACCTCACAAGTTCTGAACTCGTGAGAGCATTAGAACCACAGCTTAGTTTATTCGGCACAACAAAGCGATTAATTACCGACAAAGGAACAAACTTTTCTGGTAAACAAACAAAAGAGTTATTAAAAAAGATGGACATCGAAGTTCATTTTATTGCAACTGGAGCAAGCAGAGCGAATGGGCAAGCCGAAAGATACGTAGCAACTGTACTAAACCTATTAGCTTGTGAAGTTAGTCGTGGATCAGAATGGACGAGCGTAATTTTCAAACTACAATTGACTCTAAATACCACTGTTCAGAAAAGTACCGGTTGTACCCCGATTCAATTACTGACAGGAATACGATCTGAAGTACCTGTAATAAGTCGGTTAAATAAAGGACTTCCCGAGATTGATTTAAATGTTGATGTACATCAATTACGAGTCACCGCAGAAGAACGCTTAAGAAATAACGCACTGAAAACAAAACAAAGATTTGATAAAATGCGACGCAACAACTTGATCGTCAAAGAAGGCGATATTGTTTATGTCCAACAGCAACGAACTCGATTGGGTAAACTAGAGCCACGATTTAATGGCCCTTACACAATTGAAAGATGTTTACCGCGAGACAGATACAAAGTTAAAAATATAGAAAAGAAAACGTACCAAATAGTACCAAAAGACAGAATACGATTGTGGAATCGAGAGGCTCCGGAAAGAGCCGTGACAGCGTGACAGATGTAATATCTGACGGTATATTAAAAGCTATAAGAGCTGATGTGTAAGTATAATAATATTAAAATTGCGTAAGCGGCTCACAGAGCGCGCTGGGATCGCAGACAAAAAAATAAATAATCGAAATCGAAATGGCGTAAGCGACTCTTTGGAGTGCGCTGGGATCGCAAAAAGGCGCTTAGGCCACTTCTTACTTCGGTAAGGGGGCTGAGACAGTGCCAAGGATTACTATTGAGTAATCATAAAAAAAAAAAAAATAAAAAATAAAAAAAAAAAGGTGCTTAGGCCACTTACTTTGGTAAGGGGGCTGAGACAGTGCCGAGGTACTTAGGCCACTTACTTCGGTAAGGGGGCTGAGACAGTGCCAAGGGTTACTATTGAGTAATCATAAAACAAAAAAAAAAAAAAAAAGGTGCTTAGGCCACTTACTTTGGTAAGGGGGCTGAGATAGTGCCAAGGGTTACTATTGAGTAATCGAAAAAAAAAAACAAAAAAAAAATGTGTTATTAAAGCTTTTCTTAAAATACTTTTTCAATTACAGGTAAACTAAGATGAGAGGCTTCGAGAACGAAGCCTGGGCAGGAAGGCCGTGACAGCGCCTTGCGCCACAGAATACGTAATAGTAACTATGAATGGTGCCCTGCGCCACAGAATACTAGATTGTTACTATAAATTAGTTAAGATAAACAAAGAATGATGTTAGACAGGTAGTCCGCCCTATACTATTGTATCGAATAGACGCTGAAAAAGTTTAATAATTGTTTTATTAATACCGCCCCTTCTGTCACACGCATATCAAATTTCAGCTCAATTGGACATTTGGATGTGGTTCGAAACTGAGTTGCAACATTTCATCCGAACAAATATAGTTAGTCATATATATTATAGTTACGTACATTCACTGTGAGTTAAAAAAAGCTTTTAAAACTAAGGAAGGTGACGGTTGAGCCGAGTTCTGCTATAGCGTTCACGGTAGCGTCTCTTTTGTATAGAGTCTGCGAACTGAACAAATGGTGCGATGCGAACCCATTTCATTTCACGTGTTGGGAAGTTACCACTGAAATTACAGAAATATAAATATTTTAAATAATTAATAATAATTTTTATTATATAAATATTTCAGACCAAGCCCTTGGCGTCATACTTTACTTGTTTAGTACTAAGTTAATTTATGTAATAATTATAATTAGGATAATATCTAGTTGGAGGTACTTTGGTTTCTACATGTAGAATGTATATGTTACATACTAGAACGTAGTTTGATGTAACAAACTAGAACGGACAAACAGACAAAATGATCTTATATAGGTTTCTTGTTTAACTACTGAACCCTAAAATGGTATAACAGCCTCAATTTGTGCAACTAACTGATTTGCGTCAACGAAAACATAAAAAAGAATAATTGTTGTCAAAATAGCATCTGTCAAAAATGAAATTTTCCTGAATCATTTAATTTTTCCTTTAAAATCTACAATAATTAGTATAACCAAGCAAATCTTCAGTGAAATGCCCAACTCTCGGCGCCGCAAGTTCTCCGTCCGTAACGGGGCTGCTGGTAGGGAGACACCGAAACCTCGCAATGACTTGCAAATCAGGTAAAAAACAATAGTTGCTTTATCTTATGAGTTTCATAAACTATGTGACCAATGTGACGTAAATGAAAAGAATAGAGCGTCTTTTAAGCAAAATATAGGCTTTCCTATAAGTACTTTTGCTTAAAATCGTCACAGTTCCAACAACAGTGGAACAATCCAAGCAAGCAGTCCTAAGTTTACCTTGGTTGTACCGTCTTGCCTCTATCATGCCTCGAATATCCCATTTATTTTTCAGCTCTCCGGATGTCGAAACGGAAATTACAGCCTTAGCCAACAACATGATCGCATTGAATTGCACTTCAAATTGTATTCGTAATGCTTTCAGTACCCCAGATCAAATCTCAGAAATTAAATCGACGAATAATCATCCGATTGCTACGACGGTTTCAAAATCTAAGATCAAACTCCACCCGAACAGCTCTAAGAACACGAATGACTTGATATCGGAGTGCGAAAGCTCCACTTCGGTGGAAACAATAAAAAAACGCTCAAACGCTACCGTCGATAAAGATGTCACGGCCAGTTCGAGCAACATAGACTTGTTCAATCTAATGCATACCTCAGAGGACCTGGCCGAGCCTTGGGAACACAGTCGAGAACCTGTAGACAAACCCGAGACCCCGACAAAACGGATGACGCGACCGGCGACCCGAGACAGAGCACCTCTCAAACGAGAGAAGTATCTACGTCAGCATCGCATTAAAGTGAGAAGTCCCAAACGTCGAATGGGGATTAGGATCTCAGACACTCAAAACAAGACAAACGACGTCGATAAACTCACTCTCAGTGTCGGCACGGAGGTAATCGATTGGGGACGTGAAGCCGAAGAATGCGAAAATAATGCGACAAACGTAGTGGACACGATCGAAGACGACGAGAGACAGAGCGATAACTCGTCCGACGATATGTGTCGCATTTGTCACGGCGGCGACAGTCTGTCGCAGGAGCTCGGGCTGCTGATCTCCGCGTGCTCGTGCCGGGGCACGGTGGGCCGCGTGCACGTCAAGTGCCTCGAGCGGTGGCTCACGGAGTCGGGCAAGTCGCGCTGCGAGCTGTGCGGGACGCGGTACGTGACGCGCCGCGTGCACCGGTACGGCGTGCCACGCGCGCTGCTCATGTGGATACTCAGCCAAAACGCTAAACAGGTAAATTCGGCTCATGCTGCATATTTCAAAACAATAGTATATGTAACACATGCTCGACCTACGCTCTGGGTGAGTTTATTACGCTTTGCACGCATAAATCACTGGAATGCGAGAGCTTTATTCTATGTGGAAGATAAAAATTTGCCTGAAAATCTGCTGTATTTCACTAACAAGACATATTGTTTGAAATTTAACCGAAGCCAGCTTTATTTACGTACTGCAGCGTTCGTAGTCGAGTCTTATTTTAGATTTAAGTAATTCTATACTCCTAAGTATTTTATGTAGGACTTGTTACCCGCAAAGCTAATAATAAAAGCTACTCGCCTGTTTGAGACAATCGCATGTTTTTTAGCATGGAAGCTGTAACAGAAGTTTTCAAAAGCTGGTTTTCGATGCGGTAACTTTACGAAACGTTTAGTTAGAGGATGTATCCTCTGTGTGAAGTGTGAAACATCGATATCAGAACTTGAACACAATTTGCATTTAAGTAGTTTTTGTTTACTGAATTTTATAGTATATCCACGCAGCTTAGCGCGCTGCATAATACAGGGAGAAATATTCTAAAAAGATTATGTTAAGCCGAATGAGGTTCTTTGTACTCATAAATAAACAACTTTAGCTATCTAACCCTAAAATCACTAAAAAAACATGAGCTGCTCTGTAAAATTCGTTTTACGTGAATGTTTTTTTTAATACATCACATTTTTTTTTTCGTTTTTGTAATATAACAGTCATTTTATTATAATGATAAATCAGTTATTTTTGTTATTTTGAGATGTTTCTGAGACTTGCCTTTCACATCTGAGGCGGTTTTCAGTTAATGGTGGATAGTCTGGGCATAATGCTGATGTCCCCGCTGGCGGTGCTGGCGGCCTGGCTGTCGGGCCGCACGCTGGCCGGGCTCATGACGCAGGAGGCGCACGCCACGCCCTGGCCGCTGGCCTCCACCTTCGTACTCGCGTGTATGACACTTGTGAGTTATTCCAACTTTCACTGACTGGTACTTATCATCATCATTATCATCCACAGACTACTCTCTCCCATTGCTGGGTATAGGCCTCTCTCCCGTTGTGCCATCTGCCTCGGTCACATATCACATGCCAATCGGGTCTTATACTGGTACTTACTTATACTATAAAAAATACAAGCTGCAACGGAAAGGCCCAGTAATACTTTAGTTTAGGGGTGTTCTTGTACACGTCAAAGTGAACAACTTTTGTGACACAAGTTTGTAAAATTAGAAAAAAATGGAGTCTCCATGCAAAATATTTAGTCACGTGATCAACTGTCCATGGAGATTCGACATTTTCTTTCTCGACTTTAGCAAACTTGTGTTTTAGTTCACTTTGACGTGTAGAAAGAAGAACATCCTTTAGTATTACTACACCTTGGTGGGGTATTGAAAAACGTCCCGTCGATAAGACGTCGTCGTCATCTCGGGTCGCTGCGCCAGAACAGAAGAGTAAGTAAGTATTGAAAAACGTAGCAAGAATATTACTTTCCATTCGATAGACGTCTGTTGTTTGTAAAACTCCAATTCAACTCAGTTTGGTTAAGTTCTAAAGTAAAGAACTTAACTAACTATAGAGAAAAATGTTTGGAATCAAAGATAAACCATTTTTCAAACTGTTTCGTGTTAATTATTAGTCTTAGTAATTTTATTAAGGTGATTTTATTTCAACGCTTTCTCATTTGAAACTGAATTTAACAGTACTGGAAATTTTGCCATTCTTTTCGAGTTGCTATATTGGAATAAAAAGAGGTGCAAATAAATTCAACGCTGATACTCGTAGTATGATTTCAGCACCTGTAGTTGGTATAACAAGTCGTCTCCAATATCGTTTGAAATATGAACTTTACAAAACGCGGAACGCGTTACAATACACGGCTATAGAAAAGGATATGCTACGCCGAAAAAGACTCGTTGTACTCATTATTACAAACAACTTTTACTATAGGGCCAACCCTGTATCCGTGAAAAAAATTTCAGCTGTTCCATAGAATAATGAGACTCTACGAAACATATGGAGCAGCTGACTTTTTTCACGAGTTCTGGGTTGGTATCACAGTAAATCGTGAAGAGTGAACGACTAAGAAAAAGAGAAGATTATAAGAGATCTAGGATACCGTGTCGGGGATGCCATGTAACACACACAAAGACAAGGAAAACTTACACCCAGACCCAGAGCCGATATTTAAATTCATCATTCAAACATCTGCCAAGCCGGGAATCGAACCCAGGACCTCTGGCTTATAAGGCGGATATATTACCGCTGAGCCAAACAGGTCGTATTGTAGACTGTTAGGCGATCTCGACCTTCAAAGTTTACTGTAAAACTTGACGAATAAAAGCGATAGGTGTTATCATTCCTGCAGGTGTGTTACTACTGCTGGATAGTGTCGGCCGCCACGCGGCACGCGCTCAGCTGGTGGATCTGGTACCGCTCGCAGTATGAGGTCCGTCTCCAGCTGCTCGACGAGGACGAGTGACTCCGGGAACTAACGCTCTTAAAACCTCGACGACGACGAGTGACTCCAGGAACTAGGGCTATGTACTTCACTGAAGATTCAACAAACATTTGGTTTCGAAAAAAAATGTGTAATGAAACAAGTAACATAATCCATAATCTAAATATATAAAAATCAATGCCACTTTTCGTTGTTATTTTATAACTCAAGAACGGGCTCACCTATCCAAACCAAATTTTTAGGCTTTATTCGGACTAATGAGCAGATGGTTTATGTAAAGTTTGCTTATAATTTGTCGAGTGGTTCTTCATTTATCACATTTTTTGTAATAAATGAATTCAATAAATGGCGGATCAGAAAAGGCCTCGGTGAGCAAGTAAAAGTAAGCAAGTAGATCATATCACAAGTTTGTAAATGAGCTTTTCCGAAGTTGTGAACATCGCTAAATCCGACAAACTCACGAAACACTTTGAAAAATGACTCCTTGTGGCTCAAATCGGTGAAATGATGATGATGGCTGACGGAAAATGTAACCTCTCGTATCTCGGAAACAGTAAAAGATAGAGGGGTACACCTGCCTTTTGAAATGTAGATCAAGTATAGACCTTTTTGGAGAAATGATAAAAAAAGATAGCCGCCATACAAAAAAGTTTGACAGTCATACAAATAAACAATAAAATATTAAATGCTCATAGCTGTGGAACTGCTGTAGATGCATGGAGTGTACTTGAACAAATATTATAGAGATTTATAATGACAATCGAGATTCAGAAACAATAATCCAAGATGGCAGATTTCATATTTCCGTCAAATTTCAATGGATCTTCCAGTGATCCCAGGAGGGTGATATTTTCGATCTGGAGACCCTTAAGATCTTTGAATCCATTCCTGAAAAAAAATATTTGATTTGGCAATTTTTTTGAATGGCTGCCGTACACTTGAAATTTTCCAAATACCAATTAGTTTTAAATGCGGTTATTGAAATATAATGATGAGGTCAAGGTTGAAAAATTTGCATTTCGTGGGTAGGTACGAGTAATTAGTTTAAAACAGTTTCCATACAAATTGGTATTTGGAAAATTTCAATTGTATAGCAGCCTTTTGAAAAATGGCCAAATCATAAAAATAATTTCAGGAATGGATTTATGGATCTTAAGAGCCTCCAGATCAAAACTTTCATCCTCCTAGGATCACTTTAAAATTGGGAAGATCCATTGAAATTTGACGAAAATATAAAATATTTGTTCAAGCACACTCCATCCATCTACAGCAGTTCCACAGCTATGAGCATTTAATATTTTTTTGTTTATTTGTATGACTGTCATACTTTTTTGTATGGCGGCTATCTTTTTTTATCATTTCTCCAAAAAGGTCTATTATATACTTGATCTACATTTCAAAAGTCAGGTGTACCCCTCAATCTTTTACTGTTTCCGAGGTACGAGAGGTTACATTTTCCGTCAGCCATCATCATCATTCCACCGATTCGAGCCACAAGGAGTCATTTTTCAAAATGTTTCGTGATTTTGTCTGATTTAGCGATGTTTACAACTTCGGAAAAGCTCATTTACAAACTTGTGATATGATCTACTGCTCACCGAGGCCTCTTAAGAAAAAATGACATATTTTTGGCCTGGTCTGAAATGAATACTATCATATCTCGAGAACCATAAGTCCTATCGACATGCATTTTAAAGCAATACTATAGAAAAGATTATAGAGAACATACATGTCTTGAACAGTTTCCTCGTAGCTCAAACCGTTTCTGAGAAAATCGCGAAAAACCCGTTTTGGTGACCTTCTACCCGGAGTAAAAATTTTTGCACGTATCGGATCGATGAGGACTTTTTAGGTTTCATTTATGATGGTGTTCTGAACAATCCTACCAATTTTCAGCTGGGTGGGAATTTTTCATTTTTCATTAGATTTTCAGCTGGCTGGGTGGGTAGGAATTTTTGGTCTAATTTGCCCGGATTATAATTATTTCACTTTATACGTTGCGAAGCAAGTACCGGGCAGCTAGTATAGTATATTTGTATCCGATCGATTTCGTATTTTTTTACCTTTACTTTATTATTGCAAAGGCAACAACCAATCCTTCAGACTTTAATTAAATAAACACTAGAATTTGTTGGTATTTGTATTCTCATAAAATATTAAAAGAACATTAAACTACAAGACTCTCCTTCTGGCTTTGTTGCGGGAAACATAATGTTATGTTAATTTGACAAACGCAAAACTGGGTTAGTTTTTGATGTCATCGACGTTTTCCTGCCAGTGCGGCCACCTCCGCATCTCGTTGTACAGGTATCTGCCAGGACTCTCGATGGCTATGAGTTGCTTGTGGCCGACTAGCTTGTAGTTAGCAGACAGGTGACCTTGCGCCACCCCACACTGGATGAGGGCTTTCGCGGCTGCTATAGCTTCACTTGTAGGTTCGACGTCTGCAAATTGAGAAATATTGGTCAATTTTGAATGCTGCCTGTTTTAGAAATAATACGTGGGTGAGGGTGCTATGTAGGTGTCATGGATAAAACGGACAATAGTTCATTTATGGAAAAAAAGGTCTATGCTGATTGGTTTGAAGTGACGATATTTCCATGAGTGATGTTATTTCCGCGAATGAAGTTATTTCCGATATGGATACTTAAATACTTTATGCGTTCTCTGTTTGATTGTTTTCTTCTTAGTAGGTACCTTAATATGTAAAGGTTTCTTAAAACTTTAAAAATTAAATTTTACGTGTTACTCGTACCTTGGCTACATTTTCAAACAGTTTATCTTCGATTTTTGTTGAGTTTGTTTGGTAGCCAAACAAGTCTATGCTAACTTTAATTAGATTTTATGAAAGTTTAATCATCATCATCATATGCAACCTTTAAACCTTCATTGTCTACACTATTAACTAACATTTGAGACCACTTTTGTGTTTGTAAGTCTTCTACTTGGGTAGATATTGTTTAATTAATACAAGCACCTATGCTTCGCTAACAATTTTTTTTAAAGTGGTGCCATTTTTTTATTGATGGAGAAAAATAAAAAAAAATCCGTGATTTGTCGATAAAATTAATTGCATTTTAACCCCTTAAAGTATCGGACATCGGAAACCGGACATATTGTATGTATATACGCCATTGAATTTCTTCTCCGGACATATTATGCTCACGATGTTTTCCTTCACCGACAAGCCAGTGGTATATAAATTCGTACATAAATCTCAAAGAACTTATTGGTACGAGTGGTTATATAGGTGAGAGTTATTAATAAGTACGAAATATACATTTTTGGCTACTAAGTTAATTCGTACGTTTTGTGTTAAATTTTATAAATAGATACAATATGTGCCAAAAGCTTAACACTGGAAAGTTTCTTCGCAAACTCAGACATCACAACAAATAATAAAAAGTTAGCGAAATCTAATACATACTCGTGTTAGCAAAAACTTTCAAAGCTTTCAGAAAGTCGACAACAAATAAGTATATATCGAAACGTAAGTTTTCGCTAATATTGTGTTTTGTGTATTTGTACAAAGTTGAACCAATTTCAAAGCATTTAAGGTTCTATTTCGTATAAAAGAACTATTTTAATAGGTTTTATAATAGTATTTTTTCAGGCGTCAAGTTTTCTGACATGAAAGCGAAATGTTAGCACTAACATCACTAGGTATTACTAAGAATCTCAGTTTACGCTTGATTTGGCATTCCAAAGCTTTTCTATTCACCGTCTCGGGCTGTAATCGACGTACCAAAGCTGAGTTTCTATTCGAGGAAATCTTTGAACACATGTCTGGTATAACGCGGGTTTATGAGGATAATTTGTGAATAGTTTCAGAGCCCGGCTTTGGGCGGGAGTTGATATTTACTAGTAAAGTAAGCTTCATTTGGTATGCACATTATAACATACATTGTTGGAAACAAAATAGTACTGAATAGGTACATACATCACTTCACTACTATAAACTTCCATCATTAAACAGTGAGGGAATGTTTCGCTATCCTCGCGTTCCTATTGGGAACTAAAATAATTACAAACGCCACTTTTGCCCACAGTCGTTTGTGTGTGTAACATACAAACATGAACACACGCAAACGATGATGACATTTTGAACTGTTATTTTTGCCACCGATTCTAAAACAAACGGGAAATGTTGCTGTCTGTTGCTCGTATGCTCGTATACTCGTACTAGGTGTAACGGCATTATCATCGGGCACTTCTTCCCTCCTGGTAGGGGGAGGTCAGGGATCAGCACGATCTGGCAGGTGTGACGGAAAAGTGTAGTAATACTTAAGGGTGTTCTTCTTTAAGTCAAAGTGAACATCTTCTAAAACAAAAGATTGCTAAATTCGAAAAAAAAAAATCTCGAGTCTTCATACAAAATATAATTTTATACCTACAGTTACTAGCTGACTCGACAGACGTTGTCCTGTCAAAAGCCATTGCGTCAATTCTATGTCAAATGTCAAAAGTTACATTAAAAAAGTTTATATTGTCCAAAGCGCTAAAGTTAAATTATGGTTTAAGTATTTTTAAATTTTCTAATTTTTCATATTTTTTTACTATAAATTGAGATGTGAGCTATCCTATCTCCTAAGTTAGATCGAACTGCACCCGGTGTGCAAATTTGATTGAAATCGGTTAAGTAGTTTAGGAGTCTAGAGCGGACAAACAACGTGACACGTAATTTATATATATTAAGATATAATTTCATACAAAATATCACACCAATTTTCTACGGAGATTTAAATATTTTCTTTCTCGTATTTAGTAAACTTGTGTTCTAGAAGTTGATCACTTTGACGTGTAAAAGAACACCGATAAGTATTACTACACCTTTCCGTTGCACCTTGTTTACTGGCTATTGCATAATGCATACCGGACGCGTGTCACGCGTGGCAATATTAGCACAAGGCGTTTGGAATTCCCAATGAGTAATAGTGTGACTCGTGGGGTGTTACTGGTTGGGAACCTACCCAACAGTCCCAATACCTGTCAGTAACTTTACTGCAGTTTGTAGGTTCGCAGCTTTAAAGGTACAAAGAACTTCTACTGTTAAAAAATAACAAGGTTTTGACACATTTTGTTAAGAATACGCGAGAGTAAACACGAACTATTAATATAATAGCCGACACAATTTTACGTGAGTAGTCCCTTGTATTTATGACAAAGAATTGTTGAACACATCTACACAACTACTTTGGCTACGCTTTTTGCTTTGACTGCATTACTAATTGACCGAGTGAAACTGATTTTAGAGTCTAACACCATCTAAATACCATTTATATGAATTTCCCTTTAATTTGAGGTGAATTATTGGTTTATAAAGCTTTTGAAAGTCATTTCCTAGCGTCATTGTCATCATAACGGAAGAAGCTTTTAGATCTAAGTCGTCAGTGAATGAATGGATGCTATAGATATCGTAAAACACGACATTTACAAGAATAATTTCCATTACCTTTTCACGGCTTTTCCCAATGGTCCAATGAGAATAATGATCTACCAAAGAAAGGTTTCTCTGAATAATATTTCTGCTTAATTTTAGGCATATTTTAACAGAAGAAACGGTTTCACAAAATGTTGACGAATACTTAACTTACCTTGAATTAGATAAAGTATTTTGTTTCTCGTGATTGTGCGAAATGTGAAAATCAAATTGACAGAGCTGAAAGACCTATTAAGTAGAGCTCTCTTAGAGCTAGAACGGAATCTGTTTAACAGCTTACTTTTAGTAGGTGTACTTGTATGTATATAGTTTGCTATACCTACTCGTATGTATATTTTGTACGTATTGCAAACCTAAAAACTATTTAAGTGCTAAGTTTTTACGGTGACAACCATTATATTATGATACGACTCGTACGGTAGTTGTCACCTTAAATACTGGTGCTAATCATCGTACTTTTTGGTGATTATCAGTATGCCCTGTACTTTAGAATCTTTAGATGAATCCATCGGATGATGGCTATTTTTAACCGACTTCAAAAAAGGAGGAGGTTATCAATTCGTATGTATGTTTTTTTTTTTTAATGTTTGTTACCTCATAACTTTTGACTGGGTGAATCGATTTTGATGATTCTTTTTTTATTAGAAAGCTGACGCTTACCATTTGGTCCCATTTCAATTTAGTCCAGTTCTGATAATGGTATCCATGAGAAAACCATATAAGTCTTAAATTTGCATTAAGTACGCGCGCGACAAATAGATGAATAACTCAATAGTCGGTCTTTTGAAGTCGGTTTTTTGTTTTTTGTTTTGTAAAAATAATGTTCTAGTTCTCAGTGCAGTGGTTGGTTGTGGTTAGTAGTATAGTAAATACTTGTGATGATGATGATGTCGGTAAGAAAACATCTCACCCAAGCTTTTCATCGCAGCATGTGTCTCAGAGTGAAAAGGTGTACCTATATGTGTAAGTTGTACACGTTTGTTTTTAAAAAAGTTTGTTTTGTAAAAAATACATAGGTACCTACCGTTAAAGTTTCCAATCAAAGAGATGGCAATGGACCTCTTATTGTATCCATACGTGTGCGCCCCGACGTGCAGCCAGCCTGAGCCCTCGTACACCTTGCCGGTGCCTCCTATCAGGAACCTGCGGCAAGCAACTGGTAAGACTACACTGAGAAAAATGGCCATCAAAATTCCGATGAATTCACCTCAAGTACGGAGCATAGTAATAATCACCAAAAGTACGATGATAATATATGGTTGTCATCGTAAAACATAATACACTCACAGCTCCCACTAGGATACCCTCTGTCGGTGAGGCCATGGAACACACACAAAGACAAGGACAACTCAACAAAGTTTCCAGTGGTCTTACTACGAGTAGTATGTCTATTGGGAAGGAAATTCCCAGTAATTCAACTAGTAAAACTGCTCGGTAAAACTACTGTGATTTGGAAACTAACTAGATTCAGTGAAAAGGACTAATTTTTAACCGACTTCAAAAAAGGAGGAGGTTATCAATTAGACTGTATGTTTTTTTTTTATGTTTGTTACCTCATAACTTTTGACTGGGTGAATCGATTTTGATGATTCTTTTTTTATTAGAAAGCTGACGCTTCCCATTTGGTCCCATTTCAATTTAGTCCAGTTCTGATAATGGTGTCCATGAGAAAATCATATAAGTCTTAAATTTGCATTAAGTACGTGCGCGACAAATAGATGAATAACTCAATAGTCGGTCTTTTGAAGTCGGTTTTTGTTTTTTGTAAGAATAATAATTATATTATGTAAATCTAGCTTACTTTTGATTGACAATTCAAAACGTTATTCGCAAAGTTACTATTCAAAACCCTATTGGTCTTACTCGTAGTAGCGAATAAAATTTGAATACTGATTTTGACTTGTAAACGTTTTTCAGGTTTCAGGTTTAATAAAAAATTACAATTTAGAAAATTAAGCTCTCTCACCTAACTAAAAAAAAAAAATTAAATTTTAGACTTTGAATTGCAAATGCAAGAAATGATTGGTTAAATAAATTAATAATCGTATTAAGTCTTGGTCGACATACTCCTTAGTTTTCTCGACGAATATACGTATTTAATCTTTTGTCAACATACCTACTTCATTAGTTTTCTCGACCAACTTATTTAATTATCTCATAACTTTATCAGCACTTTTCTAATTACGAACTTTACCAGGTTTACCTAACTAGTACCTAGAGCATACAATTAAGTACTCAATAAAGTTGTCTAATTTTATTTCCTCAATTGAGTTTATTTCTCGGCACTGACTTGCGCAAACTTCTAACGTTCTTAAGATGTATATTACTTAGGGCTTAATTTTGCTGTTGAAGAAAACAAAAAGTAAAGTAAACCAGCAAGTTTTCGAATGGAACTAAAAGCTCGACTTCCGAATAGTTAAGTATATCGTATTGTTTACTTACGTAACTTTATACGATAAGTACGTAATAAGTGGGATAGGTATAACTGTAACTAACTGTATTCTTTTGTAATGTTAGTAAGATGTTTTTGGTTGTCTTTACAAAAAGTTTTGTGGTGTTACAAAATATTGTATACGAGCTTATGGCGGGACATTTCGAGAGGCGGATCAGCTGCAAGGGCAACCGATTGATAAAGATCTTAATATACCTATGCTTATAGCGGGAAATTTCGAGTGAGGGATCAGCTTCAGCTGCAACCGATTGATAGAGATCTTTCAATACCTAAGAATTTTACTAAGTCATTGAAATTGACTAAAAAATAAGAAATTATAATATATTGAAATTAAAGGTCACAGCTCATTAGAGCCACCCGGCACCCACTCCGCACCACCTCGCCTCCTGCGGCTAGTATTCTTTTTGGACTTGTATGGGTATGCGCTCACTATATCAACTCCGTAGCGTCACCGGATCGCCTCGGTCGTAAGCCACGCGCGGACGGCGGGTGGACCACTCGGTGACAACTCAATACTCGCATGCTTGCGTTGCGTTGACTGCGCATTGCCAACGCGTGGGCAATTGTTAACAGACTACTCGAAAATTCGTGGACCAAGCGACGTCCACTGGTTGACCGGGCGACGTTTATTGGGGATAACGCGGCGTCCACCTGTCGACAACAAGTGGACGCCGCGCGACGAGGCGGTGCGGGGTGGGTCCCGGGTGGCTCTAATAGTTGTGACCTTTAGTCTTAGACACATGTTAGTAATATTATTCTTTAGAAGTATGTTTGTCAACACTCTGACGAGTAAACAGATTTCAATTCAAATTGGCAATTATATCCTGCCGACTTTAGCGCAGTTTAATGGTCTTAAATTTATCTCATAACGGTAAGGTATAAGATATACATACGACGGGCCAATGTCCCAGAACCCCAGGCTGTCCATGTGATAGTCCTGTATGCTCCTGACCGTCGCCTTGCAGCTCTGGTCGGAGCTGCAGGTCCCCGTGGCGGTGTGCTGGATGATGACCAGGCTCACCGGCCGGGGCAAGTACTCCACGTGCACCGGCCTGAGCCCGCCCCACTCCTTCTTCGAGATGATGTTACACACTGAAACGAGATACTAGCTGTATTATTTGTATTTATATTATTTTTTTTTATTTTAGGTACCATTTGGAAGTCGTAAGGTGTTGTTAGTTGTGTTGGCTTTTCGATGAAGGAAATATCGTGAAAAAACCTGCATACTCTAAGAGCCTTATCATACTAGCGGTTCGGAAGCGGATGCCGGGCGGAGCGGACGCGCCGCGAATGCGTCGCGAACACGCCGCGGTTGCGCAGCGAATTCGTTGCGGATGCGCAACGGGATCGCCGCGAACAGCAAAGTGGACGCCATTTTGTACTGTCTCGTACAAACGTAATAACGAGCCTTTCTTCAGGTGACACTGATAATCTCAAATGTGTGTCTTTATGTCTTATGTCAGTTTGTATCAGATGCAACAACTCATAAAATGTAGGTCTTGACATTCGCATGTAGGAACGAAATTGTTTTGGATTATTTTTTATTCGTTTGCAAAACAACACAAAGTAGTCGCTCTCCTCCATTCGATTAACTGATAATGGATCTTCCCAAATTCGTCGATGCTTTCGTTTTCGTCTCCGGCGTCTTCGAAGTAATAAAGCCAAAAGCAGTGTTTCCTCGTCGGAATCCATTTTGTTACTGAGTGTATTGTACAGCGATAATATGCTACAAACACGCGACGAAAACGTAACGTATTCGCCACGCGTCCGCAACCAATTCGCTGCGCAACCGCGGCGTGTTCGCGACGCATTCGCGGCGCGTCCGCTCCGCCCGGCATCCGCTTCCGAACCGCTAGTGTGATAAGGCTGTACTGTAGAGAAGAAATTCGATGGTGTATGTGTATCCACAAAGCCGCACCTGACAGCGTGTTGGAGTACGGCCTATACACCATTCGAGGGTAGACCTGGTATCCCAACAGGTTGTAAAAACGAGCTGAGTGGCATTCTGGGCCGTTCGAGATTTTTTGGTCTCATTGTCTTGATATTTTAATGAACATAAAGATAATATCACATCCGCCAGAATATGGTCTCTTTTTGCGATTTTACTGTCAATATTCTAGTTTCACATATAATAATATGTGTATATACTCGTATAGGTATGTGAAAACAACAAGGATACCTTATGATTCATGCTTCATTCCTTAGCCAATTGTCATCACTATTGGCACATCTATTTTAATCGTGGAACGTTATACTCGTACATGTGAATCATAAAATATATATCTAAGTTGCAAGAAGGACAGATAACAGAGATAGATAAGTATGTATTTACCAATCTATTTGCAAGAAAAACAATTTAAAAGTAATATAACAATATACTAGATATTACTATTTCTGTGTAAATAGGTACTGTGCAAATTTTGGCATAATATCTAAGCTTTAGTAAAATTAGCGTTCACTTAGCCCGTTTCTCCATTCACAAGAAATATACACACAACAAAGCAAACAAACCATAAAAAAATTCAATTACGCTACAGAACCAAACAATTTTGTGTAATTTCCATGGCTTACCCAAACATTCACCTCAACACAATTAACTTACCTGCATCGGAGTTATAAATAATGCTCAAAATAATAACACCGCAGAGTAACAACTTCATTTTAGCACAGCCAGCTCCCGCAGACGCCAGACGAGCACTAAGCTAAGCAAGGGTTATTGCCTCTCTGATGACTTCACTGAACTTAAATAATCTAGTTTGCATACAAACATGATCCTCAATGCTTCTTCTTCATTATCTTTGTTAATGAGAGAGAGGGATATAGGGTCAAATTTGTTTCATAAATATCCGAGCAGGTAAAGGGAGTGATGTTTACAAAAAATGCGTGGTTCTGTATATAAACTTCGTGACTTTTATATCTTTACAGCCTCGATATGATGATCAGATCAATATTATTTTACACGTAGGTACACAAGTTACCATTGTACTACAAATATTCATACCTATACCTTTTCAACAAACGTAAGTTTGTAACAAAATAAATAAATCTAATTACTCGTAATACGTAAAAACATTTCTGTGCGTATTTCAAACATTTTAAACATATTATTCGTGGTTTTTGGGTTTATAAAACAAAACCTTATTGTTATAAATGCTAACTGAACCATAATAATTAATTGTACAGATACCTACTGTAAACATCTGCCATGACGTAAACACCTCGAGATAGAATAGGGGCTTCCCTGTAACCGCTTATCGCATTATTTTATTAAAACTGCGAAATAATGTTTTCTCAAAATCGGATCGTAAACATATTTTACAGCGATATGTTTTTACTAAATATTCAAAATTCAAATTCAAATTCAAATTCTTTATTCGTGCAAAAACTTACTGGCTAAAAACAAGAAGAAACGATGCTACCTGCAGTAGTTAAATAACTGTGTCGCGGGTAGCAACGCCCACCTCCGATGTAAGAATTTACAAAATTATACTTATTTTAAACAAATTGATAAATTTAGAACCAAAAAATAAAAAACACATAAAAACGAAAGAAAGCTTAAAGACTCTGTGACAAGTAGTGTTTGTGTGGTGTATGTGTGGTGTGTATATATAGGTGTGCATGTATGTGTGTGTGTGTATGTGTGTGTGTGTGTGTGCGTGTGGTGACTTAAGTAGAAACTGTGATGAAATCCTCAGTATCTTGGTATGACATAGATAGGAGACATTCAACACATTTTAGTTTGCATTTATAAGTAGGGAGTGGGTAAAAAGATAAATATTTGTTTAGTTTATTATAGAGGAAGGAGCTAATAACATTATAATGACGACCAGCAATAGCCGTGCGACAACGCTCAGGAAGACACACTTTGTCAGATCTCCGTTTAGAAGAGTAGAGATCTGAGTCAAAGCGTATTTGTGAGTGCTTCTTTAAAACTGTTTGTAATATGAAGAGCTGTCTCACTGTAAGAACCTTGCATAACACGTATAGCTCAGAAGTTGGGAAACGTAGAGGTTTTTTTGAAATTACTTTCAGAACTGCTCTTTGGGCTCTCTCCAGTCTAATCATAAAAGTTTTGGCAGAGCCACCCCAGGACGTGATGCAATACGATATAACTGATTGGGCTAACGCATAATAGACGATCATTAGGTATCGTAGATCAACCACGGGTTTAAGGGTTTTGAACACATATATAAGTTTACGAACTCGAGACACCATGGAATCAATGTGCGGTTTCCAGGTCATAGCACTATCTACAACGACACCCAAGTACTTTAAAGAAGTTTGACGTTCTAGGGGTGTGCAGTCACAGGAGACACTTTCCAAGTCTCTTGAGCAAGTGTGTGCGTGTATGGTGAAAGTAGAGGCAGGCTGCATGGATACATTGTGTGCAAAAGTAATAACCTTGGTTTTTGATAAATTGAGCGTTAGCAGATTCCTATTTAGCCAAACCATTACATTACGCAGAGCATTTTCACAGCGAACGTTAACCTCTTGCCAGTTAAGACCATGGACTAGAAGTACTGTGTCGTCAGCATAGGTAATTATTTTACAGCTTGGTAGGGACATGTCGCACAAATCATTGATGTAGATCAGAAATAGAGTCGGGCCGATGACGCTCCCTTGTGGAACGCCATAATTTAGGGATTCTTCACCACTGTAATGCCCATCAATGACTACGCGTTGAGAACGGTCGCTAAGATAGCTGGAAAATAATTCCAGGACGAGACCTCTAACTCCAATTGAGTGAAGTTTGGACAAAAGAATAGGGATGGAGACTGTATCAAAAGCTTTTGATAAATCCAGAAACACACCAGCTGTTTTTCGTCGCTTGTCAAAGTTATTGATAATATTATTGGTTAGTTCCAGAACGGCGTCTTCCGTAGAAATACCACGTCTGAACCCAAATTGATTATTAGAGAGGATATTGTAGGAATTTAGAAATGATACCAAGCGTTTATTTAATATCCTTTCTAGAATCTTTGATAGAGCTGAAAGTACAGATATGGGCCTATAATTAGTGACATTGCCTCCATCACCGCCCTTGAAAATAGGATGTACTAATGCTTTTTTAAAGACACGAGGGAAGACACCGGAAGTGAGTGAAATATTAAAAACGTGATTAAGGACTGGGATAAGAGTGTGTCTAGTTGCCTTGATGATTGACGTAGAGATGCCATCCCAACCAACCGCACACTGTTCTTTCATGCTTAGAATAATCCGTTCAATTTCTTCATTGTCGGTGTTTAGTACAGCCATGGAATTTGTGGGAGAACTAGTAAAATGATGTGGGGAATCATTTCTTTGTGCAGAAGTATTTACTATAGAAGTAGGAATTTTGGAAGCTAAAGTTTTACCTACATTGGCAAAGAAAGAGTTCACTGTATTGACAGACGAAGAGGGGTCATTGGAAATTTTTAGGAGATCAGTGGATGCATTTTTCTTTTTATTCCGGTTGGTAATTCTATTTACAACATTCCAGGCTGCTTTTGGACTTTTTCTGGCCTTAATGAATTCAGATCTTTCATATTCGATTTTGACTTTTAATTTAATATAGACAAGATAATAGGAGTATGTAGTATGTAGATAGGTATGTATAGGTACTTTTAATTGAACCTCTTTCTTACATCATACTTTACAAATAAATAGGACAATGTGCCGTAAGTATTACGCCGCATCGTTCTCTACTAACTATTACGTTTCGGTTTTGTTTATGTAACTCATCAAAGAAACGTCGATAAATGGCGCAAATACTAAACAAGCAAGCACACTAGACAAAAAAAAACAGTTCTACAAATTAAGTCAATGGAATTCTCAGAATTCTCATTTTTGTCCAAAGAACAAACGAAGCAAGCACAATAAAGGTATAACGGTCGTCATTATGTACAATTATTTATTCATTGTACTTAACTTTGTTTCATTTATATTCTCAAATAATAAAACTCTTTGTAAACGTGATCTACCTGTAACATTCAATATTATTTAAGGGCAATAAATACTCTATAGATTTCTGATTTCATACACTAGAAAGTAGTCTTGTTTAGCAAGTGTACCGATAAACTTCAACTCAACTTTTGAACGTCCGTTTCCTATTTTTGTAAACGACTGGTCAATTGGACGAGTATCAGGCCTGCACGTGTAGTCCCCTAACCCATGTTTTCTCGAAGCCCACAAGACAACATGCAGGAACCTAAGTTCTTACAGAGTAGGTGCAGAGAGTAAATTACACTCGTGCGTGAATACTGAATACACGTCGCGGTCGCGTTTGACAGCATTTCCCTCCATTGACACGAACTGGGAGGTTCCGCGCGAGTGCGTCGAGGCCCATAACTTTCCATGTCATACAAACAACACCCTGAATAGGCCCAGATACATTAATCTATTCCCATTCGCAAGATATGTGGAATTGTGGACTCTACTGTCTAGGTAGAAGGTTGAGATTAGAATACCTAGATAAATAACAAAGTACAATGCGTCATAGATTGTAATGAACTTGGTAGAAGTTGAATAGGAATAGGTACCGATCTTCGTATTTTCTATGTACCTATAGCTAAAAATTTACCAGCTAGGAACGGCTAAAAAAGAAAATTTCGGTCGTAAAGAAAACAGACATAATTTTTTTCTGTCTTTTTGTAATTGCATATTAAGTATTTGGAATTTCAAAAAATAAGGCGATTTTTCCTAATTTTTCAAAATATTTCTGATATGCGTCTATACGACATCAAATATAGTTTATTGAATCAGGGCGTTACTTCCCGGAGGTTCATCTTCAAATAACTAATTTCAAATGTATTTCCGCTCTCAAATCCCGTCAGGTCTAATCAAGAATTATGTGTTTATTATCCTTAATCTACTCTTGTCGACGCGTGTTTGACCTCTCAACGAGGCATTCTCAGGACGAGACGTGTTGACTCTCCGAGCGCTCGGCCGAGAATGAGAAAAAGCGCGATTTGAAATTAGTTATTTGCCATCAAAGATCAGACCAGTAGCATTGAGACGTGTTCTACATTTCGCATTTCGCTTCAATGTAATGTTACTGATGGTCTTGTATCATGGTGTTACGCACCTTTAGATTTTTCTTGTTTATTAAAACCATGGGTTGGGCAAAATATATCACACATTATTTATGAATTACCTACTTCACGTGTCATGTCCACGTCTAGGGTAATCCAAAGGGCAGACGTCAGACACATCTATGAAGTCGGGCGGTTTTGTGATAACGGTGATAAGAAATCAATATGACAGTAATGGTAGGAAAATAATGGAACCTCCATGTAATGTTGTCGTCGCCGATTAAATCTGGTTTTCTACGTGTTATGGTGGAAAACTGCAGAGGTGGAAACTGGACAAGGGTGGAAAATGTCTCACTAAAATTATTTCATTATCTCTTTTTACCATTATTATTTTGGCCTCGTACCAATATTTCGATGGTAATTATTTTCTTTTTCTCGGAAATATTGGGCATTACTAGTTCTGAGATTAGATAGTTTTTGGAGCAGGACGATCGCGATTTTGAGAGTTTTTTAGTCACTTGACCGATTGCAAATTTCACTATACGCGATAAATCGCGGGACGAGTAGCGTACAATAAGAGAAGAGAAGAGAGAAGAATAATAATTAGTTATGTGATTTTAGCTGTTAAGTTACTTATTTTTAAAAATAAATAATATCGAATTGTGTCTCCCACAGTTTTTCTATTCAAGAATATTCTTGTAGTATTTTTCGACCTTTGCAGTATTTTTGTGTAGGTACACAGACAAAATGCACAGCTATGTTTGTATCTCGGCGCTACTAAATGATTCCGTTAGTAACCGACCATAGATAGGATTAACTGTCATAGGTCCAGAAACGTCCAGGACACGAGTACAACAGAGTCCAGTAGACCTAACACAAATTTTGAGGTAAAATACGTAGGAAGACTAGTGAGTATTCGATAGAAAAATGTATGAACAATGTAGTTTGCTCTTACGCCCGACACCGTGCTGTTTTACATACATTTATGTATCGAATACTTCTGAAGTACTTTCGATCTTACTCCCAAAATTTGTGCTTGGCATACAGGAGACCGAGGACTTTACGTCGAAGGTAGGTACTAACTGACAGACGGGTGAATAGATAATAATTATAATAGTTTACCCAACAAGCCTGCACAACACATAGTTTGTAGTAAAACCAAGCTTTCTATTTTATTTTAAAACCCACATAGTTGAATTTAATATTTAGTGTCAGTGTTCAGTTGGTTTGACGTTGGTAGGTAGTGAGTCGTACTCGTATAAGCTGAGTGGCAGCCCTATTGTGCCGCTTGGAGGCCTCTGACGTAGTTCACGTTTGTTTTTTTATAGGAAAAGCTATGTACTGTGGGCCTAGCACAACTTCTGACGTAAAATATGTAGTGAGTATTCGATAGAAAAGTGTACGCCATTTACGCCCGTCAAGGGCGCCACTGACGGACGTAAATGGCGTACACTTTTCTATACTTGCTATGTATTTCACGCTTCACGCTAGGCCCACTGGAGCTTACTATTCCGATCGAATCACTATGGTGCCTAGAAGTAAACGCTTCTCGCGGTCATCCATCTGAAGACTGACTATCTCGTCCGTTACTTAACTTCGGTGATCTGTTAGAATAACCTACTAAGCCACGCGACGAGCGCAATGCGATAGTACCTACCCAGCTGAATTGAACGCCTACTCAGAAATAGCGAGCAGATTTCTCAACAGTAAAAATTATTTTCGCTATTGGCAGGCGCTTAATTTGGCGCCGTTAAGTTCATGAGGTTTAAGACACTTCACCAAATCTTAGCAGAGTGTTTCCCTGTACTATGATATTCCACGGCCAAACTCCTATCTTATTTTCTACTATCCTCCTACTAATAATGTAAATGTGAAAGTTTTGTTACTCCGTGTCGCCGTATATTTAACTATCTACTAATCCGATTTTAATAAGATTTGGAAAATACATTGTTTATGCCCTGAATTACACATAGGCATCATCATCGTCGTTTTTGGGCAGAAAGTTTGAAAATGCCTACATATTTGAAATGTCTTAATGTGCTCCAAATTATAGATCAAAATAAAATAAAATGTTATCAACATTCGCGTAGGTGCGCAGATAACTTTAATTAAATATTTAACTCGGTGGAACTAACTCATCACCACAACCATAATTAATGTACCTGGTAGTTTTTATTTCCAACCATTACCTACAGAAAAATTGCATTCCACTTCCAAACTAATTGCAATAAAAAACAATAAGAATGAATTTTATTGTACGATACAAACTCCGAATAGTCCAATTCACAATCAAACCAATAGGTATGCCGTAAAAGCTAGTACTAATACTATACCTATTACGTTTGAGTAAGGTCGAATTTGAATAATTCTATTTTGAGCAAAAACCGACGCATTCTGGCGATCAAATTCTTCACTAGTTACTTACCTATATTTTTAGTAATCAATTAAGTTATGATAGACATCGAACCTGTTATAAGATCCACCATGTGCTTTGCAACGTGACTGCAAAATCCAATTAGTTTTTGTCCCAGGCAATGTGTTATTCATTTTTAATACGGTCCATAAAATACTTCAATACAAAAACTGCGATTAATATCTCACGAGTAACATGTGATCAATAAAATATTAAGATATTTCAGTGATCACATACTACAATACCAAGTATAGTAAGACTAGTACTTAGCGTAACGGCGCGGGCCGCATACACCCTGGAGCGTTCAGAGAGTAAAGTACTTATAATATTAATTTTAGTGTGTTTGTTTGTTTTGAAAAAAGGTTGAAGAAATAAATACGATTTTGGCCAGAAACTTCAATAAATACTGAGCGCCATCTTGTTTGATTCACCCTGAATTGAACTTCTTAACCAACAGCTACATTAGAAAAGCAAGCAAAATACATTTCGATACAAATTAATGTTTCAAATTACAAAGAGAATGGCAACCATTTTAATGCAGCTTCAACTAACTACCTTATATTTTGACTCTGTGCGTTGGTTTGCAATCATAACACTTTCAGAATGCCGTAGAACTTTAAAATAAAGTACCTACCTCAGCTGTCAGCCGGTCGGTGACTCATGCTCGCTATTTTAATTATAAACAAAATACTGCCAGTGTATCAGTCTCGTAGTAACTTGGGCGTTAGCTTGATAAAACGACAAAGAACAATATACAACGAAGTGCCAGTGTCGGTCCCATGCTTTGTTTCTGAGAATTTTGAAGTGGATCCTGAGCGACCGTGGAACGAAAGTGAAGTGGGTGTTTGTTTTTTTAATATGCTGATAAACTATGGGAAGGTGTGATATTTTGGATGCGTAACGTCTATTATCGTTTAGTTAGGTAGATAAAGCAATACACTTTTTAAAAAACAGTTTTATACTTGAATTATACCGATTTATTTGCTGTGAGGTGAAAAAAAAACCCTTTTTTTTTTTTGAAGCCTAAACTGACAATACTTGTAGGAAAAAAATTACACGAATCGATTTATGATTCGATAGCTTTGTTCATAACGATTCGATTGAGATACGTTTCATATATTCATTCGATACAAAAACTTGACGAAATCTTGACTTTATTACAAAGCGCTGACATTTTGAAAATTTGCGGGGGGAGGCGTGCCAGTTCCGCCATTTTGCGAAAATGACAGCTGCCAGACGAGGGGTTAAGTAACTCTAAATCAGAAAGAAAAAGATTTAGCAAAAGACTTACCTGAAAGCCCGAAATAAGTAAAAGTATATTTTAAGAAACTTAAATCTTTCAGACAGATATCCCAAAATCCGAGAGAAATGGGACTTGGTGACATGCTACTTAGTAACTTTGGATGTTTAGATCTTGATTATCTATTTTCAGTGTTTTAAGCTCTGAACAACGGAATAAGTATAAGTTACCTATTTCCATAACAAGTTTAATCCCTGGATTAACTTTTATCCTGCTAAAATTAACGCTTCTTTTAGGATAGAAAATGAAACCGCGGGGTGCAGTTAATTCATATACTGAGTAACTCAGTTCTGCTCACTTTCAAAACATAAATAGGGATTTAGTTAGACTGTAGAAAATTAAAGTTAATGCAACTGTAATTCATGAAATATAATTCCAAGTAATATGGTGAGTTTTTACATTCGATTCTTTTTTAATGAGTAACGAGACGAGCGACTTGCTCACCCGACGCTTAGTGATTTATAAGTATAGTTAACTGTTAGGTACAGACCTACAGCTCATCATCATCATCAATCACACCTACCTAAAACTGAGCAAAGCTCTCCTCCACCGCGCCATCATTTCCGGTCCTGCGTCAGTCTCATCCACTGCCGTCCTGCCGCTTTAACAATGTCATCTGACCAGCGCACTGAAGGTCCACTGGATAAGTAAGATTAATTGTCGTTGAACAGAAGTGAAGCAAGTCGTAAGATTAATTTTATCACTGAACCTTGACTTTGTAAAAGTCAAGAACTCGCTCACTTACCTCGACAAAGTGGAGGTAGCTAGTTACTTAAACTTACCAAGGACTGACACAAGAAAGTTTTGTTTGTTCAATCAGTACAGAGTTATTTTCCACAGTATTCTTTGACGAGGAGTTCAACCACGGTACGGTTTTCAGGGCAACTTTGACTTCTTTGTAAATAGCAATGAGTCTCCTGTCGCCAAAAATGTCTAGAAAAAAGTGAATGAAAATGTTTGTTTTAGTCATATTATACGTATCACGCTTTTGTTTATAATTTTTCGTGTATAAAATAATAAATGGAAAAATTAATGAAACAAAGAGAATATCATTTTATATAAAGTATGGGGTGTCCTCATTTCCCGTAATTCAGCTCTCAGAGGTTAAAAGCTTGTGGGATAAATGAAACACGCCAAAATTGAGTATCATTTGCTTTATCAAAAAGGTATAGGGAAAGAAACTCAGCAAATGAAACAAAATCTAGATATCTTTTCATCATTTATCACAACGTCAAAATAACAATAGCACCATAAAATCCCTAAACTATAAACCCTAAAAATTAAAATGTGGTGTGTTATTCATCAAATTGCGACTAACGGTACAAAAACACGTATTATAATACAGAATCTTTGAGCCGTAAAATTTTTAGGTACTTTGATTTGAGAAGAACAAATTGTTTAACTGTCAAAAAGTATTCAATATTGCATCATAAACTTATTCAGATTCAGATTCACATTGGGCCCAAGTTTGATAGCTTTATTTGACAGATCTAAAGTAACTAAAAATATATCTGTCTTTGTAAAATATATCTGTATTAGACAAGGACGTCAATAATTATAGAAAGTTTACATGTGTCCTGAAAAGCCTTCAAACTTGGGCTCACCATCTCAAAAAAAAACATAAAGCCATAGTGTCTCTCCTAATGATTCATGATTCCCGGAAAATAGAATAGGTCAGCAAAGCTCAGTTGGTCATAATAATACGACTGAAAACAGAACACCTCAATTATAGCGAATAACGCAGCCTCGAAATTGCATTAGTTAATTAGTTACAACAGAAATTCCGGAATTTTCTGCAACATGCCCCGCAATTTGTTCAAAATGCAAACTTTTGACAATTTTGTCATGGCTTTTTTGTAAACACGGAACCTTTGGAGCACAAATATGTCAACGTCATAAGTTGTTTTGTAGCACAGCTTTGTAGTCATCCAAAGCTTTTGTTTATAAACCGACCAGACGTAAAGTTATAAAGGTTAGTGCTTACCTAGATATAACCAGATACAGGCTTTGTGAGGGTCGTTTGTGATTGTGAAGCTTTGTGATTGTGAACTTTAGATAAATTACTTGTTAACTCTGACCCGTGCAGACTCTATTAACATAGGGTTGTGTTATTTTTAATGGTTCAAGGATGAATAGGTAGTTATGTATGTATTGTATGATTAGGTACCTCTTGATGCGAGTAATAATAGTGGGTCCATAAAGTTGAACCTTTCAATATTTGGCTTTTACTTTTGAACGAGCTTGTTTTTGCCGCTTTAAATTTGATGAAAGGTATCCACTAAAAATAATTTATACGAGTATTTCTACTAAATAATTAATAATGGACAAACAGTCATGAATTAAATCCTAGTGCTATTCTTCTGACTTCGTCATCAGATCGGCTACGCATTACGAGTACTACTGTTATGGAAACCAAACATAATATACTAGTACCCTTAAAATTTAGGATCGGGCTTTAAAAAAAATAAAAAATTGGAGAATTGGAAAAAATTGAATTGGGAATTGGAGTTGATTTTTTTTTACACAGAACATAGAATTCGAATACTATAACACTAACTCTAACACTAACTTTCTTACGATGAATTAATTATATGAGTATTCCGCTTAAAATGTTATACCTATCACGCAAGAGCTTTTGAAAATATACGAAAAATATTTACAAAATAAAGTATAATAAGTAATATAAAATAAGTGTACAATTGTATAATGTAAGATGATTCCATTCAAAACCGTATTTCTAGTCTGACCTTTGATTGCCAAAACTTAGTTACTTATTCAGTGAGCGTCGTCTCTTTTTTTTTGGGTTACTTCCACAGGCCTAAGATTCTCACAAATTTAATTCTTCACAAAATTGCTCAGTTGACTTGAATTTCTATTACTTTGTTATTTTTAATCACGATATAATTGCGTGACAAGTCTTTTGTGGTTCAATTTGTCTGTGTCAATAATAGGTAGGTACATAGTGAAGATTTTGAACGGCACTTAAGTAATAAATTTTATGTCAAAAATAGTTACGCGTCTTTAAATTCGTGCACCAATTTATTAAATTGTAGACTTTTATTTGATTAAATGCTAAGTAAAATTATATTTAATTTATTTACTCTAAGAACCTACAGATTTTATTTAGTAGCTTAGTGCTTTATCAGAACTTTTCGCTAAAACTTAGCCAAGCATGCTACATCTACGACCATGTATTTGTTTACCATCAGGATCAGGTTATGTTGTGGTCAAACGTATGTTCCAGTTTGACTTAAGACAAAAATATAACCTTATTTTTCGAAATAATGCCACAAAACTATAAATAGATTGGAAACAAAAAAAACGACGGGTTGCACTCCGGGAGTGCCGGCAGAAGTGAAAACTTAAGTATTAACGTTGTATACTAGCTGTCTACTCTCCATCCGTCTTACGAATTTTCGATCAGGTCACGTGACCCTGTCGCGAGTTTAACATTTTTTACCCATTCCAAAAAAGTGTACAACGCCGCTAAAGAAGTTTTCACTTCAAAAATAAGATTCATTCCAAGCCCACATCGTCACAATTTTCCTGTTAGAAACCCTGCGAAGCACATCACTCGCTGATAGGACTATTTTTGTACCCTTCCAACATTATCTCATGTGCTGGGAACAAAGTAGCTTCATAAATTTCCTTGACAGTGACGTGATAATGCCAAGGATACCATGGTATCCATAGGGTATCCAATATTTTAGTTTTACCCGCTCGCTTATACGATGAACTAACACATTTTTTAAGCGGCTAAGTATTTACGCACTAACATACGGGGGGCTATAAGGAAAAGGTACGCCGAAAAAGAGGCTTATGATACTGGTACTCATTATTATGAGCACATTTATTATGAGACAACCCTAACATCATATAAAAAGTCACCTGTTCCATAGAAAAAATTAACTACCTACTAGACAAAAATTGTACGGAGTAGCTGTTTTTTTTTTTTTCGTGATTTCAGTGTTGGTCCCGCAGTAAAAGTTGTTCATAATGTATGTGTGCATGTGTGTGTAGTACTCGTATTATGAACTTTTTTCGGCTTACACTTTTCTATACGGCTCTGTACACTTTACCTATTCATTCATAGTTTGAGGTGCGTAGTTGTTGCTTTAAAATTAATATGAGTATTTGTTTAAATTTATATTCATATTTCAGTTTATATCAAAGATTAAATTGTAGCTAGACTTAATATTAGATAAAGTAACTAATTAAACACCAAAGTACCTACATTTCATAGCTAACTTCAAAAGCAACCTCATCAATTTCCATATAATAACTAAATTGGGCAAGTTTACTTTGCTTTTAAACCGAACATTAATTCTACTTAAACACTATACTATAATGCAAATCTTAATTTAAGAAGAAATGTACGCTAAAGCTTTGAAATATGAGTTCTTTAAGAGTCCAAGCTCTGTGGATGGATTGAATGTACCAGAGTGGCATAAGGTTTTGAAGGAGCCTACCAAACCATATGTTTTGTAAATTCACTTCTTCCGATCATATTGCTAAACTATGCATACATCACACTATACTATAACGCAAAAATTGGTAAGAATGTATGGATGTATGTTTGTTACTGTTTCACGCTAAAACGGTTGAACGGATTAACATGAAAATTGGGGTGAAGGTTGTTCATGGTCTGGATTAACACCACTTTTTTCCCGGAAACACGGATGATACCGCGGGGAGCAGCTAGTATAACATAATTTCACATCATTGTCTTGTGAGTACGGTCAAAAGTAAGGTCAGGTAAAGTGAGACTGTGACAATGATCTATACTATAACTATGATCTTACCAGTTGATTCAACCTTTCATCGACCTACCGTTAAGACACAGGAGTCGAATAACTAGCTCGTCTAGACGAGAATTATCACAAATAGCTCATGACGTAGATTCCGTTGCGCTAGAACCAGGGAAAGCATGTTTGGAAGCCTATTTCGACAAACGTGGTTATTGTTTGCAATAAATTAGGTACAAAATTGTTAAAACAAAAATGTGCAAGTAATATTTTCTTTATTGCTACAAACATACATAGCTAAATATGTATATGAATATACTATAACTTATAAACATGGTAGGAACGTAATATGCGATGTGTGTAAACAGCCGCATAAAATATTAAATACTAGTTTCTTAACTTTCAACTATGCATAGGTGCGAGTGCGAGTACACAACAGAAAATTCAATAAAACTCTCTTTTTATGAGTTAAAAATCTCACTTTTCTGAGTTATACTATGAATATTATATTAATATAATAAAACATGGTTTTGTTTTGATCTCCTTATGAAAATCACCGAATGTGAACAAAACTAGTCGTAGTATACGACTTCATTTTTACGCGTGCATTCCCGTTTTATAAAACAAAATGTTCCCGAGTTATGTTCAGCAGTTTTTACAATATTTTAGTCACTAATCCCGCGTAAGGCGGCAGGCAGTAAGTGGATGCGTAAGGCAAATGATCGTACCTTGTCGCGTTCTCTACGAGAGAGGCCTATGTCCGGCAGTGGACAAAAATACGATAGGCCGATGATAAGTCACTACACTGAGAAAAATTTCATCTAAAGTACGGAGCATAGTGATAATCACCAAAAATTACGATGATAAGCAACAATTTTTACGGTGACAACTATCATAATATATGGTTCTCACCCTAAAACCTGGTGCTAGTACTAATTTTTACGATGACAATATATTGTGATAGTTGTCACCGTAAAAATTGTTGCTTATTATCGTAATTTTTGGTGATTATGACTATGCTCCGTACTTTAGGTGAATTCATCGTAATTTTGATGGTCATTTTTCTCAATGTAATCTAGGCAGCCTCAGCCCAACGAGGCCAGGACTCTGCTTCTTTCTGCAGCGCGTCCCCCGGGCTCAGCGTGCTGGTCACCTGCCGGTGCCCGACCAGCTTGTACTCGCTGCCGAGGTGGCTGCTCCTCACCCCGCACGATATGAGCTCCTGAGCGGCCGCCAGCGATTGAGGGTTGGGTAGATGCGCTGGAGGGATCAAAAAAGGATCAAATGTAGGAAGCTGAAAGTGTCATTTTACATACCAAGAAATGTTGGATAGAATGGTGGTGCTGAGCCAAAACAAGCTCAATGTTGTCATTATTGTAAGTAACTTAGTAAACTTAACAATAGGACCAAAGTCCAAATCAATACAAAAATACCTACTTCAAAGAAAATTGTCATGCACACTCAACGACTGTTTTTTTACAACTTCAGGTTTGGTCCTAGAGTATAAGTTATCTCGGCTGATTGAGCTCTTTCCGACTATACATCGTTTATAATACCGGTTGTAATCTAGCTTAGGTCGTAGTACTCACATCCAAATTCACCAATAAAAGAAATTCCAATTGATTTTCTGTTGTAGCCCTTAGTGTGGGCCCCCACAAACCCCCACCCGGCTCCTTCGTAAACTTTTCCATTTCCGCAAACGAGGAAACTGAAAAAATACATACTATTTTGAGAGCATTATTTCCCTTAGGTATTTCACACGGTGTTCAAGCTACCAATATGAAACACATTTGACAGACGGGGCTATTTATAAACCTGTCTTAAACAGATATCTTTAAATGAGTGGTAAGTGGGTGAAAATTTGACGTCAGCAGACGTCCGGTGGTGGCTTAAACAATTTTAGCTTAGGGTAAATTTGTCTTTGAAAATTGATTGTAATTTGTAATTTATTAATAGATGAATGTATTATGTGATGTGATAAATGTGTTAATGTGATGTATTAATCAAACAGATGTGTCCAAATATATAATAAGTGGACGAATTGAAATTCGTCCAGTTATTGTATACCTATCGTAGATGAGTATACTACGTACACTTACGATTCCGCGATATCGTCGAATCCAAGCTTCTCCATTTGATATTTCCTAATGGCCTTCAGAACACGTTCGCACTCGTCATCTGTGGCTGGTTCAGGCGTCACCGTGTGCTGGATGACGACCACGTCCACTGGACTTGCGAGAGCCTCTTTCCGTAGCGACGCCTCGCCCGCCCACTGCGCCATCGGCACTACGTTGCAATCTGGACCAAAAAAACTAATCAGAGCCTCCAAGCGGTCTAGAAACTTCGAAACACTGGTTAAGTACCAAAACAAATCTAGTTAAGTATCGTCTCTTCATTATAAGTTCTTATTTATGTTAGTGATTAAATTTTGTTCAAAATTAAAAGCAACATCATAACTTGAATTCAAGCACAGCTCTTCGGAGAAAGTTTTATATTTGTTGTTGTGAAATTCTAGTAGTTAGCTGCAATTCTGGGATTATGATGAGCGTCCAAGCTGGTAAACCCGAGAACTTTGAAAGTCGAGCACTTGTGGAATACTTAGGTGGTATTATTGGTACCTAGTTGTTGATTAACAAACTTCTTAAAGGATAATCAATAGTTCACCTTATACTGTGACCGTACAACCTCCACAACTCTCGACTAATCCGGTTTATGTTTGAAATAATGTTTTTTTTCTGCGTAAAAGAAACTGTAGAAATTCCTGAAAATTGGAGCGTATATGCAAGCTAAGTTTTTAATATACCTCCTTTTAATATTTAATATACCTCTATACTCGTAAGCTTAGCAAGACATATTAATCTCTAATATCCTAAGTATTTAACAAATATTATAATATGCCACATAGCACACACAGTAATGACACTTTAGCTAAGTGCTAACACTACGCAAATATTTCTGTGTCCCCTGTGCAAAATGATAGGTACAACTTTGAAGTACAGTGTCCTTCCAGTTGTATCATTTTGCACGGAAGGCACAGATTTGTTTCCAAGCTTCACAATAGATGAACACGAAAACTGAATTAAACTAATCAAATTAAATCTACTTACTCACCTACTTCAGCTTACTTTAAACTTTGATAGTTAGGTAAGTTATCTCTAAGTTAGTGAAGCATCACCCAAGTGTTTGAGCCACGAGGTTCAAACTATTTAAATTCGAGACAACCTCTGTTATTCACTGGAGGTATGACGTCGTAATATGATTTCGCGTTCTAAAAATACACAAGACATATTTACTTGATAATATTTTTTGGTGATGTAATACAGGGTTAGAAGAAAATGTTATGTTAAGAAGAAAAGGGCTATAGTACTCATTATGAACACATTTTACTATGGGACCTTTTTTTTTATGGAATGGAACAGCTATTTTGTTGGTTCCATAGTAAAAGTTGTTTATAATGATGAGTACTTTGCCTAGCCTTTTCGAATTAGCATACCTTTCCTTATTATTGTGAAAAAATCGGAAGTCGATGTATGATAATCAGAAATCAGAAATATACCACACACACACACACACACTACACAGACACACCACACACACTCACTTGTCACAGTGTCACACACTTGTCAACCTCCTATAGAAATAGCATTATGACTTGATTATCTTACCAAAAATGGAACAAAATTGACGAAAGGCGCGTGTGGCGAGGACGGCGACAAATCGTTACATTACGAGTAAATTGCTTATCTCAAAACACGAGAGCGAGTTTATAAGTGTATTTTGACCGATGCGTGTTGTTGAGTGAGTTTAGATCGGACGCGGAATCTACAGAACAGTCTTATTTTTATTCGGTATGGGGGCGATAGGTCCCGCACAGGCGTCCTACAAAGGGTACGTTGTGCGTTTCCCCTTGCCAGCGAACACCTAAGCCAACCCAGCTCCTTGAAATATATCGGAGCGAGGCTCTGAACAAGCCACGCAAGTCTACATACGCTAGTCTGTGCTGTTTATTTAAGTTTTAGGTATTTTATTATATTTCCCTGATAGAAATCACTCTTTGTAAACAGGTCGCCAGTTCTTCTTCTTTTTAAACTTTTTTGCGCTTTTTTTGTAATGTCTGGTGTGAACAATAAATTAATAGTCTATACATCTATCTAATACATATATTTGTAGATTTTACTAACTACAGAAAATTATGTGTTACTAAGAGTTGTGTCAGGTTTCGTTTAATGTATTCAGTTTAGGAATTATTTAAAATTATTTTATTTTAGCTAACGTCTAAAATTATAATACAAAAAGCAACAAACAATTTCAGAGCAACAAAAGTTTTATCTCACCATTTGCGGCAAACACTCCGACGGCAAATAGCACCAGCAAGCTAAGTACGCTTTTCATTTTGACGGTTTTTTAATTGTCTTTCCGGATCTCTTGAGTTTTACAACTTGGTATAATAGTGGTTCTTAGAAAATTAACTTGTAGAATGAAACATTTACATAAAATATGTAGCTTTTATAATGTTATGTTGTAACTAGATAAGTTAAAGGGGAATAAGTGAGTCCCCCTGTAAGAGGAAAATCCTGTTTGTTGAAGAGATTTCAATGTAATGTATTTTGTATTGCATGGGTTGCGCAGTGATTCAGATGTGGTTTCCTTGGTTTAGACTTTAGATATTATACAGTACTTATAATCGCCGTGGGTTGTAAAATTTACTTTGTTTGTGATGCAAGTTGATGCAACCAATTACCTATGTAACCTGAAGTCCTGACGCAATGGTATCTAATGTACCTACAGTGGGTTTTTCTACCACTATTAGTATCTGGTACCTACTTATAAGTGTGGTTGCCTGTTGTTTTGCTTAGTCCTTCTTTCATACATAAACAAATTAAAAAACGACGTCAACGGATTGACGTCGTTTCAAAGCGCGAATAAGACTAATTTCAAGATTACAAAGAATCATGTACAGATTTTACCTGTGAGACAGATAATTCGGCTTCTTGTTACATTTGCTTGTTGTACTTGTAATTATGGCCGGTCTTGAAAAAATGTAACATTATAGATTTATATATTATTATTCATTTTCTTTATGAAGACAATCATTAAATTATTTTTGAACAGTTGTTTTTCCAAGAGCTCGTCATAAATTCACATGCTAATTAGATGTATGGGCTTTGACGTAATTTTCATATCAGTGAGATGAACGATTACAGTAACAATAACAAATAATTTATTATCAATTCCTAAACTGTTTAATGTGTAAATGTATAAAATACTCGTAATATAATCCAAAATACGACAGCCAGCGCAAGTTCAAACCAGGCAAAGCTAGTTAATCTGCTGCCAAGCTCAGCTCCGTCAGCCAAGTTTAGACACCTTGTTTACTTCACGGTCGCTTCACTTTACTCTGAGTTTGTGTATCTTATGCAAGAATAAATGAAGTCGATGCAAATTACGCGATGTAACAACACCAAATAAGCACAAAGGATACAAAAACTGTGACGACAAATAGATTTTATGATTGAAAATAATTAAACAAATTTGTCTACGTCTATGACACATGCCCCGGTCGATGCGATTGAGTATTGGAGACTCTTTTTGTTCGAATACAATATTCTTATTCATCATTCTCAACTATTAATCCTCCCACTGCTGGGATGCAGCATTAAAGCCTCGAACCCTCGAAGGGTGGTTAGGCTATATTGCATCACGCTGGCCAAGTGCATATTGGCGAAATTCACATACGCCATTGAATTTCTCATCAATCAGCTCGCAGGTTTCCTCGCTATGTTTTATATGTAAATTCGTACATTAGTTCGAAAGAGCAATAATAAAATAGATAGAATATAGAAACATATAAGTTTATGCTTACTGCCAGCGCGTCGGTTATTTTGACGCAGGATTTTCAACAAGTCAGTGTGCAAACTAAATTATTATGTAAAACCACGCAAATATCACATATTATAGGTCTTTAAAACTAAGTACTTCAAACTTGGTACAAGCTTCCAAAACTTCGTGCCCCAACTATAACCACAGCCTGTAGCATAACATTATTATTACAGCAACTGTCTGAACTGGCCAGTTGTTGCAGTTGGGCTTTAGGTATTTATTACACTTTGGTTTGTAATTTCTGATATGAACTGTAAAACGTTAAACTATGCTATCGATTCAGGTACCTACTATCCACGGCTTTACAATAAAATCAATCGGTATTAATTATGTGACTCCTGAGCAAAATCAAAGGACACTACTTCCGAGTGGTATCATTTTGTACAGGAGGCACAGAATTAGCCTGTACTACATTCAGGCACAGATTCACGTAAAAATTAAGTTTGTATAGACAGAGTGGCTAGCGCTGGTGTCGGAGTTATTTGGCCGCTTGAAGGCCTCCAACATGGTTTGGCAGTTGTTGTGATAGGGAAAACATCCAGGACCAACCAACAAACGTGTCATTCGGACCACAAAAACGCTCAGTTTTAAATATTTTACACTCGCAATCATTCGTTGCATCAACAAATTATTTATTGATAATTTTTTCTTCTCACATACCTACCTACCTGTTAGTGGTAGGGCTCTTTTGCAGATCCCGCCTGGGGAAGTACCACACCTTTGCCAGATATTCCACCGCCAAGCAGTAATGTGCAAACATTACTGTGTTTCGGTTGGAAGGGCATTGTTTCCAGTGAAATTACAGGGCAAATGGGAGATTAAACAACTTATATCTCAGGGTGACGAGCGCAGTGCTGTGCTGCGCAGGGTCTTGAATTCTCCGAGTAAAAAATTCTGGGTGGCGCAGTCCTGTTATGGGCAAACGTGACGTTTAACATCAGGCGAGCAATTTGCTCGTCTCGTCACTCAATTACATAAAAAAATAATAATAATGTAATAAAATATCCATAACATTAATTTCATGACCGATACTAATCATGTAAAACCTAACTGGCTAAACTTGGTTAATCACTGTTGAACTGAGGTTTATCATGTGTTTTGTTAGTACAGAAAAGCTTTAATACAAACTGTGTTTTACCGTAGAAAACTGTAGAAAACATAAAACTGACGGCTTGACGGCCTGTTTGGCTCAGCGGTAATTATATCCGCTTTATAAGCCAGAGGTCCCGGGTTCGATTCCCGGTCGGGCAGATGTTTGAATGATGAATTTAAATATCTGTTCTGGGTCTGGGTGTTAGTTGTCCTTGTCTTTGTGTGTGTTCCATGGCATCCCCGACACAGGAATTTATCCTAGTGGGGAGCTATGAGTGTGAATCGTTATTTTATTTTATTTTTTAACTGCCTTGATTTTATCTGTCAACTACCTTCCACCTACATGCTTATAAACTAAGTGTAAGTAAATTTATAACTCCTTCATTGTAACTCACACAAGAATTTCTAATAATCTATTAAAAAACAAAGTATTTCTAATAAATTATAGTTTTAATTTATTGTGTTCTTTGAAAACCCCGCCCATTGAGTAAATATACCTACGCGTACTGGAGATGGTGCCACTGCCACACTTTGCTGTAATGATTAATTTTAGTATAACTTTACTCAATCACTCGCCAAGTCGCCAGACGTTCCTTTTGTAGGTCATGTGTTCTATACTATCATTTGCAAAAACATGTTGAAGTATGTAGGTACTTCGAGACTCTTGACCAATTATTTATGCGGAAAACTTTCCTTTTTCTTTGGAGTGAAATGTGGTACATGACGTTCTCTTATATCTAGTCCGTAGTACTTAATAGCCCAATGTTACAACCTACAATCAAGTAGTTCATTCAGTAAGTATATAGTAAAAAATGCGATTTAAAGTGTAAGAAAACACGGGAAATAACGTATTTGCGTCATTTCCCTTATTAGGTAGGTAAATATTATACTATTTGCACAAAGATTAGATTATAAATTCTTTAGTATTCAACATATTTTATTTCTCAGGAAGAGTTACTCAAAAATATTTTAAGATTTAAGTGAATTCTACAAAATGATTATTTAAACTTAAAAAAAATCATACAAAAATAATTAAAAATTGTCACACAACTTGTTTAAAAAAAAATGTTTACCGAATCTGTGATCGAAACTAGTTAATATGTAATATGTAAAAGACTTATTTTTTACGTGAGTATCGAAGTGTTAGTTATAATAATAATTATTTTTACAAAAAACAAAAAAACAAAAACCGACTTCAAACGACCGACTATTGAGTTATTCATCTATTTAATGCACACAAGGCGCACGTACTTAATGCAAATTTAAGACTTATATGGTTTTCTCATGGATACCATTATCAGAACTGGACTAAGCGACTAAGGGAAGCGTCAGCTTTCTAATAAAAAAAGAATCATCAAAATCGATTCACCCAGTCAAAAGTTATGAGGTAACAAACATAAAAAAAAACATACAGTCGAATTGATAACCTCCTCCTTTTTTGAAGTCGGTTAAAAATGTGTCAAAACCACGTTAGTTTCTATCGTGAAATTGTCATACACTTTTATAGAAAAACTCTACATAGTTCCACTTAGACTTATTATGTTACGATTACAGTGACGTAGCACCATTCAACTCAGTTCAAAATATACCATATACTTGCATACCTATCATTACCTACACTTATTCAAGTACTAGCTGACGCCGGGACTTTGTACCCAGTGCGATGCTGCTTGGCCTTCAGTGGAAATACAAAGTTACAGCTCAATCGGGTATTAATAGGTTACTACATATTTACGAGTATAATATGTACCTCTAATTACATGGTTTTGGTCTGCGTAGGGGAAACAAACAGACTCCGACGTGGTTGAACGTAGTAATATACTATATAATGTAATCTATTTCGTTTTTGCAGAGCCCGCCTGGGGAAGTAGGTACTGCACCTTTGCCAGTTATTTCACCGCCAAGCACTTAAGTGCAAACTTTACTGTGTTCCGGTTGGAAGGGCAAAATTTCCAGTGAAATTTCAAGGCAAATAGGAGATTAAACATCTAATATCTCAGAGTGAGGAGCGCATGCTGTGCCGCGCAGGGTCTTGAATTCTAAGAGTTCAAAATTCTGGGTGGCGCAGACCTGTTATGGGCAAACGTGACGTTTAACATCAGGCGAGCGATTTGCTCGTCTTTTCACTCAATAGTATAAAAAAACCTGCCTACATAGTCGAACCAGCCCCCCTAGCTAAGTTGAAATTCCATAATCGCAAACGCTAAAGACAACTAGGAAAATGTATAGGTACATTTCTATAATCTATTTATAGATTCTATATTCTATGACAGAAATGTAATTCCCATACATTGACCATTGTCTTGGTTTTTTATAGCGTTTGCGATTACGGAATCGCAACTTGGCTATAGGAGGGCTGGACGATAGTAGTACAGGATCGGGATGAGTGGCGTACAAGAAGAGAGACTTATGCCCAGCAGTGGGCGATTATGGGCTGATGATGATGATGATTTAGTATCAAGTAAAAAACGCTATATTTAATATACAATAACAAACTCAGAAATTAAATTAGGTACTTGCTTATTCAATACTGAAACAAGAATTATTTTCGACATTATACATATTTAAATCTACGACAAAAAAAATGAGAATTCATGTTTACGTCGCGTCGATGTATTCTCATCAGCTTGACCCTAAGACATTCCATTTTATATTCTGAGATGAAATGTGAAAACAGAGAAACTATAAATAGTCAAACCAAAGAGCATTGTTTTTATCTATTTCAACAAGTACAGGTACTCCATTCTTTACTTACCTATTTGAAGAACGCAAAAATAAATTGACTCTATTTTAATTATTGCTGAAAGATTTTGAACAGTAATCTCCGGTCGAGCAAAATAAAAGTAAAGCTAATTGAAGCTGTAGATAGATTTGATTATGCAGGGCTATAAGAAAGGGTACTCATAATAGTCATCACTATTTAACGATTTTTTCTACAACACCAACCCTAAAATTGTGAAAAAAAATCAGCAGTTTCATGCATTTGATTATCATTTATTGTTTTTAGCACAGCTCTTTTTTCTCAATTTGGGATAAGTCTCATATTAATTGCAGAGCAAATGGGAGATTAAACAACTTACGAGTATATCTCAGGGTGACGAGCGCAGTGCTGTGCCGCGCAGGGTCTTGAATTATGCGAGTTCAAAATTCTGGGTGGTGCAGACCTGTTATGGGCAAACGTGACGTTTAACATCAGGCGAGCGATTTGCTCGTCTCGTCACTCAATTAAATAAAAAAAAAATAAAAAAAAAAAACTTAAAGTTGTGCATAATGATGAGCACTATGAGTTCTTTTTGGCACAGCATATCCTTTCTTAATAATCTATTATTATGCTCAAACGAGCACCACTACCTTATTCTGTGACCACTGTTAATGCCTGTCACCATGTCATGTCGAAAAGTTTGAGACGTTTCTAGACACACCTCGAGCTCACTTACAAGAAAAACACACATATTTTTGCCAACCTCGGGTCAGAGTTTACCTTTGCAGACAATATATCTGCGTCAATTTGTAAACGTTCTTGTGAACAATAGAATTATAGATATAGGTATAATATACTTAAATGTCTACAAATACTATTTAAATTTGATTTTGTTCTAATCGTCTATACCTAATCTTTGTTTAGCATACAATTGGCAGGACTTGTATCTAATTTCATATAAGTTAAGTTTTGTTATAACTAGTAGTTCTGCAAACAGTAGACCGCGCGAGAGTCTGGATGTTTGTATGTTGGTACTCGCGTACAGGTCCTTCTCAACAAATCTCGACGAAACCCGGTAAACAGGCTACCAAATTTTATCAAAATCGGTCGGTAAATGGTGCTAAAGCAAATTTCCCCCATTTTTGAGGGAAATACCCTCCCAATCAAAACTCCGACTACAAAAAAATATATATTCCATTCTATTTATTTCGTTGAACCACGAGGACAACCAAGGGCACAAATTATTGTTGTTTGTATATTTTTGCAGGAATAATCACTATTAAAACGTTTCCCAAGTCAATGGCAACGTTATTGACCAAATGATAATAATATTGGGTCAATGATTCCGGTTGACAAACGGTTATCACAGGCCCCAGAGTTTTGTCTGTTTTTAAAACAATATTGTAGTACAAGATAAGATTGATAGATAAACTCTTTATTGTTCACATCAGAAATTACAAACAAAAATATAATAACACTTAAGACTAGTGCAATAACTGGCGGGCTTATCGCTAAATGATCTTTTCCTGTCAACCTTAGGATGGCGAAGATATAGGTAAAGAAAAAATTGAAAAACGGGGTGTGAAATATTGGGGAAAACTTTGTAAACCTACGTAAAATGTATACCTATATCATAGATACACATACAATTTCATAATTTCATTCCGTGATTTTATAACTTCAAAAATGTAGAAATGAGTGAGCGAGATAGCGGTGCGTCATATTCTGCCCCTTAATGTGCAACGTTTCACTTATGGCACGAAATTTAAATTTCAAACGGTTTTTTCCTTTTTAGAATTAGACCGGGTAACTAAATTAAGTAATGATGAAATTTGCGACAATCGTTAAGTATTTTTTACGATATTTTGTAAAGGTAATAAACAGTAATGCACCAAACTGTTTAAATATGTCAATATCATCTCCAATCGCCAGTTTAACGGTTAATTGGCTTTTTTGAGTAATCTTGTGCATTACTGTTTATTACCTTTACAAAATATCTACCGTTGTAAAGGTAATAAATAATGCATAACGATTGGTGCAAACTTTATGATTACATACTTAATTTAGTTACCCGGCCTGGCTCTGAAAAAGAAAAAAGTTTGAAATTCAAATTTCGCGCCATCGCAATCGTTTAGACCCCTGGAGACAGACGGAATTTGTTAATTCTACATATCAACTGACAAAGAAGGTTGTCTCGGTATATTTTTATGGCATTCTCATTAGAAACGTAAACACGAAAACGAAAAACGTAAATAACGTACGTAAACGGGAACGGTAACGTAAATATTCTCGTGTAATAACACGTTTTCTCATGATGAAACTCATATTTTCCCGTAAATATTAAATTACGCCGCTTTGTTATTTTTCATACGTTATTACTCAGATCTCTAATATAGATGTATGTTTGTGTCGTTTCCAGTAGTCTTAACATAGTGTTACCAGTAATACTACAACTACTAGTTAGTTTATATACTTCCCATTTGTTATTTACTGAGGCTTTGCTTGCTATACTATAAGAATCGTATTTTTTTTTTTTGAGATAAAAAGTAGCTAGTAATATTAATGCGAATGAATGCGATTTGTTGGAAGACAGGAAACGTTGGCGCAACATCGTGAGAGAGAAACTATCTGGAGGTGGTGGTCACGACCCTCAGACATGAGGAGTACGATTTGAGGAGGAGGAGTAATATTAAAATTTGTTGCACACTCACACATTCCTCGACTTTTGCATTTACAATTACACGTTATTAATATGGCATTATATTTGATATTGCTTTTCTACTCCATTGCTTTTAAGTAGGTATATAATTTTACTTACCGCCAGACTATACGAGTAGAACCAAAACTTGTACAATTTAAAAAAATATCAAAAGCAGAATATTTTCGAAACCTGAAAAATGGTTTCGTTCTTTATTTTCAGCAATAAATAAATAACTAAGGCATTGCGTTCAGCTTCTTTCTATTACTTTTAAAATTCAATTTATTTTCAAAGGAATTCCAAGTAAAGTGAAATTGCGTTAACGAATCGTGTAGAATATGTACCTACAATATGTACATATAATGTATTTGTAGTAACAATACCGAATGACAGACAGAGACAGACAGAGGTTCAGCGATACCGTATCAATTCCAATTACAATGCGTCGTCTCAGTGCTTGTTTGGTCTATCTACCATTGGCTACTTTCTACAGCAGACGAGTTTCTTTCTCTATTTAAAAAAAGAAGCTATAATTATAAGACTTGAAAATCTTTCATAATACATTGGTTACCTTTACCAATGTATTATGAAAGATTTTCAAATCCTATAACTATAGCTTCTCTTTTAAAATAGAGAAAGAAACTCGTCTACTGTAAAAAACAACCAATGGCAGATAGACCAAACAAGCACTGAGACGACGTAATGGACGCCACAGCGCGTTTGGTAAATGAAACGTGATTTAGCTAATTTAGAGTGAAGTGAACTTCAGTGACGTGGCGAGACGTTGTTTTTGACAAAACCTGGCATTTCTCATCATATCTAATCCGAAAGTTTGTAAGAATATTTTGTTAATTTTGATGCTTAAAGCTGAACCGACAGAAACTTAGTATAGAAACGCTATGCTTAGTGTACACAGGCTACTTTTTGAGGAAAATTAACGGTCCATATAAAATTATAAGTGAAACCGCGGGGCACAGCTATTAATCTTAGAAAGGAGACGAGGCATTCCAACCTCTAAGCTACATTAATTACCTTAGTCGATCACTAGGCTTATGTAATATGTCATAGGGTCACATTTAGCAAAGCAAAAATTTGACGGTTACGCAATATTGCGTGACGTCAAACTACGAATTTTGAGGTTTTTCTAATATTTCACAAAAAATATAGATAAAAAAGATCTTTCCGATATATTTTCTAATAGTTACAAGTTGTTATAATATCTTTGAAATCGTTTAGTAATGGAATATTTTTCCAGCCGACATTATAATTAAAAAAGATCGGAGAATAGAAAATAGGAAAATATTTTAGTGATCTTTTTCTGTCAAGTAAATTATATTGAATAAATGATTGGGTATTTTACTATCATTTACAATATTGTCTAAATATCAGGAAAATATTTTTCGGTTTTAGTATTTTAATGAAACTGAGGGTGATATAACAAAAACCCAACACGTATTATTTTTCATTATACCTAAGCACGTATTATTTGGAATGTTTTAATCTAATTCTCACGTTAAATCATAGCTACAAGTTTTTACTCATTACAATATTTATAATACACGGCGTCATAAGTTTTTATATTTTACGAAATTTACTTTGAAAATTGGACTAAAACGTGTATAATAAAATTAAGAAAACGATGTTATCTTCAGTAATTTTATAATTTGTGAACTGTGGTAGCGAGAGAGCACGATTTAGTCAAAGAGGCTATTGAGAAAATGATTTCAAACTAAGTTTATAATTTATGGAAAACGCCTTCTGCTAACGTACTAGATTCATAAGTTAATCTTAAAAAGTTTGTTGCTTATTAAGTTAAAAGTGAAAGTAAAATTAAACTGGCTCACTTTATGTTGAATCATAACATTTTTAGTATAATTATAATAACGATTATGGATATTTATTCCATGTTTTTTTCCTTACGGATACAGAGCGGCTCGAAGGTCAGCGTTAGCCCTTTACTTAAATAAGTAAAACCTGACTTGGCACTGTGACGTCTTACACAGGTTTTCTGAGTAAATTACGGCCAAAATAAATAAAAACCCGTGCATCAAAATTGGAACGGAATTATTTGTGTGACACACGCAAATAGTAAAAGCCACGGGTATATTAATATGATATTAATGTTTACGTTTAGCACTAAAAGGCCACATAAAACAAACAAATTCACACACTCTTAATAAACATCACCCTTTTAAGCAGTTAGATAAACAGCAAATTAATTACAGCAAAAAACTACTAAAACCACAACAAAACAATCATCAAAATATTATCAAAATTATATTTATGAACGCCATAAATTGCGTGGGATAAGGCGTTGACAGGCAATAACTAGACTCACGCATTTGTCCGCAAAAAAACAATATCCAGCTAGAAACAATTATTTTACGATAACTTCTATTAAACTGGTTTACGAACAAAGGTCTTGCGTTGTAATTAACTAGGTAAGTACGTACTGGTAACTAAGTACTAATACCGTTTTTGTTAATGTTTTTTATCATTATCATACATAGGAGTAGGTCAACGATACTTGCATCCGTTTGTAGCCAGTTTGTGTACGTCAATTGAAAACTAGATACTCAGAATGCCTGTCGTGGTTTCGTGTTCTGGGATACTGCTAACTGCTAAACTAAAAGTCTGCCACTTTTGAAAAAAATTACTAGTAGATAATATTAATAATAAGCTCTATGCTATTCCGAAAGAAACAGGTTTAGCATACCTAATTGTAGATATCTGACTTTTTAAAAATCTATGATTTTGCGTTTCAGAGAATATCCGCCCAAACCACTCAGATCAAGTAGATAATCTGAGCCAAACCATTAGATATTTGTCTGGCCAACGCAAATGATCCAAATTTTTCAATAAAAAGGTAAATGCCCTTCAAAAAATACTTTTACTTATTGATTCGCGCATTTGTCATACACTTGTTAGAATTTTAACGTTCTAAATAAAATTGATCATCACGCAAACATAGTACCTACATGTAATTTAACTATTTGTTTAACTAATAAATAATCTAATCTAATATAAGCAACTGAGTAGTAACTAATCTGTTATCTCGAGAAAGGTGACTCAGCAATCTAAGCATCGGAAATTACCTGCCGAAGTAAACAACTGTTGGAAACTGGTCGCATATGCATGAGTTCCGCTTCACTAACCGCGAGAACAAACAAAGTGGACCGGTGACATGAAAACACGCTCAAGATGGCCATAATTTCCGAAGGAACGTAATGCCAATCATTAGAAATCATAACAAAAAACCGCGGCGTGACGTCTGAGCATCGTCTCACCATTAATCCTGTGGTTTGACCCGCGATGCGCACGCGTCATTCGCTTCGTATAATACCTAGTCGAACAACATTCGGAACTCATACGCAACTCGACTCTCGTGGCGAACGGACGTGTCAGTGATTGTGAAATAAAAATAAAAATCTACCTTCAAAATGTTTACCAACCCTTTCGAGAGGAAGCATTCTTCGTTGAGGCAGACTCTTGACAAGATCATCAAGGGGGAGACCAGGCTCAGTTTCAGGAAGAAGCCGAGCCTCTCGAAGAGCAGCGGCAGTACGTCGTCAGTCAACTCGAGTTCGTCGACTTTGGCCTTCCCGGTCAAGTTCAATGAGAAGAGATGAAGGGAACTGTGGCTAGTGTGGTGTCAGTGATATTTTGGAAGTTACACTCTGAAAACAGGTTGGTACTGTTTGATATTCAAACATTCTACATTTTTTCATCCATCCGATACTATAAGAACACAGTGAAATTAATTGTTACCCTATTAGCGTTTGGCGCGACTTCTGACTCACATTACAAAAAAATAGTGTTCAAAAAGAAAAACGATTTTTTGTTCAAAGTAAAAACTTTGAACAAAAAATCGTTTTTCAGCTCATCTCCAGCTAAAAATAATACAGACAGAAATCTTTATCTTACTTCATTAGTTTGTCTAGGTAACAAAACGAGATTTATTTTCAATTTAGTCGGATAAAAAATAACTGATTGCTCAATAAGCCAATGCTAAATCCACGATTTAAAAAACATTTCTCCGAGCTTTATAAGATGAAACCGATTTCAATTTGGATTTACAAAGTTAGGACCAAATTCAAGCCCTAAGTGTATCCAAGCCTAATTTACTTACTACACTAAGCCATTATAACTAATCTTACTGCTAATAAAAGAAAGTCATTAAAGATTTTATTTCTTTGCCAACAGATTGAGTGGGAGTGTCCGGAACTAGTCTACAGAGCTGATGAGATCTTATGATCGGAAGAAAAGGAACAACAAAACTGAGGAAGCGGCCAAGCGAACTCAGCTAACTGGCGGCTTACCAGGCGACTTGGTGGTGAAAAACGGACAATTTCGCGAAAAAAAAGAATCTAAAAGGATTTAATTATTTACCATCTTGATTGTTTAATCCTACAGATTTTTTTGCTATTCACTGTTCGTTCATACTTGCATAATTTAAATAAGTTTCATGTAAAGTATGTAAACGATCTTTTGTAATAAAAATACTTTATAAATAAATGTTTATTACACATTGATTTTGTTTATCTGTATAAATATTAATATTATGGTTTGATTGCGGTTGTATTCTAAAGTAAGCTAGCGCGAAATTCTAAAAAAGTTGACAAATAAATTTAGCAATTTTATTATGTTTCCAACAAGTTTTTTGAATTGTATCTTTTACATTATATTATTATCTAAAACTTTTTGGTGATAAAATTAAATTAAATAATTTATGCCCAGTATCGCTAGCCAACCCTGGGACAGATATGAAGATGTTATTCGAATATGAAAACAAAATGCAAAATAAATTGGATAATTCGGATGTTATTATGATCATTTGATTTTATCACCTAGACCGGGCGCTAGAAGTAAGTGAGTATGCATAATGTGAGTACCGAATTTCGCCAACGGATTTAAGTGAAGAAAAGGTCAAAGAATAATAATGTGGATCTTGCCGGTCAATTTTTTGGTCCATTTTTTTTTTACCCCCTCTTCTCTTATTCGTAAAGGGAAATGTATTGAGTACATGATATAAAATCATTTTAATGATTATTTTCGTAATGATTTATAGTTTTTTCTAATGGTAAAAGTCAGGATGGATTCTTAAATAATAAGAAAAAAACAAAAATTAAAATAATATTTTTTTTTATTAATAAAAAAATTAAAGTTACAAATGAAAAACTAGCGAATTCAAGCATAAATGTATTAAAAGTAGGTAAAAAATTACTCATTCTTATTTTGACATTTGTTATTGATGCATTTACATAATGAAATACAAAACAATTCTGATTTTTTGCAATTACAAGACATTGTGCGACAATTTGCAGTACATTTACATGGTGAAATTAATGACTCTGATAAAGACGGCTTCGTCATTTGTCGTGGATGGACGTAAGTCACCGTTGAGCTTTTCGTAACCAAATGCACAATAATCAATGGGTGGTAATTGTGTTTGATGAGCATTTTTCCATATAAATGTTTGTACTGTAGCCCTTAATAAATGCAAATGCAAAGCATCTGAAGTGCATATCACTCTCATCAAATTGAAATTAAAACCTATATTTTGAGATATCAGTATAAATCTGAGTTCATCAGCAGATAATTTTTTCTTCGAAAATAAATATGTGCAAACTGCTTCTAACTCTTTGAATTGCTGATTATTTAGGTCAAAGTTTCCCAAAGGCATGAGAGCTGTTTGTACGAAATCGTCCATCCACGACAAATGACGAAGCCGTCTTTACCAGAGTCATTAATTCCACCATGTAAATGTACTGCAAATTGTCGCACAATGACTTGTAATTGCAAAAAATCAGAATTGTTTTGTATTTCATTATGTAAATGCATCAATAACAAATGTCAAAATAAAAAGGAGTAATTTTTTACCTACTTTAAATACATTTATGCTTGAATTCGCTAGTTTTTCATATGTAACTTTAATTTTTTTATTAATAAAAAAAAATTGTTACTTTCATTTTTGTTTTTTTCTTATTATTTAAGAATCCATCCTGACTTTTACCATTACAAAAAACTATAAATCATTACGAAAATAATCATTAAAATGATTTTATATCATGTACTCAATACATTCCCTTTACGAATAAGAGAAGAGAGGGTAAAAAAAAAATGGACCAAAAAATTGACCGGCAAGATCCACATTATTATTCTTTGACCTTTTCTTCACTTAAATCCGTTGGCGAAATTCGGTACTCACATTATGCATACTCAACTACCTCTAGCGCCTGGACTAACCCGTTTGATTGGATCGCCCATCGTAAAACAGTTAGCTGTCACTTTCACAATTTTTATAATTAAATTTGCAATTTTTAAAATATTGCTTCGAATATGATTGATAGAAAACAATACAGGTTTTTTTTTCATACTAGGTATTACTACTAGGTATTCGGATATTCTTTTCACTATTTATACATGAAGAATATTTAGTTTGACATTTAAATTTAATTTTAAATTTATCAAACCTAACCTCACCTAACCTATTTACCAAAATTATAACGCAATAACCTTGTTGTACCATTTGTAAAAATAGCCAATAGCCGCATTAATAGTAGGTACAAACAAATATTTAGGGATTGAAGCGTAGGAAATTAGGTATTGTACAAATATAATTATAAAATAGTAAAACTTAAATACCGCGACAATAAACAACAAAGTAGAGGAGCGTCTACACCAGATAAATTTCAACTATGTACCTCTATCTTGTACTTGTAATGCATAACACAGTTTTACTTTAACATATTGATCGTACTTGACTAGTATTCAATATCGTTCTACAATGTAGTGTAAATTAATACATTGATTAATTATTTATCTTTACCATTTACTACAATTATCTTAGATGACCTAGGCCCGACCAGCCTTAACATACGCTGTTCTAGATAATTACCTATATATTATTATATTATATATCTACATATTTATTAACTGCATAACGACACAATCATATACACTAGGCCTTACTTGTTTTCTTAAAGTTTAGGTACAGCGCACTATATTCTTGTATTGCGCACATTAAATGTTGTATAAGAAATTGCTAAAAAAAGGTTCATAAAATCAAATTCAAATTTCAAAATCAAAATGGCCTCATTCGATTGCAGTTTCGACTGAAACCTAAAAAATTTAGTATGAGACAAAGAAGGTATCCTATTTTTACAAATAAAAGAACAATAATAAAAAAGAGTGTAAGTTGTAAGTATCTATTTGTCAATACCTCTCGTACATAAACAGATCTACTTAGATATTCATGATATTGAAATTCCATCGCCACCCCTCGAGATCACTTATGGCACAGATAACGATTCATTTTGACACGTATACCTAGTTGTATTACAGATGTTCTCACAACTACATGCATAAAACATTATTTGCCGACGTTAACTCCTGGTTTATCGGGTCTTCTACCATCTATAGTTCATTCACCCTTTCAGACATCAGATTTTATCGGATTACGCAGTTGTTTTGAATTTGAATACCAACAGTTGGCATTGAAAGCAGTTCTTTACAGGGTTATAAGGAAAAAGTATGCTAAGCTGAAAAGGGCTTATAGTACTCATTATTATTAACAACTTTTGTTATGGGAGCAACCCTGAAATCCAGAAGAAAATAAGCTGTACCATAGAAAAATATCAACGACACCCGAAAAAGATATTAATGTATAGAAAAGCTGTTATTTTTGTTGCGATCTTGGGGTTGGTGTTATAGTAAAAGTTGTTCGTAATGATGAGTAGGTACTATGAGCTTTTTTCGGCTTAGCATACCCTTTCCTTTTAACCCTGCACAATTGTGTAGTCGAGTCACGTCCGTTTGCACTTTATAGTCCCGTTCATAGTTTTCTTTCAACTGCTTTTTTACTGATTATGTTAAATAGATGACGGTCATTTCTTTTTTGCATATTACTCGTAGATGAGCCACCCACTACTGCCGCCGTATTCATTAGAAAATTCTATTACTATTTAATTTGACCAACGACAATTATTTTCGAGAAAATAGCAATAATATTTAAAGCGCTCAACGCAAGTTCATTAACATTTTAAACATTCTTATTCGACGTTTGCAACGTAAATGTTCTACTCACGAAATTAAAGTTAGTACATCAAATCGACGAAATGTATTAGAGCATGACTGTTTCAAAATAAATATTCAATATGGCTGCATTTGGAAAAAACAATTTTGCATCTACGAGTAGCTAGAGGTTAAATTAGCTATTCAAGTATTTTGTTTTGAAGAGACGCTAATATAAAAAAATAATATGGTACGTAAATGAGTTGGCATCGAAGTGTATTGACCAGACGTTTTATTATAGAGTTAATGACCAAAGAAAGGTTGCTCGAGGTGGATGAGCCATGCATCCTGCAGACCGATGGAGTGCGACAGCAATAGGCTAATATATCATTGCAGTGTCCGGACGTTGGGTCATTTGCAAATAAACACACTACCTGATAGCTTACCAAGTACCAACATTAGCTGGTGGAAAAACAAAACTTATAGGAAACTACTCGCATGATTTGTAAAAACTTGGTTTGTAACAAATTGGTGATTTTTACTAACATCAGAAAAAAACAAGAAATAATGTTTTTTTAATTGATATGTATGTATGTCTGTACATATAATTGCTTATAGTGTAATATCTGAAATTAATGGTCCGATTTAAAAAAAAATTGAAAAATTCTCAAAGTGAAAATTGATAAAAGACATTTCACTAATAAAATTATTACATTTTTTTCCATGTGCGTGGTATACTATATTGCCAGTAGGTAAATACAATATTTGCATGGACAATGACATTAGACTGTGCCCCAGTCCCAGTGCTCCGGTTTATCAATGCCCGGTCGTCGCCGGAAGCGATAAATTCTTGCTCAATGCTTTATGTGCGATCGACTGCAATTAGTACGACTTGCCAGTTATCACTACTTTATGCGTGAAAAGGAATATAATTATACAGCTTGGAAATGAATCAAGATAAAGAATTGGATCTCTCTCTTACTTAAAAACATACATAAAAAAGAAACTAGTTTCTAGAACTAGGCAAATGTAAGCCGTAAACTTTTATTAAAATTTAAATAGGTTAATAAAAAGTACTAATAATTTAGCTGATTTCCAAGAACACAAACATAATGTTAAGTTAAGATAATTCTTGGCCCCTCAATTCAAATTCTAATGGATTCTTAAAGTTAGTAGGTAGGTACAGAAAGTTCTAGTTTTACTTTTGCCTAAATACATAGAGAGTCTCATTATACAAAACTATTATCCTCTAACTTTATTAATAATCATCAATGGAATAACATGCCTTTTTATTAAATTCTAGGAGAGAAGCAGATAATTTTTTTTTCATCAATTTTTAGTTAGATTTTCCGCTCATACAATGCAAGTCAAGTTGAGGTCGTGAGAAGAACTTGTGAAGAAGTGAAGAATGAACTTGTGAAGAAGTGCGTTTGAAGAACTTTTTCTATTCGTTCACACTTTATCACACAAATTTAATCATTTACATTTATATTTTGACTTATATTTTTACCCTACATTTATTTTTTAATGTTTTTATCTTATCTCTCTACGATTACGTGCGCGGTCATTCGGAAGGTAGGCAGAAGCTAATTGCACCTCTTATTTTAACCAAATAAGTGGACATTAGTTCCAAACAGATAAATATGAAAGAAATACCTTAATGCTACTGAAAGTTTGTCCGGAAGACTTTGATTCGATTAGTCAGACCACTGGTCTTCGAAATTATATTACGAAAATATTTCAGAAGAAAAGAGGTGTAACTCATTTTTTTCGAAATTGAGTTTGAAAAAACAAGCTTTATGTAGTGGTAGTATTAGGTATGTGTTAAATTGTATGACGTGTGTTAAAGAAAATGCCTAACGACACACAATTTCACATCAAAACTTTATGAATGCGGCCCAAATACTTCAAATAATCGTATTTTTTAATCTTTTTTACTTCTTTTGTTTTCGAAGATTTCAGTTAACTAAACCTTACAGTTACTTGAAACTAAGTTACCTTAGATTCTAACTTACCTTCTAATCTTTTGGAGGAAGAATTGTTTTAAATCGCAGTTTCTTCGCACAAATTAATACCTACTAAAAGAACTACGTGCCGTTTTATGTTTATGTGTCAACGTGTTTAGGTAGATACCTATTTGAATAACAAATATTTAAAAAAACGTAGTTAATGTTGTGTCCCTATAACAATGGTGATTTTTTGAGATAACAAATCTCACACGCAAATTTTATTTATTATTTTTTGCGATTATGCTAAGTAAGGTAAGGTAAGTTAGCCCAAAAAAAGTTTAAAGTCCAAAATATTATGTATTTTATCGTAATAAGATAGGATATTTTTTTGGTTCATGTATTCAGACCATAGGTTTTCATTTACAACACTTGGTAACGTCAAATATTGATCTTAGCTAACGCTTTTAATTTTACGATAATTTATGACATCACACAATTCAATCAATTAATTTGTTTTTTTTTCACTTTTTAAGTTTTTTTTTTATATAAGTAAGCCATACAACTTCGTTTAATTTAATTATTAAATAATATTTTTTTTTGTAAACGTGACTAACCTGTAAAATTCAATGTTATTTAAGGTCAATAAATGTTTCTTATTTCAAAATGAAACTATAGGTAAGTAGCTGAATTTTTCGTCTAAATAACTTTGAAACCACCATTAAGTAGGTACCTAATAAGTAAATATGTAGAACTTTATCAATCGACAAATTGACCTTAGAACACGACAAAATTGTTAAAGTTAATTATTTTGTCTAGACGACGACAAATTATTTTCATAATTAAGTACAGTTTCAACTTCAGTTTATTGATCGACTAGGTTCCATACTTGTTCCATATATTGCGCTCAAACTTTCGGAAAACTTTGCACCCACATAAAGGGCCTAGTCTAAGGGCCTGCTTAAAGTTAGTGACTGTTTAAAATGCTCTGACAACTTCTCGCTGGCGTTAGATGTGACGTGCTATAACTAGACGGAGAACTTTAACCAATGGTTAACATTAAGCAGGTTTTATAAGTAAGGCCCCATGTGTCGTTCCATACGTTGTGTCGAATGGTATTGACATTTTTCTATACAATTGCTGATTTTATTTTCTAGATTTCAGCGTTGGCACATAGAGAGGTAAAAGTTGTTCATAATGATGAGTACCATGAGCCCTTCTCGGCTTAGCATACTTTTTCCTTGTAACCCTGCATAATACGCGGACAAGGACGCAAACACGGATACTATTGTCTTAGCTGTAATTCATATTAATATCAGTTACTTTAATAATACATAAAAAAAAAAATATATCATTAAAGTATACAATTATTTACCTAAGTACTGCCGTGAGAAGTGAAGACGCAAAATAAAAATTCCTTGGATTTTACAACAATGGCAATTACTAACTAAACTTTGAAGGACGAGATCGACACTCGTACAGTCTACAATAACACAAACTTTTCTAATTTACAATATTGGATCGGTTTATTCCTGAGACACCAAAATAGTAAGGAACATCCGAACAGACTTCCAGCTTCTTTGTTCCCCGAGAGATAATTATAATCTTGGACTTTTCAAGGTCAGAGTGAATAGGTATCTTCTAAATCTGCGTGCTCCATCTTCGCTCACCAGCAGTCGAGTTGGTGGTCAAATGCGTATTAATTAATTTTATAAAAAAAAAAAAAACAAGACAAACATTTAAAGCCTTAATTATAAACGTTGGATAGTGCTAAAATTGACAAATATCATTTAATACAGCAATGTAGTGCGCAGTGTACTCAATGTGACACTTTATTAGGAAAGTCCAATATTATTATAATTGTACGAGTAAGTATGTATATTTACACACACCCAACATTACCCTCTTTTTGTGCTGTTAGATTTACAGTATTTTATTATTTTTTGTTTTATTCATTTAACTTTATATTTCAAATGTATTAATTTTATATTTTTTGAAAATATGTAATTATAAAACTTATTTTATTATTTATGAAAGGTGTCTCAGTAGACTGATCCTCACCGAGACGAATTCAATTAAAAATAACTGAACTGCTTTGGCTTAGAAAATTAATTTTGAAAAACTAGTTGGCTTCGAAGCTTATCTAATATTGAGCTAAGCTCACTGAAAGCTAACTGTTAGAGCTTATCAAATTAAGAGTAGTCAAGTAACTGGTTGATAGAAATTGCCACTTGCAAAAATGGCTTTATTCTTTTAACAAAGAGTATTTTAATTTTCGTCGTTTAAAGGGTTTCGTAGTGATACAAAAAATAATACAATAGTACTAGTTATTAAAAACCGAAAGATATTATTAAATGGGCTAACTTTTTGCAATCCTGCTAATAAAGAGTTTTAAGGAAAAGGTGTGCGATTATGCTTAAACAACTTTTACTATAGTATTTATTCTATAATCACGAAAAACAAATCTGTTGCTCCATAAAAGTCGAGCGTCATTGACATTTATCTATGTTTAATTCGTACATAAGTTCGAAAGAATTCATTGGTACGAGTCGGGGTTGAAACCCGCCACCTCAAGAATGCAAAGCGGCTGTTCTCCCACTGAGCTAGCACGCTCTTAAGTGGTCTCAATCCTTCAATCTAACTCCATGCGACAGTAATATTATAAGCTATCGTAAAGTCGGTGGCGCCGGAATATTTACTACTGTTAACTGTTTGCTTGTGAATGCTCTCAACTATCACTAGAAATCAAATAAGATTAAACGCTTCATTTAGATACAACAATTACATTATTATAGTATACAATTATGTTATCATTTAGTGACGTCAAACTGAATGGAAAACGCAAAGGTAGTTTTCTTTTTTTGATTGCGGTTTTCAGACTAATTGTAAATTCAATTTAGTTTAGTACAAAGTATGAACTTTATTTTATATTTAAATTATTACCTATTGCATAAAGGTAAAAGAGACCTCTTGAAATTTTATATTATAGCTGGAAACAACCAATTAATCAATAAATCATCTCAACCTTAAATCAGCCCACTTCTGGGATTTCAGTTCTACCACCAAAGGGTAATTAGGCCGCTTGACCATATACGCCACTTAGTAAATAAAATATAAATGAACAAGTAAAAATTCAATCGAGTGGATTAACGACAATTCTAATGATTATCATCTTAAAATAATTGAATGACAATATTTCTATGTTTATCAGTAAATAAACAAAAAAAACTTAAACAAAATAAAAATAACTTGTCCGGTTAATTAACAATAATAAAAATTTGGCTAACTAATAACATAATTATTAATTAATAATTATGTTATTACATTTCATTCATTAAGTAAATAAAGAAATCAGTGAATAAAATATAATAACATAATGGAATGAAACAGCACCTTTAAGGACGAAAAAATAGAGGAAGGTCAATAGTCGATAGGTACGAGTAGGTATATTTTTAATAAGAAAGATCTGTGTCATTTTGTTTTAGTTTTTGCGAATATAGTACCTATTTAGTCTAGTTTTATTTCAAAGCCAGGTCTGATATAATATTCCATTCGCCAACTATCACATAGTGGGCTGAGAATAATTAGACTATTAAGTAAATAAAACTAACAACAAACCACCTGGAACTTCACACCGTTGTAACTCTATATCTTTCTAAATTTATCTTCGTAGGTTGTTTGTTTACCGAGACGAGAATACATCGTATTTGCGAACAAGATAATAATTGGTCGCCACATGTGTATTTTCATATACCTTAATAAATAAACATATACAGGGTTATTCATAAAGGGCATGCTATGCCGAACAGGGCTCATAGTACATTCATCTCATGCTCATTATGAACCACTTATATTATGGGACAATCCCAGAATTCGCGGGAAAAAAATCAACTTTTCCATACATTTTGTCGAGTGTCTTTGACATTTTTCTATGAGCCAGTACTATGAGTGAACCCTTTTCGGCTTAGCATACCCTTTATGAATAACCCTGTATATCTATATATGTAGACAAACAACAGTCGCCTGATAATTAAGTACTTTATTTACCTATGTGAGGTATTTGTTATTAACACTCGGTAGAACCTAAACAACAGATTGTTTTGTCTGTTTACCTATTTTAATAAATTATGATTTTGTTCTTGAATTATTTCAATTAGTAGAGTAAACACGAATTACTGTAATGATAGAAATCATCATTAATTAATTAATTAGGTAAGTTGGTATCGCGAGAAATTGAACCTGATTGGCGTAAGAAAGATTGAGGCAAAGCACAGCTTACATGTTTGTATTATATTATAGATTTCGTGTAGTAACTATTCAACAATAAAAAATGGAAAATACCCGTATTAAAATAATAAAAAAAAACTTGTAATTTTTTTTCAGGGCATTCAAAATTCATCGACTTAGAGATTGATAAATTTCTACAAAATGTTAGCTTACGTACTATTCCTGTGACTAAATTAAGAGTTGAGATTATTTTAACATATCTCTATTTATCTCAGACAACGACATGCACTACCTACATTGAGTACTAAACGACTATTTTAAGTATTAATATAATTAAATCACAAGTCAACACAAACAATATTCAAACACGTACATATAAAAATACGCTAGTCTAAAACAATCAGTCCCCATCCTGAACGCCTCTACCGAAAGTACTCATTAAACTGGCGGCATTTTCTCGCTGTATCGCCAGCAGTGAGTATTAATTGAAACCAAATTTGTAACATTTCCCGGCAGCACGAGTCGGAGTTATTGCCTCAACAAGCGCTGCATGTGCTCGAATGTTTTATTAGTCAATCAGTCTGTCAACTTAAACCAGTGACATCGGGTATAATGAAGCTGAAGCAATTCAAACCAGTATCAATCAAAATCGAGCAACGCAAAACATACCAGGCAGCGTTTGCACGATTTTACTATGAAAATTAACGTGGTTTGAAACATTATGTTAAAATTAACACGGGAATACTCACGTAAATACTAAGTTGTTATATTTACGTGAGTAAATATTCTCGTGCTAAACATAAAATATTTTTTATAGAAATAATCGTGCAAATATTTTGTTATAATATATTTGCACGATTATTTCTATAAAAAATATTTTATGTTTGCGACAGTTCATGCAAACACGAGTTAAAAGTTCGATTATGTGCGAAATCGGTCAACTGTGAAGATATAGAGGCGACGAGGTCACAGTTCGAAGCAAACAACTAGTACTGATATATAAAAGCTACAAGGAAAGAGATACCGGTACAGCGAGACAGTCAAAGGTGAATAAATCGTGAGGAGGTAAATAAACTTCAACTGGTTTTAATAAAATTATCTACCAACGGAAAAAAACAATTAGGTACCGTAAGATATTGCACTTTGTACAGAATACAAGTAGTTCGTACCGAGCCAAGATCTGTTTTTAACCGGCTTCAAAAAAGGAGGAGGTTATCAATTCGACTGTATGTTTTTTTTTTTTATGTTTGTTACCTCATAACTTTTGACTGGATGAATCGATTTTCATGATTCTTTTTTTAATTAGAAAACTGACGCTTCCCATTTGGTCCCATTTCAATTTAGTCCAGTTCTCATAATTGTATCCATGAGAAAACCATATAAGTCTTAAATTTGCATTAAGTACGTGCGCGACAAATAGATGAATAACTCAATAGTCGGTCTTTTGAAGTCGGTTTTTGTTTTTTTGTTTTTATATGATAATGAGTGGCGAGACGAGCAAATGAATTATGCGTTTCCATTCGTCTTTTTTAAATCCGAACCGCAGAGGTATGGAACTCACTACCCGCGTCTGTTTTTTCCGAGAAAGCACAACTTGGGGTAGTTCAAAAATAGAGTGAATAGGTTTATCTAGGCTAGCGTGCGACATCTTCGACTACATCGTCGCTTCGTAAGTATGAGGATAAACAGTATTTACTGTTTTTAGGTGGAAACGGGCTTTGAATAAAGCTAACCAAATTAATTTTTAATTTCCCTAAAGATCCTGACACGAAACATTATTTTTATGAACTGACCTACTTTTAGCGATTACGATTGGAATACGTTAAAACTCTCTTAGGAGAGATTTGGTTCTCAATTCACCATTCAAAGGATCCAGACCCGTCTGGTTTGGACAAGAATATCTAAAGTGGTCTGTCCTTGGATTAATTCCAAGGACAAGCTTTATATTCATGCTCTCCTAAGCGTAGTTAATGTCGTTATTTAAGACTTTAATCATTGTTTTATTGTTCCCCATATTCCTATTTAATTCTATGCTCCGCAATTTGTAGCCTTAAACAAAATTATCGTATTACGCGACAAACTTTTTAACCTGTTTTTAAAGTTATCAATGAATTAAGGACACTTTTTAGTATCTAGTCCAACCTGAGGTTGTTTAAAAGTAGAGTGAATAGGTGTTTCTTAGACAAGCGTGCTACATCTTCGACCACATCGTCGCTTCCCATCAGATAAGATTGTGGTCAAACGCATGCCTAGCTTGTTGTAAAAAAAACTACTCTAATTGGTCGTAGAGGTAGGTTAGGATTATTTTGTAGAAAACAGGGAAGGTGGCACGTCTTTGAAACTTTTGCTAATTAACAGTCGTCAAGCAGCGTGATTGTAGGGCAATGTTTCTAGTGAAATTATACGGTAAAGTGGTGTTCAGTAGATAAGTAAGAACAATTGTGAGGCGCGTTATATTTACTCCTGCTTATAAGGCCCTTCGTACACAATACTACTGTAATCTTCGATTCAGTAATCTTCGATACCCAACGATCAGGTAGAGGCCTGAATCGTTGGGTATCGAATTCTATATACGAGTACATATAACTAACGCAATTCAAACTGATTTAGGTTCGTACACACGGGTAAAATTCTAGATATTTGCGACGTAAGTTTACAACATTAGTGTCGAAGATTTCCGTAGCATTGTATACGAAGGGCCTAACACTGGACCACGACTGCTCTGTCAAGAGCATTACGACCTAGAAGAAAGGAAGTTTCTCAAGGGTTTTTTTAAATGCTTTTATTTTTATCCAGAGTTTGAATAAACTGACTTCCTTATATCTAAGCAATTGAGATACATTACATTACGTAGTCCTTCTCTTTGAGAACTGTAGATACCTACATGTCATACAGCTATCTGACGACTGCATGCGACGTGCACTGCATTGCACAGTTGAAATATAAAATTCTGGCTGACATTGAACTGTGCTAAACCTACCGTGACGTTTACCATCAAACGTGCAACTTGTCCTACTCGTTTTGAAACTCAGCTGCTAGCCAAATTGTGTACCTACTTACTTTAAATTAATTGAAAAACGTGGATCAACGAATACATTAAAACTAAATATGTTGATTGTAACTGCATACGTGTTTATGGAGGAAAAGAAAAGGAAAACATTTGAGTTATATAATATTACAGGTGGCCGTATATAGTTGGTAAATAAAGATATATTATTATACTTCTGAGAAAAAGTTACTTTTCAAAAAAGTCTATTTCATAACTATCACCTGACTGACACAACACACAGCCTAAATCAATGACTCAAAAAACATTTGCGCTGGAATTTACATAGCGTACAAGTGCTAGTACTTAAAAATAATTATCTACTGAAAATTAATCCCCTTAAGGAGTTAAAAAGGGGATGAGATTTTTATAAAATCAACTAATTTCTTAAATCATTTTTATTCATCGCCATTTTTACTTTGTATTTGCATGGTGAAAGGTCGTGTCTGGGCTCTGAGCTCTAAACCTAAAGGCCGAAGGTCAAACTGCGTACGAAACCGTTGACATCACCTAGTCACTAGGTCCTAGTGTATCAATAACAATCAATACCCAGCTGCGGTCGCAGGTGTGTAACAGGATCTGCAACAAAAAGGCCCGTTCTTACAATTAACTTAACTAAATAAAACTTTTAATTAGAGAAGGAAATATACTCGTATTATTCAAGCCACCTGGTCCTAGAACGTATTTCTACGAACACCGTTTAATTTGCGGACTTTGGATTGTGCGGGCGTCTATTTACGATCAACACAATTACTAGATTTATTAAGAAAATTCCACGAATCAAGTGCTTATTTTACACTACAGTGTATTTTCTTTGAAGAAGGAACTAAATCGATGAGACTGGCATAGGAGCGGAAAAGATGGCGAGCTAAAGTGGGGATCTCTACTCAGTAGGTGGAAAATGTTTGATGATGATGATGATGATGAAACGAAACAAGATCTAGTTACATAGGCTTCCATTTTAGATGTAGCGATTCATCCTCGCTAATACAATAAATGTCAAAGTTTGTTTAGGTTGGTCGTGGGGAAGTTGGTACCTATGAGTGTTTGCTCAATCACGCACGAACAGCTAAACGGATTTGGATGAGATTTGGTACAGAAATTACTTATACCCGAAACATATATGCTACTTTTTATCCCGGAAAAAATAACGGTTCTTATAGAATAGAATAGCGGGTATAACAGCGTTGTGCAGCTAGTTGCTATTGTTAGCATGGCAACCCCCAACGTCTGGATGGGGGCACCACTGTCGGCTGGCTGACGGATGGTGCGTCACTCTCACGACTGGGGAGTCGTGAGAGCACCGACAAGATGGCGATGCCGGTTATAATACGGAGGCGATATAAAAGATGGAAGATTGGAAAGGCTAAGCCGCCTGTCCTCTGATTGTGATTGTGAATAGTGAAGTGCTGTGATATTATTATAATTGTGAGTAGCTTCCATAAAACCGATTGAGTATGTGATTCTAGTGTATAATTCCCCGAAACTCCATAGTGTAGTATACCCATAGGTAACGTAAGTCGGATGCTCTGACACTATAAATTATAAAATCGCAATTAAGATTACTCGGGTGAAAAAATCTAAGTGCAAATAGAACGTAGTTTTTGTGGTCAATGCCATTACATAATGTCAGAATGAGATACATTAATGCGATTACATCAATATTTTTTGTTAATTTTTATGATATGCGTAGTTAACTTTTATCATTTGTATGGATCGCGACTTAGGCGGTGCGTCAATTGAAAAAAAAGTATTAGGTATCCATTTATTTTTATGTGTAATGTGAAATTAAATCATGCCGTCATTTTATATTTAGTTTTGAACTAACGAGAAACCAATATTCTTTGATTTATTTTAGAAATAAATATTCTATTGAACATGACTAATACACACACACATACATATTATCACGCCTCTTTCCCATTGGGGTAGGCAGAGACTACATCCCTCCACTTGCTACGATCCTGACATATGTCTTTCGCTTCTTCTACTTTCATAAGTGTTTTCATACAAGCTCGTCGGTTGCGGGTACTTTTTACGTGGCCTTTACTGAGAACGACTTCGATTTGATCGTGATACGTTCGCCTACGTCGACCTCTACCAGCTTGTCCATTCACACTCGCCTCATAAATCTGTTTCATCAATCGTCTTTCATCCATCCTCTCTACGACACACACACAACACACACATGACAACACACACCACACCACACACACCACCACCTACATGACCACCACCACCACCACCACCTACATGACTAATGTGATATAATATAATATATTATGTTCAGAAAGTGACTCAATGCTTATGGTAAGTAATAATAGATTTATCACAATCCTCTAACTTGTTATTGACACAAAAATAACATATTGACACAAGAAAAGTTTGATATAACTAAACAGGGTTGGATTCTGTTTGGTGGAGAATTTTGTTTCTTCTAGGCAAGCGTGCTCCATCATAGACCGCATCATTGCTTACCATCAGGCGAGATGGCGGTCAAACGCAAGCTTATAACTGAATAAAAAAAAATAAAAAAAAGAGTTTGTCACACTTTGTTACTCTTCGGGACTTTTTCGTATCGAGTTACACTATTCTATTGTCCTCCTTGACCTATTCTTCAATGGCAACCCTAGCTAGTTGCGATTGTGAGCGAGATTCTCACACTGTTACACTCTCAGTGTAACAATATCACACGTTAAAAAAGTCCTTCAGTGTGAGTGTGACACGTTAAGTGTCTCTCGATCACAAATATACCTAGAAACATCAGTCACTCTTAAACAGAATCTGAAAATTCCTCGTAGTTATTTTATCTAATGTCACTTCAAAGCAAGTATAAGATCGAATTATTCTCAAGATAAAGTTTATCGTGATTTTATATTACAATTTAATTAAATTAGTAAGATCTAAGTAATTTAATGGTTTAGATTTAGATTACTAAGTAAATTTCCGGAAAACCGATAGACAGGAAGTACCTACTAAGTAGGAAGTACTTTACGGACTAACTGTAATTTTTATCGAAATTTGTAGAAGCTGTTTTTGACTTGATATTACCCGTGGTATAAGTCGATTAGTAAAAAGAATATATCACTCGGGAAAGTCAGGAATTATGTAGCTTTTTATCAAAGAAACAAGTGTCGGCCGAACAAAGCGTATTCTTCCCAGTCCTCGGATCAGAGCTCCGATTGGTTGGAGGAACGAGAATATTTTCCCGTTTCGCCTATTGTGTGATGCTCAGTCGAGCTAAATGCTACACGATTGATAAGCGGGTTCACGGGAACAAGTCGGTATGTATGTAACAGTTTATACGAGTACGTATACAAATACATAATATTTTTTTTATGTCATGTCATAATGTGAGACATAGTACTGTAGAAGAGAAGAGAGGCCTATACCCAGCAGTGGAATAAGGAAGGCTAGGATGATGATGATATTTCATAGTTCTGATATTAAATGTACTGGTCAACCTAGGCGCGAATACAAAGGGGGAGGGACAAACGGGTGCAAATGCCACGCTAAGACTCAAGTTTCGACTGAAGTTCATCACTTTGATCTAAAACATCTCGAAATATCACGCTCGCTTTGCTCACGCATTCTTCAAAAAAATATTCCCCTCGAAATAAAATTCTAGATTCACATCTGTGTTTACTGTTAATCCAGTTTTTACAAAATATTGGACGCACGTAGCTCAAGTAAATATAATTCTCGAGGTCGAATAATTTAAATCACCAAGAGGTTGTAAAGATAGGGTCTCGAGGTCTCGGTTTAGGGCATACCTATAACTGCTTGAACTATAACGAAATAAATATTTTATTACTGAACGAATTGCCGGCTCCTGTTGATAACCGCCAAGCCATATTAGAGGTCTTTAGGCGGCGTTAAAACTTTAACTGCAGGGCCAGCCACTTACTTCGAAGTTCCATAATATATGACCGAGACCTAAGTCGATTGTGATTTCGGTTATGTTTCAAACTAGCTGCGCCCCGCGGTTTCATCTGCGGACAATAAGTTAACATGAGACAATAGGAAAAGATAAGATAAGATCCTTTTCTACTTTTTCTTTATCCTAGAGGAACCCTATATTTCTTCGGGATCAAAAGTAACCCATGTGCCAATCCCGATCACGAACAACCTTCATTCCAAATTTCATGTAAATCCGTTCAGCCGTTTCAGCGTTCATTAGTACCAAACATACATACTTTCCCCTTTGTAAGATTACTAAGATAAATGAACAGCCGTTAAGTTACTCTAGTTTCTTGCTCGCTGGTAAGCCCGCGCTGAAGGCTGCGCGGTGTTTGGAATAACAAATACATTAGCTACTCACTGGGGCTACCAAAGTACAGTCCAGTTTAGAGATGCAAAAGGTTGATGTGATTCTAGCCGGACTGGGAAACATTTTAATCTCTTAAGGTTGCGCTTTTAACTATTTTAAATGCTCTAGCAATTTCTCGCACACGGAAATTGTCACGTGCGTAAACAAGACGGAGCAGATATTTATTTTTCTTCGTAGTATTTTTTCGTATTTTATTTTTATAGCTGTTGGACCCGCGTGCGTGGTCCGGTCCAACTGCTATGTCCAACTGGTTGGACCACGGGTAAGCAAAACTATCCATGGTCCAACAATATAAATTATGTCAATTAATTTTTTATGCTACCTATCAGGAAACAAATAGACGGATCGTCCGATGGTAAGCGATCACATCTCTTATGTATACCTCTTACACCGACGGCGTCACATTTTTTTTACTAATAATATTAGGTATTAATTAGATTCATAAAAATCTCACAAATAACTTTCGCAAAAGAAGCGTTTGTATGAAACTACCCAAACTCTGGCTTTAGCTCAGTAAATGCACTTAACTATGTAAAGCCTAGCGTGTACCCTAGAAATAAAATTAATCAAATTACACAAATATTTGTTGCCGGATTTCAGCCGATAGTTCAGTACACTTCTACTACCTAGTGCCTACAGTGCTTATTAACCCTCGACATATACGTATGAATCACAATAACACTACGAGACCATATTATTATAATCTGTGCCATTATTTCCCGCTTCTTGGTTGAAACATTGTATTTGGTTGTTCTGTAGACTATACAAGTATACCTACTACAATACTTACATTGGTTTGTCAATATGTCATCCATTAGCTATTCTTGATCTATTCACGCGTCATCTTTCATCATCATCATCACATGCAACCTTTAATCCTCCCACTGCTGGAATACAGGTCTACCCTCGAAGGGTGATTAGGCCTTATTCCACCACGCTGCGCTGGCCAAATGCGGATTGCTGGAATTCACATACGCTATTGAATTTCTTCTCCGGACGTACTTATGCAGGTTCAGGATGATTTCCTTCACCGAAAAGCCAGTGTTTTTCACTTCTTTGTCTTTCGCGTTATGTTTTTGAAAATTAAAATGGCAATCGATAATCTAGTATGTTGGTTTTTTAGATTTGTTCGACTGGCATCACAAGAATTACTGTTCGTGAGCATAATTAAACTGAAATGGTTACTAACTGAAAAGTTAATTATGAAATGTTTACGTGGCTCATACTAGCTTTAGAAATGGTTTACAGACAGACAGATACCGAAGTCCAGCATAAAACCTTTTGATCATTTTGATGAATGGTGATTTTATAAATGAGGTCAATGATATATTAATTTTTGAAAACTTTCCAATGCGCTTAAAATGTTTTTTTCTATTTGTTCTTCAAGGACATATTTCTAACGCTCTGCTATTTTCACTGGTTTGTGGCCTGCTAGACTGCTAGTCTATGTCATGATTTTTTGGCTTGCAAGCGACTCGGGTCTCGAGAGCATTGCACATAATTTGATTCAGAATGCCAAAATGATTTAATTTCGTTTGAGTTAGATGAAATGAATTAATAACAAATTCTACAAATAGAATTTCAAATTTCAACTTGATCTTGTCTTTAAGTCAAGATATTGTAAATAAGAAGAGGTCAAGAATATTAAATTACGATAGTTAAATAATCTTTCTCGAGCATTGCTTTTCATTTACTCAGGATCAACTTGGACAAGTCAGTACGAACACTGCAAACAATAAATAGTCAAGTCACTAACATTTACGCAAGGGTGTAAAGGCTAACTACTTCTTTAGAACATTATAACAAGGCAGTGCTTGTATACAATATACATTACAAGCGGCCGGTGGAGCTTGCAAGAGCAGTGCACTTAGATTCTCGTGCAATAGTGGCTCGTGACGAAACGGAGCCGCGGACGCACCCACTGAATCTGTCAATAATCTTACCACATGTTTCATAACCCTTTAAGTAACTTCAAATATCATAAAAGAGCGACGGCTTTGAACTTGACCTCTACCATTTTGCAACGCGCCGCGGCGCTGCAGCTCTTGACACGCTCGACATTATTTTCACAGCACACGTTGTGGTGAACGCACGCTCGGTCAACATGTATCCGAATCCGTTTGACAGAAAGCATTCGACTATTCGCCAAGTTTTGGACCGACTGTTCAAAGACTCGCGGAGGAAGAAGGGTCTCTCCCGGCAGGACAGCAATACGTCGTCGTGTCCGTCCACGGCCAGCTCCGAGAGCCGGAAGTTCGCAGTCTTCGGGCTCCGGAGTTAAAGTGTTCCCAGTGACTGACATTATGTACTGTGCGATTCGTATTAGTTGTTCGCGGTCTACTAGTCATTGCTTATTCACGACATGCTCCAGAGGTAAGAAATCTGCTTTTCTTTCATTTCGTAATTAGATTTTAGAGAAAGAGAAGAACGAAAACTTAATTAGTTTTACATAAAATCATAACTCAGCTTTAGGCCCTTCGCTCTATAATTGTAAGTAGGTACACAAATCGAGTAACCCGTTCCATTAAAAGAAAATGCGTCTTAATCACGCCAATTTTCATAGCAAATTAAGCAATTAAATTATAAATTTAATTTTATTATAATTATTAAGTTAAAAGCAATCGTGGTTTTACTTTTGTTGTTAAATTCTGATTATATCAAGAGGTAAATCTACCTTGCTAAAATCGATACATTGATTAAATAGTTGTCTACACAAAATATTTTATTCCACTCATCTCTATGAACTAGGAGTCCTATGTAACGCATCCAAGAAATATATCCATGCTATGTATCATCCCCGAAAGTTTCAACATTTGGTTCAATATAACCAAACTTTGACCTATTAGGTACTATACAACATAGTATTTATATGTATATTATTCTGAATATGTAAATATAACAATGAACTTAACTGTATCATTACGTATACCTACTATATTACGAGTATTACTATAATGCCAATATAAAACTGTTTCGCAAAACTCAAGGTCTCTTTTTAGAATTCCATGTTTTTCAACAACATTTCCCATTTCATTACACCATCGCATCGTCGTGTTTAATCTAAACTTGGGCAATTTGGCGTAAATTTTTCAAACACTCGGAACATTTTGCAAGCGACGCATAGTAGGTACTGAAAACTGGTTATAATATGCGTGCATGTACTCGTATCACAACAGTGACCTTGTGCGGTATAATATAATATAACAGGTTACCAACCGCTATAGGGCTTTTACATAATAAATATTCACTATACAAAATTATGAACGACGAACGATACTAGCATCTAGCAGCTATACGATACTAGCTGCGTCCAGCGGTTTCATTCGCATTTTCCGGGATAAAAATTAGCCTATTTGTTAATCCAAAGTATGCTACATGCCACATCCAAATCCTTTTAGCCGTTTTAGCATGATTGTTTTAACGTTTTAACAAACGTCCAAACATACAAACTTTGACATTTATATTATTACTGAGATAATATTAACGTGTAACCATATATACCGGTTTATCATGAAACGATTGTGTTTTTAATTTGTACGTGTAACATTTATACAATATCTTGTAATATTGGAGTCTTTGACCGGGCCAGTTTCGAGACCAATTCTGCAACGTCTTGAGTAAATGATCGTTGATAAGTAATAGTTACGTGCATCTAGAATTTCTTCAAAAAAGATACGTTTTATAAGAGGTGTCGATTTAATAACTCATTTTGTTCAACCCTAAAATAATTTTGATTTTAAAAATGAAACCACAACATAACAACTAAAAGACTACAAAAATAATTAAATCAAATCTATTAATATAAAAAAAAACGTAATTCTTACAAACAATCTAATTATTGTAAGCACCTGATTTTGAAATTGGTCTCTGAATGACACTAAAAAGAATTATTTACAATATAATAGCACAGCTGTGCTCAGCGGTTCCTTCCGCCCGGTGATCAAAATGGCGATAATGATGATGATGAACAGAAGCCAATATCATTTTCTGTGCCTGTGACAGTAGTTAAAACAGGAAATCGTAAAAAAACAAGCAACTCAGTTTCGCATTATAATATTGGTTGAGTTAATAAATAGTCACCTTTGCCAAAGTCCAACTTTAAGAGACTACCGCGCGGCCGCTTGCACTCTGCCCACATTTTGCAAGACAGGTATTGGTACGATTGTAACTGAAAACCGGTTATATATTAGTGCACGCGTATATCACAACAGTGGCCTTGTAGTATGATATACCCACCGGGTTACCAACTTGCAAGCCGCTAAGGGCTGTTACATAACTATTACAGATGTTAGGTGAGACTCGCGATCGAATGTGCAATTGATAGTATACTGTGGTCTGCCTTGGGCGAAACGAACTAATGGGTTGTTTACACGTAACGGGTACAGTGGCGAGACAGTGCCCTCGGGTGAATCTCGGTTAGTATATAAATTTTGACGAGGCGAGACCGTCACTGAAACCATGATTTGTTTGCTCGGCCGAGTATGTCCATTTACTGCCTCGCCACTGTACTCGTTACGTTTATTCAACCCATAACTGGAATTGAAGATTCGATTTGAGACCTAAACTAACTAGGTAATTTGTTGGTGCAGAGACCCAAATTGTGTATTCGTCTTCGATACTGAGAGGCACCATCTATATCCTGAGCAAGTTCGACTAAATTCGTTTAATTTTGATTTTAACGTGATTTGTGATGCACGATGAATTCAGTTTATACCAATTCAAATGAAACAGCACTAAAATAGTTATCACTTCTATCTCGTGGATATCAAAATAAAACGCACCTTACTTATTAGAAGGCCTTTTACACTAACTACGGTTAAAAATCTCAGCTGGTTTAATGTAATCTGCTCTGAAAATCTCTAATATTCTACGGGTCTCTAGAACTATTATTATGATTATATGAATTATTGGTCTAAACAATGATCTATTACTATCAGAACTACGGATAATACTCTTTTGACTTTGATTTAGTTTTATTGTATAAAATACTTCATCGAGAGTTTTAGTTCTTACCTATGATTCAAGTAGTTCAGCTTTTCGAATATTACCCAGGTTTTTTTTGCCAAGGTTATTCTACAATTTTATCCCTTACGTAAATAAGTAACCGAGAATTCAGGCTATTTGAGCCGTTTAGATTTCAGCGGCTCGAAGCTGAATTCCTGGCTGTCGGTGAGTTTGAGTAAAGGTAGGCTTGTTAAAATTTAAGTGAATATCTTCGGTGTTTGGAACGAACCCACGAACGTTCGAGCTTTTAAGGTATTCCTAACGAGAATTTAAATACTGGTACACATATACCTACATAAGCTATAAGTAGATATATCAAAGTCTCTCAGCTCTTTCTGCCTTTTAATTTTTTTACGTTTTTAATTCAACGAGTAGAAGAGAGTGCCCTATGAATACCTACATTAGTGTTTTTTCAAGGCGCGTCCGTTTTACTTTGTAAAATAGTTAAATGTTGTTTATTCAAAATGTAACCATGGTAACCCGCTAACCTCGCGTTTGTACTATTCCATTGCTTACGTCAAATATACGCATTTCTGGTACCTATAGGTACCAGTGGTTTACTTGACGATTAGACAGAAATTCTATAGCAGTCAGTTTACTTTAAAACTACACCTGAATAACTTTCCAATCCTAGTTGGCAGTCAGAACATAGCTAGTACAATAGCTACTTTGTCGGGACTTTTAACTCGAATTTTATTATCCATAGCGACATGGAATCTCCGTATTATGATAATTTTACGTACAGGGACCGTCCTGCGAACTCTTAGCGAATTAAATCCAGCCTAAACTGGATCACTCTCCTACTTTTCATTTAGCTCTGTCAGCTGAAAAAACAATGAGATGAAACCCAACGCGGTTCAGCTTAGGTGTCAGGTACGGCCCATGGAATGGATGTAATTAGATGTACAATGGGGAATGAAGTGTTAGAAGTGAGTGTGTTGCGTCTACGTGATGTAGGTTGGACATGGGATAGAAGCGAGGTGAGAGCGGGGTGAAAGCGGGGCGGAAGCGAGGTGAGAGCGGTGTTGTAGTGGGACTGTTGCATTTGGTTCTTCAATAGGGCTGTTACTCGTAATAGAGTCTTTAAAGATCGGCGGCGTATCCGTGACGCCTCCAGCGTTATAGGGATTCATAGGCGCTGGTGATCGCTTCCATCAGGCGGCCCGTTGGCTTGTTTGCCACATATGATACAGAGAAAAATGATAAGAGTGAGCACGGGACGCGCTCTACACATTCAAAGTTGCGTGCAACAGCTGGTATTGTGTTGTGATAAATTAAATTAATGGCTGCGTGTCAAGGCCCACGTTTCTGTTGATTTTAATTAAAAATCTTTCTTCGTTACATAACATAAATATATTTGTAGCAAGATGTTATTTCAAATGTGCGAGCACAGCATCTCATTTGAGAAGGGCTATTAATTACCGCCGACGTTTCTTGGCAGCTTGAATTAAGTTAGAAAGAAAAGACGGTCTTTTCAGACATCTGTAGTGTATAATCATAAAATATAGGTATAATAGTTACTTTTTTTCATACTATTGTGCTGGAAAACTAATAAAGAAATATTTATAGTTTCCCTACCGTGCGGCCGTCTCTATAAAAGTCTCTATGTGGTCAAACTCGGACGTAGTCACGTTAATCACGGTCTTTTTAACCGACTTCAAAAAAGGAGGAGGTTATCAATTCGTCTGTATGTTTTTTTTTTTTAACCGACTTCAAAAAAGGAGGAGGTTATCAATTCGTCTGTATGTTTTTTTTTTTTTTTTTTTTTATGTTTGTTACCTTATAACTTTTGACTGGGTGAATCGATTTTGATGATTCTTTTTTTATTAGAAAGCTGACGCTTCCCATTTGGTCCCATTTCAATTTAGTCCAGTTCTGATAATGGTATCCATGAGAAAACCATATGAGTCTTAAATTTGCATTAAGTACGTGCGCGACAAATAGATGAATAACTCAATAGTCGGTCTTTTGAGTCGGTTTTCGTTTTTTGTTTTGTAAAAATAATGTTCTTGTTATTCTAAGACAATGAGAACTATAGATCTGATATTTGGTGCACCCACTCAGTCAGGCAGGCCGCCCGATAATAAGCGATCACATATTATATGTATAGTTACATATGGCATCACGGATGCGTTGTCGACTTTTTAAGATTATTAACAGCCTTTTCGAAGAACTCCATGTTATAGTTACCTACTCGGAAATATCTCGCGTTTATTAGGTACTTAACATAAAGAGGGTTTATGACTATTTGTCTACCATGACATAAATATACCAATAAAGATTTATTGCAGATCAATATAATTATGTTACATAACAGTGCATAAGTCCATATAATACTATGTATTTCACACGTAGGTACATCTTAAGAATTACAACCAATAAACAGTCAAAACTACACTGTAAGATTAAAAAAAAAAAAAACTTACAGGAATTTCTGTCGCCGTTTTTGTTATTAGTAGAATAAATAAATTAGATCAAATGTGAAATTAAAATAACAATAAACATCATTATAAATATTCGATCGTTATCGTGTTACTACCAGTACATAGTAACATAAGTAATCTATTTGTATTTTGGATTGCATCCGGAATATTTGAAATACAAACTTTTCTATTCTGCCCAGTGCCGCTTTATTGTACAGTCCAGCTGGCCAGCCCCGACGAACAGCTAACGTTCTCTTTTCAAACTGTTATCCATCCTTCTATCCATCAGTTTATTTAAATTAGCTTAGGCCGTCTACGTGAGTGGTAACGGAAAGTTCCATAAAGGCATGTTTCATTCGAGTGGAAGGTATTGCGTAGTCTGGTCTGGAAATTTCGAAGTGCAACCGGCGGTGCCGCGTACCGTGACCAAACTGGACTTTTTCACGGACAACCGACAAAGGATTTTCTCGATTTGTCTGAGCGATATCTCTACCTACAGGATTATAAGAAAAGGTTATGCTAAGCCAAAAAGGGCTCATAGTACTCATCATTATGAACGACTTTTGCAATAGGACCAATCCTGAAATCGCGAAAAAATATAAGCTGTTCCTTATTCAATGACACTCGCTCGACAAAATGAATGGAATAGCTGATTTTTTATTTGCGATTTCAGGATTGATCCCATAGTAAAAGTTGTTCATTATGAAGAGTACTAGAAGCCAATTATTCATTATTACAATTATATGTCTACCTATAAACGTTGGCGAGTATTAATAGGGCATCTTATTTCAAAATATTTCAAAAGTATTTATTAGAGCGTAACACTCAAATCGCTCTCAACTAAGTAAACAGTACATTGTGAAATCACTTGTATTTTCTTAACAATGTTATCACTTATATTTGTTTCCTGTTATGCCTATTTGTGTAATCGTATCCTTTCCTCAGAAAGTTTCCTGGTAAAGTGTCCGCATACAATTCAGGAGCCCACGTGCTACCTACCTCATAATATAAAATCTACTCCTTCACGTTACAACGTTTCAGATTTCGCTGGAAGGGTATTCATTGAGAGGAAATGTTGGTGTGATTGACGATTGTTGTTTGTGCTATTGTTTTAACAAAACAAAGCTTTAAAAACAAGTTTGCATCAAAACAAGCTCTTTTTAAAACAGTTACTAATAATACTCTCTTTTAAAGTATTTACACTGTTTAGGCTTATTTTATTCTGCAACAGCAAGTCTGTTGCAGAAACTTAAACGTTTGGACGCCATCTGCAAGATCTTGTTTATAAACTCACTCAAAACTATAACAAGACACACAGATTTAACTGTAATAAGTATTATATACTCAGGCAGCACATTCTAGAGGTACATCACATTCTACACATATTTCATTGTAATACTTAAAATTAATTATTAATTAATTAAATAAAATTAGTATTGTAAACGAGTGACAACGGCTTCCAAATTAAAATTAAAACGTAAAACACACATTTACAAAAATATAAAAATGTTACGGTTTAGCACAAAGGAATGAGTCTGTTGATGAAATCAAAGCGTTTCGTTCGGGTTTTTGAAACATTAATTATATTATTTATCATCCATGAAGTAAAGGCACTTTTTCATGCCCCTGGCTATAGGTACGATAAAATAAAAGAGTAATTTACTTTGGGCTTATCGGATGAAACTAAAGAGTTAGTTGACAACACATATTTTGTTGCCATAATTTCAAGTGGGTGATTAAAATCCTTATTAAGCTGGTTATTAAAAAATAAACAAGTAGTTAATTGTTATTTCAGAACGAATGTTCTCATTATCCTTATGCCGGTAACGAACAGCACATACATATTTAAACAGTTTACCTAATACTTGCTGCGCCCCGCGGTTTCTCCCTCTGTTGCTTTTACCGACATAAAAAGAAGACTGGACCTTACATATAAAGATTGGTTAAAGTTAGTCACTGCTTAAAACGCTCTGTCAACTTCTCGCTGACGTGAAATGTCACGTGCGGAAACAAGACGGAGACTTTTAGGCGGTGGTTAACTTTAAGCAGCCTTTATAAGTACCCATAACATCCATACCCAATTTAATCGAGTCGTTCAGCCGTTTCAGTTTGAAAAGTAACAAACATCCAAACTTACAAAAATCTGAAAAAGTCATATCTGTGCTGTTAAAACTGTATTAAAACAAAAAACAAAACACAAAAAATGTAAACTTTCCCTTGAAATGCGTTTTAATAAAATTTTTACAGCAGTTATCGTTAGACGTTTAAAAATATATGAAGTGACGTACAATTGTTTAATAAACCGATCCATTGTTACATATTTTCAATTACTACCCGTGTTTTCGTGTTCCTATTTTTTACCTTACAATTGAAAAATCGACGTGTGGACGATGTATGTATGTGCTATATTTTTGCTCAGCTAAATGCGACCTTATCTGATACAGAATAAGCGTAAAAATCGAATGCGTTATCGCAATGATGACATATTTCAGAATTTTTAACCTGATGTAGACTATTTTCAGGCATGGAAAGGGAAGTACCTACCTACCTTATTTATAAATTGTACAATACTTTAAATTTAATAATAATCCGGTAATTTAAACCAGGGTATAAGTTAGCTTCATGTCACGTTTCATCTAAATCTGTTCAGCCGTTTTTGCGTGATTAAGCAAACTTACAAACATTGCCAATTATTATATTAGTAAGATTTATAAATCCGTCGGTGCTGTTTGTGGCCTTCCCAAACAACCCCCTCGCGAGTCAGACACGACTTATACAGCATCCTGTATAAATTAATATTAGTTTATCACCTACTTTAGATCTATCATGAATCACGATACAGTTTTTTCGTGCCATTAAAAAAATCTAATTACAATTCTCCCTTTGTTCCAGAGTCGTCAGTCAGCGCCTCGGACTGCAACATTCAATTATACCTAAGAAATAATGGTAATTGTAACCATAAAATAAATAATTAATAAATGAACATGCATCATTATATTGATTGGCATTCATTAATTAGAAATAATTGTGGAAACAATGGTCATGTCAGTCGTTAGATTAAATAGTTCTAGTTAACAAGGGGAATTCTATATTATACTCGTAATTGCACGTGGTGTCATTAGCTGCAATCTTTTATAATGAGTCGCCTGTCAATGTCAAATTATTTGCCCATTAGCCTCTCGAGTGTCGGATGTCGGACTTATCCGACATCCGACACCAATCCGATCCGATCCGATGTTCGAGGGGTTCGAGAATTCGAGGACATTGTAGAAAGTAGCGACAACCCCTCGACTGATTAGGTCGATTTGATTAAACGAAATCCAAAAAAAGTCAAAGCGATTGAGAGGTTTGTTTTGGTCTTTAAAAATATTGCTTATAAAGACTGCTCAAAATGATCTGACAACTTCTCGCTGACGTGAATGAAAATGAGACGAAAACCCATCGGAGAACTTTAAGTAATAATTCACTTTTAGCAGACTTTATATTTAAGACCTTTAAGCACAAAATGTACATTCTTGGAGTACCTTCAAAATAGAAATTAGATTTACAAATAACTAATTCATTTGGTAGGGAACTAGGTACCAATTTAAATTCTTAAGTCACTATTTAGTCGTTATATGCAAATTACATTTTAGAGACATCACTAATGGCAAATAGTTTAAATAACCCTAGTTAGTTAGTACGAGGTCTTACTTATAACCAGTGCTTAACAACCCCTTCGGATTTGGATAGTTAGATACATACAAACGCACGAGGATTTTTTTTTCGAAAACTGATCTATTTATTCATCAAATTGTAATAAAATGCAATTAATTAATTTAAGCAATGGTTTTATGTAAGACCGTTAATGTTTTAAACCATCACAATTTTGGTAGAGGAGCACTTAATTATAATTTTACATTATTATGATGGAATTCAAAAAAAATCAACCAGTTTGGTTATGAAATTAATGAAGAAATTGTAATTTTTTGATAAACGAATTGTATTTGAAACTTTATGTGAAACACGTTTGTAGCGTGTTTTTTATGTGTGTTTGTTTATGTTTTTGTATTACGCCATTGCAAGCTTTAAGAATTTTAGTTATAAAGAATTAAAACATTTACATTATGTTTATTATAATTTTATTACACGTGTTTAATTTTATGGAATTTTCAAATTCTAAGAATTACTTTTTCTTTGTTGTTATCCTCTTCCTGTTCCTTGTGCCTACTATAAAAGCTATGTAAAAAGACTCGACGAAATAATTTCGACTTCCTGTTAGTGTTTTTACCTCTCTGTACAATATGGTAGCTGCTTTCTTTTATCTAATCTACGAAAGTACTCATCGTTTTTCCTGATCCTTTTATTTGTATAACTTTTTTTGCCATGTCAAAGATCAGGCAGCTTAAAGACTTTGACACCAGGGCTACTTGGCCTTCACGAGCTTTTTTAATCATATGCCGTACAACCGAAATTATTCTACAGACGCAACAGATATACCTACAGGGTTATTATTAACAACTTTTACTAAGAGACCAACTCGAAATTCGCGAAAAAAAATCAGCTGTTCCATAGAAAAATGTCAATGACACTCGACAAAAAAAAAACATACAGTCGAATTGAGAACCTCCTCCTTTTTTGAAGTCGGTTAAAAATGTATGGAACAGTTGATTTTTTTCTCGTGAATTTCGAGTTGGTCCCATAGTAAAAGTTGTTCATAGTGATGAGTACTATGAGCCCTTTTCAGTTTGGCATACCCTTTATGAATAACCCTGTAAATCTATCAGTTTTCACCTTACTGTAAAAATTGATTGTGAGCCAGGTCTGCTTTTATTCGCCAGCTTCACTGTCACAAACACGTACTCGTATTGCAACTCTCATTTATATCAATTAGATAAGTTAGCAATTGTGTCCCAGCGGAGAGGTGAACGATGTCCTACAGGCTACGAACATCATAAATCGTAGCACGTAAGTACAAGGGTGAAAATAAATAGAAGGGGTTGAAATCCGCGGTGATTCACCGCCAGGTGAAGCGGGAAACCCTAAACTAACAATGACAGACTGTTCTAACCAGTGTAGCCAACCATACAGCTAACCCGTAGATGTACAGTTTTTGGAAGCAGTCTCAATTTTTAGAAATCTTTTACCCTCAATTTTTTTTCGCCATTGCTGTTTTCGCGATTTTTTATTAAAAGGCATTTTAGCAAAAACTATAGATTTTTGATAGGCTTTACAGTTTTCTACAGTTATTATAAACATTATATTCTAATTTCATTACTATTGGTCTATATTTTTTTTGTGTTTTTAGCAGTTTTCTGGTTTTATTTTCAGTTTTTCTCTTAGGATTGGCAACACTGGTTCTGACCGCGACCTCGAGATATGCCTTCTCATTTACTCAACGAGGACAAGTTGAGCCGCGACGGCATCCGTCTCCTGAGCTGATATCATCCATCTAATTTGATACCTTTGTTTTGTCATCAAACAGTTTATTTTAGAAGGTTCTCGAGAACCGTAGTGGAGCTAAGAGTGTGAAAAGGATTATTTGTCTTTATTTTAGTCTAAGTGTGTATACTGAGTTACGATACGTCACGTTGTTTTTGTAAGGAAAGGAATTCGTGGAATGAAATAGAGGAGGCTTTTTCCCAGGGGTGTAACGTAATAAGCTGAGAAAAATAGATGCATAATCTACGTTTCTACGAATCTATACAGGGTTATTTATAAAGGGTATGCTAAGCCGAAAAGGACTCATAGTACTCATCAATGTGAACAACTTTTACTATGGGACCAACCCGAAATTCGCGAAAAAAAATCAGCTGTTCCATACACTTTGTCGACTGTCATTGACATTTTTCTATGGAACAGCTGATTTTTTTTTCACGAATTTCGGGTTGGTCCCATAGTAAAAGTTATTCATATTGATGAGTACTATGAGCCCTTTTCGGCTTAGGATACCCTTTATGAATAACCCTGTATAACGTTCAAATTTGTAAGGTGAAAATATTACTATTTCTTAGGTACTATAATAATATTTCATAGTGGGTCTCAAACACGTGGTACTATAAATGTCTTTCTTTTGAGTAGCATTCGTTTGGGAGCGATATTTCTTTTGAAAGCTACTTTGTATTCCCCAGAAGGGATGCCCTATGTAGTTGAGAGGTTAAGAAACGACCCCGAGTCTGTAAAGTGAGTTAATTAATACTCTTACAAGAAAACTCAGTTGTTTACATAATGTATGTAATGTATCTACGACATTCTGAACATGAGGTCAAGTCGAGCGACTCTTAGAACATTCAATTTTTAATTTATTTTTTATTTTTTTTAATTTCTTTTTAATTACTTATTTAAATTTTTGAATTCTATCAATATCGGTTTGGTTATTACGGAGATACGAGTACGTGGTACCTAACAAACATTCACACAGATTTTCGCACATTTAACTTTCGCATTTAAACACTATCAAAGAATAGAAAATGAGGTATACAAACAATACTCCCGAACAATATTGAATTGGACAGCCATTAAGTATAAAAGGCCTGATATTTCTAAAAGGCCCTCGCATTAGAAGGATTTTTCCTTTTGATATACCATCCAACCACCCACCATTGCAATGACAATCATAGAGAGAACCTTGATTTTGTCAATAAAAATATATCGTATCGTTTATGTGTGATCCATTTCAGGGAATATGGTAAAGTTAGTTCATGGAAGGTTGAAACCCGATGACGTTGTGGATCGGGAAACGAGAAGATAATGCGGATATCGGCAGAAAAGATAAACTTAGAGAGAAAGATGGAGCACTGCGAAATCTTTCATGCTTTAATGCTTCATCCAAATCTAAATTTGGATGAAGCTTAGAACTCTTCTACTTTCGCGCGTGCATACACAAGGTACATTGACATCGCTATTCCTCTACTTGCGGCATGTAGAGCCTCTGTACGTACGCGCAAAAGTAGATAGATTTATAAACTCTTTATTGTTCACACCAGAAATTACAAACCCTTGTAGGCAGTTTTTGGCTTCACCCAAATCTCACGCAGTGTTATTATATCTTTATTTTTAAGTTTGTCTGAGATCGGCGCATAATCGGAGCCATCCATCACTCGCAGTTGGCGAGTTTCTTTGACCCACCAATTTTACGCGAGTTTTCCTCGACCAGATCTAATTTCAAAGGTATTGGATCAATCTAATACGATTGAGAAGTCGTGAACTATTTGCTACATGGTATAAAAATAAAGTAGTCACTTAAGTCAACAAATTGGTAGGTAAATAAATACGAACCGTATGTTGCGAACACAGAATTTTCCCTATCTAGAAGGATTGTTATCAAACTAATACGATTTTCAGATGGGGCATAATTTGTTCGCCATTTGCGGAGATGTTGTCACGAATCGATGACATTGACGACTTACTCAGAAAACCACTTTACTCAGAAATGTACCAGAATTTATTGACTTGAGAGGTAGATAAAATTGGTTGACCTTGTTAGGGGGCCATTCGGTTTACTGCATGAGTCTTTCTGTCTACGACTGAAAAGAACAAATTACCAATCTACATATTCCTACGGGGTGTTACTTTAAATGGCGTACATATTCTGGGATATCATTGTACTCTTCATTATAACCATAAAGATACCACCGTACTTTGCAATATTTAAATCTTATCATTGGTATGATTCGGTATTATTTCAAAATAAACTTCTCCGACTTCGCCCATAATCCGACTTAAAACTAATATTTTCACAAACCACTTTGCCTACATTTTGTGAAGATTGAATCAACAGTAGGCAGGCAAGTTATTGTCAAACAAAAACACGAGTATTTACCTCATGAGGTAGATAATTAACTATGTGAATAAATTATTTAAAATCACGTGGGCAAATAAATTCATCTATGAGCGTAAATAATAAAAATTGGTAGGTAAATACAACACAGCTCTGTGTAGTATACCTTCTCCGCCGTTCTATGTATACTATACTAGCTGCGCCCCGCGGTTTCACCCGCGTTTTTCGGGATAAAAAGTAGCCCAAAAAATGTGTTAATCCAGACCGTGAAAACCTTCATTCCATATTTCATGTAAATCCGTTCAGCTGTTTTTGCGTGAAAGAGTAACAAACATTCATCCATACCTACATTCTTACAAACTTGCGCGTTTATAATATTTAGTAGGAAGTAGGATAGTAGGCTAGGATAGTAAGATATTCTTATACATACCTCCCATATTATATCCAGAACATTATCATCATTATCATCGTCCGTTTTCCACCCACTGCTGAGTATATGCTCCTCTTCAGCAATACAATAACACTTTATTGAAACTGCAAAACGAAAACAACACACACAAATAATATAAATCATATAGATACCTATTAGCACACATACTGACAACAATGCTCCTGTAATGATTACTTTAACAGGATGCACGTGCAGAGAATGCAGATAAATGATACGTGAGTACCAGAACAATCTAGAAACGTCCGGTCTGTGGGCGAGGTATGCAAGGGCGACGCTAGGTTGCAGAGCTACGAGTATCTGCAAACTTGGGCCCTATCCTGGACCGGCTGGATGAGATGGGAGAAATCGGCATAACTTGCATTTTTCATGTTTTATTTTGCCCCATAACTGTAAAGTTCGCAACGAAACGAGTATTCAGGCATTCCGGCAGTATTTCCGAGTGCAAATGGGTTCTGTTTGTCATTTATGATGGCAGGCGGCAAACAAGCAAACGGGCGGCCGTGAGCGATGACCGTTGCTTATAGGACGTATGTGGTATTACAGGTCTCAAGCGACAGTGATCGCATACCATCAGGCCGCCCGTTTGCTTGTTTGCCACCTGTGGCATAAAACAAAGTCCCGGTACCCTTTCTAGGGCACAGAGTTGCTCCCGCGGGGTTTTAGTAGATGCAACCCTACATCTCCCGGTTGTACCCCAATACGTTAAGTTTTTATTTTCGGCAAGTGTGCGCCATTTTAAGCCGCATCATTGCTCGCCAATAATACAACCGGATATATATTATTTAGAACATTTCCGCCCCATAACCAAAACAATAAATAAATAAAACGCTCTGACGACGGTGCGATAATTCTGGCGTCTTTTAAAAATCATCAGAGCGAGAGTGACCGAGATAATACAGGGTTATATGGAAAGGTTATGCTAAGCCAAGATCAGCTGTTCCATAGAAAAATGTCAATGACACACAAGACACGACAAAATTTATGAAACAGATGATTTTTTTTTGCAAATTCTGGGATGGTCCCATAGTAAAAGTAGTTCATGATGCTATGAGCCCTTTTCTGCTTCGCATACCCTTTCCTTATAACCCTGTATAGCATATCTCACACTATGCACTTATGTGAATAGATTTGAATGTAAACTATTTGCTTCGATCCTACCTCTAGTACTACGCACCGGATAGTAATTACTAATACTTATGTATGTATGTTGAATTGTTGATCCAACTAATTCACAATACGTGTTTTATTTAATTAAGTAGTTCCCAATTAATGGATTCATGCCATTCATAAAGATTTTCTACTTAAACCTTGTGTTCATTCAATAAATGGTTGGGTATCTAACATACATATTACGTATACTTAAGAACGCTTTTGCACATTACGACTTCTCACGTCTGAGTGTTCGAAGATGTTTTGGGAAAGTGTAGTAGAGTTCTAATATAATTAATTTATGTACCTACTATCTTTTAACGTTAATCTTTTCAATGTTTTTAAAAACTTAAACCCAATACGTACCAACTATGTACCTGTGTACCTACTTACATACATTTTCTTTATTCATCTTCAAAATGCAATTGAAGGACCATCTTGTTAATTATTTGCGTTCAACATTTTTAATGATAGTGTCATTTTAAATAACACTAAGCAAAAATCATATGCTTTCGCATTTTCGAATTATTAAGAAACCTAAATATACAATCGAAAAAGAACATTTTTTTTTTTTTTTTTTTATGTAATTGAGTGACGAGACGAGCAAATCGCTCGCTTGATGTTAAACGTCACGTTTGCCCATAACAGGTCTGCACCACCCAGAATTTTGAACTAGCATAAATCAAGACCCTGCGTGGCACAGCACTGCGCTCGTCAACCTGAGATATAAGTTGTTTAATCTCCCATTTGCCCTGTAATTTCACTGGAAACAATGCCCTTCCAACCGGAACACAGTAATGTTTGCACATTACTGCTTGGCGTACCTATTTCGTGCAAGCCTTATGAATAACGTGCGAAAACGTTATCTACGTCAATCGGTGTTTGTTGAGGTCAGTACCGCGAATTAACATTGTTTGTGTGTTTTCAACGAACTAATATTCCATAAGGTCATTTTATAAATGGATACTGGGGAAACCCAGCATGACGGTGCAAGAAAGTTGCGATACTTGAGACAAAGTGCGACTTGCGGCGTGCGAGAGCGGGAGAGAAGAGGCCCGGCATGCAACTCGGTCATAAAATACGTAGCGAGTACTCGAAACAAAAATGTATGAACAAATTGGGACTGAGCGTACATTGAAATGCGTAAATTGATGCAGTCGACCTGTTGTGCTCAGCGGTAGTGTATCCGCCTTATAAGCCAGAAGTCCCTGATTCGATTCCCGGCCGGGCAGGTGGTTGAGTCAGTTGTCCCTGTCTTTGTGTGTTCCATGGCATCCCTGATACAGGCTATCCTAGTGGAGAGCTATGAGTGTAGAACGTTTATTTATTCATTTAGTTAACGCTTAGTCAGTCGCGCTCAGTGACATTTTTCATATCTTTTTTTTTATTAAATAATATTTTTTATATAAAATGCTCACTTTGCATAATACAAGATTATTTCTAGGCCCACAGTCCTCAATTTGAGGAGGTTATCAGATCAGTCACGTGTGTGACAGACTTGAGACACCACATGTGTGTCAACGTGTGTGATAACACTTTACTGATACATAGATGAATAGTGTGTGAGTTCTATATTTGCTTTGTGTATCAAAGACTGGACAAATATTTTAAAAGTATGTAACTATATTTGCTCGAGTGGAGTTTTGCAACTCAATTTTGAACCACTTCCCGATTGAGCTGATATATGGTAGATATACTCGTACATTATAGTGGTAGGGCTCTTTTGCAGAGCCCGCCTGGGGAAGTACCACACCTTTGCCAGTTATTCCACCGCCAAGCAGTAATTTGCAAACATTACTGTGTTCCGGTTGGAAGGGCATTGTTTCCAGTGAAATTACAGGGCAAGTGGGAGATTAAACAACTTATATCTCAGGGTGACGAGCGCAGTGCTGTGCCGCGCAGGGTCTTGAATTCTGCGAGTTCATAATTCTGGGTGGCGCAGACCTGTTATGGGCAAACGTGACGTTTAATATCAGGCGAGCGATTTGCTCGTCTCGTCACTCAATTACATTAAAAAAAAAAAAAAAAAAAAAAAAAAAAAAAAAAAAAAATGTGTAACTCCGAAAAAAAGCAATAAAGGCTTGTTTTTAAAAATAGTTTCATATTTAACTTGTTATATCTATTAGTTGTGGAGGTTATCAGCCACGTGTGTGACAGATATGAGACACCCACATGTCGATACCTTAATTTGCAAACCTAATAACTCCATTTTTTCACGAAAATGTAATTTTGATACCGGCAGAAACTAGATTTTTTATAGTATCTGCCGGTATCAAAATTACATTTTCGTGAAAAAGTGGAGTTATTAAGTTTGCAAATTAAGGTATCGATGTGTGAACGGGTGTGATAACACTTTATAGGTGAATGATGGGCGTGGATGTTTTAATTGCATGTGCTTGCAACGTGTGTTTTATCAACAAGTATCAACTTGAGCCTCTTGATGCACTACAGCGTAGAGCTGTCAGAATTGTCGACAACCCCAAGCTCACCGAGCACCTAGAGCCGCTCAGCATGCGTAGAGACGTCGGGTCTCTTTCCATCTTCTATCGCATCTACAATGGGGAGTGTTCTGAAGAATTATTCGAGCTAATTCCAGCGTCGCGGTTTTACCACCGCACTAGCCGCCACCGTTTGGGTGCTCATGCCCACATTATCGATAAGTGGAAATCGCACACTGTGCGTTTTACACGGTCGTTTTTGCCACACACCTGCAAAATGTGGAATGAGCTCCCTCCACCTGTATTCCCGAGTAGCTACAATATTGGGTTCTTCAAAAGGGCTGTTAATAGAATCTTAAAAGGTCGGCAGCGTATCTGTGATGCCTCCAGTATTACAGGTATCCATAGGCGACGGTGATCGCTTACCATCAGGCGGCCCGTTTGCTTGTCTGCCACCTATGGCATAAAAAAAAAAAAAACAAACAAACAAACAACACGAAAACACCGTAAAATATATTATGAACAAGATTAAAAATGTCAACTTTCTTCAAGTTTTCCGGCAAGTACAAACTTTGCCTGGTATTTTTGTGAAGTCACTGTTTCGCATCTAAGGCCGTTGTGTGGTGTCGAGTAATATAATAAAACAACGGGTTATGATCACGTGTGTTTATTCAAATATAGTCTTAGTCAGGTGTTTCACAGAGCGTGTGTTATCTAAAAGGAACCCATTGCATTCGTCACTACATAATTTAAACTTAAGGACCAACCTTAAAGTTGCGGAAAAACTATAGTCCCAAAACTATTATAAATTAAAATAAAATAAACCAATCTGAATAATAATAATAATCTAATCTGAATAACTACTACCAGTAGGCAACTTTTTCAAGAAGATAAAGAAGTAGGTAAATGCAAAAAAATGCAATAGGTACTGTTTCAAAGAAAATTTTATTTTGTAAAAAACTTTGTTTTCGCTAATTCCAGAGTTGGACTTTACGAGCTCCTTCAAATTCTAACTATACCTTCTAGGTTTAGACCACAATTTCCGTGAAACCCTGCGTGATATAGCACATTAATACTATTGTTTATAAGTTAAATTCCTTGCTCATTGTGAAATAAGTACTATGATTACATTATGAAACAGGAAATGGAAGTACTGGTAGCGAAAAATCTTATTTACAGGATTTATTTCCATGGAATAGATGTGTTCCACTGACATTACCATCATTATCATAAATGGTTATGGCAGCTGACTGCTTCTTGTTAAGAAGCGGCTGAATCTGAATAATAATATTATATTTACAACCGCGCAGGTTTTTCTGAAGTAATATTATAATTTCACAAAAACTGCATAAAGTTTCAGAAAAAAAAATCTCATTGTATTCGGTGGTACTTTAACTTATTTTATCGGTACAATAAATCACGTTAATCCATTACTATTTTCATAATCGAGATAGAATAAAATACATGATTAATAATACTTCTAAGGTTATAAAAAATATTTTAAGATTTTTTAATTGAAAGTACGAGTAAGTAAATGTAAATGTAAAATAAAAAAAAAAATATTGAGTAGGAGATTAAAAAGGGATTTAAAGCATTAAACTTTTTTCGAAACGTTAATAATTATTTAGTCAGCTAAGGTACGAACAGATGTATTGACAATTTGAATAGGTAGCACACTAGTTTCCGAGTTTCGGTAAAATTGACACATATTTAACGAACTTATTTTAATACCTACCTAAAATAGAACAATATTTTACAACTTTGTATAAAACGGCCAAAGTCTTAAGTGCTTCAGAGCTAAGCAAGCGGCGTAATGAATATTAAATCACAAACCTGAAAACTAAGCGCCAAATTCAGATTAAGGCAAAATCTGGTTGGGCTTGAAATACTGTTGCACGAGTAGCTGTTTAACTTCCACTGTAACATTCCATAAAGCCAATAACCGGAAGCCGAACCTGCAGACTCGAATCGGAAACATTCAACTAAAAATACCACCAATTAAACTTATTTTTCATCAATCAAAACAGGCAATCTTGATACTTGTCGAAGTTATTGGAAAAAAACGGCACCGGCTCTACATAATTAACATAGATACAGAACTTAATAAATTGAATACTTATATACAGTTTCGAACTCAAATATTTGCAACATTCCAACTTGCGAGCCTTGGACCTTGAGAGCAAAAAACAAGTGAATTACTTAAAAATAGCACCTACTTAAATCATAGTCTGGTTTAGTAATTGCCAGTTGAACCGCAATGTTTTGGTGACAGCCCTGAGAATTCGCTCCGCGCACATCCCTACCAATGTATTTGCGTATCTTATGAACAAGTCATCAACTCCTACCTGTGATACCTGCGGGCTTCGCGAAGATGTTTACCATATATTGGTGGAATGTGCGCGGAACCAAACATTCAGACAGTTATGGTTTAAAAACGAGCTATATGATACAGGCCTATGTAACTATATCCTATCTAGTCCGAATTCCAACTGGGCGATCACTTTGTATAAGTTGGCAGAACTAGGTCTGAAAAGACCTAATTCTATCAACTAGGTAATTTTTTTTTGTTGATTAATCTTAAGTTTTTTTTTTTATTCTCTCCTTTGTTGATTTGTTATTTTGTTCATTACAAGGCGATATGGTCGCCCAGCGACAAAGCCTCAAATAAATTAAAAAAAAAAAAAAAAAAAAAATCATAGTCCGGAAGATAGGAAGTCGAGATACATACGAGTAGGTGTGTCAGTTTAACTGACGACTGCAGCCGGAAATTGATGCCGGCAAAAAGTTACCAACAAGTTAGTTAAAAGTCAATGACAGTTATTAACGAAGGAAGACGTTGTAATTTTTTATCACAAAATATGAGATGTTTTTTAAACTCGAAACTCAGTTTATAACAAACAATGCAGTAACAATCCAGTATGAAAAAAAGCGTGTCATTTTTAAGTGACGAGCAAATCTCTTGCCTGATGTAAAACGTCACGTTTGCCCATAACAGGTATGCGCCGAACAGAATTTTGAATTCTTAGAATTCAAGACCCTGCGTGGTACAGCATGCGCTCGTCACTCTAAGACTATAAGATGTTTAATCTCATATTTGTCCTAAAATTTCACTGGAAACAATACCCCTCCAACCGGAACACAGTAATATTTACACATTACTGCTTGGCGGTGGAATAACTGGCAAATATAACAACTTAAATCTAGCATAAAAAAAATAAACTACAGCTAAACAGTTTATTTTCTCTATTTTTTATTATATTTAAACTAAAATTGAAACTTACTCCGGAGGAGAGTTAAACTTATCTAATACGATAATAATAAGAATTTACGCTCTCGGCCCTCATCCACCATCATCATAATCAGTGTAACTTAAACAATGTTTATAATTTTGATGTTATCGTTTTAAATATTGACGTTGAGTTATTTGCGCCGCGAAATCTAGAAAGGTCAAGGCTCGAGGTAGAGTGAGGTTCAAGGTGCAGGTACCTAATAAATGTAGTGAATCGAATGTGTCTACTGAAAATACGGATATGGAATATTGCCACCTGTTTATTATTTTAATAAAATAATTTTATAATAGATGATATAGATTATAGAAGAATGGCAAATTATAACATACTGATAAAATATAATGGTATACTCCAGGCCTATATTATAAACCAACGGTGCGAAATAGAAGACTGTGAATGATAATGCTGATCCTACTTATATTATACCGGCTGACTGGTTAGACACTTGACATATTCTAGGTTATCATAGTACTCATCATTATGAGCAACTTTTACTATGGGACCAACCCAGAATTCGCGAAAAAAATATCAGCTGTTCCATACATTTTGTCAAGTGTCATTGACATTTTTCTATGGAACAGCTGATTTTTTTTTCGCGAATTTCGGGTTGGTCCCATAGTAAAAGTTGTTCATAATAATGAGTACTATGATAACCTAGAATATGTCAAGTATCTAACTAGTCAGCCGGTAGATGTCAAAGTTATTTTGTGGCTCAATCACGCAAAACGGCCGAACAGATTTGGATGCAATTTGGTGTGAAGATAGCTCATAGCCTGGATTTATTCGGTATTCGGTGTGAAGGTTACTTGTGTGAAGGCTACCTTTTATGTCGAAAAATGCGGGTGAAGCCGCGTACAAACAGTACGTAATAAATTAATGCGGAGTTTTTTTTGAACAATTTATTATCAACAATGAAGTCACAACAAATCACTGAAGTGGTTTAAATCCCAGTGATCTCTCGGATCCAGTCCCTCACGGCCGACACGCGGCTGAAGATGACGAGCGCCCCGGCGCGGCACTCCACGGCGTCGCCCTCCACCCACGAGGTCACCCCCACCAGCCGCCCGCTCGCGTCCACCAGCCCGCTGCCGCTGTCGCCCTGCTCACAAGAAACCACATTAACATCAAAAAATCAATAAGTTAATCTTGAAATTTAAAAAAAATCGCTTTTATTCAGAGTTACAGACTTAGGTATACCAAATTTCAGGTCAATCGGACATCGAGAAGTGGTTCAAGATTAGGTTGCAAGATTTTACCCCAACAAACATTGTGTACCTACATTGTACATTGTAAGATTTGCAAGTTTAAAAACCAGGTACTATAAATATTATTCAAAACAAGCTATCATTGAATTACACAAAAATACCAAATTTTAAACTCAGAAAGTAGGTATTTGTAATTTAACTTTCAAGATTTGACCCAGACAAATATACCTCTACATACCAACCAAGATAACCATCTCATACGGCATTTTGCGGCATAATCAAAATTCAGAAATGTTTATTGACCGCAAATAGCATTGAACGTTACGAGGTCACTTTTATATTATAATTTGTCAACTTGTCATCTATTTAGTATAATTTAATCAACTTAATAAAGTTTGTATGATTATATTTATGACTCAATCGCGCAAAAACGACTGAAAGTGAAACATAGTCTACTTTTGAAACTTTGCGGTTCCTGCTGGATGGCGGGTTTAATCATACGTTAATTAAGGTGCCGTTAGTAGCAACTCAATTTTGAACCACTTCCCGATGTCCAATTGAGCTGAAATTTGGTATACGAGTACTCGTATACAAAATGTTCAATTAAATTATCTCTATGACAGGCTTACGTTTGACAGACTATACTCACATTACAAGCCGAGTCGTATCGGGGCGCGCGGCCCCGGGTGCAGAGCATGTCCTTAGGGTTGTACTCCAGCAGCGCCGCGCGGCACACCTCGTCGTCGAGGACTTCTAGCTCCATGCCGTGCATCTCGTTCCGCATGTAACCCTAGTGGATACAGACACTCGATATACTACAGACCAGCAGTTTTTTTATTCTACTGTAGGCTTGCGTTTGAGCGCCATCTCGCCTGATAGTAAGCAACGATGCGGTCTACGATGGAGCACGCTTGCTTAGAAGAAACCGATTTACTCGCGACTTGATATCTACAAGTTGGCTACAAATAGGGACTATAACCTTTCTCATTACTCATAACGTTGACTTTACTTACTATAAGTAGGTACATTCGTTTTCATTAAATTTTCAATTTTCTTTAATACTAGATGCTCATGAAAATACGCTAGTAGCTAAAAAATATAAATTCCAAAAATAGATAATCTTAAGATATCTCAGAGATTTGTCATTTTTTTCAACCCTTTGATCAGCGATGTTTTATTTTTTCCAATTTGTAATGATATTTTTGTAGTCATTACATTAAATTGAGCCGGTACCGGGATACTGGGTCACGTCAGCTTCATTAACGACCAATATATTACGTAGGTAGATAATAATAGTATGTGGATACAGACACCTACCATTATTTGTCAATTAATACCTAGTTTTATAGTTAGATAACGTTCTGTTATAAATGAGTTTGTTCGATATACACAGAACAGCCTGAATTGACTCTGTGACAAATGATTCGAAATTTGAATGTAGAAAAACGGAGGAAGCTTGATCAGTAATTCAGTATGTCAATGTGTCTTGTGTGTGTGTATGTTTGTCATGTAACTTACACCCTGCTCTTCAGCACCATAGCCAGCATAGCCAACTTCGAGCCCGGGAGGAAGGTCCTTCTCCTCATTGAGGGTCGCTGCTGTAATGGTTACACCGTCCAGCGGTAAAGGCTCTTCCATTTCGATCAGAAGGAAGTCCCAGCGAGCAGCTATCTGTAAACAAACCGAAAAATGAAACTCTTATTGAAAAGAACGGAAGATACATTATTTTCTTGCCTTTTCTGGCCACAAAGCTACCAACGAAATGTAGAGGTAGAATAGGTAACCGTTTACGCATTATTTTAGAAGGGATATGTATTTACTATATTTTTTTAATGTATGTTATTTAAATGACGTCTTAAAAACTTTACAGCATATTTTTGTTTTCTGTATTATTCAAGTGACGGTAAATACTTACTATCAGGTAGTCCGTCTGTTTCGCATAAAATAATAATTATATTTGCAATTAACTAGTTTGAAAGTAAAAGTGCTAACCTGTCTAATGTTGTGCCTCTCAGCGTTGAGGAAGTGTGGTCCGACAGAGAAGAGCGGGTGGATGATCATCCGCTTCCCGTCGCGCCAGACGCCGGTGCCGTCCCGAGAGTTGTTGGTCCCGGCGAGCACCTCGTACCCGAAGTTCGACATCGCGCTATAACAAGGTCACGTCAACGTCATCTCTCAATTAAACTAAAGCCGGGAAACTAAAGCCCGGCTTTGATTTATGTAACGGTACTACGTGACTTTTTGCTCCCCCAAAGTGCTTTAGACATTCTATAGCATGAGTTAAATGACGTGCCTGAAATCTTGTCGGATCAAGTCATAATACCCCATGGCTGGTTGCTTCACTAGGCAGGCACTGTAGCTTTAAGTAACTAACACTCCGCCACACCGTTTGCTGCGAACCTTGTTAAATATATTATGTAGGTACAAAAAATTGGCTTCATAAAAGCACCTTAAAGCACAACGAAAGATCCATACCAGTGGCCGGCGGTGAGCACCCATTTGGGGCTGATGATGGTCCCACCGCAGGTGGACCCGAACTGCACCGCGTGAGGGTATCTCAAGTTGACTGGTATTTCAGCTGGAGCTGGCTCTTCGCCTTTTGTCTCCTCTACTTCTTTGTCAGGCTTTTCGCCGCTGCCTTTTGTCTCCTCTATTTCTTTATCAGGCTTTTCGCCGCTGCCTTTTGTCTCCTCTACTTCTTTACTGCTCTCAATTTTATTATCCTCTGTAATTTTGAATCGTAAAACTATTTTTTACTATTAAGTGATATTGCAAAGGTAGTTGCAGATGTTGACTAGTAGGTGTTCGCATAATTTTAAGTTAGATTTGAGTTTGATTTCGTTCAAAAAGCTAGTTTTTGCCACACTACTGGTCATCTCAATCTTCTCTCAGACGAAGAGTCAAGATATATCGACTCACCAATCAACTCTAAATCCACCTCGATGGCCACTGCGACGTCGTCCACCTCATTGTCATCAGCTGAGCCAAGGCTGGCCGCCGACGCCAGCGCCGCCACCACAGCCAACAAACACACGACACGGAGAGCAGACATCTTGCACGCACTGGTCTAGACCCTTACTGCTCTTACCACCGTTGCAAGCCCCTATATACGATTTTTGTGATCAGCGAAGAAATTAACGCCTTTAAACTGATTGAGGGCTAATGAGTTGTTCTATTACTTAATTGGTGGTATTGGATAGTAATGTCTTGCGGTTTGAAACAGTGTTTTCCGAAGACGGTCGATAATGCTTTGGACGGATTGTTTACACTTCCCCAAATGTTTCATCGAATAGTCGTCGTCGTCGAGTAGTGTGTCGTCTGGCACATTTTCCCGAGTTGTCACTTCATCAGGTTTTACCATGTTATTTGCGGTATATCTACAAGAAGAATAACCATGTATAACCAATTTAGTTGTTACTCTCCTCACCTCACCTTACCTCACTGACGTCAAAGAAAACCGGTTCCTACATTTTGTACTGTGATGAACTGTGAGTGACCTAACTGTACTTAGTGCCTTCACTGTGCTCTCAGCTCAATCAGCTGCACTAAGCTGAAACCGCATTGTGGAAGACCACAAGATTTCATTATTGCGTGGTTTGTAGGAATTTCTACTGTAACTATCTACTGTGTAATTTAAGCGTTGATCTAGCTTATTATTTACTAGCTGACCCGTGCCCACTTCGTTGGGCATAATGTTAATTAAACCCGAAGCCATCGCGCGCCGTCCGGACCGTTTTTTCTCCGATTCACTTTGCAAAACGGACTACCACGTAAAAGCCTTTTTATTTTTCGGTTTTTTATATAACCTATGACACTCAGCAATAATGTGGCTTTCTATTGGTGAAAAAATTTTTAAAATCGGTTCAGTAGATCCCGAGATTACCCCTTACAATTTAACAAATATACAAACACACAAACTTTACTTCTTTATAATATTAGTATAGATTATCTCTTATTGTTGTCTCTGTGATACTCGTTTATAAAAATATTTCGTAACATGGAATCGAAAATTTTATATTTAAGATCGAAGAAAAGAAAATGGCTTGAAAGAAAGAAAACAAAAACACTTCAAAGAAGAAAATCAGCTTTTGTGTGTTTGGCTAGCGATAACTTGAGTATGGTCGATCTGATCAGTTCCAATACAGTTTATAAGTTCAATTATGAGCAAAATTTGTCTAAATATTGCTATAATATTCAGCGCCATCTATGTAAGGATCGGATAGTCTTTTGCTCAGGAATGTTTATTTACGTAAATATTTTACATACCTATATTTACTTAGTTCGTACAAGTTACTGGCTAAAAAGTTCAACCAGTTTCCACTAGATGGCATTACCACGATAAAAATAAATTAAAGTGTTACAATTGATTTATTTATTATTATTTATAATTTTTTTACTGTACAACGCCAAAAATTTAAGTGTGTGGTTTTAACTTTGGGGATTGGTGCCTTGGGTGCGCAGATCATATAAAAGGTTGACAGCTCGTACCGATACCCCACTTACGAAAATATTTCGGCAATAATGATGTAAACTTGTTGATTGAATCAGCAACATAAATTGCAGATTGCACCAATTAATTGCTAATATCGTACGCGATGATTTTAGTTAGTAGATGTCGCATGTCGCATACAAGAGTTAGAGTGGGATAGTGGGATAGTGGGATGTCCAGCGATGGGCTGAAGGTGAAATCTAAAATGATCAGAGGCCACATTTAGCCGCGTGCGATATTGACTTTTCTACCGAGAGACAGTAATACCTAATACCTAATATCGCACGCGCCAGAATAGCGTCTCTATCTATAAAAACTCAGCAAGACTTTCTGTAATAATTTTATTCTTCATTATTATAAACAATCTGTTATGATATAATATTTTTGTTGCTGTACTAGGTAAGTATAGGAAGTTAATGGTGGTCATAATTCGAATATAATAATAAATAGTACAGTAAAGTGGGGTACAATATAAGGGCGAGTCAGTGAAATTATATTCTTCTGAGATAATTTAATATAATAAAATGAAGTTAAAACATTATTGTAATTAAATTATTATTGATTGATGGAATAATACAAGTATAAAACACGACTTGAACTTCTTTCTTTGTTGGATTCAAAAGAAATGATATTTCCAAGCACTTGCAAATATGATAGAAAATAAATCACCTATTGCCCCAAGTGGTCGAGGATTTTTTTTCCCTTATTTACACCTGAAGGGAAAAGCTTGGGGAAATAGATAGATAGTTAGATAGATACTTTCTTCTTTATGGACCTGTTCAATTTACTTCTGAAGTCAATTGAATAGCAAAAAAACTGTTTTCAATACATGACTTTAAATTAAGGGAAACAAACGATTACCAGCTTTCTGTTTCACACTTAAGACATAACATTTTTGACCATTTGCTATACAATTTTCGTCTTAATTTATACTCAGAACGAATTTCTGAGACTTAAAAATGCAAAAGAGTACTGAGGACCGTTTATCTCATCCTTAATATAGTCAGTGGACTCATAACTGGTTTACTAAATATGTAAAAAAATGGGTCTGTACGTATAATCGTAGATATACAGGGTTATAAGGAAAGGGTACGCTAAGCCGAAAAGGGCGTGTAGTACTGATCATTATGAACAACTTTTACTATAGGCCAAACCCTTAATTCGCGAAAAAAAAAACAGCTATTCCATACATTTTGAAAGTCATTTTAGGAGTTATTGACATTTTCTATGGAACTGCTGATTTTTTTCGCGAATTCCGGGTTGGTCCCATAGTAAAAGTCCTCATAATGATTACTATGAGCTATTTTCGGTTTAGCATACCATTTGCTTATAGCCCTGTAGAATACTGTAGATGTAGAATATTTTCGATCATACAACCGTTTAATTTAGATATCTACTCGTATATTACAGTTCGTTACTGGCAAGTAAAAGTTTCAGTTACAACAGGCTATCTCTACTGACGATTTAACTTCGGTAAATACAATTTTCTTTCTAAGGCAGTGTTCAACATTTATTTTCATTTCTCATTCAACATCAACAGGGCGATAGATGGACTTACAATATTTTACTAGTAAATCTATGTAGAATATAGGGTTATAAGGAAAGAGTATGCTAGGCTGAAAAAGCCTTGTAGTAGATAGGTACTCATCATTTTGAACAACTTTTACTATTGGCCTACTCTGAAATCGCAAAAAAAATCTGCTGTTTCATAAAAAAATGTCATTGGCACTCGACAAAATGTATGATTTTTGAACCATTGATTTTTTATTTCGCTATTTCCGGGTTTGATTTAGGTTACCCTTTCCTTACAACCCTGTAGTATATTATTTAAACTGACAAATTCTTGTGTTCCGATAGTTTCCATCTATCGCATGCAAAGCCAATATCACCTACTAGCTAGAAGGCAACTCGTTTACAATATCCATCGACTTCACTCATACGTTCAATACCTGTGCTTTCAATTCTGCGTTTAACCAAAAAAACACAGTAAATGTTGACAGATGTAAATTGGTTATAGTATTGTGTCCTCGTCTAATAGACGACAATAACAAGGACAGCTATATGTTTAAAATTTATCTGTCAATAAACCTTCAGAATTACCATAAAGGGTTGTAAGAAAAATTATGCTAAGCTGAAAAGGGCTATAGTACTCATAATTATAAACAACGTTTAGTATGGGACCAACCAAGAATTTGCGGATATCTGCTGCGTCAGAAAAATGTCGATGAAAATTGACAAAATGTATGGAACAGTTTTTTTTGCGAATTTTGGGTTGGTCCCATATTAAAAGTTGTTCATTATGATGAGTACCATGTGCCATTTTCGGCTTAAAAAAACTCGATAAAACTCTCTTTAGACGTTTTATGAGTAAAAATTTTATCGTGTGGTTTATTTTTTTACTAAAGTAAACGACTGTTGTTTTGTAGACTAGATAAAACCACCGTAGATTTTTTACACTAAAAATAGTTAAACCCCCCCTGGCATAAATGTTTACCATCAACAATATGATTTACACATTTTGCGTTTTTGTTAAGTACAATTCGTACATGATAATATTATGTATTATAAGTATAATTATTTTTATACAAATGATATACTTTACACTTCCAAACATATTAAGCTGACATTTTTATCACAATTATTTATCTATTATTACAAAATTGATATATCTGACCAACATTTTACATAAATAATTTTAATGACTCCTTTATGATGACTAATTTGATATATACTTTGTTTAATTTGATAAGTATAGTATTTGCTGATTATTACATGAATATCATTTTATATGGGTTAAATTTTCGAGTTTGATTAAAACATTAATTATTTTAGTATTTTTATAAATTCAATAGTTACTTATTAGACATAAGTATTTTGTATCATACGGGTCAATGTTTGTCTTTAAATATTTAAAAAATGTCAAGTACTTCATTCTCTACTCACAGTAATAATAATTAAATTATTCTAAATCAATAGTTAAAAAAACCACTTGGTGGGTTCGTTTATTTATTTAATAAACCAATTTCCTTTTTGACGGTTTATGATAAGCACATTTTCATTTATTTAAACTATTTATAGATGATGTGGTCTGTCAGTAATATCTGTCAAATTTGACAGATATTGGCTGTATATTGCCACGCCATCTTGTCTTTAACTAGAAAATGAGAACCTTCTAAATCATCAGTTTCTCTCATCTAAATAGAAAAAATTGTACGTAAAGATACAAAATGCCAAAAAGGGAAACGGTTCATTACAATTAACTAACTCAGTTTTATCTACAAAAATAAAAATAATCGTAGTGTCGCTTGCAAGCTCAGCTTGCCCACTCACAACGTAGGTATATTACAAAGAGTTTACACGTCCGATGCTCATAAATATAACATTGACTAACGAGAACTTAAATATAAGGCTTTCTATTTTGCAAGGAACCCTAAAAATAAAGTTTTTGTTTTTTACCAGATTAAGCTTTGCCTACTCAACGACATTCGGTAAACTTAAAAAAAAACCTTTTTATTTATTTTTCTTGAATTTGAAATTTATCGCATGTAGATTGGATAGAGCTAATAAAATAAAACCGAAACAATTTTTTTACTATCTCTCTAGCTCGGCCAAATGGTCGTCTCAATATTTTTCCTGGTAGGTATATCAGTTCCTGTTGCCTCAACGTAACCTACACACTATTGTCATTCGAGATTATTTCTCCGAATAATATAACATTGTGAAACATTCGAGAGTATTTTTTTAGTTTCTTTATAAATAATTAATCAAATGTCCCCAAAAAAATGTCTTTAACATTACCACTTTTTACATTACTCTCATCATTGTTTTACGGTTTGTTTGTCACGCTTTTCATACATTGTACACTTGCGTTGATCAATGATCATGAACAAGCAATACACCTCGCTGTAAATCGCTGCGGGAGTCACTCGAACTGCAGTATTTTAAACTTGTTCGCTAAGGATGAGGGATGTGCCGTTAACCTTGCCAACGTGAACGAGGTCCAGGGCTACATTCTGCCGAATGTGGTATTGTCTCGGTCACTATTGCTCTCTACAGAAATATTATGAATTAATTATTAATTAATTAATAATATTACAAATTCTTCGTTGATTTCCGCTCTTATTGGACGTTGAACAACAGTAGGACAATCTTGACTCTCGAGGTAGCCGCTCTGAAGAGCGAACTGATGCTGCAGTTAAACTATTCCAGGTTTCTTAGCCAAAAGTGCCGCCTCGTGCACGTGCTCATACAGAAAGAGTCTTTTTCTCTCCTTCTTCCTTCTCTGGATCTCATTATTTGGGCTTTTACAGTAAGAGTGACCGAGATAACCTCGAACGGCCCAGAATACCCTGGGCGTGATCAACTGGAGCCGATGCTAAGTGTTCTAGACGTCGAGCTGCTTGAGGAAGCTAGGCAGGTGGGGGTGGGCGGGCGCGGCGTGGCGCGAGGACGGCGCGAGCGCGTCGATGTCGGCGAGGTCGCGGCGCGCGCGCGCCGGCGCCGGCCGCGGCAGCAGCAGCGGCACGGGCAGCAGCTCCGGCATGACGCTGTGGTGCGTCACCAGCGCCGCCAGCGACGAGAACTCCTTCGTGAACCCCTGCACGTAGAAAATATTACTATTAGCAAATGCGAATCCGAAACGTTCTTTCTTCTGCGCAAGACCGAGAAGAGGACTATCATATCTCGTCTTCATTTAACGAAAGACAATGTGTGCACTAACGAGGGTTTGGTACCTTTCGAGCCGATTCATCATGGTAATTGTATTATTTTTTATTCGATTATAGGCTTGCGTTTGACCGCCATCTCGGCTGATGGTAAGCAACGATGAGGTTTACGATAAAAAACGCTATTCACGCACGCTAGGTACATAAGGTGCACTTTTCAGCCGAGAAATAATCCACTCACATCGCTTTCATCTCATTTGAATCGATTACTTTTTTAGGTCCGGTTATACCTTGATCTTGTACCCCTTCTGCGTCCGGAGTATGAGGTAGTGCGCGATCCCCGCCGGCTGGAAGTCCCGCGGCACGCGCACCGACAGCGCGGAGCAGCCGGCCTGCGTCGTGCTGCCGCGCACCAGGAACGCGCCCACCGGCTGGCTGCTCAGCACCTCCAGCGCGATCTGGGGTGGGGGGTAGATACGAGTAGGTGGAATCAGAATACGTGTGATACTCGTATCCGTGCAAGGTCCGTCGCACCGCAAAGTTTAGTTTGAAATAGCTTAGCATCAGCTTTCAAGAAATGTTTTTAAAACCATGCAACTGTCGAACGTTTCCTGATCAAAATAAAGAGATTTTCAGATCCTACATGGACATTTGGGCATCTGTTCAAACTTTTGCCCAACTTGCATTCGTTAGAATAGACCAATAAAATTATAGCTATTGGACGTCGCCGCACCAAACTGGTAACCGAAATTTTGATAAAGAGTCGTTCTAGTTAGTTCGATTAATTCTAGTATAATATTTTCGAGTGCGTTTTTGGGCTAGCACTGCCAGCCAAACTTAGTTGTTGCTGTTGTGGTCATAATCTTGACGAGCAGCAATCATACTGGTATGTGTGGCTTAAGAGCATTAAGAGTAACATTGGAGACTGACCTCTCTCGGTATCCCGTGCTGGAACCAGGGCGCCTGGCGCAGCTCGGGCTCGGCGCGCGGGATGTTGTTGTTCCCGGAGCCCGAGCCCGAGCCCAGCGACGCGCCGCCGCCGCACGACGACGCGCCTGATGAAGACGACGTCGTACGACTGCACGCCGCTGAAGGACTGCAACACAAATAATTTAAATATAACTAAAATGCAAATCTCTATGTATCCTATTAATTTTATAAATGTCAAAGTTTGGAAAAGTTTGACGAAAAACGACAGAAAATTATTTGGACAAATTTGATGTAAAAGTAGCTTAAACCCTGGATTAGATTCAAATTTTTAATAACATATGGCCTACTTTACATCGTGGAAAATTTAACGGTTCTTGTAGGATACCGGATGAAACCACGGAGCTCAGTTATTTTATTCATAATTTGGACAGTTGACCCGCCGGCAATTGGACTGATGCCCTTAAACGCGTGATACTGACATTACCCACCTGTTCTTAAGGTTGGTACATCTTCGGAAGTCGTCCACGTCGTGCATGTTGTCGTTCCGCCGCGGCGTGGGAGGGAGCGGGACGGGGAGATGGTCGCGGTTGCTCTCTCTCGTTCGCGCCTCCGCTTCTGACGCCTCGTTGATGTAGCCACCGTTCATGCAGAGAGGCAGGTTTGTGGGCCTGAAACGTTCAGCATAAACTTTAGAAACATTTTCTAGTGATAATGGTGAATTTGTTATTTCTTAAGATATGCTTTCTATTCAATACTAGTCTTGCTTACATCTAACATCCATAGAACGCAAAAGTCAAACACTACAGTACCTACTTCCACTCTGTCACTTTTGAGTGTGCTAAGTTTTAGCCGCGAGAAGGCAGCAGCAGCATTTCATTTGCTTTTCTGTTTGGCCGCTTCAAACGTTGTAACTTTTCAGGTATAATGTACGATTAGTCACTTGGTTTGGTGTGCTAGTTACGACTGGCGGAGTGTCATCATCGAATGGCTGTACCAGATCTCTACTCAGCCCTTTCGCTAGCTACTTGTAATGATATTTAACCTCTAGTATGAACTACAGTGAACAGTTCCTTACGTGGTGGGCGTGTCGGCGACGAGCGGCGTGGAGTCGTCGTCGGAGGGCTGCAGCAGCGCGCCGCTGAAGCCCCGCGCCAGCCGCTTCATGAGCGGCGGCCGCTCGCCCAGCCGCCGGTAGCAGCTCACCTCGGTGGGCGAGTTCGACTCCTCCGAGCTGCTGGGGCTCGGCTCGTTCACCAGCGGAGACATGCCCATTAGGTTGCATTTTGCAGGTGATCTGAAAAAATTTAAAAATGCATTAGTGTTTTTGACAGATTGGTTTTGCAGTTCGTAGGGTACGAGTATTTGCAAGAAAACCCATAACAGTAAGAAGAAAGCCCATAACAGATCTGCGCCACCTAGAAGTGAATTGATGAACAAGAGCAGTGAAAGGGTAGGTGCGAGTCTAAACTCTTACTCGTGTTTTAAAATCTTTACGTCAAGATTACGCCATTCAAAGGCCACTGATCGACACATAATTTTTAATAAATTACTAATATAGAACAGTACGACGCTCAGTAAAGAAACAGGGTCTAAAACTGAAAGGCTTTTCTCAAAATACTCCGCGATAGCATGAGCTAGCTTCCAGAGGTAATTAAAGTTGTTTTAAACTACATACGAGTACATAATAATTATGTATATTATAAAAAGATGACCTGTTTCCACAGTGCGGGTAGTGGTTGGTGAGGCCGGGCAGCGAGTCCGGAGCTCGCACGCCCATGCCGCAGTCGCTGCCACTCAGCTCCTTGCTCTGAAATACAACATGTCTTAATCAACTACATACACCTACGTACTTACCTACTATAACGTATCAATTGAACTTTTGGAGTCTTGACGAGTACAATGTTATCGAGTATGTGGTGAATTTTTTGTGCTTACTTTTGATAGGTATACTATAAATGTATATACAGGGTTATACAGAAACGGCTCATAGTACTCATCATTATGAACAATTTTTACTAAGGGGTCAACACGGAATTCTCGAAAATAATTATTTATTATTTATTTTTTATTTATTTCTTGTAATCTACAGCATTTATATCACATATAAAAAAATTTAATCTTAAAATTAAAAAAATAAGGCCAAAAAAGATTACTTATATCTAAATCTAATACATAAATTTTACATCTACTATATACTATATCTAATTGATAAATTGAGTAAGTAATGATAATGATAAAGGTACTTTGCATGAAGTGTGTGTGTTCTTGCAGAGACGACGTGTATTGTGTTAGTGTGTGTGTTTGTGTGTGTGTGTTGGTGTGTGTGTGTGTGTGTGTGTGTGCGAATGAATGTGTGCAAAAAATTATTGATTAGTTACCGAGCTTGTGAGATTCCTTAATTTGGATTTTCAGGGCGTTTTTAGATAAGTGGAAGAGGTCTAGTTTAGAGTAATTAATATTATAAGTTTGAGCGGCACGAGATAGAATTGAGTTTCGAGCATAGTTGGTATGTACACGAGGGACGTGAAACAGTGGTGTAGTGTACCGAGAACGGCGGAATGGTACCCTTATTGGGACATTAGATAGGAGCTCACTGCAATCAATTCTCCCAGAGAATATGTCATGCAGGAGAACCACGTCATACTGTTGACGCCTCTGCTCCAACGTTCCTATGCCATAATGTTTACAAGCTTTAGAGTTTGAGTCAAAGGTTTTAAAATCTTTATAGCTTAGAAATTTTAAGAACTTGTTTTGTATTGATTCCAGCTTCTGAATGTGGACATTGTAACAAGGTGACCAGATACTGCATGCATATTCTAAAATGCTTCTCACGTATGTGAAGTATAGGACTTTGATACAGGCAATGCTTTTAAAAGATTTACACACACGCTTGATGAAACCCAGCTGCTTATAGGCTTTATCTACAATAGCATCAATATGCTCGACCATCATCATTCTCGAATCTAGTCTGACACCTAAATCTCGCACTGTGTCAACCTTTTTTATTGGGGTATTATTAAAGTGATAGTTGTAATTAATAGGCTTTAGCTTCCTAGTGAACGTAGTTTGAACACATTTAGCTATGTTAACAGAGATTCTATTTCTAGTATAAAAAAGTGCTAAATTGTTTAAATCACTTTGAATTTTTGCGCAGTCATCAACAGTTTTTACTTTAAGGAACACTTTTTTATCGTCGGCAAACATAAGGTGTTTAGAATATATTAGACTGGCGTTTATGTCAAATAGATACGCTATATATAGCAGTGGACCTAGAATCGATCCTTGGGGGACTCCAGAACTGATAGTAACAAAGTCACTCCGTGCACTACCGATCATTACTGCTTGTTTCCTGTTAGTGATGTATGAGCTAACCCATCTATAAAGATCTCCGCGTATACCCATCGCATAGAGCTTGTGAAGCAGGATAATGTGGTCCACTTTATCAAAAGCTTTTTCAAAATCAGTATATATTACATCAACCTGCAACCCTTCATCCATGCTACGATAGACATAATTTGTTAAGACAGCTAAATTGGTGATAGTGGAGCGTTTGTTCATGAAGCCGTGCTGTTCACTAGGGATTGCTTTGAATATTGTTGTACAAATAGTTTTATAAATAACCTTTTCAAAAACTTTGCTGAACGTATTTAAGATAGATATGGGACGATAGTTCTCAACACGACCTCGTAAACCGTTCTTATGTATGGGTACGATCCTAGCTTCTTTCCAGATTTCAGGAAATACGCCAAAGACATTGACAGATAATTTAAATATAATGCTAAGTGGCTTCGAGAGAGTTTTGGCACACTTTTTTATAAAAAGTGGAGTAATGCCATCAGTGCCAGGACCTTTTTTTTCATCAATGCGATTTAATAAATTGAAAACGGTGTTTTCGGAGATATCAATTTTATGAACTGTATCCTCTGGCTCTGGGTAAGAAAACAAGTAGTCGCTGTATGATGGAGCAGGTTTCTGAAACACGCTTTCAAAAAAATCATTAAACCCTGTACATATTTCTGATTCATTATTTAAGGTTCTGTCGCCCCATGTTAGAGTATTTGGATAACTCGAGTTACCGGCTCGTAAAGATTTCAGATATGATCACAAGTGCTTTGGATCTTTTTTAAGGTATAGTTGGATGTGTTCCAAGTACAATTCAAAACATTTTTTCTGAATTTTTTTTTGCCTAGCTCTTAGTATAGAAAATTCGTCATAATCTCTCGGGTTACTATGTGCTTTCCATCGTAAGTGGGCCTTTATTTTGTCTTTAATAATATGAATAAGTGATCGCGAGTACCAGATCGGGTAAGTACCTGAATTGGAAATAACTTTTTTTGGAACATATTCATCTATAGCCCTACGAATATAAGAATAGAATTGCTCGATGACTTTGTCCATAGAATTAGCATTAAGAAGGAAATTCCAGTCTGTATTTGCAAATGTATTATTAATGCTGTCATAATCTGCTTTATAGTAACAATATTTGGTTATAGGCGAACGTTTAAGACAGGGTGCCATAAGATCTGAGATATCTAATTCTAAACTAGGATGAAATTTATCTTCTTTTTTTACTAGTGAAAAGCGAGAGCGCGATACCTCAATTTGAGTATTGCTAAATATTAGATCTAAGATATTATTACTGGAGTTCTTATAGAGATTGTACTGTGTTAACCCGGAAAGGCTACATGCATTTATAAAGGCAATTGCTGCGTCTTGTAGTTCGACAGTACCACGTTTCATATATTTTGGTCCCGACGGCAACCAAGAAACGCCAGCACCTGAGAGATTAAAATCCCCAGTTATTATAAAGTGATCATTTGGACATGATGCATATATATGTGTAAGTAGTTTAGTAAAAGCTACCAATCGAGATGCATGGTTATTGTTACCTACTATGTAGGCCGCACAGATATGTAGGTTTCTTTTATCACGAGCTCCTAGCAGGCGCGCCGGCACAGTCACCCAGACGCATTCGAGGCCGTCGCACGACCACTCCGGCCGCTCTTGCGCATGCAATGTACGTCGAATGCATATGATAGCTCCGCCGCCAATTGTTTTGGTTGAAGTATTTTTGTTGCGGTCACATCGAAAAACATCATATCGATCGTCACATATCTCGCCATTATAAACACTATCGGGTAACCAGGATTCTGTAATAAGTATGACATCGTAGTTATGAGTAAGAATGTTCTGTCTTAATTCCGACGTTTTAGTGCGTAGCCCACGAACGTTTTGATAAAATAAATTTAAATTAGATTGGAGCATTATGGCGATTAGCATAAGTACGTAAGCTTAGATAGCAATTTAATCGATTTGCTCTGTAAATATTATTTAAATAGTAAAGTAATGAAATACTTGTAATTATGTAATAACTGTGAGTACTCGAGTGTAATATAATTCTGAACGTGACAGAAGTAAGTGTCTGTGGCGGGATTAGCTTTAGAATATGTTTTATGTTCGGTATGTAATAATTGCGATTAGTGTAGTGGGAAGTTGTGTATGTGTGGTTGTTGATAAATGAGTGTGTAAATAGTATGTTTGCATTGTACCTTTGTGAAAACAGCGATTGCAAGATAAGAAAAACAAAGTAAATAAAGCGCGATATTTTTTGAAAATTATTCTGCAAGTATACACTACAGATAGATAGTTTACTCTCAACTAACAGTGCTAAGTTACAAATGTTAAGAATCTTGGTATGTAGTTCACTTACAGTCTGACATTTCACTTGAAAGGTTAGTAGGTATACGTTGCAAGTAATTAATACACAAATAATGTTACATAATAATAATATAGAACACAGTATGCCTAATGCTTTGTTGACGTTTAGACAATTTTTTGCAAGTCTTTTATCGAGCCTATCACGATCACAGGAGACTCCTCGTTTTTTCTTAAAAAAATATTGCAGTTTCTTACCCAGACAAACTTGTATAACTTATCTTTGGCGCGTAATTTTGAAGCATTAAGTAGTTGTTTATTTTCTGGGGTTAGATGTTCATTAACGAAGAATCTCCTGTCCGTACTACCCAAGCCTAGGTCGCGCGTAGTGATACCCTTAGTTTTACGAAGACCAGAGATTATCTGATCTTTGAGTAATCTAGTTTGAAGCTTCACGACGATAGGCCTGGGCCGACCTGCGACCTTCCGCATGGGCTGGACTCGGTGCGCCGACTCGATCTGCGACCGCTGCAGCTGGACCCCGACGTGAGCGGCGATCTTCACGACTATCTCGGTCGCTGACTCGTTCGGCGTCTCGGGGAGGCCGACAATTTCTAAGTTTGTTGATCGTGCTAGCTGCTGCTGCTTATTTATTAGTGATTGTAAGTCTAATATTTTGTCCCCATCGGCTTCTGATTTTTGTTTGAGGTTGTCGAACTCTTTTTTCAATAAATTATGGTCGACTGATAGCTTCGTGTGCGAACTTTCGAGACGATCATATTTAGCGGAGACAGTCTTCAGCTCTTTCCGAAATTCGACGGTTAGTGAGTCTTTTAGTTCATTTAGTTTAGAGTCTAGCATGCGTTCAATCTGTGACAGTAAGCTTCCATCGCTAGTGCATTCAATATCGCTATTGTTGTTATTGGGACTTGTGTCCGTGGTAGGTGAGCCGAAAGCGGGTCGTTTCGATGCACGTGGGGTTGCCCCAACAGTAGACGATAAGGAGCTCGGTGAGCCGGTCACGGCCACTGATGCATTATCTTTCGGTTGTTTTACTCGGCAGGTGGGACATTGCCAATCTAAGTATCTCGTAAGGTCTGTAGACGCTAGCTTCACACACGATGGGTGATACATCGTTTTGCATATCGCACAAGATATTTGATGCGTTTTAGTAACATCTTTTTTACAAGTCCCACAGTAAGGCTTCATTGTGTTTACCTGTGTTTTTGTGGCCAAGTGAAGGTTATGTGCAATCGGTGAATCAGCTGCGAGTGATTAGAAAGTGCGAGTGGGAACACCAATCCAAAACACGCTTGGGTGCGATAAGGACGGAGTATACTGTCCGGCCACTACCCTCTTGTGAGTAATGAACTTGTAAAACGGCGGAGACTTCGGATATTAAACTCGTGTTATCTTTGAGTAAATAGCTTAATTTGCTTAAACTTATATCACACCTTGTAGGCAATTGTCCACTGATTAACCAGATATCACTTTTTAACAACTTTGTACACTGATTACTAATTATAAAGATTTTAAAAAGTACGAGTGCGTAAAATTACGTTTACATTCGGGAACGAACGAATGAATGATTCAGCTGTTCCTTAAAAAGATGTCAATGAAACTCGACAAAATGTATGGAACAGTTGTTTTATTTTGCTAATTCTGGTTTGGTCCCATAGTAAAAGTTGTTCATAGGTTACCTTTAGGTTAGTTGCCTTTTTCGGCTTAGCATACCCTTTCTGTATAACACTATTTTTATAAAAAAAAATGTCCTAAAATCGATGTTTAGGTATTCACTATTGCCGTTATGGCAATTTCCTTTCCATAGTAGCTGTTCCACAAATCAGTCCACATTCCATCGTCTGGAATGCGGACGGAGCGGTATTTATCTTAAACAATAATAGGAAATCAATGCCCTGTGACAAAACGCTACATTACACCCTCCCAAATGGACGAAAGAATTTCAACCATGTTCCTATGGGCGCAAGGTCGAAAAGGCACGAAGGGGTAAGTCTTTGTAAACATCGCGTGACCACAAACACTGGGCCTGACGAACGGAAACGATCGCGGTTGTTTTGTTTTCGGTAACTATTGGGCGACTATTTACTAAAATAGACAAATTGCTTCCATTTAGGAAACGCCTGTTACTTAAGTATAAATCACAGACGTATTTCTTAGAATATTACAAGGATTTTATTGAACTAGAAGGACGGACGTTAAGAGTGTTTTTTTTTTAAAGAAGTTTTTCATTTTCACGTTAACAAAGAACAATGACACTTCTGTCAGTAAACCGTCAAAACTGAAAGTTACTCCAACGAAAAAAAGCTATTCTAATATACGAGTATCTATGTACTCTCTAGACTCTAGAATGACATAAACTAAGTACTCTAAAAATATCTGATACTCAGGTTTTTTAAGCTGCAGAGTGCAAGATTTTATGGCAGAAGAATCTGGTAAAAAAACTATTGACTGCAAAAAATACGAGCGTTTCTTTTTTGTCGCGTCTAATTGTGTTACCGGGAGCATCGTGTGCTCGAGGGTCGTTATACGGAGCGAGGTAGATCCGTAGCCATAAAATACAGGTCTGGAGATTGGAAGGTGTGGAACGTTGGGCCAACGTTGGACCAAATCACGGCGAAAAATTCAAGATCACGCGGACTATTTTCTAATTTCGATTTAGTTCGATTTGTCTGCAGTTTAAATTGCAGGCAGTGAAGAAATATTTATTCCTTTTGGACAGTCAGAATTTTTTATTCCTGTTTGTCTTCTCGAGGGGACAAGACGAGGGGACGGACCGGAACTACTCACTTACTCGCGATAAAATAAAATCTGTGTTTCTACTATAAGACATCGCTGTACCAAATACACGTTTATCACATTACTCAGCAACATCATCATCAGTCTTCACTTATCTAACAACACCAGTTTTTTTTATTTCACTTATTTCTAAAATTTCAGATTCGATCTCAATTTATAATAAGATAGATAAGATAAGATCAGATGATTTATTATCCAAGAGATTTATCTATTTCTATTTATTACCTATAATTTTTTAGCGTAGTGATAAATAGATAGATAGATAGATAAACTCTAAAGTAGGTAGGTAGTGTTAAAGTTTTAGTATCTGACACTTACCGTATTTCAATTTTAGATTAACTTAGATAAAAAAGTCATTAACATCCATCACAACATGCTATTATTATACCTGTAGTTTGCCCAAATATTGGCGGAACACATTGTCAATGTCCCAAATATCCTAAATATCCCAACCGCTGGACACTGCACGATTAAAAGCTCACATTATGAAATATTCAGTACTGAAGCTGTGACAAAGGGTTACTGCCGTCAAAGTTGACCTGGAACCTGGAAAGAACGCATCCGTACTTTTTAGGTCAACTTTGAAATGCTACGGGCAAAGTAACCTACTTTAATTGTGATAAAGAGACTGCCGTTTTTTGTGCGAAATAACAATAAACACCTTGTCGTTTTGGTAGAGAGCTACTTTTTGTAAGCTTTGGTTACTTATAAAGCCTCCTCAAACTTAACCATTGCTTAAATTCTCCGTTTTGTTTTCGCACGTGACATTTATTTTTACGTCAGTGAGAAGTTGTTAGATTATTTTAAGTAGTGACTAACTTTAAGCAGTGTTTATGAGTAAGACTCTTGTACACGATTTAATAATATGTAAAATAAAAGTGTGTATTACAGAGCTTGTTTTTCAATTTAAATCGTTAACGAAACTTTTAAAATATTCAATTAAATGTTGAAATAAAGCACACATAATTTACCAATTTCCGGTTTACCCTCCAACATTTTCCATCAGCTTTTCACCTCGACCCCAAATCCATAGTTAAGTAAATCGTTACATAGTAAACCTTCCTCGATTGTTGATTGAAAATTTGTAATTATTAAAATGGTTAAACCTCTGCGGATCTATTAATATTTACGGCTATGTAAGAGTAGTTTTCTGAATAAGACCATGTACACGGTGAAAAAGAATTCTTTGATCCAAGCAAATATGCGTATATATATGCACAATGCAGTAAAATGTCTTGGTCTAAGAAAATATATTTCTTTGATTTCCAAAAGAATATAAATTTGGACTAATGTAATCAATGTTAAATCAAAATAAAGCTGTCTATTTATTTAATGTAATAAAATCTTAATAGAAGATAATGATTGTGTTCGTTCTGATAAATGCCTTTTTTAAAACACTAATAAAACGATCGTTCTTTACAATCAAAATTACCAAAATCTTGCTCTAAGCTCTGGCGTCGATTATACTAAGGAAATATTATTGTTTTTGTTAAAATTAACACAGCTAAATCTTTAGATTAAAGTAAGCGCTGCCTTGGTTCAAACGATTTAATTTCTAAAATATTCTATTTAGATGATTGCTTGTTTCAGTCAAGACAACGTATATCTTGTCTTAAGCTTTGCGCGCTAGAAATAAGTCGATATATTTTTCCAGCACAAAAATAAAATCTTATTTCAAGTAAATATTTTTTTTAACGAAAGTTAAGAGGTAATCTATGAAAAGTTTCGATGTCTTTATGCAAAATAAGTTGTAATTTGGTTGAATAATATGGTCGACTCTCCCAAAATAATGATGAGTTTCCCTGAACTATAATTTGGTTCATTGAATAACGTTAATATTTTAATACAAAGCAATACCTGGTTCTTCTAGGTTTTTGAATCTCTTAATCCAAATATATAGATTAATCAGATTGAAATGTAGGCATTTCAAGCAATATTGTGTTTCACATGCCTCAAAGACATTTAGTTTTATTTTGAGAAAATATTTACTTAGTCTAAAATATTATAAATCTCTAAGGAAACTGACAGAAGCTTCAATCAATTTAATAAATTCATCCGGGCAAAACCCCCCTAGGCAGCTTCGTTCAGATTCCCCCCTCATACTAAAAGTAAGTTTTACAAATCGTCACTCACACCAGGTTTTCGTATAACCGGTGGCTGACAATGATTCATAAAAGCAGACTTTCAGATTAAGCGGGAATGCTGAGCCGTGCCTCCTATTTAGTGGGTTGAGCTCGAATGAATTCGTTCAAATGAGTCAATCTCACCACTCCTGAAACATTACATCACAGATTTAAACATCAAGAAGCATTGCACAAAATACTATTACAACGTTTTGTTAGTTTCCTTTTTGATTTCTCTGGTAAATAAAGTGATCGAAAATAAAAAACATCAATTAGCCATAACAAATAATATATTTAGACCCCGAAATTATGTGCATTTTCATTGGAATTATATTAAAACAATCCTCTAAACGCAATAACATAAAATTGTTTTCTATTTCTTCTACAACAAAAGATTGAAAATGATTATCATATTGGCAGGTCTTAAATATACATGAATACAAATAAAAATCAGTACAATTATCCTTGTGTATTAACAATTGCTCGATTTTGCAAAAACAAGGTTCACAATAATCATTTAATTCGTATACAAGAAAATCACCAACGGAATATGTAATGCCATTAATTGTCATCCAATTTACTTTACCATACATTACATCATCTTTACCGTCTGAAAGCAATAGCGAGCCTTTAGATTTGCCATGATCTGCACAATCAGGTAGACCCTTATTAGATAAAAATCTATAGCAACACTGAAGCTGACATTTTATTGCTAACGACAAAGGTACATTTCTTTGAGTGTTAATAGAATTTGAAACGCGTTTTAAGTCCAAATGTTTTGATTCATATTTAAACGTGCTTATCAATATTAGTGGACCCATTTTTGCAATCACATCTGGATAATGAGTAACAAAGTGATGTTTTGGTTTAAGAGTACCAAACAACTCTATATACCTTTCGTGGTGTTCACAAATAAGACTCTCTAAATATTGTAAAAGATCGGAATTGAAACTTTGAGACATAATAACATTAGTAAGTTCCAACATACACAAGTAGTAGAGCCAAATCACATTTTCTCTAGGTACTAGATCACCTACAATAAATTGAAAATTCCTAACTAAACACAGCATTTCCGAAGCGGAAATTACAATCGATCCCTGTTGTACATGGGATTTTGTGACAAGAGGAGGAGGATTGCTGGATTTGAAGTCAAAAAATTTTATTCTTTGATTTAGATGATCGAGGGTGAAAAAGTCATCTGCAATTAATTTATCTATTACAAGTGCCATACCGTATCGGTGAATACCTTCACAGAGGTCATGCATCACGTCACAGTATAAATTCTTATACACATGAAATTCTCTGACTTCGTTCCAGATACATAGCTCTTTCACTCCCCTTCGATTGGTAAAGTCGTCTTCATAATTGACTAGGTTACGTTCTGCATTTCGATCAGCAGAGAGTTGGGACTGGCATTGTTGTTTAGTCAAAAGGCAAAATCTACAATAGTTCAAGGATGCAAAACTTTCATTAAATCCCATTACACTATGTATACCCAAATTGTCTCCAGAGACACAAGCCAAAGTAAATTTTACAGTCTTTGTAGTCCCGTTAACATTTATGTTAATACCCTCATCATAGAGTGAATTCAGCTCTTTAATCAACGGTTCGAAAACAGCTTTGTTTCCAAACAACATTCGGTCATTACTGTAGAACAAAGTTGCTAAAAATATGTTTTCTAGCCTACTCGCATATTCTGGTGGTATCGTCGCGACTGAAACGTATACTGCTCCTATCTTGTTCTTCCCTGCGTGACTTCCTAGAGGGTTACCAGTTTCAAGATCGTCAAAATAGACAATGATAGGAATATTCTGTTTTTCTAGGTTATCATTCCACATTTTTCCTTGTACAACATTATTTATAACACCTGTTTCACTAGTCAACTCTGTTTGATATTTGTTTATCGTATCATACACACCTGGTAACTCTAAAAATAATCTCAGATTTTCTTTAACTGGTATGTAGCATAACTTTTTATCTTTTAGAATCATAACAGTACTGTCATCTTTCTTTGCTTTTTCTTGACCTGAACCAATGACTTTTAATATTGGTTTGATATATTTTTCCGATGTTTCGAAATACTTTAATCGTTTATATTCAGTATCAACGTGAGAGAAACAATTAGATAACAGGTCAATTTCATTATTAATGTCATTCTTTTTCTTAATTACTGACTTTAAATTACAGGCAATATCTATAATAATTTGCTTTACTGTTTCTATTATTTCTTGTACACTACAACAATCTCGTTAAGTTTAGCCTATCATACAGTTTAGCGACAAAGGAATTTATCAATAGCTGTAGCCAAAGTTCAAAATTTTCGTCTTGACAATTTTCTGAATCTGTTGACGTATGTGGTATATTTTCATTACCTAACTCAGTATTATTAGTATCATCATTTTTTAGGGAAATATTAGAAATGTTTGGTATTGTTTCAATATGGTTATTTCTGTTGGTATGGTCTAATTCGAAATGGCGTTTCAGAGAACGTTTGATATTAAAAACTCTTTCACAGCCCATTTGAGGACATGGGAAATACTCAGTAGTTTTAAAGCAAAACTGCAAGTGAAAGCAATATTTTTGTAAATCGTCAAAAGTTATGCTACATTTACCACACTTCATGATGAAAAATTATTGTATGAAATGTTTAGTAGGAATGTCTAATATTCTAATCTAATAAACTTTTTAAAGATTTAGAGCCAAAATATCTGCGATGTATGGGACTGGATTGTCAAATCTGGTTTGGATTTTGTAGACGCATTGCTGAATGATTAAATGTATATGTTCGCTTGGCTTAGGGAATCGTGCATTCAATACATGAAATGACTTGAATAACACGTCAAACGCTTCTGTCATGGAAGTAAACGCATATCTAATATTGTCTATGACAATGTATGCTTTTATGATCTTTTGCAATGTTCCAAGTAATATTATATAGGGTTGAACTTGCGTTTTTCTTTTAGCAGCTTTATCAATTTGTTTCTGTATAGTGGAGTTTATGTCACCAGGATTCTGAAAAAAAAAAAAACATAAGATGTGACATATATTTAAAGAAGCCAGAGTATCAGTTACTCAATGGTGACAGCAGCCGGCTTTAGTACTACATATTAACGTAGTACTAAAGCCGGGAATAAAGTGTGGGCACTTATTGTACACTATTCTAGCTACCAATGTATCTCACAACAGACAAAGACAAATAGCTTACCTCTACTATTATCATAATACTCTCTAAGCACTCTTGAGTAGAAAACTTTTCTTTTTTTACACGGCCTTTGGGTGGCACAACATTAACCAGTAATGTCAATTCCGTTGGTAGTGCATCTGTAACAATACAATTTTTGTTATTATTTGAGTAATCAAATAGGTAATATCAATATCACGTTTATATGAAAACTGTAGCAGGGAAGTAATTAGAAATTTAAAAATGTATTATACAAACTGTGTAAAATGTTATGGTTACCATCACTATCAAAAGTATTTAGCGAATTTCGCAAATTTTTCCTGTGTTCATCCGAATTAATTTCTTCTTTTTTTAATTCTATGAATTTTTGCATGAACTTTTTCCAGTTGTCTTTAAAGAGCTTTACTTTATCAGGGTATAATTCAGCAAAATCATCTTCAATCTGCAAAAATAACAATTTTTACAAAATTAAAGGATACAAAACAAGCCAAGAGTGACCATGAAGCGCATTCATCGTTCATAACATTCAGCATGTGTGGCAGACACAGCAACAAATAAACACAATAAGCACACAAGCAAGAATGTATAGCTCAGGAAGTACATTCAGTGTGTATTGTTGTATTTCCTATTATTAAGCAAGTATCATATTTGTTAGTACCTATTACCCTCATTCCAATTTCAGAAAAAATGCCAAAACCATTTAAAAAAATCACACCTTATACATTTAAAAAAATAAGTAAAAATGCAAACATACAAGCACTATTCACATAAGTATTCTCACAATACCTTACATTTGTGTTCAGCTCTGGGAACAGATGTTTTTAATGGTTGTTGGAAACCTAAATGGTAATAATTAATTCAATTAACTGGTAGTTCCAATCGCCCCGAACTGAGTCCTATATATTTGGTTGGCACCTATAACCCCTTGACTTTGATTATTTTCATATTCAACATGTATTATTGATACAAAGAAAACTTATTTAAACAAGCTGTTACAGAAAAGTTTCTACACAGTAAGTTTTTTATAGAGTATGAATTTATTTTAAAATTTTGTAATACTGTAAAATACCGTTTTGATTTGGATTTTGATATTTTGGCATATCATTGAATTATAGTATACATAGATACATAACATAAACCTTTCTGCAACACCTTGTATAAATGGATAAGACAGCCAGTGGTTCAAATGAAATTTTATAAAGTATTTTTTTGTTTGATGATTGACAAGCAGCATAAGTTGATGTGCCTAAAACAGTGCCGAAATTTATTACTTGTCAGTCAGTATTTATCAAACAGCACAATTTTCTCTTTTATAATCCACAAGTCCAGTTATATTTAATTATGATTTTATTATTCTACAGGGTTATTCATAAAGGGTATGCTAAGCCGAAAAGGGCTCATAGTACTCATCATTATGAACAACTTTTACTATGGTACCAACCCGAAAACCTGTTCCATACATTTTGTCGAGTGTCATTGACATTTTTTTATGGAACAGCTGATTTTTTTTCGCGAATTTCGGGTTGGTCCCATAGTAAAAGTTGTTTATAATGATGAGTACTATGAGCCCTTTTCGGCTTAGCATACCCTTTATGAATAACCCTGTATACAGAGCAATAAAAAGTTTGAGCTATTGAATACTTTAAATTTGGCATATTAACAATTATTATTTACAGAAATCCTTACCAATTCTGCCCCAGCTGGTAGGCGCAATACTTTCCATTTTGTCAAAAAGTCATTTACATTTTCATAGTCGAGTTCTTGTCTAATTTGCAAAGTCTTTTTCCATATGGCTTTCACTTTTGACCATGGTTCATTGTTGTTATTTAGCCATTCAATGTCGTCTTCATGAACACCTGTAATTAATAATTGTTCATCCAATTTCTCACCTTCCTATGATCATCACACACATCAACTTCAAAAACTTTATTTGCAGTCATGGCCCCCAATGCAAGGTGGCACCCAAGTTGGTTTTCGGCCCCCCTCTACCCCCTCCTGGTTCCTCACATAAGCAATCTCCCCGAACACATTCTTTAAAAATAAAAGGAAAATTGCAATACATTAATTAATACAATTCTTATATGAATTGAATATACTATTCTGCCGAGCGGTTTCACCTAGATTGATGAAAAACACTGATGATAAAAAGTAGCCTATGTGATAAACCAGGTCATAAGCTATTTATCAAAATCGGTTTTAGTTATGGAGATATGTGGTAAACATGGATACACACAAACTTTCACATTCATAATGTTAAGGATAGTATGTGGCATTTAGATAGATAGGTACTAGGACAGCTTTTTTTAAGTATATCTTTACAGATGTGAGATAAAAAAGTATGTGCAACAAAAACTTACTCAGTAGAATATCATTGATTTTTTTTTTCTTGTTCGCTGATTCGTTTTGTGAGTCAGCACATCCTCGTTTTCTGTCTGAGCTTTGAAATAAAAAATTTCTGACTTTGTCAACTAATTTTCCACGAGCGGCAATTGATTTTCCAATTGCTGAATTGTTTTTTTTTACTGGTCTGGTGAAATATGTTCCAGCCGTCTCTTTTGGAAATAATGTTATAATTTTTCCTGTTAATATGTTGTAATCATCATAAGAGAGTCTCCTGAAATCAATTTATTTTTTAAATTAGGCAGACAAACACCTACTTATAACACAATTAGGAAACTATAAGATTCAACAATACTTACTTATTTACTATAAAAGTAAATAAATGTCTGATTATGATATCAGTCAATCGATTCTTCCGTTTAGTATCTAGACTTCCATGCGATGTGTAAAAATTAAGTACGCTTTTGCCCGTGGGTGACGTTTCTAATAATGTCCGCAAATCAAAATCAGGGAAAGATGATGTAGTCGTTGGAAACAAATCACTAAATGTAATTGTGAGATCACCACATTCTTCACCCAAAACACCTGGACTTGCTGGCACGTCACTATCATAGTGTGTTGATGCACTGACTGTGGGGGCCTAGAATGTAATAATAGGTCTATATAAAGCATATAAAAATTAAATGTACAGAACATATGCAGTACCCAATCTTGGTTACAAACCTTAGACTCCAAATATTCTTGAATATTTTTGGTTAGCTTAATTCTATCTCCTATTTGTGGGCTAATCTCTTTCAAATGGTCTTGAGTGAGTTGATCTAGTTGATCTAATGTTATGCCATTCTCTGAAACAATGTGTACATTTACTTTGACTCGGAAACGCACAAATCCGCACGCGCGACATCCGGCAACGGTAGGCTCGGAAACGTACACATGTGTACGTTTCCGAGCCTGCCGTGACCAAATGTCGAACATACAAATGTGTACGTTTCCGAGTCAACTTAGGTACCTACAGTCCTACGAGTAGTAAGCAGTGCAACCGACCACGTGGAGCCTATACATGTTTTCTTCCTCTCACGACAGCATGGACTTTTTAATAGATAGAGAGCTACTCGTACTTGCTCAGGTCGCTCGTCACAGCATCGTACTGTTTAAAGTCGAACAAAACTATTTGAAATACATACGTAAACGTATCCATCTTTGAGGTAGGTACTCACTGTGAAATGCTTCGATTATTTCTTCCGGCATTTGCCACGATTTCAATAGAACGGTGATTTCATCCATCACCAGAGTAAATAATTACGCGACAATGTTAATTATAAACGCCAAAGGCGCCAAACAAATTAATAAAAACACAAAATAAGCACCTCGCAGTTGCACCAAATCATCAACCGAGAGTGAAATGATAAATGAACCGACCGGAAATCCGGAAAACGGAAACGAAAAGCAGTTGTGTAGCATTGCATTGCAATACACGACACAAAATAATCTACAGCATGATATTGTACGGCATCCTACTAATAAATTGTTTTTCGATGCAACGTTTTTTTGAGTAGTTTTTTTTTATTGAGGTAAAATCACCAATGCTAGACGGTGAACCAAAGATCGAAAAAATACTCGAATTATAATTTGTAATTTTACTATTATTGTGAAAGATACCTAGTGACATCTTTAAAGCATAGTCAAAAACACACACAAACACACATACGCTTTTTTTAATAATAAAAAAATCAGGGCTCAACAGTAGACAATGTGACAGAGTGAACGAGTGCACTGTACTTAGGTACTAAACATGTTTATGAGGAAAGTAACATTTTGCTGGTATTTTTACGATTTGTGCTACTTATTGCTTAATTACTTATATGCACTAATAATATTTTATAGAGGAAAGATTTGTATTGTCTGTTGGTAATGATTAAACTCAAAAATTACTGGACCCATTTCCAAAATTATTTCACCGTTACATGCTATATTATCCCTGTGTAGCATTAGTTATATTTACCCGTGCAAAGCCGGGGAAGCTCGCTAGTAGTTAATACATTCATTTACATGGGCCTTAATCTTTTTATTTCTCTTAGTTTTTATAACACTTTTAAGTATGTCCAGTCTTGATACAAAAATTACATAATACCCAAAAGCCGAAAAAACCAATACCAAGGCTTTTGGGTGATTTTTGATACCAATAGTAGTTACATACAAGTGTTACGAAAAATAAGAGACGTAAAACAAAATCATACCTGCAAAATGTTACCTTTATATTATTATGTACCTAATGTTTAACAACTACAGCGCATACGTTCACTCTGTCACATTGTTTACTGTCTTATCGCGTTTATTGTTTTTTATGAATGAAAGTATGTGTGTGTGTTTTTGACCACGTGTTATAGATGTCAATATGTATTTTTTACAACTAGATATAGTTAAGTTATTTCAATGGTTATTGTCCATTGGGTGTTTTACCTTAAATACTCTCCATATTTTTTTTTTTTTGCTAATAATGTACACAGATAAGTGATGTTCAAGTTCTATACACTTGTGACATTATTGAATTTATTAAAAATAAGCTTTTATTAATATGTAGATACTTAAATTACTCAAGTAGGTACATACGAAAATTATAATTTACCTAAATTGAAAACTAAAAACTTGTGACATCGATTATCATCATGTAGTGTAATATCGTGACGACACGTTCCAATTCGTCCCGTTATTTGTGTTTTCGAACCAAAACAACGGTTGTCTTGTTCAAAGACATGGAGTTAATAGCCACAACTCCGTTTTCTTAGATAAAAAAAATATTATTTTATAATATTACTTCAGTTTAATGTTGGCAGCCATTTTCATTGAAGATTAAAAATACTTAATCTGAAGCCATATTTATTTTCAAACAAGAATACAAATATTTTGTTACAATTATTTACGATACTTTCAGATAAACAAAATTTATTTTATTGGAGCAATGGACACTCTTTATAAAAAAAATGAGAATTCTAAAACAAAGACATCGTGTGTTTGAATCAAGAAATAAGTTTTGGTATAATTAAAGAAATTTTGCATTGAAATAACATTTTATTATTTTCGTATAATTTCATTACCAATATTCGTCTAAGGTGAAAAGTAACTTGATACAATGTATTTTTTTTTTTAAACAAGAAAGTCGAAACATTAGTTTGATTACTCAGGATATTTTAGGATAAGTACGATGTATTGTGTTGGAACAACGAAGTTTACTTCAGGTCAAAGTAATATTGTGAACTCAAAGTAAGAATATTATGAACTTATTTCAATTTTCTACAATTTTACTTCAAATCACATTGCTTTGTCAGAAGAAAATATGTTTAAGACCACATAATGTCTTGATGGAAAGAAATCACAGGACTCTTTTTTTTCCGTGTATGGTAGAGGCCATAATGTATATACATATAGTGTTTAAAGATGAAGCACGCCATTTAGGAGATACCTATTAATTCAGTACTACAAAAGTCCAAGATAATTTATTATTGAAATGTATGACTTTACGAGTATGTAGTTTAGTTTTAGTTCATTTGGCCATTTAAAAAAAGGATTATTTGCTTGTGGTTTTTTTTTTGACCGTGGTTCTACCATTAGCTACTGGTACTACACATAGCCACGGGCAAAGAATAACCATTTCTAGTTCAGCATGCTTATAAGAACGTGCATGTGGGTATTTACACAATCACTCTCTCCTGCAAACACCGACAATCGGCATGCCAACGTATTCGGCAAAGGTCACCCGTGTGCCCGTGCTTTACTCACTCACCTCCACAACTGAAGCCAGACACTATAAACTTAGATCTATTATCCGATATGATTTCAATTTATGCCCTCGCGTGTTTTCGAGCCGTAGCTTCGGCACTTCAAGACTCCGTGAAACAAATTATTGTACTAAACCCAAAGTTTTTGTAAAATAATTAGCAAAGAGCACGCACAATGCCGACTTTTCGGGCAATTGAAACGGGAATGGAATTTACACACCGATTTATGGCAGCGTTGCTGTAAAGATTAGCTTTAACTGGTTTTGTGATAGATTTATTTGATTGTGCTATTTCGGAGTTCATGACGTTTGGGGGGCATACAGTTTCACCAGTATAATATAAAGATAACTTTTCAGTTTTCCAATGAACAGTTCGTTAGTAATACGATAGGCGGTGATAGATGCTTCGAGCAGGAAACAAGACGCTGTGGTCAGAGGCCGACCATGCAGGGACGATGTGACATGACAACTCACCTTGCAAGCGAAACAATGCCGCGCGTGAAAAATTAAAAAATCAAACTAAATATTAAATAGACTTCGGTCTGCAACGGGATAGTCGCAACACGAGTTCGGTAGAGAAAATAAACTATTTAAAATTATTGCTCAATGCCGCGCGTGCAAAATTAAAAAATCAAACTACATATTAAATAGACTTCGGTCTGCAACGGGATAGTCGCAACACGAGTTCGGTAGAGACGTTTTCTAACTCAATTTATGTATTGTATGGTATATAATTCACCAAGTACCTATAATATTTGAAAGTGTTCAAACAATAAGCTTTCTATCAAAAACACTAATTACCACTGTATTAAAATCCTTGTATACCGGTAGATCGTGAAGCGTTAGATTACACGGATTTCAATCCGCACCATCAATTCTCCGCTGCGTCGCCCGCAATTTGTGGGAAACATTCCGCAACGACGACCGTCCGAGCCGGTCCACTCTACACACACCACCGTGTCTGAACATAAAACCTACATCCGAACAGTAAAACCTAATAGAGCGAATCGAATATTCTCTTATCGTGTCCGCAATAGGCCATCCCTGCGCCTATCGGAGCCCTCAGGCCCTCAGGCCAGGCGCCCAGACTGGATCCTCCGAATTTGATAGCCACTCGGGTCTCGTTGGATAAAATACGAAATTTATATTTGAACTAAAAAAAGTAGATTCGTAAAACTTCTGCATTGTCTTATTCTTTTGCGGACCGCGTTTGGATCCACTTCGCTGGCAGAAGTAATAAAATGCGCTCGAAGTCTGAGCAAAGCACACAAACTACTCCCGCTTTTACTTTTTTCTCACCCTTTTTGGTGTTCTAATTAGTTTCCACTTTCCAAACAGATTCTGAACAGTTTAGTTTACTAGTAAACATAATGAGTTGATGAAGGCTCGGTCGGTGGAGTTCGACCAAGTGTCCGGCGTGTATGTGGGTGGGGTCCGCCGGCCTCGGCCGCCGCCGCCGCCGCCGCCGTCCTATCAGCCGAAATGAGTGACAATCAGTCGCAGGCACGTTTCCTATCGAGAACGAACTGAGATTCCATTTGGAAAATGGGTGTGAGCGGTTCGGAATACGTTGGAAAAGTGTTTACGAAATGCGAGCGGTAGTTGCGAAGGCGGGAAAAATATCCAGAAAACCCGCAGAGCGGAATTACTGAAGTCGATTCACCGCTATGCTGATAGTTGTGTACCGCACTGAAAACCTTAGCTTAGGGAAGTGCCAAGTATTTTCAAACTGACAAAATAAAATCTCGTAGAGATCTTTTCAGCTAGCACCTACTGCGCATTTTGTGAGAGATTTAATTTACCTATCTGGTAGCATTGAACTGGTTCTGGAAATGTTCACTGGTTTGCCTGATTTAGATTAATTGTTTTGACAACCATTTCCAACAACTCTCCACGTTATTTGAATGAAGTCACCGAAAACTTAGTTTAATTTTTATCTAGTTTTATTTTTTCTGAATTAAGTTGTTAAAGTTTTTGCATAGAAATTCTGAAAACCAAATTTCAGCTACGGATAATATAATCTAATTATAAAGAATAAGTTCTCATGCGACCACACAGAAATATTACTTAGATCTCGCAAACCCTTACAAATAATGAACAATATTTTTGGCAATTAAAAAATATACTTCTGCCTACTAATGGCTTAGTCAGAAAAGCTTTCTTCTTTCAATAAAAATACGCTTTTCTTCGAAAGTACAAGAAAAAGGCAAAACCATTTGGTTTATAAAATGTATGAAATATCTCGGGCTGCGGCGACAGGTGTTTACGAGTAGCTTACTTGCCATCAGAGGGAGCCCTATTCTGGCGAGTGAGATATTATCTCGGTCCCTGTCGCTCTCATTAGAAATGTCATGAGAGGGAGAGTGACGGAGATTATATCGAGCGCCCAAGAATAGGGTTCCGAGTGGCCTTCTCCTTTTTCGCAATTTTCGAGGCACTAACGCATCCATAAATAAGTACATAAATGTTAATATAAGTTCGGCTTTACGAACTTTACCTGTGTAAGTTGCGTTACTACCTTTTTTTACTTCTAATAAATATCTTACAAAGAAAATATATTTGTTTACGAAACATAAAAAAGTAAGTTTTGAACAATGTTTTTCAATCAGTGTTGTAAAAAACCTATGAAATGTTAATAAAAACATGAAATTGCAGTTCCCTATCGGAAACTGGCACAAAGGACTTGATAAACTATTGAAAAGTAATTGGCTACCTATAACTCCTTTAAATGAAATGAGTGGTCGGTAGAAATTAGAAAAGAAGGGCTAACTGTATCGCGTGTCTTTGAGTAACCTAGTTATTACGAGTAGGTCTACTCGCCACTGGTATCCACTGATCCACTGCTGGGCACACTATGTCCAGTCCAGCAGTGTACAAAGATTTACCTATGATGACCAAAAAACATCAGCTTTATTGCAAATGTAACTTGTGAAAATAAGCCTTTCTTTGATGCCTCAGTTTCAAATCTTTTTATCGTTCAAGACGGCGAATTTTATATCGACCTCTACATTTTGCCAGTGACCTTGCCCTTTGGAAAGTTATTCAGTTTAAACTTTCTGTACGACAACAAAGTTAGGTTTGTAGAAGTCCCACAAAGTCGCAAATGCAGACAGGAAAGCTTAAGAAGTCGTAAAAGTTTGCGGTTGAATTTATTTACTTTGGCGATAATTATTCACATTTTATTTTAGTTGCAAGTAACGTAGTTAATACGAGTATACGTGATGATCATAAAAGAGACGTTCGGGAAATTAAGTGGTCTTGGTAATGGCACAGAATACCTAATGGTAAATGGATGTAATGGCCGGTTAGAGGAATCACTTTGGAATGGGACGGTTTAAAAACTTTAAGATGAGACTCTCAGGGTATTGGACGGAACGAACTGAAACCGGGGGGAGACGCATAGCTAATTGACTATGAATTGAATTTTTAGGGAATTTCGTACTAAAATATTTTATAATCTACTAGCGGCCCGTCCCGGCTTCGCACGGGCATTAAACATTACATTTAGATTTGTTAATTTTAACACATTCATAATAATAATAATAATATGACACATAATCATCCCTTTTTGCGTCGAGCTCCTAAAAAAAGAGTAAATAAAAAAAAAATAAGAATAATTAAATTCAGATATTATTTAATGATTTTTTTGTATTTATGTGTTTTTTTTTGTATATTTTTGGGGTTTTTTTTCTTTTTTTTGATATATTTTTTTAATTTTTTGTTTTTTTTTTTTCAATTATTGAGGTCATAACCCTAAAAGAAAATACATTTATTTTGTTAGAGCTTCTCTGTAAACAATATTTGATGTTGTTTTATTTTGTGGCAGCAAAATAAATTGATTTTCAGGGGCTCCGACTCGCGATAGACCAACATACAGTTGACCATGAGTAAAACATTTCTTTCGCAGATCGATCCCTACTAATTCGAAGGTTTGGCCTTGGGACTTGTTAATTGTTAATGCGAAAGATGTTTTTACCGGAAATTGAAGCCGTTTAAATGGGATTGGCAGATCAGTTGGGATCATCGGTATCCTCGGTATATGAGCTAGTTGACCACCTGCTGGGCCAGTGATAATAGTTGCTACTATTAAATTGTCCTTTAACTCCTTAATAAGCAGCCTCGTCCCATTACACATGCTCGGAGGGTTTAAATTTCTTAAAAGCATGATTGGGATTCCGATTTTTAACGTCAATTCATGGGGTGGCAGTCCAGAAGGGTTCAACGAATTTAAAAATTCCTGTGGATAATGGACTGCATCTTCAATATTCGTTACAGTGTCGATCGATTTGTATGTTTTTGTTTGGCCGGGGACTTTTTGAACAATCAGATTGTTTATTTCATTGACAGTATCATTCTTAGGTGATACTATAGCCCGAGAACACAGCCAATGGAAGTCTCTTTCGTGCAAATTCTCGATATCAGGGTATACAGAATCTATTAAATTTTCCAAATTATGGAGTATTTGGCCTAGAGACTCATCCAGAAGAATGTCACAATGACCGCTTAAATTTGGAGTTGGAAAAATTCCTTCCCCAAGTTTTAGCAGTTGCTGTGGGAAATCGCTATCAGTGATTCCATGAAGATGAGCTCTCATATTTGTCCTTAATTTTAATGTTTCAATCGTAGTCCATAAGGGAGACGATTTCAAGCATGCCTTGATGATATCTGCTCGCGTGCCTCTGTTAATAACGGGGAGAGTCTGTCGAAAATCTCCAGCAAATACAAAAGTAATCCCGCCCATGACTGCAGAGGAGTTCCTTAGATCCTGTAAGGTTCTGTTCACGGCCTCTATATGTGCTCTATGGCTCATCGTGCATTCGTCCCACATAATCAATGAGGCGTCTTGTAGTAATTTACCAATAGGTCCATTTTTGCGGATGGAACATGTAGATTGTTGTTCAAGATTGACGGATAGTGGAAGTTTAAAAGTAGAATGAGCAGTTTTGCCATCCTTCAAGAGAGTTGCAGCAATTCCTGAGGAAGCAACTGCTATTGCTATCTTCCCTGATTGTCTTATCTTAGCAAGTATCTTTGCAAGAAACGTCTTTCCCGTTCCACCAGGTGCATCCAAAAAGAAAACTTTTCTTTTGTCATGAATGACGCTATCGACTATAGTTTCAAAAGCATGTCTTTGATCTGGGACTAACTTTGGCAGGTTTTCATTGACAAAAGCGGTCAAATTATTTGTATCATAGCGATGAGTCATAGTCTCTGCTGCATTGCTTTCTGTACGAACTGATGATGGTAATCCGAAATCACTTAGGCTTTTGTCATTTAATTGCAACAGTTTATTTTCTATTTGTATCAAACCTTCGTTATAAATGTCCTCATTGTATGGTAAGGTGATGTCTTGATTTTGCTGTCTGATTCTGTGTCTAATATCTTCACATAAATCGTCTTTGAAAATGTTCCATAATTTTAATGGTTCCGATGGCTGACAAAATAAAAGTATGACCACAAACAATTCTTTCAATTGTAATGGACATTGAGAAAGCGAAGCTTCTCTGAGAGTATTTTCCCAATGGTCATCGTTTTCTAGCAAACCTCTAGCACGGCAAGCAGCTTGATACGTTTCTTTCAGAACTCCGTCAACGGTTTTCAAGTACTGGAATGAAGTTGGACCGCGTACGTGGTGCAGCAACATCCTAAGATAGAAACACTCGGATTGAGAAGGATGGACACCGTAGACTCTACCTAAAGCGGAATCTTTTTTTATGCCTGGATAGCCAACTACATTCTCACCACGCTTCCTTCTGGTGAACTTATTATTGGCCCATGTGTAGTATTGCGGGACTTCGTGGTAAAGAAGTGTTTTTGCGAATTCATCTTCATTACAGAGCTCAAAAAAAGCCAGCAATGTTGTTTTACGTGGATTTTGGGCCACTTGTACACCCGTAAAGAGCTTTTTGTAGCGGTGGTATTTTAATTTCTTTTTTTCAATAAAAAAACGCTTATTGTGACATGACTGTAATAGTTAGAGATATGCTGCCGCTGATTTTTTGTAGATAATGGTGTGTTCTAAAAAAATGTAGTATATCATTTTGTTCTATCATCAATAGTTTTCGCAGCGCACGCGATGTAAGGTAGTTTTTTGATATTTTTTTCACACCTTGGATTACGTTATCGTAATTTTAGTAAGGATGCCTATTTTTTTTGAAAATGAAATATAGCCTATGTCACTCAGAAATGATGTAGCTTTCCAACAGTGAAAGAATTTTTCAAATCTGCCAAGTAGTTTCGGAGCCTATTCAATTCATACAAACAAACAAACAAACAAAAAATCAAACCTTTCCTCTTTATAATATTTGTATAGATATAATATATAAATGAATCCCTATTTCCCTTGGTCAAGCCATCACGCGTGAACGGCTGGACCGATTTCTCTTTTTATTTTTTTGTTGTGTTTGTTATTGTCAGGAGAAGGTTCTTATGAAAAAAAAAATTAAAAAATTCGCTAAAAGTTAGAAAATTTATTGAGAACTTTGAGAACAAAAATAGGTTTATATAAAAATTTGAAAATAAATATAAATAGAAATAAAAAAAATCTACCTATTTCCCGCATAAAGAAACATTTACCTACTCTACGTTTATTCCAAAATGTTTAAAAAATTAATGTCTACCCGTGCGAAGCCGGGCCGGGCCGCTAGTCTACAATAAATGCTAACTAGATAATCACCAAACTACTATGAAATGTCATCAAATATTCGATCTTTTTGTATCAAACATCGAAGCACCGACAAAAGAAGAGTCTAGCTCACTTCAAAACAATCAGCGTAGGCAAATAAAAGAGACAATCTCGTCAAAAGTAGATCATGTCAACAGCGGGAGGGAAACAAGGTCGAGAGAGCACCATCCTCCGGGCGCCGTACCAAATGGGTTGCCAGGTCTCATTTTAATTTTTCCCCAAATAGTTTTTTTTTTTTTGGCCGAGTGCTAAAAAAATTTATAAAGAGCTCTCTTCTCGTCTGGTCGAAGCAACACGTGACCAAAATGCTGGCCTCTATCTCGCCCAAAGGGTGAGTATCGCCATACAACGTGGTAATGGGGCCAGCATTTTGGTTAGTTTTTTTAATTTAATTATATTTTAATGTATTTTCTTAATTTAAGTCTCTTTTTGCCAAAATAAATGTTTTTTTTTCCCCAATATTAAATTTTTATTACAAGAAAATTCATTTTTGGACACAACCCGACGTTTATAAACAACGAATAGGCGCTTGCACACAGATTTATTCTATTCAAAAATTTTCCAAGACACAATTATTACCCCAAAACCCGAGAAAATACCCCAATCGGGCAGGCCTGCCGCACCGAGCCGCAGAACGACACACCACTAGACTTGTGTCCGATGCTCGAGCCCGGTAACGAAGAAATACTGCCGGGAACCAAATGTGGAAATCATTTCACTAGCAGAAAACAAACAGCTTACAAAATAAAATCAAAATGCGTGGTAGTAAAATAAATATTATGTAATTATGTATGTTAGTTAAAAATATTATTGTAATTACTTACTCGGGTAATGAACTTTTGTTGAACAGTTCTTTTTTTTCCAAATTCAAAATTATTTATTGCGTAAATGAGGTTCATTAAATTAATTCTGTGGTGCGCTACTTCTCAAACTAGCAAAGCACCTGTATCTTGACGAGTTAACTGTAGGCCTTCCCGTTATGAAATCTATTTTTAGGTACGCTACAAATAAATGATGAGTTATTAAGTGAAATGAAGTTAAATTTAGACGGACAGACGTTGAAAAAAGACGTACCTACTCGTAGTTAAGAAGCTTTGGTAAGTAAATGTCTTTTATTTTTAATTATTAGGAAACTGATACATACAAGCAAATGAGCTCGAGGCGGTATTGAGGGTGTCAAGAGACTCACAAAAACAAACGAGTAGCTACCTAACACAGCCAATTATTCCGTTTTTTTAGCCTGGCCTTGACTAAAAACTCCCCAAGCAATCCCAAAACGAGCGTGTTCCATTACAGTTTCACCAGTCGTAGTAATGGGAATGCCATCTGAAAGTCACTCCTGTTTAGACAAGGACACAAACACAGCTTTTAATGAGAGTAGGTGAGACGGAGAGGTCAGGTCAGACAGATTGGCGTGCGAGCCGGCAGTATGGCGTCACTCAGGGGGGCAGCACTCGGAATTAATTATAAGGATAGGACAAAAGAACAATTGTGAATGTGGTAGTCAAACACGAATAAACTCAAACGGGCTATTAGATACTATGATGTTGAAAATTGGCAGTTTTTTAAAATAGTTACCAACTATATTCTAACACCAATACTATTTTACAACGTTTGGAACAAAAAGTAAAATTCCTCGACAGACAAACGAATGTTTATGTCAAAGTTAACCGAACGAATATGTCATTTTAATGTTACTGAAACCACGATGATTTACGACTTTCGAAAGTTGGCAACAATTTGCCAAACTTGGCTGAACTTGGCCCAACAATTTAGCAAACTTTGACGAACTGAAAACAATGAAAGTTGCCATAAAGAGCTTTCGTAAGCACAAAATATTTCAAAATTACTTTTATTATGTTTTTATGGGCTATAAACTGAAACAATGTTGACTAATAAAACATTTAAATAAAAAAGCTTCGTAACCTTAAAAACTTTGTCAGGCAAATGGTTAATAAAAAGGAGTAAAATGGTAAAGCGAGTGATTGGCACCGGGTTCCGTAGGTTTACTTTAAAAAGTAGTAAAGCTTGTTGGTATAAAAGAGCTTTTTTTTCTCTTTTTCTTAGTTTATAATTTCTGTTATGGACAAAAAAAGTTATTCTAGAGTGAACTAAAAGAAAACTTAAAGATATTTTAGACATCATACTATTGTCAGCATTTATATTGTAATATGTATCATTGTATATTATGTGATAATTTGAGTGAGCAAAACAGCACGGCATACATTTTACTTTTCTTCCCTTTTCTTCCGCAGATTATTTTAGTTTCATGATATCCTGAGTCTTCTTCAGCGAAAGTAACATAAGTTAGTTATCATGTTGTTTTAAATTATTGTATAGTTATTAACATATTGATTTAAAAATGCCGGATACTGTTAATAACACTACATTGCCTTATACGTGTACGACAGACAATTTCAAGTAACCTTTGACTATTAGAGACCTCGTTAGCGGCTGCTGACTGCTATTGGATCCCTAAAAATAAGTTGTAAACTTTCTTTAGTTCACCCTTTACTTATCAGAAACAATTTCACAGAAATGAGCATGAAATGAAACTTTCACTTTTCGTTTACTTTTGTAAACTTTAATATGCAAAAGTACAAATTCTTTTTACCGTGACTGTAAACTATACATATTTTAACGGTGACATTTATTATTTACTACTGTTAAAACTCCTTGGTCACCTGCTTTGAAAACATTTAACTAAGTACATAGATTACCACATAGAACTGATTACTTTTCCTGATTTTGAGTGTTTCATAAAAAATGCAATGCTCAAAATTTCTAAATAATTACTATCATTGCTTACTTATTAATTTTATATCTATTATTATTTGCACTTTAAGTCTTGATTTAAAATCGCGAGTATGATTTTTTTTTAATTTCCTATTCTGGCTTCTAACTCTACATTCTGTATAAAACAAGTTCAAACAAAGCTACCGGATTATAACTTAAATGCTCTACAAATAGTCTATCATCACATCAAGCATCCATCCATCATCCCGCTGCTCTTAAACTCTATACTCTACCTGATATGCTGGTTTAAGTGTTTAAACGGGAGCCGATAAAAAATGTACAACACATCCATCTCTACCGAATTAAAGTTGGCGCCAAACTTTATGATCGCTTTCAATACGGTCACAAAACGATTGGCGGTAAAGTTTAGACTGCCTGCCTAAATAAAGTGACACGTAATTCGATAAGTTAATTGGTGTGTAGCCCAAACTCAAACTATTTTAATGTAGATATTGGTACGGTATTGAGTGGTATTATGGTATTAATGAGAGAATAAAAATTGTATGTCAACTTGTGGAAACCTGAATGAAGTCGGTTTGTAAAGGTTAGAAAGTCACCTGTAATGACGGAGAGGTGCGAGGAGCGGAGAAGACCTTGCGTGCAGTGCAACAGTTCAGTGCAGTCACAAAGTTTGGCATGAACTGTACTCTGCCACTCTACCGAATGTTGACTCTAAACGCTTTTTTTACAGTTCGTAATAAATGGCTTTTGAGTTTTTAAGTGATTAATAACAGTTATTCAACTCAAACGAGAAGGAAGTCAGGAAGTTATGAGGTGATGCATCACGAGGCTGTCAGACCCCTAAATAGCACTAAGTTAAGAATGCTTGTTTTTCATTGTTTGTTTTTTATAAATTGATCTGATAAAGTTACAAATTCCATGACCATATTGGCTTAGTTGACCCTAATCCAAAATTTTAGTCAGCGGGCTCAAACAAAAATTGTAATCGTAAGAAAGGGTTCGAAAGTTGTGTTAAAGCGAGAGAGAATGCCGCAAGCCGACTTAAAGTCAGCCGTATGCTTTATATACGTCTCAATTAGTCTCTACAGGGTTATAACGACAGGTTATGCTAAGCCGAAAGAGGCTCATAGGCATCATTATGAACAAGTTTTACCACTTGACCAACCCAGAATTCGCGGGAAAAAAATCAGCTGTTCCATTTATTTTGTCGATTGTCATTGACATTTGTCTATGGAACAGCTGATATTTTATTCGCGAATTCCTGGTAAGTCCCATAGTAAAAGTAAAGAAAGAAAGAGAGAGAGAGTAAAGAGTTTATCTGTCTATCTGTTTTTATACTTGTACTGTTAGTGTGTACTGACCCAGAGCGGCGCGGAGGGGTGCAGTTGTGACGCGAACGCCATCCGGAACGCATCTCCCAGCAACGTGTTCAGTTCCTCCGCCTGCAACAACACACACATTTCTGTTACTATTAGTTACCTGTGCTGGCATAATAGGAGAGAGGCCCATAGGCAGCAGTGTGAGAGAGAACACTGTAGGTAATGTTTCACACTCATTGCTCCCCACTAGGATAACCTGTGCCGGGGATGTCATGGAACACACACAAAGACAAGGACAACTAACACCCAGACCCAGGACAAATTCAAAATTCATCAATCAAACATCTGCTCAGCCGGGAATCGAACCCAAGACTGGCTCTGGCTCACCTCTGACTAAGGCGGGTTTATTACCGCTGAGCCAAACAGTTTGTCAAGATGATGATTATAATAAGGCCATCCCAATTTCGGTCATAGATGATCTATGTAATTTTTTATGAAATTAATTATTAAACTATTATTATTATAGATCTCCAATCTCTTTCCAAACGGAGCGACCCGTCAGATTCGACTAGTCTGCTTGGAACAACTCAGGTCTTTTACTTTTTACTTTTCTCCTATACTTCGATCATTGTCATCATTTACTCTTAACTAAAACAAACAAAAGAACAACTGAAAATCTAGTTTAATTCAAGAAACACTGTAGCAATCTGGGTAACTCCCTCCCGCTCACATCCAGTCTCCCTCCCAACAGTGAAGACAAACACATGTGAGTGGGTAGTAAGAAGTAAGAACGCACACTTGATTAAAGATTTTACTACTACAACTGTAGTAAACTAGTAGTAGTAATCTCTTCTAGGAGTTTTATGTTGTTTAATCTTGTTCATAGCAGAGTTAGTTAACGTGTTATTTTCGGAAACTGGCCGAGATTTATTCTTGTTCTAATTGTAAGCTGAGTTGAGTAGAAATAGTAGTTAATTATCCCTACTAATAGCGCTTTTAAATTAAATCGGTGGAAATAGCCTGAAATGGAAAAGATAAACGAATCGTTTTGGAAAAAAACGTTTGTTTAAAGTAAAGCCCTTTGGAGGGGTGTGCTGACAGTTCAGTTCAATTTAGTGCTAATAGAAAAGTAAACATTTTACTAAGTTTTGCTTAATTTTATTTTTTTATTTTCTAATATTTTGGCTTCTAAAACATCGAACTCCCTTAAACGCAATACTATCAGCATTTGCCAGTCGAGCTCTATGATTAAGAGCAATCTAGAAACTTATACGTGGTATATATTTTACAATTATGTACTTCTTTTGATCGGAGTGACGTCATCATCGGACACTACAATGGATTACGAGTAAGTCCCGTTAGACTCCATAAAATCGTTGCCGAATGTTCTCAGATTGCCGACGTCGAGTCTTGGAGTAGTTTTACATGTTGGAGCGAGCATGTTGTGTGAGAAATAGCGACCAATGTATTAGTAAATTCAAATAGCACTGAGTAGATAGTGCCTGATAGAAATAGTAAAAAGTTAGTCATTTTGCAATAGTAATAAGTAGGATTTAATTAACAAAAATTATAAAAAAAGTCTCTACCGTGAGTAAAATGGCAATTGCATTTTTCATACGTATAATTAAATACGTATAATTATGTATTTTTTCTACAGGAATTATGCTAAAGTAGTCATCCCGCTCCGCTTGCTACCGAGCTCACAGGTTCATGTGTCGTGAACTCGTGGGCGATGGACGCCTGTCCTACACGCTTATCACTCACACCCACTGATCACGAACATCTTACTCTTACCTTTACTATAACAACTACACTACCTTAGCACCACGGCTATAAGGTTTAATATCCTTTAGTTTTCGCTAGTGCGGTGGGAAAGTTAAATTGGTTGAAAATTAGAGGTTTATAACTTTAGTTTGACACACACATTCCACATTTCTACTGGTTTGTATGTTTATGGGCTTGCGCGTGACCTTATATTGTTTATCACATGTTAGTGGCTCAGATTACTTTTGTACCCAGTGCTTTTTAGGGTCCCATGCTCAAAATGCTAGAAAAACTTAACTTAACTTAAGTTTCTAGATTTGACATATCCAAATTCGACATTGATCTAGACTAGATTTTAGATAATGTTATGCCAAAATGTTCCTCAAAATAAACAAAAATTTACTTTCAACATTTTCACACCAATACCATAAAATCAACTTTGTTAACGATTTACGCTGAAACGGCTGGACTGAGTTGGATAAAATTTGGAATAGAGTTAGCTAACACCCTAGATTAGCACATGTACATTTAATACATTATTATTGAGCCTCGCTTAAAGATCAGTGGCAGCTAGGAAAGAAAATTTGTTTCTGTTGAAATTTTGCACAGAGACACAAGATCATTATAATGTTACAATTTGGGTTACTTGCCAAGTACATCACTAGTAACGTAAGCCGTAGCTACGACGTAAGTGACACTCATACATTTACGTCCCTCATCCAATTCTTAGAAGTCCTTTAACTCTGTATAAAGCGAGTCAATCTACGCCACGTACTTCAGGCGCTCGTAGAATAAGCTCGGAGCGGTTTATTGGCAGTTCAGTTTACGAGATGGCTGATGTGATTGCGTATGTCGCGTAAATGTAAGGCCTGAGGTACGCTGACACGAGCTACCACGGACTACGAGTACATACGTAGATACCAATGAGAGCTTATACGCGGTTACAAGGTAAGGATATGCTAAAACAAAAAGGCTTATATTTAGTAGATAGTCATCATACAACTGTTACTATGGAACAAACCCGGAATTCGCGAAAACAACAGCTTTTCCATACATTTTGTCAAGTGTCAATGACTTTTTTTTTTGGAATAGCTGATTTTTTTCGTGAATTATCGTCATAACCCAGTCTACTCGATGTCTTATTGTCAAAAAGGCAATAGAGACGTTGGTATTCAAACATTAAAGAAGGTAATAAACTCATCTACTTCTGCGTTCCAATTTTCACTAAAGTTCGTTGAGTCGTTTCATCGTGAAGAAGTAAGAAACATAATACCTATATACTGTACGTACAGTTGTACACGGTTAGCACCTAATGATGAAAGTGTGACGTTATTATATTTTTTGCATTATTGTACAATCAATATTGCAAATGAATTCATGCTTCATTTTGAATAAAATTTTATATGAAACATTGATAAAAGAAGTAACTATGAGGAGTTAGATAATCTGGATAATAAGGCTACTTTTTATCCACATCAAACATATATTATGCTACGCTACTTCATATCCCGGAAAAACCATTAATTTTAGGATAGTGGGTAAACCGCAGGGATCAGCTTCAAGTCAATTGTATGTAGAAGAAGTGATTTATTCGTCGAAGGGTTTAAACTAATCTATTCTAAATGATCACTTTCACTAATAGACGTTTTATAAATCAGATCTAGCACTTTCGTTTTTTGAAGCAATAAAAATTTGAAAACAGGTCACTAGTACAAACTTTTCACACATTATCACCTGATTGACTCGCAAAGCCTTTCAAACCAATTTCAAACTATGATTTACATAAATGGAAATGACATTTAACTTTTCAATACACAAGATTTTGAAAACTCCCAACAAGCCGATATTTTTTAAATCCTTAACTGAATTTTTTCTAAAGCTAAGAACACTCTCGAAATGTAACCGTTGTGTGTAACGGTGATGTGATTGAACCCGCTGGACGCGGCTAGTCAAATAATTATATTTTCTGTCAGTTATATGCTATTTTACGTTTATTCCATCCATCCAAGTCGCAAGCTTCCTGTTCCCTAGAAAATTATTCTGTCCAAGAGCTGCAGAACTGACAGCTGGTTCATTTTACTCGCTACCTAATTATATAAATACCATTAATTTACTGCCTTTAGAAGTATGGAAAAACAAGATTACAGGTTAAAGGAAGTTGGACTCTGTTGCTGTGGAGTTAAAAGTTAATTTGAGTGGCAGTTGTGAGAGTTGGCCCGGGGGTCGAATACAGTATGCCAATTACAGGCTAGGTTTGCAGCGGTCGGTTGAACTGAGGGCTCTGCTACCGGGACGACACCCGGGGCCGGGCCGGGCCGGGTGGAATGGCCGTTGTGATGGATCTACAGATTACCTACTACTGTTGTCTTGCTGCAGTGTCCTTACCACGCTAAGTATCTTAATCCAACACTGGACCAAGCAAGTTACTAATTACATGGTTCCTAGCAGATTTCAGCCACGGCGACCACGTTTCAGTTAGCGTAAGACACATCAAAGCTCCATTCGTGCGCCTTTACTGTAGTACTTTACTGTAGTGCCCTATTTTGGCTTTGAAAGTATATGTATAAGTTACTAATTATTCACCTCGCAAGACTCGCAACCCCTTCATTATACCCATGACCGACTTAACTCACATTCTTTGACTTTCGTTCAGCTAAGTTAATAATACCTTTCGACTAACTTTTCAATCGGTATCCGAAAGTAGGGCACGCTGCTAATTTAATCAGGGTCACGTGAAGATGGGACAATGACATGAGTATTTATTTGTTACTGCACACAGCAGGTTTTTTAGCAATTTTTTTCTCATTTTTTTTAACTCCAGCTATGTTTTGATTTCTGCGAAGTTGAGCCTGCACCCAATTCACCTGCGTAAATGATATAACTTTATACACAAAATAATAAAGTTAAAATTATGAGTTCTCTGCCTTCTAATTTCTGATATTGAGGCCAGACTTACACAAACAAAAAAAAATCTTTTCATTCAGAAAATAACATTTCTCGAGAGTTTCTTCATTTCTTACTCATTAGGTACGCATTCCTAACAGCGTTTCCGCTAAAAGTTTTTGCAATAACCTCCAGTATCGAGTGTAAGCAGACCTCGCACGTGGGTTCCGTATCTGGCATGTTCATCTTAATTACTTAATTAGATATGCGGCGCGCGTCCCCGCCGCTACGACAGTACGAGACCTATCGCCGCAATTATATGACGATGTTTAGATAATGTTGCTGAGGATATTGTTATGAGCTTTCATTTTCTGGAGGGTCTTGCTTTTCTGTGTTTAATCCCAGAAAAGAGAGCAGCCCAAAGAAAACGTAACTTCCTCGTGGGTGAAATACATATATATAGAGATTGAAATTACTCTGGGAATACTGTACTCTAGCACAGTATACCTATTCTGAGCAATCAAAAGTTGCACTTTACGTTTTCAGTAACTTACAAATTTGTTATGTGTATCCTCTCCATCCTAAGGCTGCCTGGAAAAGATCGCTCTTAGCGATAATGCCGCCAGTTGTTGCACTAGTTTTATCCTTTTGTTTGTAATTTCTGGTGTGAACAATAAAGAGTTTACCTATCTATCTATCTTGCCTAGTCTAGAGTCAGGTCTTCAACTTACATCAGTCGTCATACTCAACAAAAATACTACTTAGTCCCAGTTACGAGTAAAACCAGTTAAAACAAACCCTCTCGAACACTGTAATAATATACGAAAGTCAATTTTGCGAAGTTATCCGCTCATGCCCACATTCGAGGGATCAAAGAGAAGGGCCACATTACCATACATGCCGCTATGCTAATGTACCAATTAGTAATGGGCTGCGACACAGAATATTGCCTAGTTACTGCAAAGACCAAGTTATTTTAGGGTCCCGTATCAAAAAGAACCCTTGTGACACTTAGGCTTTTGTCTCTTTTGCATCGCACCTCAATTTTCAAGATCAGTTTTGGTATGAATTTAGATAATGCTTTTTTGTAATTTACTAAAAACCATACGGGTTATTAAAAAATTACAGTTTAGAATAGCCAACTAAGTAATAGATAATTAAAGAACTAATACATTTTGACGTCATTTCGTGGCCTCATGTAGTAGAGGTATTTACTCTCTGGCAGCATTGTTAATTTTTTTTTTCTCTGATTTGTTTCCATAGATAAGTTCTGTCCTAAGCTCAAACTACTACTTAAAGCAAAACTCCAACTTTGCATTAGTTCCTCTCCCCAACTACTTGCGGGTAGATGAGGCCGTGGTTTCCTGGCGATGTATTATGCCGCGTTGTGTGGAAGCAATATGTTAGGGCTGCAAGGAAACGCGTAATTTAATTACAAGCTACCAGCGAATGAGACCAATTTACTTGAATGCAGTCTTTAGAACAGGTCCCTGTAATTAGTTTACAATCTGAGATTAGAAACTCTAGTTTGTAACTGTTAATAGTATTTTATCGGGCTATTTGGAAAAGGTATGCTAAGCTAATAGAAGCTTTTAGTAGTCGTCATCCTACTAATTTACCTACTTATTATTAAATTGATTGTGATTATTGTGAATACGAAAGTTTGTGTGTGTTTTTTTTTTGATAAAAATTGGTATTATCTTGTGCCTTGCATAGATTAACATAATAATATGCGTTACTTTTATCATCACTGTTTTTCATGACCACGCGGGTGAAACCGCGGGGCACGGCTAGTTTAATAAAAACAATTTTCACTACGGAACCATGTCTGAAATCTAAAAAACTTTGACTCGGCCAAAAGTTATAAAATTATTTTTATTTGAATTGTTTAAATCTTAATTATAATTTGAGCTTTATTTATAAATCACAGATCATACTAATGGTCGACTCCTATCAAACATTTAGCCACGTTTATGGCTACTAGTGATACTTAATTTAAATCAATGTTCAGTTCGTTAGCCTCGTAACGGTACTCGTACGAGTATATAAATATCGGAGTTTGAGTTATTTAAGCTGGATTTAAGTCTAAAACAACACTCGAAATTAGTCGTCCATTACCAGCTTAGAACAACAATATAAGTTAATTTATTAATGAATGCGTCTCAGCGGCTTATGGAGTAAGTATTAAAAGACATGTTCTTTTAAAATGTATGCTTTCATCTCAAATGAATGTAGAGAGAAAGATGGAGCACTGTTTTATATTTGTGTGAAGAAAAGTACTCATCTTCGTTTTCGCCCACATACACAAGCTCTACGATGTTGCGAGTAAAAGAGTTCTGATATGTCAATGTGTGCGTCTTGTGTACGTTACGTGAAAGTTGAGGAGTTTTTGGCTTCACCCAAATCTAACGCAGTGCTCCATCTTTCTCTCTTGGTTTTTCTGAGGCTGTCATTTGGATTCGGCCCACGCGCGCCTGTCGGCGGAGTTGTTTGTGATTGCAAAAAATTGGAGTTTGGATTTAAGAGGAGACGGTTTTTGTAGGTGTGTATAACTGTGTTTCTTCTTTTGGACTTTGGCTCATTTTTAAATTTTTGGTTCCGTACTAAGGGGTTTCAACAGGCTCGAGCTTACGTCAACAGGAAGTGGACCAGTAATGGTTCAGTTTATTTACCTATCATTGTAGCCTAGGGTTAGCGTGTCTCCACACGCATTCAATATGCTTAGGCATTATGCTAAGTTGAGACTGGTTTATGGCAAAAAGCAGTTGTCTTTTCTCTTTTTTCTTGTTATTCGTCTTTTTTTGTTTCTGCTGTAAACAATTTTAAACCCCAAAAAACTGGTGCTAGTACTAGTTTTTACGATGATACCATATATAATTATGTATTATGATAATTGTCACCGTAAAAATTGGTGCTTATCATCGTACTTTTTGGTGATAACTATGCTCCGTACTTTAGGTGAATTCATCGGAATTTTGATGGCCATTTTTCTCAGTGTACGCTTCCAAAAACATGCTCTACTGGACTTCTAATCTGCTGCCTAGTTTCTTCTAAGTCTGAACCTTATCGTTTTGTTGCAACCCCCCCTAACCACCTATAGCTTTCTTTAATGGAACTTCACTGCAAATTCAATTACAAAAGCAGACGCCACTTAATCCGACGCACACACAGTCTGCTGCACACACGTCACACACACACACACTGACGCTGTTCCTGGCGGATGGTCTGCACCGTAACATCGGGATTTACGATCAAACGATCCATGAGACGATACGTTGAGACGTCACTAGGGTTGTCAAACAAGTTTTGAAGTCGTTTTCATCATTTGAATGCTTGGCGCCGATCCTTCAGCTAGTGGTCTTTGAGTTCACTTTACACTAAGCGGATTAGTTGAGTTAGCTTACTTTAATTTGCATAGTTATACAAAAGTACGATTACTAGTATTTGTTAAATCTATGCGGAATGGCAGCATTTATAGTATGTAGTCCGACCGCCATAAGCCGGCTGCTATTTTCATTAAATCTGCACATGTAGTTCAAGTTTAAACTTTAAACATACAAAATAAAAACCGAATTTCAGGTGTAGTATTTACCGTTTTGCCGTTTCAGTATCTATGCAAGTTATGCATAGACAGTGCAGTTTAGTAACTGTACTAGTATCTCTTAAACATTGCTTTCAATTAAAACAAAAAAGTACATAAAAGTACTAGGGCATGCCGCCATATTAATGTTACTAAACGTGTTAAATTATTACGAAATTCTTAATAAAGCTTTCTTAGTTATATTAATAAATAACATTTCACACTCACAGTTTCCCACTAGGATGACCTGTATCGAGGATGCCAAAGACTAGACCCAGACCGAAATATTTCGATCTTCAGAATATTAAGCAAAATATTTTTCTACAATGGTGCAACCCTGTTTGTATAGACAGGGTTCGACCATAATACGCGTGAAAATATCGCGTGTTTATTGGAGATGAGCCGCCGCGCCGCGGCACCCACTGGGCTTTGAGGCTGCGACAGACCTCAGGGGCTGAGAACTTGGAGTAAATCAGATAGATTGCGAATGTGTGCTTGAACAAAGTGGATAAAAAGGATAGCTTTGCAGATGTATTTTTGTGTGTAGCTTCAGATTATTACGAATGTCACGTGTAAGCGGTACTTCAAGATTCTTCAGGGTCTGCTACAGGAGAGGGAGAGAGAGCATGATAGTTTTCACGCTACGTCTTTGAAGCTAAGCGCCTCCATACCAACTAGATATACGTAATAGAGTAATGCTACACGCTAAGATTGCATGTTTAGTGGAAGGATGCAGAAATTTTATCCAAGACGATATCTTTCTAACAATAAAGAGTTTTTATATCTATCTATCTATCTTTCTACTCTTTATTGTTCACACCATAAATTACAAACAAAAGAATTATAACACCTAAAACTAGTGCGACAACTAGAAGATAGAAAAAAGATGGGTGCGAAGATATATTTTTCTGGAGGCGTTTGACCACAACCCACTTGATGTAAAGTTTTACCTGATATTACGTCTTTGTTTATTTGTTTCGGTTTTTTTTTTTGCAGAATGTTTATTTGCCCAGATTAATTTTGAGTGAATTATAGAAAAACAAACTAATGGGCTAATTACACGTAACGAGTACGGTGGCGAAACAGTAAATGGCTTACTCGGCCGAGCAAACAAATCAGGTTTCCAGTGACTGTCCCGCCTCGTCAAACTGTTTATCCACTCCGAGTGTCTCCGAGTACCTACTCGGCCGCGAGCCCTGTTTTGCTACTGTCCTCGTTATGTGTAATCAACCCATTACCGCTAATAATTTTACGAGTAAATACCAAAAAATTAACAAGTTTCCGGCGCGTGACCGAAAATAACAGTTCGGAGTTAAAGGCCTGCAATTATTATTGAGCCCGAGGTCCACTTATCTTCGGAAACATTTTATAACGGTACATCGCCGAATGTAAATCAGAGACCTTACCAGGAACCCGGTAATGTGATACGAGACGGTACGGTCGCAGCTTTGAATCTGCTCAATAAATACCGGCCAAAAGAGAGAAGTGGCTCGAAAAGATTTCGCCATATTTAAAAAGAAAGAAAATTGTCAAGTACGTTACGGACGTTACGTACGTATTGATCGGGTTTTGTAACTATATCAAATACGTAAGGATAGCTTTGTTTTTCTCGTTTACGAATACTTGTTATTGTTGTTTATCAGTTGTTATCCTAAGTATATCAAACATCCCGACAGGCCTGAACCCTGAGCCAATGTCCTGATACTCATATGTGCTAATGACACACATACGGATTGAAGGACACGACGAAACTATAAGGGTTCCGCTTTGCCGCGGAACCCTCATATAAATATTTCTATGATACCCGTAGTACCGTGTAGTAATGTGAAATATTTCAAGTAGGAATGTGAATCGGCATTGGTTTCCGGATAAAGCTCGGCACACACCGCAACAAGATACACCTAACAAGGCCCGGTGACCACCCGGAGCGCGACACTGCTTCTCGAGTTGTGGTACCTACTCGTATGTGACTGCAGTCGAGTATTATTACTGCTTGTAGCTACTTTCTGCTGAATCAAGACACCAAGCTTTGCGTTAACGAATACTTTCGTCGATTACATTTCACAGAAGTGTGGTATTTTAGCTTGAAGCGATTCAAGACTTTCAAAGCTTTGGAAATGTGTTTGACCCAATACCTTCTGTAAAACAGGTGGCCAGAAAATGAAAGCAACTCCATATAATCAGGACTACCAATTTTGCAACTGCAATTTTCTCCTGATTGCCTCGAAAGAAAATAATATGGTCAAATGTACCTATGTATGTAATTATGTATATCTAGGAATGTTTTGTGGCTAAATTTTGCAGTGGGGTATTTTATGATTTTACGTCTCAATGATAGATCTTTCCTTACGTACATATAATATTTATTACCTGCAGTTTATGAGATTACCCCCTACGAGTACAACCGCACTAACTATACGGGATTACTTTGGGACCAACCCGGAATTCGCAAAATAAAATCCGCGAATTTCGCGAATTCCGGGTTGGTCCTATAGTAAAAGTAAATGTTCATAATGAATGAATAAGTACTATGAGCCCTTTTCGGCTCTGCATCGAGCTGAAAATAACCCCGTAGATAAGGGACAGAACCCGTCTCCCGAGCCCTCGCGGCGCGGCGGCGGCGGCGGCCAGATGCCCGCGCGCTGTTTATATTCGGCTAAACGGATATTTACACGACAATAAACTGTATTTTTACCGCTAACGGGAACTCTTTGATCCGCGGGAGGCGTGACTGTGTGTCTGTATTGATAACTTCCTCCGGCTTCACTCGAGTAAACGACGCTATTAACATCCCGAAGACTGATTTGGAACTTTATTAATTTAAACTATTTCAAGTTTTAAAGTGACCTTGTAGATTTAAATGCTCATTTTATTTGTAGCTAATGCAGTTAGGTTATTTCATACAAACAGAATTATTGATTTGTTTAATTTTGACAAACTAAGTGTCTAGGTGCATTGAAACGATATGGCTTTATGTTGTTTTATTTTAAGTTTTATTACGATGTAAGCAACTTGTCATGGTATCATTTACAAATTGTTTCAACATCTGATGTTTCATACAATCAGATAAATAGTTATGTACATGTATTGTATAGGTAGTGAAACAACACTGAAATACTTTTTACGATTTCAGGAATCTGCTAGAATTTTGAGTGCTTTAGACCACGGTGAACCCTTAACCAGTGACTTGAAATAAAAACATCTTAGCCCTACAACATGGTATTTTCTCCACAACTATGTTGTCATCTCTTCTAATTTCCGCTGTTAAAAGCTTGTTTCTGTATCTTCCTTTTAAAAACCTTGCTTTTTTGTAAAACCTTTGATGTTTGATGTCAGTTTGGTAACCCTTGTATTATAAATGTATCCGCTGCGGCCATTCTTTGCTTTTATGACGTTGTTCCATTTCTTTTATTTGCCCACTTGATGATTTCATTTCAACTGATCTTTTAACACGCCCAAAAACTTAAAAACGAAATAAATAACACGATTTTACAGAAAAAGCATTTTTATGGGTTTACTCGTATATACATTTTATACATGTCATTTAAGTTTGTTGTTAATTAAAATTAATAAGGAATGTTATCAAAAGAAACCCAAAATATTCAACCGCATAACGTAGACTATACCTATGATATTTTTTCAAGCCATATTATAAGGCTTCATAAAGTTACATAAAATGAAGCACACATAGATACTTTGACATAATTTTTAATACACGACCGACAAATACTTCCCTGTTCTGAGAAAATTGTCTTAAATTTAAGGTTTGGCCAATGATAGTGGCATGTACTCGTATGATCAAACTCTACTTAAACAATAAGGAAAAAATACTAGCCTGCTTTAGGGGTAGTCGGGTAAAAACAAAACCGAAGCCTAAGTTCCAACATACCTACTGCCCCTCTTCTCTTTCTAGGGCGAGCGGCGAGGCGAGGAGGTCGTTTATTTTAATTTCATACTTACTGACTTGGACCGGATATTAATAGTGGCTAACTTTGCTCATTTGTCTTTGGTCGCTACGATTTTTTAAAACACGCATTTTTAGACAAAAACTGTCCTTTATCAGTATAATTATATTGGCAAAGAAACGCAAAACCAAGGCTGAAACGCAAAAAATGAGATCACTGTATAGCCAAGCACTCCTGGTTGTAATTTATAAACTTTGAACTACTATTTTGTACTCGTATTCTGTGGTATACGAGTAACAACAGCAACAACAATAGCACGTGATCTGGAAAGTGTAGGAACGTAAAATTACTAAGGTAAAAAGTTGTAAGTAACTAGCGGCGCACCGTGGTTTCACTCGCTATTTTTTTTTCTGGGACAAAATGTTACCAAGATATTTATAAGCCATGCATTTTCCAACTTTCATTTTAATTCATTCAGCAATTTCAACGTGAAGTAATAACTAAGTTTCATACCCACCTAACAAACTTTATAATATTGAAGTGATAAAATGAAAAGCTCGAATATCCAGTCTGTGTGGTGTCTGCCAGAAACACTTAAGATACCTGAACATAGATAACATAATTGCTGTAAAACGGGGCATAATCAAACAGATCGGATGCGATGCATCTGGCAGTAGGGTTACCACATCTCAGGATTTTTGGACTATTTCCAGGATTACGACCGGATTCTGTATTTCATATAATATCTCAGGAAATCTTGGTTCTCTGAATTTTCAATAAACTAGAGTACCTACATTTCTATGATCTTTTTATTACGTGAGCAATCATTCCCCCCGAGAATGGAGATTCTCGGTCACAAAATAATAAATATGACTTTTTTAAGTTCAATGTAATGTGTTGTTTTGATTGTTTAATCGTTTGAGAAATTAATCTGAAATTACGACGAATTCTCAAGATTTTTAAAGAAGATGAGGCTTTTTTGCGGACTTTTTTAATTTTTCATCTGGTAACCCTATCTGACCGAGCGGGTAATTAGTAGACAGCAGCCCGGCGCGGTGCGGGCTCCGTTCCCGATGGAGCCATTATTCAATTTGCTACACATCCGAGGAATATGATTTGGTACTTTTAGAGTCGAAATAAAAAATGCCTGGTTTAGTTGCTGATAAAGGAGTATATTCTTCTTAAATACAAAACGTTATTCTCTACATGAATCGTGTGTTAAAATTCAAGTTGCTCATATTAAAAATCTACCAGTTCGATAAAATTAACAAACCAAGAACGATGTATACAATGTACTGATCAGATTCTTTAGGATTGGCCGTGTAGAAGGCAAACAATATCGAATTTTGAAATGATTAACGAAATTATAATGATTCATTAGTTTTATTATACTTCAAATATTAAATGTGAAAATTGGTACCTATAAGTTGATGGTGTTTTTGTTTTGTTAGCCATTTTAGTCGTCTTTTGCGATTTATCTTATAAACATTATCTCCGAAGGCCACGACATTTTTTCTGGTCCTGTTCCCGGTAATAATCGGTCCCTTTTTCGGCGGTATCACGTTTCGTTACACATTTGTCGGTTAATTAAGCAGCAACATACCTATACAGATACCGTTACGTCTGTCTTGCAGTATTTCCAATTACATATAATATACATGGAAATTGAGAGATTTGAAAAAAGTTTGAAAAGGTATTAGGTATTAAAAACATGCCATACCATTATAAAAAAACCCTTATAAAGATGCAAAAGTTTATGATTATATATGGTCTTCACTTCTACTTCTTGACGCTAACCGACTTAACTTATTTCAGTGAAATTTAAAATGGAGATACTTTTACCCTGGACTAACACATAGTCTTACACTACACGTTAAGTGGTTAAAATTAACAGTTCTTGCAGGATTGCAGGTACAAGAGCCAGGCGCAGCTAGGAAGATAACAAGGAGTGGGATTCGTTTCCCACTCGACTTCGTACGGCTGTAATAGCAAAATGGTCTACTATAGTCTCAGAGCAGTACCTTAGACCACCCAGAGACTTGCAAAATAGCGATTGACTTCTATTATCCCAACAGGGCCAGCTCACCAATGGGGATTATGGACAAAGAAGTCTCATAATCTGACGAAAAAATATGTTGAGCTATTCCAAACAGAATTACCAATAGTATTTCTTTTTAGTCATTGTTGCAGTTATGATTTCAATGTGCAATCTGTTATTGTATTGATAAGATTTATGAGACTTATAAAAGAATTAAGTTGTTACCTGGACTATAGTTTCTGGGTAGACTCACAGGAACATAGCCAAAAATATAGTAACAAGACAGCAGTGGTGCGATTAAATCTGTTTAGAACCAGTGTGCGCCCAGTAGCACACTGATTATGTTTACTCGTATGAACTGGCTTCGTTGTATGTTAATCATGCAAAAGTTAATGGATTTTTTGTCAAATATGATTCTTCAAATACTAGACAATAAAAACCAGATGTAGGTATTGGGAGTTGGGACGAAAATGCTCGAATGGGCATATGGGTATCTGTAAAAGTTTTGTATAAAATAGTTACGATTCACGTAATCGTAGTGTCACGAGACACCACGGAATTGAATAAATGCAACATGCATTATGAAGATGCAATGTAATATATGTATACGTTTCTTATACATATTAGAGACGTTGCGGGCGTTGCGGCGAAACACAAACTGGTTTTACTGAACCGGGGAAAGTTGGTTGTAAGGAGAATCGCTGAAATACGAAGTCAAAGGTTAAATTAACGAGCCGGACTTATCTTTGCCAAAAAAATTACTTTAGGTTGATCATACGTTAAACTGAATTGAATTTACGTAACAACGAGTAAATATGAATAGTGTAATTTATGAGTTGCTACAAATCATAATATACCTACCTGCAATAATGATAAATTAATAATATGAATTTGTATAATATTTACAGAGGAATATTAAAGCCGAGTTCATAAATCATTTAAAACAGAATTGCTTATAATTACAGAAGAATATGGAACAAAGCGTTATTAAGTTAATGCCTACAATTAAGTTATTAATGATTCTACAAAAGCAACATTAGAACAAAGTTTAAGCTTCTCAACCGAATAAGATAGTCCACTATGAAACATGAGCGGCTCATGCACAGTATTGCACAGTGAAATGTGATATGGTGCTCTGAAGCATAATCAAAATTTCAAATTATTTTTAGTATTCTCGTAGCATTCTTATTCAAATTTGTGTGCTACCGTTTCCTTGCCTTTACGACGACGCGACAGTAGAGTACATTAAACCTTCAAATAACATTGTACTTGGGATTGTAAAAGAAGACTATGAATTCAAATCAAATGAGTATGTTCTATACATTCAATTTCACTTCATTATGACTATAAGTGTTTTATAAAACCTTTTGATTATCTTCAATTACCTATATGTATGTATAATAAAATGAACGGTTGGTTTTCAATATTTTAATAACAAAAACTTTCGTAACATATTTTATGGAAACGTAATAATCATTGTACCTACCTACATAGTTATAAGGAAGGGAAGAATAATATTTAGTCCGCCAGGAACACAAACAGCGAGTGAGGTACAATAGGGCTCGAACAAAGGCTGTTAAACAAAACGTTGACAGAAAAAAATACAAAGGGAGCAGTAATTAAAAGATCAGGTAGTCAGTGTTTTGTTGGCAGGAGCAGCAGACCACCCTCTATTGTTGCACTTTTTATACGAGCGCTTCAAAGCTTGATGAAAACGGACCGACTAACTTACTAAAGACACGCTTTTATTACTCGCAGAACAATTAATACTCTACTTAATAATTGCAAAGTGGAAACAAGTGAATCAAAAATTATTTACTTGTTTATTTTCAAATAATAAGTGTGAATTGTACGAGTATTTGTATCTAGGTTGAACGTAGTTTGCCATAAATCTGTTGTGCTTGGTGTCAACTATGAAAACTTTGAATTTTAAGGCTGAGTGAAATGATGCCCACGCAGTTATTGCAAGACTCAACACGAAAGCTTATTAAGAGGGACAATATCAGAGAATTGCATTCTGTCGCCACCACTCGCTCGGCATGAAAGCAGGCGCATACCAGAGGAAAGCTCCCACGGCGAGCAGGAAGAATAACACGAGGCCGCGGGGCACTCACTCCTCACTCACAGACACCTCGCCAATCAAACAATAAATCACTCCCAGCATCACCACTAAACACAGAACACTACGCGTGCACACAATGTTCTTCGAGAACAGAACAACACGACCGCTCTACACGAAAGCTCTCTCGATACTAACTTTAGTGCGACTGCGAGCTCGAAACTCGTTTGGAACTCGACTTCGACTCCGAAGCCTTCACGGTAAGTGGCGCGGGCACAATGGAAAACGCGAGCGCCCGCGCACCTGTGTCGTACATTAGTCGTTTTCTTTTTAATTTTGAGAAGGCGTCGAACTTTTCTGCATACTGGTGGACCGGTTGATGACCCTAGCGAAACAGTAGGTAATGATTATTTAATGGGCCTGCCGAGACGGACAATTCAATGTTACGCGTTCGACTTTAATGATTAAAGTCCTGGGTGTATAATGGTATGGTCGGCAATTCATCAAAGTTTTCGCGGGACTTCTGAATGGGCAGCCGAGACAGCGGCCAGCTGACGTAATGACGGCGGTGACGGTAACGGTGCTGGTGGCGGTGCCGGTGGCGGTGCCGGCTCTAGGTAAGTGGTCTCTGCTTCGGAGACCTCGTCGGGAGGAATGTGGTCGCTCCTGGCGGCACAAGGTCGCGTGCTTTGGCGTGCGCGTACGCACGACCACGGTGTCAACTGGCGTAAAAACGATAAATACTAAAAGATGCTTTTGGATTATCTTGACAAACTCGATCTTATCGTATTTATAACTTTTAATTGTATCTCTCTTATAGCCATTTTGTAAAAGAAAGTGCAAAAAAAATTACGTGGCAGTGCGCAAGCTGCAATTTCCCTAAATAAACCTTACAACTAAAAGCTCAACAAATCTCGAGTAACCCAGTAAACGCCGAGTATCTGTATGAGCATAAATATGCGCGTGTTCCGACTTGTGAGATTGTAATCGATTTTTAATTTGGTCTCCAAATACAATTCGAATAGCTATAAAGCTTTTATGTTATTCGAAAGTACATCACTAAACACCGGGAAGTATACTGAACGCGACTATGAATGACAAACTTTATGATATCGTTCTCGTAATTTACGATTATGTTCATGAGTCGAAAATTTTACTTTTGAGCTGGTTATGAATAACAAAGAGGTATTGTTGTTTCCGACAACCCGAGCTCGTATATGAAAGTTTTCGGTGAAATAAAATTATCAATATCAAATAATTCGAATTAATAAAATCGAATCATCATAAATTCAAGTTGTGGGTTGGATCAAACCATCAACCATTAAGGTTCTAGGTATTGGATGCCTAATCGTCTACCAGAACCAAACCATTTAATTTTTATGTAATGAATAGGTCAGATATTGCAATTTTAAGAAAGATTTTTAGAATTTTCATGCTCTATCTTCGATCTTTCAAGTTTAAACATGGAAAAGAAGATTACTAAGCGAGCCAGGAGCTAGGCGAGTTTTTAAAAGAACAAATCAGCTTTTACATGTTTGCACCATTCACTCTTTATAAAACTTTGCAGACAAGTAGCTTATGCAATTTTAAAATTAAAAAATAGAATTGGCATCGGTCAGTCGGTAAAAAAAAATTACATACCTATTGATATTACGAAATTTAACTTTTTGATTTAGGTCCAATGGCTTTATTGCTCTTCTGTGAAAAATACCATTCACAGATCCGATACTGTTCGTAGGGCAGTCGATTTATCAATCTGAGCAACTGCTAAGCACCGTTTATGCGTAAAGTCCTCCATGTTTATTCATACCCCCCCCCCCCCCCCCCCTTCTGCCCGCCCGCTGTTTGCACAGCACGCCCGAGCACACGCGCGTGACACTCGGCACCGGAACAGCTTCATTTCCTGCCGCCGCCGCTCTCAGTACACAACAACTAATTCTATTAACAACTCACTACAAACTAGTTAGATTGGTTTGCCACTTGCGAGTTAGGTTTAACTCGGAGGAAATTAAATATTTTCAAACGCTTTTACGGAAAAATAGCTGTGTCTCGTGGTATTACCCGATTTAATTTTTTAATTGGGTATAATATTGAAAACAAAAAAAAAAATATAAAGTGAATCTAGACGACTAGAGTATTTACAACTTTTGTATTTACAACAAGAACTTGATTAGCAGCACACATACATACATGAATTTCACATACACCATCTTTTAATAGATCTATAGGTATAAGTTTGTAAGATCTTGAACGTTTAGTCACCATCAACCTATGAAGGCAAACTATAATGGCTAAGCCTACTTATATAGGTTCAAAATTAAAACTTGTCTAAAGATAGTTTAATGAAGCATAATTTTACGATTTAAGTTCATTTATTTTGACCGTAGCCAGTAATTACAACACATAACACAACTGAACTGTGTTTAACTTCAACACTTGGTAACGTCGAATGTACAATCTTAACCATCGTTCGTAATTTTACGACCTTATTCATTTCGAACGACTCGGTCAATCGGAATTTAATTATTTTTTATGTTTAATCTTATCTTTTATGTTTGTAATGTTTACTGGCACTGAAGGTAAGTTTCTCCTGAATTACTAGAAAGTTTGTATTTTGGGCAACAGTTCAGGAGTATTTTGTACTAGTAAAATAAAAACTGGTACAAGATTGCCAAGCCTGAAAATTACTTCACCAACAAGACTAACGCTCTTAAATACTGAACTTCATTCAGAATGAAAAAAAAAACCTTCTTTGTTATACAATTAAGCATCAATTGAGTGATAAGACGAGCTAAATACTCGAACAATGTTAAACGTCACGTCGTGTCACGTAGCTTTTACGATTCTACGATACTGTGTATCAAACATGTTTATTTCAGCAGGCTCTATGTGGAATGCAGTGAAAAGTACTGAAAAGCCCAGGCGACAGCGGCGGCGGCGGCTCCTGAAGTCAAACTTGGCGTTGAGTCGATCCTCTATAATCCCATCGAGTCTGAGAACCGACGAGTGTTGCCAGGATTAGCGAGAACTGATTCTGGATAGTTCACTTATTCAGTGAGCAGTGAGAAGGTTTTTATTCCTATGCCTAGGGGAAGTAATGGCCAACGTAAAGTAAAAGACAAGTCTATGTAACTAGCAAGTGGGTATAAAACTGTAGCTTTCTTAGAATCAGAGAAGAGTGTCCAAAAAAGTACACGAAAAATATTGTTTTCTGTTGTACGTCTCAAAACAACATGAGCTTTTCTCTGTTTAATTTTGTATGGCACCTAATAAAACTGTAATTTAATTTGTCATTTCGTGTGACATTGTTTACAGCGACCTCTTTGAGTTCTCAATTAATGAAGTTCATGAGATTATAACATTATACCATTAATAAGTTCATTAATGTTATAATCCAATACAAATTATAAATCAATGAAATAAGATAGTTCCTTATTTCTTTTTACAATTGAGCGTCGGGAACATTAATTGTCTGCATTATAATCTTCAACGCATTAATTCTCCGAATGCAATTAGCTGTTTTATGATTACGACTGCATTCCGAGTTCTCGTAATACATGACAGAGTAATGATGGCGGTCGTAACACTGAGGGCGCGACTCGCGGCGCGGCGTCATGCGTCGCTGGAGTTCGCGTATCCCATCATTATTAAAAGGTATTCTATAAAAGGTTCTAGAAAAGGTAGGTATCTGGAAAATATTACATTTGATAAGACCGCCATTTTTGCTTAAGCTTGTCTAAAGATCATTATGAGATCATTATGCTTAAGATCATTGTGGTCTGACATTACGAGGAACCTTTCTCAAATCGGTCACAAATTGCTTGAAGTCATGTTGTATATTTCGATTCACAGTTTATACCAACGAATACTCATGAATAGTGTAGAAATTAATAGTGCAGACAATAGTAGATACCATCCACTATAATCTACCTTATGTAGATGTCTACACGAATATAGCTAGGTCTGTGGGCGAACAATAGTACAGCGAGTGCAATATCGTGTGATGCGGCCGCTCCAGTAAGTTTCAATGGATTGGCCGACCGCTTCCTCCGTACACGAGCCCGATTGAAGGACACTACGTTGGAAACTATAGCTTAGTAACATGACAATAGACTTTAGGATACAATGAGAAAATACAAGCACATCGTACCCTCCCAAAGTATGCAATCATGACATAAAAAACTGTATATACCGACGACAAAACTAAATATATCAAATCCTACACGAAAGTCTCCAAAATCAGACCTACATATAATGCCACCGCAAGATTCTGAACTATATTTAAAACTGATATCTTCCCTAACTGTGACCTTTTTTTAGAAAAAATAACATGTCTATATACTATGCATAAAATACCTATCAGTCACTCGCTACGACTATCAGAAATACCACTCAAAACCACTAATAACAAAAAGCTAAGCCTAAAAGTAGATAAAACTAATTTTATGCTCGTAGGTACAAGTTAAAATTACACAAGCTTCAGCGTGGTCAGCGCGATATTCAGGGGATGACTCATATTCATCGTCAAAGCGTCCGCAGCCCCGCGGGACTCCTAAACTCATATCTCTGCCGTAATGAGAGCGTTATCATGGCGAGCCTTTGGCAGCGGTTTAGCTGAAATGCGCATACTAAAATGTTTTGTGGCTAGCTGTACCACACGCGTCCAGTTGTCGCAAGATTTTAAATGATAAACAGCAGTAATTTGTTTCCGTGTAAAATTGGGGTTTGTTGTGTGATGTGTTCCGTCCGTGTATGAATTCTGTGATGAATTGATGAAATTAGAGAAGGTTATATTTTTCAGTGTACCACATAATATGGACATTGGAAAATGGAGATACGCTCTCTCTCTCTCTCATTCGATTATTCATTTTTTCCTACACCCAATTACTACCTCTCTAGTTTTTTGCTCATACGGTCTGAGTGACCTGGGACCCAATTCTATAATAGGCCTATAATAGCCCTGCGAGCCGTCAGTAAATTGTCTTTCCGCCGTTTTTTTCCGCGAGTAGAGCTGTGACAAAGCTAGAATATGGATATGGGAAGTATTATAACGAATCAAGAGCAATTTGTCCGCGGCCCGTATTATCCCTGTCGGGTAAGTGAGCTCCTCCCTCACCTGGTCGGGCGTGTCGGTCTCGAAGGCGTGGCAGTAGGTGCGCGCCGGCTCGGAGCGCGGCTCGCGCGCCACCACCGCGAACAGCGCGCGCACCGACTCACACGTCGCGTACAAGATGCGCCGCAGCGCGTGGCTCATGCGCACACTCTGCAACAACAATCGGAGAGGTCAACTCTGCAACAATAATAAGAGAGGTGACCTCTGCAACTACAATCAGAGAGGTGACCTCTGAAACAATAATCAGAGGGGTGACCTCTGCAACAACAACAGAGAGGCGACCTCTGCAATAATAATCATAGACATGTGAATTCTGCATCAACAATCAAAGAGGTGAGTTTGTTTGACTCGGGAGTCATCTTATACACAGGGCTATATCATAAGGAAAGGGTATGCTAAGCCAGCTTATAGTACTCACCATCATGAACAACTTTTACTACAAGACCAACACTGAAATCTCGAAAAAAAAAACAGCTTATTCATAGAACAATGCCAGTGATACTTACTCGACAAAATGTACGGGACTTGTGCTTGGCATGCCCTTTCCTTATAACCTTGTATTAACGAGCTCAGGGACGCGTAGCTTACAACATCATGTTCTGGGAAGAACTAAGACGTAATGCTAAGAGAGCCCTAACGACTGACGACTAAGATGCGTAACAGTAACGATCTTGGGCCGCAGGTGAGGCACGGAAGGCAGACCGACTTGTAGTGGATTTAGTGTTTGGAATCTCACATAGCTCGGTTGAATTCCACAGCAGTCGAATATCTTGTGAAGATTTTTCGACTCATATAATATATTTCATTTCAGTGTTAAGATGTCAAACATCGATTTATCAATAAATATTGGTAGAGCAAATTGGGAGGGGTTTATTATTTGTTTCCTCACCTGATCTTCCGGGTCGCATACTTTGACCCCGGAGAGAGCGACCACCACCAGTACCGGGACCGCACGCCCGTTTTCCTGTAAACAAATAAACAAACAATATTATTTTTCTTATCCCATCGACCCCTAAAACGATGATTGGTTCAAACACAAGTGCGAGCAAAATAGATTTTTTTATAAAAAAAAATCTTCTGACCAAAGAGATCAAACTAAAATTTGGTTTCAAAAAAGTTACTGCCTAGACTTAGTCACCCATAAGTTAAATCGCGTAGCCTAGCGTAGACCTTTCTAAACGGTTTTATTTAGCTCACCCCGTTTGTTTTATTTATTCTTGGGTCAAATTTAGTAATTCAAATTTCACCCTCTTTCTGTCAACCGATTAATCTGAAATTTTGTGTACACTTTGGATTTTGGTGACAATACAATTATGTTTATTCATTATCATTATAAATTCAAGATGGCCGCCGCTACAAAATGGCGGATAACGTAGGTTTTATCAATCCCATCAATATGGCTATCAAATGAAAGGGCTCAACAAGCAGAATACAATATACTATAAAAAATTGAAATACAAGATGGCGGCCGCTACAAAATGGCGGATAACGTAGGTTTTATCGATCCCATCAATATGGGTATCAAATGAAAGTGCTCAACCAGTATAATACAATGTACTATATAAAATTAAAATCCAAGATGGCGGCCTCTACAAAATGGCGGATAACTTAGGTTTTATCAATATGAATTAAACAGAATGCGAAATAAAAACTAAAAACTAGAAAATAAAAATAGGTAAAAAAACTTTTTAAGTTAAACGGTTTTATGTTAAACATACATTGCAATGTTTAAGATAAATGTACTAAAAACCAAAAAATAGTAAAATAGATACAGTCGTGGGAATTATAAACATATGCATAGACTAGACTAAAATAAAACCGTGGGGCACGTCCAACGGTTTTCTTGCCCCACTGTTTAACCGTTTAACTTAAAAAGTTTTTTTACCTATTTTTATTTATGTTATTGACTGACGAGACGAGCAAAACCGCTCGCCTGATGTTAACATCACTCGTTTGCCCATAACAGGTCTGCGTCACCCAGAATTTTGATTTTTTACAATGCAAAAAAACCCTGCGGCACAGCACTGCACTTGTCTCTTTGAGATATAAGATGTTTAATGTCTTATTTGCTCTGAAATCTCACTGAATCTATTACAGCTTTCGAAACCTGCAACTACTAAGCTGGGTGAAGGTAATAATAATAATAAATTTATTTCACGTGACAATATTTTGACACTTTCAAAATTCTCCATCCCGGAAAGTGAGTCACTGTTCCCCCGGGAGCGCGGCATCCGCCATAGTTCCCGGCAGTTTGATTGAAAACGTCGTCCGGGGACCCGCTACAGATTTACGAGAATAGCGGCCACAGAATAACTAACAGTAGGTACAGCTTCAAGGAGAATTGTTCACCTCGCGATTCTTATAAATGAGATATCTTACAAGTACAAAGGGTGAAGAAATAGGACAGATTCTTAACGAAAAAGGCCACTCGCAAGTTTGTTGTTTCTTTGAATTAAAAATTAGCAGTATTTATTAAAACTAGCCCTTCAATATAAGACAAATATGTATGTAACTATACACTATCATTACAAATACGAAAGTTTGCGAGAGCGCGTTATGTGTAGGTATGTTTGTTACTTCACGACGGGTTTGAATGTTAGGTATGAAGTAGTTTATATATTCTGAATCAAAAATATTTTTTATCTCGGAATAAATAACGGTGTTTCTTGTAGAATGGCGGGTGAAACCGTTAAACGCAGCTAGTTAAATGTTGAAGACGAAAAAATATTACCCTCTTTCTGAGGCAGTCGGATAAAACTAATTATTGTGTACCAAAGGCTGCCCGTGAGGCTCTCGACATCTTTATTAAGACGCAGATTCAGAGCAACCCTAATAATGAGAGCTTACCAATCAGTCCTGACTCGCACTTGTCTTTCCTGTTTTGTGTAGTGAGTTGTCTTTTTAAATCTTAACGTTATGTAAGTAACTTTTATTTACTTGTGAAGCAAAGATTGTAGAAAATATCTACAACTGACAGTTTGTGTTAAAAATATGTTTGGATTTTTTTTTTTTTATTATGAAACTTTGGAGTAACTTCATCTCTAAAACTATCCAGACTCAATTTAGTAATACGCGATACCTTGTCTAAACATTAGTCTCGCTCAGTTAATGTTTTGTTAGCTATTAACTCTAACTAGCCTAACATTAGTGCCATAATGGGAAATCTACATAAACCTAGAAACTCCAAACGAGCCCCGACGGAATTCGCTAACAGCCACACATCAGCAGCAAACTTCAAAGCACAGTTGTTTTAAATTACTAAATCATCAGTTTACCGCAACTTTGTCGGGAGAATAACGCACGAAATACTTTTTCAGGAGGACTCTAAAAGTAAAGGCGGCGTACATTGCCGCGTCGGCAGGAGAGAAAGTGAACTCGTTTGAGACAGGAGGCGATGGTAATCATCGCGAGCGAAGGTCGCGCTTTGTGTCGGTAGGGCGGCGGACAGTTTGCATGCAAATGGTAAGTTATTCGGCGTGCCGGTGTCGATATTGCGACCTTGGTATGTGCGGCGCGGCGGAGGTTTGCGCGTATTTTTGCGACGTGAAACGGTGAAAACCTCGCAAAAGGTTGCGCATTTGACGGTTAATAGCCGATGTGCCGTCTACAATGGAGGAGGGAAAGTTAAAACGCGGGCCCTTTTCGCGGAGGCATGTTTATCGCTTTGAATGCCTACATCTACATCTACAATGGTGAACAACGAGTAAAGCGCACGTGCCTTTATCTTTGCTCGCAGTCTTATTAGACTTCATGAAGAGACAAAATATTAATAATAGTTTAAAACAAACTAAAAAACACGCTTTTTATACAAAACCGAACTAAAAAAATAGAAAATAAAATTTTATAAATTTAAATTAAGAATAGGGTTGAAAATTTCAATAAATATAAATTAATAATAGTGTAAATAAATAAATATATGTATTTTATTTAAAAAAAAAAGCGTGGGGTGCTTTTTAAGATATTATCAAAATGCTAATCACTCTACTCATGTCTGTCAATCAAAATGTATATCTATTGACCCATGCACCCCACGCTTTTTTAAAATAAAATACATATATTTATTTATTTACACTATTATTAATTTATATTTATTGAAATTTTCAACCCTATTCTTAATTTAAATTTATAAAATTTTATTTTCTATTTTTTTAGTTCGGTTTTCTATAAAAATCGTGTTTTTAAGTTTTTTTTAAACTATTATATATTTTTCGCTTTTTAGTTCGATTTGCTAACTATTAACCATCCCTAATATGTACAAATGTGTTGCTAACTGTATCTTGGTTAAGAACACATACTCAAAGATTTCTATGATGCCAACATAACCATCGAGACACATAGTGGTGCAACTATATTTACATTATACAATCAGTCACATTAATGCCTGGGTATGGAATTTTTAATCCGTAACCACTCTACATCATAATATAATCATAGGAGGGGAATCTGTTGGCGGCACTGAGAATGAGGATGAGTGTGAAAAGCGTGCTTTTTAGTTTTTATAAAGCTATTATTTATTTTTCGCTTTTTAGTTCATCTAATTAGGATAATTGGATATTTTAATCGAATTATTGAATTGTCATCGGTCTTTGACAGGTGTGTAAAGTTTGAATTAAATCTGATCGTTCAAAGTAGGACAAAATCGAGCTCAAAGGAGTCGGTTACAAACATACAGGTGAAGCTAATAAAAGCGTATTAAAAAGAAAAAAAACAGATTCAAAATGTTTAACACACCTCTTAAATACAGATTTACTAGTTGACGTATTCACAAATTCCCTTAGAAAGTCAATTTCTTGTATTAAAACTTCGAACTGAAGTTTTTGGAAAGAATGTTGAAGAAGAAATAATAAAAAAAAACCAATATGTAATAATAAGTACCTTCGAAACTATTCTAAGACAAGAACCAACGGTATAACATAATCGGTTAACTCATATTTAATCCAAATAGAAGTGGTTACAAAATTGTTATTTTATAATTTTAAGTAATATTTACTGTTTAAGATTATAATTTTTAGTATTTTAAGTATCTGAGTAAAATAAACAATTCAACAAATAGCGAAAATAATTGAATGGAAAACATAAAGCAAGTAGGATACCACTCGCTACAGTAAACATTTTATGTGCCGCGTCGTGGCGGTAAAAAGCGTTTTCTTTGTTGGAAATAGGACACGAAAGACAAGGAGTTCATCGGTTAAAGTTCCGCAGAAACGCGCCGTGATATAGGGCCGAACTTGATGACTTATTGCGGGGGACGATTCGGGGGAAGGAGAGGCACACCGATATTTCGACTGGTGCTACGAACATTATCGAAACTGCTAGACCACGATTTCTTTTCATTGTACCAATTATTTAATACTAGCTGTTCCCTGCCACGCTTCGCTGTGGATAAAAAAAAATAAAAAATATATAGCCCATGTTACTTTGGGATAATGTAGCATTCGAATGGTGAAAGAATTTTTGAAATCGGTCCAGTAGTTTTTGAGTTTATTCCAAACAAACATACAAAAATACAAATCTTTCCTCTTTATAATATTAGTATAGATTAATTGTTATACGAATATTCAATATACTTTTAGAAAAACAGATACATAATTTAAAAAAAATTAAATCGATTGAACTGATATAACTAAATTTAACTTATTAATTTAGGTCAAATTTTGACTTTAAATTGCTCTCCTGAAAAAAATCCATAATATGAAATTTTCGAAAGTACAGTTTCGAAAGTACATATTATGTACTTTTGAAACTGTTCGTAGGGGTAGTCGATTTCTTAAGTCGGGGATACCTATAGATTATTGTTATGGCTGTAATTCTAAAATTAATGACCGCAGAAAATCACGAAATAAGTCTATATCCGAAGTATCCGAATTAAGTAACTACTTACGTGAGTAGTCCCGTGTATTTACAACATATTAAGTCTACGAAATATTCTGTTCCTAGACGCTTTACATGTAACTAATGACACTGAAAATGTTACTAACATATTACTCGTGATTCGTTAAAAATAATTAGGTACACCCATGTTTCTAAGACTCCTCAGGCCATGGAGTATTGTATATTCCAAAGCCCTTAGGCCTTGTCTTTAAGCGGGTTTTTGATCTCAGAGGATAGCGAAGATACACTGAAAAAAAATCCGCTAAAAGAATGAATAGTACCAAAAAGTACGATATGATTAGCACCAGTTTATGATAGTTATACTAAAATATAATTATACTCGTAGTTGTCACCGTAAAAACTGATGCTAACCATCGAACTTCTTCGTGATATCAGTGTGCTCCGTACTTTAGGTGAATTCATCATTCTTTTAGCGAAATTTAGATGGGCATTTGTCTCAGTGTAAGGGAAAATGGTATAGCTAGATCTAATACGCCTTATCGCTTTTATCTCACAACTCACATGATCTAATAACTCGCCCCGCCACCCGCTGTGGTCGAAAACGCGGTCTAAGTTCATTCCAGACGTCCTACCGGTGAGTGATACACAGCGAGCTGCACCTTGATAATACATTTGAGCGACACTTCACAACTGGGACTCGCTCAATGGAACATCTGAAAACCTCACAGAGTGGCGAATACAGCGCGATTTGAGGTGTGAGGGATAAGCGGTCACTGAAGAAAAACAAAAAAAATAAATAAAAAAATGCCATAATTTTTTTTTTATTTTGACTTTCTATAATAGACACAAATTATTGTAGAATACTTTCTCCTGTAACTATGGTGATGGTGAGTTAACCGAAGCAAAACCGACACACAACAACAAAATAGGGTAATTTTACTATGAAAAGTAACGTGGTTTTCACACATTTCTGTTATAATAACCACGGGAATACTCACGTAAAAATTAAGCCGTCTACTACGAATAGTCGTTCCAAGCGAGACGCAACCGCGAGCGCGTCACGTTTGTAAACTCACCTGCTGAAGGTCACCGAATGTGACCGAAACTAGTCGTACGAGTAGTAGACGACTTTTTTACGGGAGTATTCCCGTGTTTATTATAACAAAAATAGGGTAAAGCTATAAAAAGTAGTTGAAACAACGGACTTTATTAGCTCTCTTTAGATCATAGATAACCCTCATAGAATAATAAAAAATACCGTTACCCAACATTAGACCAATTAATAGTCATTTTTAGTATTTATTTAATCAACGCTCAATACGCTCATCCATATTATAGCTTCCAATTTTGAACCTATTCATTTTTAAAAAAGCTATACATAATATTATATTGAAAACTTACGGCGATTGCCAGATTTTCTAACACACTCACCAACTTATTCAGGTGAACCTAATACAAAGCGTGCATAAAACGCACAGTTCTAATAACTTAGACTGCAGGTTAGATCCATTAGCGGCTCTCAGCTCTCAGCGCGATGTAGTTCACAAGTGCACTGATATACACTCGTACTGTGGAGTGTAGAACCTGTACACCCGGCAGCTACGTTCGGACCAGCTCTAGTCGGGACTTTGCAATTTTAATTCTACTGTTCGAACTTATTGTTGAAAATAAATACACCCTCAAAAAAAAATCTGTTTATCAACACAAATATTGAGCAATTTTGCGTTCGTTTTCGAAAGCAGTTCTTCTATTATTAATTTCTACAGCAAACTTCATTTGATGCCAAATTGCGAACATTACAAGAAGTTTGGTTCGATAATATAGTGTAGTGAATTGATAAGCGAAAATTGATTCAAATTATCAAAACCATGTCATAACTAGGGGTCTGCGGCTTACAATTCGTAGTCTGAAATCCACAAATTAAACTTTGTTTCATATCAGTTAAAACCATTTCCTTGGATCCTAAAACATACTCGTACTAGTGGATATAGCAATAAGATACAGCTTCAAAGTTACTTACTTACTGAAATGTATAATCGCATGCAAACGTCGAACAGTTAAGTATTTGCTCGCACTAGCGCCTGTCTGTTTAACATTACGAGTACAATCGAATGCGCCATCGCGCATCGTCGCGCATCGTCGCGCCGTCCGCCGCGCGCCATCGTCTGGCGCAAACTACTACCTACTTGCGCTGGCTTTGCTATCATTGCGACAATCGAGATCTCTCGATACTTACATAATTATATCTATAAATCGAGTAGAGATCGAGTAAGTGTTGTTCAAAACGAAAGATTAAGTTAAGATTAAAAGTTAGATTAAGGTTTTGTAAGTTTTTGATGTAAATTGAATAAATAAATAAATAAATAAGTGCACTTAGTTCAAGTGCACTTTTGAGAATTTGGTTTCCATAGATATACAAAGTTTCATACTGAAGTTAATTTGCTTTTACGTAGAAAATAATGTTGAAGCCTTTTGGAGACGATTGATTTAAATTTGTAGTATTTTTGAAGATCAACTTATTTGTCACAGAAAAAACCTTTAGAATTTTTTTCGTAAAATGTCTGAGAACATAAAGAAAACTGGCTTTTTCTGCCTCAAAGTTCGTAAATGAATCCACGAAAAATAAAGGCCAACTTCAAAAGTCGTCCAAACAAAATAAACTCACAAAGAAAGCCGTCACGGGAATAAGTTATTTTTCTTAAATTACCCAAAGTGGAAAGTACAAAGAGTGACTTCTGCACCCTTCGGGCTAATTACTACCGACGCTGGTTAGAGTGGGGGGAGGGGGGGGGGGAGCGGTGACACGTCACAATGGGAAAAGTTACATTATAACAGACTAACTTTCTTTGTACCACAGCGCTATCAAACAGTTCCACACTCGAATCTCGCCCTTGGGTCCAAGAAACAAGGCCGATAATACTGCGACAAGTCTGATGCCGCTGGTATATCAGTGGGCTAAGATTTATACGAGCGTAGCGTGCGCCGGTGACGTCTGATGCTAGTGGTAACGCCTGTTAATCCAAGAACATCGTAAACCGGGGCAAGTTATGGGCGACGTGTCTGAAAATATGGATTTATTCGGCTTGTGCAAGCTAATCTGTTTCGTAAGTTCCAGATGTTGGATTGTACGATAACTCGGATAACCATCTGACCTATTTGCGCGACCCAACCATGTTATTGTTTAATAGCAACTTGCGGCTTCCGCGGGTTTATTTCGGAAAATAGCTGTTTGGAAATCTCAGACAAGTTAAAATTGGTGCTAATGCATTTTCGTATGGAGATTTGGGATTAAACCGTTTGAGATGTTTGTTCTTTACTTCGACTCACCAAGCAATAATTACCAACTACTATTATCCCATAAATTTAAAATAAGGATTAATTTGCCTTCGCTTGGTACCTACTGCATCTTTCGTATGTTTAGACATTTGGATGTTTGTTATTTAATCGTAAAACTGCTAAGTGGATTTGTATCAAAATGTAGCTACGAGTATGTATACAAGGCGTAACGGGAAGGTGTAGTACCTATATTTAAAGATGTTCTTTTACACGTCAAAGTGAACAACTTTTGTGACACAAGTTTGTTAAATTCGAGAAAAAAATCTCGAGTCTCCATACAATATATTTAGTCAAGTGATCAATTTTCTATGGAGATTCGAAATTTTCTTTCTCGAATTTAGCAAACTTGTGTTCTAGAAATTGTTCACTTTGGCGTGTACTCGTAGAAGAACACCCTTAAGTATTACTACACCTTCCGTTACACCCTGTTTACTTTGAATTACCATGTAGGCCACTTTCTAACCCGAACTAATCCAGCATTACTGCAGGGTAGCGGCTGCAACCGCGGCGCGGCGCGGGCGCAGCTAGTATTTAATAATCCTTACCTTACTCTTATACTAATACTAGTGGTTCTGCGAATAGTAGACCGCGAGAGAGTCCGGATGTTTGTATGTTGGTACTCGCGTACAGATCGCACTTCTCAACAAATCTCGACGAAACCCGGTATACAGGTTCAACGATTAAAAATAATTTTTTGTCGTCGAGACTTTTTGATTAGGAGGGTATTTCCCTCGAAACGGGTGGAAACCCGCTGCAGCGCTATTTACCGACCGATTTTGACAAAATTTGGCAGGAGTATAATAATATGGTACTCAATTCTAAACAAGAATTTCAAATAGGAGTAAAATCAGTCAAGAAGCTGTTGAGATAAAACACTGTGATTCATTCAGATTTGTTGAGAAATGCGACCTGTACGCGAGTACCAACATACAAACAAACATCCGGACAGATGAAAGCAAATTTGGCCAGTCGTTGCAGAGACGCTTCGCTCGCTCGGTCAATTATAAATGTTAAGTTTGTATGGTGTTTGGATGTTTGAAACTTAATCACGCAAAAACGGCAGAATGGAGTATAGGATAAAATTTGGTGCAGAGGTAGTTTTTACTCTAGTTTAACATACGATTGTCACCATTGACGACTGGGCGTTGAAGGTGGTGTCAACTGGGAGTGACCCCATATACCTAAGCTACCCCGGAAATAAATAATATGTATCGTAAAATTAAACGGTTGTAGGTAAAACTGTAGGACAGTTTTGAATATTTTAAGAGCATTAATACTAACCGTTTAACATTTATTACTTTTATAAGTTTTAATCTAAATTACAGTATGATAAATAAACAAAATATAAACTCACCGCTACCGCAACAGTTTCAAGAAAATAACTATTTATTAAAACGAACTGATTCCGCGTAACGAATCGAACGAGTCAAGTTCGTAGCAAGTTGTGAGCACGCGAGCGACGAGCGGGCGCCGAGCGACGCGGCCGACTGCCGCGCTCGGCGGGGCTCGGGTGACGCGGCGGCGGCGGCGGCGCTAGGGCGGGCGGACTTTACTTAAGATTTTTTTAATTATTTTCTTTTAGGCTCTGTGCACAACCCTAGGGTGACGGGAGCAGTGTCGTGTAATTTCTAGTAAGTAATAACATTGCAAATAAAGTTATGTCTTGAGAATAGGTTATGAAAAGTGAAATATCATCTAGTTTTTTGGTCGTATTTCATATTATTCGCTATTAGATATGATGTGTCGCTACGTTGCTTTCTATGCTTTAGTCATTTTCCGAATAAATCGCAGCAGCTAAACATTGGAAGACTATCTTTTCTTGAGTAAGTTTGTTATACAATATACACTTAGCGCCGCTAACTCGTTTGTCTACACACTCCACAAGCGCTCCATAGACACCTGGCGCCCGCAACCTGCTAACTTAGTTACTTAGACACCACTCGCCGTTTGCAGAGCCTATTTGCTTCAAAACTACAATAGCTCCCCGTTTCCTCCCCCCATCTCCCCTCTCCGGGGGTAATTTAGCGAGCAGTCGAGGGTAAATATTTAAAGGCTCGCTGTTTAAATGAAACATGGACGTGAATGTTTGAGCTAATGAAAAAAATGTAAATAACTGGAAACGGAATGGCCGCGAAAAATTTGCCATTTTTCTAAATTAAAATGTCAGAGCTTAAAAACAGCCTAGACGTAAATTTACTAACCAGAAAATTGAAACTTTTAAAATGTATTTACATTGACTTTAGGTAAGTTACAAAATCAAAAGAAACGTGGTCTCAAAATCGTAATGTGTTGTTGTGAGTATTCATTTGCAGAGTCTGCCTCGATCTCGAACATTATAACATCTTTACCAGCTCGTGTGTAGGTACTGTAGACTGTAGACATTACTGAGTTATCAAATACAACTTGATTCACCACGTTTTCAGTTAATTCACTAGGCATAAACAAATTTAAAACCTACCTACATTATAAAACGTGTCATTCGACCCACGGAAGCGCTCAGATGTGAATGTTGCTAGCGGTCACCCATCCGAAGACTGACCGCGTGTTCGATCGGTTACGAATGCCCAGTCGAGCTACGAGTACGTTGCGAGCGAGCGCTGCATAGTCACCATCATGTGCAGTATAGCAGTATGTATAGGAGGTATATAGGTAGGATGTGTAGGTAGCTATTGATATTGCTAAAGCTATTTTGATGGGATGGTGGCCGTTTGGCTGTTAGGACGGAAGCCGAGCTCGGCCAGATATCGGAGATGCCTCCCGCCGCGCCGCTATCGCAAGGATCGTACTATACCGGGCGAAAAGCTTGAGGTGTACCAAGCCAAAAATACGTGTAACTCTTCATAATTCGGAACTGAATCATATAAAATGTTCGGTATAGTTCTGAAATCGTTTAAAAAAACAACTGTAACATAGAAAAATGTCATTTATAGACTACGAAATGCAACAGAAACGACTCATTCTTTTCGCGATTTTAAGGATTGCTCTGATAGTAAATTGTGCAGACATCTTATAATCAATTCATATGTATACATATTTGTAACTTGGTACACCCCAAGCTTATATCCTTATAGTACGTCTCTAGGTGTAGCCTCTCCGAGCGAGGGTGTAATAAAGCTTTTACAACCGAATCTCGCGATGTCTGATTTCATTTAACCCTTTTTTTCTTCGGAACGAATCGTGTAACAATTCTAAGATATTTTACGAAGCTCTCTTATCTTATTTCGTTGCCCCTTTAGGAATACAGCTTGACATTACAGGGTCCATCTCTCGAAGTGCTACCAACTTCAAATATTGTTTAAAATAGTTATTAGTAGCGAGGTAAGTTTGATATTTATGGTTTACTACTACGAGTATAATACTATAAATAACATTTTATTATACTCGTAGTTAAGGTGCAAGCCTTTATAATTTTATTTGTTAACGGCTGCACCCGGCGGCGGCGGTTTCACCGACTGTGTTTTATCTACTTTTAAACTCTCCCTGTATTAGAGCGAATAAAACAAAAAAAAGAATTACTCAAATCGGTCCAGCTGTTCTCGAGTTTTAGCCAGACAAACGAACACCGATTCATTTTTATATACCTCTATAAGAAGAAGAACCAGATTAAACTTTTTAAACTTCTGATAAAACTTCCAATTAAAATCAATTAGGAGAACTTTGTAATATCCATACATTCAAATTGAGCAAAACGTTACAAATTATTGATCGACCACCCTCACAAGACCTCGCTCGTTACAGCATTTTGAAATCGTTAAAGGAAAACTGAAGAGCCCCAAACGAGTCGAGGGTCTACGTTGAGTGGAAGAGTTTTCGAGCAGAAACGTTTCCCTTCCCTTACGTAGAAACTGTTGCCTAATCTGCCGGCTACAAGTATTGCAAGGAGGTACTTCGAGGATCTTACAAGAAAAGTTTGTTGGAATCAAAGGAAAGTCCTTTCAGATGAGATCTTATCAATAGGAGATGGGTAGAAGTAAAGTTTAATGGGGGTGAATGTTAACTATGGGACTTTACCTTTGTTCGGTAATGGTCCTCTCCGAGAATTCAGTATTTTATTGGAGAAATATTTTATTTCGTAAACAAAAAAACTGGCACAGACTTTAACTTGAATAGTTGTCATCGTGTCGTAAATGAGTTGAAAAACAAAGGTCACTTCGCTACAATATTTTGACGTCATCAACTTCACTCTCCCCCACTTCCAACCCTCGATTCTTGTTTCAAATATGTTTATTCACCGAGAAACTTATGCATAAAACTTATCATATACCATCAAACAAGCAATATAAGTTTTATAAGTATTAATTTGCTCGTAATCTCGTTCTCAAAAAAAGGCTTAACAATTTAATTCAAATAAAAAGTTTTAAGGAAGTAATTATTCTTCCAAATGGATTTATTTTAGTCGAAAGGCTTAAGGGGAATAATGGGCTTAAGCAAAATAGATTTCGTTTAGTGTTCGTATATTATAAATGTTGTATTGTTGATCTATCGTAGTTTAAGAAAAACCACTTTCAGTTAGTTTTTACAACCAAGCCAAGTTCGGTCGCCTGGGTTAGATTTTAATTTTGATAACAATCAATAGAGGTAATTAAAAACTATAATAACGGTCGAGGATGTCTGACTTTAGCGGCTCTACCTTCGTAAATCCTGGCAGTAAAATAAAATGTTCCACTAAAGTGTGACAAAACTAGCCTCTTCAAGTTTACTGGCGCCCTCTGCCGGCGAAATCTCGCGGAAACTCTCGAACTTGCCTCATGAAAATTAAGCTCCAGAATATCACCTAGTCAACATAACTCCTATGGATGTACGATCTAATCTAGCTCTTATTGCAGTGGGTGAAGGTTTATTGTACTCCTTTGTTGAAATTTTATGAGGTGGACCATTTGAACACCGTAGTTACCTATTTAATTTGATTTTTTAGGATAATAAATTGTGTTACAATAGTAACAGTAATAGTAAAAGTGGGTTACAATAGTAAATCAAAAAGAATACCTACGCATCGTTTTACAGAACAAAAAATAGCCCTATTCAACCTACCTTTATTTATTATTACCTAGGAATTGTTGTTTTGTTTTTAATTATTATGTATCTTTTTTTTCTGCCCTATTTAGTAATATATTTACAATTATATTATATTTATATGTATTAGTTTATTATCGCTAATGTAGGTAGTTTTAGTATTTGAATGTATTTCTAAGTATTTTTTTACTTTTTTTATGTAGGTTTATATGACAGTTTTTTTTTCTGAATATTGCACACCCCGTTTTTCTACTTTTTTGTCTATCCTCTCCATCCTAAGGTTGCCTGGAAGAGATCGCTCTTAGCGATAAGGCCGCCAGTTGTCGCACTAGTTTTATGTGTTATAATTCTTTTGTTTGTGATTTATGGTGTGAACAATAAAGAGTTTATCTATCTATCTATCTAGAAATGGTTTGATCGATATTATTATTATCATAGTTTATGTTATGTAGTATAAATCTACATTCCACAATGACTAGCTATTAGTTTTTTTCAAATATCAGATAGAGACAACAAATTTAAATGATAAACAGGCCCGACTTCCGAGTGTTGTTACCGGTACATTAGTGCGTCATTAGCGAGTTGCGTCGTCGGCGTCGCGACGGTCGCGCGACACGTACGGAACCTGCACTAATTGTGTTTCGCTAGTTCCCGTGATGTGCTCATTTGGCGCTCATTTTCGTCTACAACACTCATTAGTGTCTGAACAATCTCTACAATCAAGTTATTTTTTTATTAACAACAATTACTCGTAGTATCTTCTCGCGTCGGAACTCTACAACGACGACGCAAACTAACTGTTTGTGCTTTTGTAGTCAAAAACACGAACATTTTAGTGATAAAACAAGCGAGTAGTAGTGGCATGAGAGTGCCGACCCGACCCGGGCGAAATGTAGTCGCTGACAGCATTAACATGTGAACAGTTATAAATAAGCGATATTATACTTTCAAAAAATGCTTCATTTGTGCAGCATTCAACAACTATTACTAAAAGCTTGTATAAGCACATGTTACTCAGAGTTCAATCAGTTTCTTCTAGGCAAGCAAGCTCCATCGTAGACCGCATCCGAACACCAAACTCATTCTATCTTTTGGTCTTTAAAATATTTTAAATGTTTAATTTTAAATGTAGAATCAGCCCTCTATCTCACTGTGATGAGATTTAAATAAATAAAACCCAGAAAACTACCAGGACGAGTGGACAGACGATCTCACTACCTAAATAACATAGTATGGCCTATGCTATATTTAACCGTCGCCGTCGGCCAAACTTTCATCATAAAAAACATTGACGTTCGTCCCTACATTTTGCAATCTCAGTTTCCATTCAGCTGCCTCGATCGAAGCCTATTGGGAAACCTCTCCCTATATTGAAGTTCCTTTTCAGACAGATTGGCTGCGCTCTGCGATCGTATTCCAGACTTTACAATCTACTTGCTCTTAGCAAATTGACTGTACCTACAATATGACTCATAATATCGTAATTATGGTCTGAATATTACCATACCGTAGTTTTGCATTTTTAGAAATACTATTCGTACGTGAAAAAATTAAAATTTACAACTAGGTATATCTTTTCTACACTGTTCTAAATTCTTCGCTGCAGCAGTGTAATTCTAGAGGGTACCTCCGTCTCGGTACAAATTTAATTATTTTATCAGATGTAGGTAGTACTTTTAACGGTTTGAATACTTGCTTTTATGAAATAACTTGAGTAGTTATTTGGTTATTTTCAAAACACAAATTTTATCTTTTACAATAACATGAATTTAGCTTTCGTCTACCGATATAGTGGTATCCGTCACATCACGATATAATTTCGATTACGAAAGAAACACAGTCTCATATCATATTATTTCCAATACTTTGCAATTGCTTCCACCCAAAGCCCCAATCTGTCGAGGCCGAGCAGATAGGCTACGATATTGGAACTCCTTTCAGATAGATTGGCGGCGCTCGGCGACCTGTTCAATTTCAATAGCCCACCGAGCCGAGTGCTTTGCAGATAATGTTGCCGTGGAACTTCGGGTTCTGTAGCTCTATCGCAGGTAGATTTATCTGCTGTTACATCTTTTGAATTTACTCATATAGGTATGCAGTCTTTATTTCTGTGTTTTTCGAAACTGATTTAGCTTTTTACCTTTTTTTTATGTAATTGAGTGACGAGACGAGCAAAACCCTCGCCTGATGTTAAACGTCACGTTTGCCCATAACAGGTCTGCGCTACCCAGAATTTTGAACTCGCAGAATTCAAAACCCTGCGTGGCACAGCACTGCGCTCGTCACCCTGAGATATAAGTTGTTTAATCTCCAATTTGCCCTGTAATTTCACTGGAAACAATGCCCTTCCAACCGGAACACAGTAATGTTTGCACATTACTGCTTGGCGGTGGAATAACTGGCAAAGGTGTGGTACTTCCCCAGGCGGGCTCTGCAAAAGAGCCCTACCACTACAAAAAAACAGCCCTACTGTCACTTTAAATAAGCTCAGTGGAAAGCATAGTGGAGAGCGTTGAAAATAGCTACAAAATTTGCGTCGCCTTCACTCATTTTATTTATGGGAAACCAGGAGCACTTATTCCCACAACTCAGAAAATCATTGTTCACATTGGAGTTAGAGTTAAGTTTTATTATTACATTATTTACTATATCAGATATCTCTAAATTATTAATGGTATGACAGTTGCTTTCTCCTACGTCACAGTAATTTATTTTCATGCTATTATTTTCTGTATCACCAACAGACCACGTACCAAGCATTTACGGTTTATTTTACTTTCTCGAACTTTGATCTCTTACAATTACAACTCTCTTACAATCTGTGATCACCCAACAAATCCTATTACAAATTATTGCTAAACAAAATATGATGCAGTCATCAAGTTTTTACGAGCACTTGGCATCTGCACCCTACTTAACAGGGCGTTGAAATGTTGTATTAATCGAGCCGCCACGTTGTATGTACTACACATCACCCACATATAAATACTTAGTACCCGGTTTATGGGGTTGGGGAATAAGTTGAATGTATCGTCACAGATTAGATTATAGTTACTACTTGTATCGTATAGAATAAGTCCCCATACATAAACTTCTGCGATCACCATATATGTAAATGACATCCGAAATGGAGGGAAAATAAAACTGAAATAATAAGATACAAACATCCCTAAACTTAAGCAGGAACCTCACTTAACAAAGTTAATTTTAACGAGGTCATGAAAAAATAAATGGTGGTTTGAATATACTCTTAGAGTAAAAGTCGATAATGTCACTAGCATCCTACAGCAGGCGGATAGCGTCGCACACGACTATACGACGCAGCCATCAACCCATCGCATCGGCCAGATACTGTCCGGACCAGAACTGCAAAATGTGTCTCATTCCAATAAAGTTAAGGATATGATATATAAGGATATACACTTTATAATACGCTAAGACTTTATAATGAAGCTTATAAAGTCTTAGCTTAACTTTAAAGGTAGAGTTATCACAAAATAATATACATACTTTGTATGACTTTTTGGCTAGATAACTACCAGAAGAACATGATTAAAAAAAAACATTTTCTTGTAGGCTCAATGAACTCCGAACTAAATACCCATACATCCAAATGCATTTTACAGTTCTTTGTCAATAACTCAAAACCTATTATAATACAAAGAACTAAAGCACACATGTGTAGGGATGGTATTATCATTAGCTAAATGAAACATTACTCCAAGTTTGGTAACGACATCTTCATTGCGCCAACAGTCGGGACATCAACATCCCTATGATGATAATAACATGTCGCGGGCTCGTTAAACAAGCACGCCGAGTGGAGTGTGAACCGAGCTTATACTCAGTAAAACCATAATGAAACGTCGTTAGAAACAAGCAATTTGCTTTAATTTTGTTCTTCATTTTCTCTTTGAGTTGATGCTTTGCTATGGAACTCATAATTAGGTATATGTTATTAGTAAACTAGCTGCGCCCCGCAGTTTCTACTACTGGCCTTTTTAAACGGTTTTATTTAGCTTACCCCGTTTGTTTTATTTATTATTCCTGGGTCAAATTTAGTAATTCAAATTTCACCCTCTTCTTGTCAACCGATTAATCTGAAATTTTGTATACACTTTTATGTTTATTCATTATCATTATAAATTCAAGATGGCCGCCGCTACAATATGGCGGATAACGTAGGTTTTATCAATCCCATCAATATGGGTATCAAATGAAAGGGCTCAACAAGCAGAATACAGTATACTATAAAAAATTGAAATACAAGATGGCGGCCGCTACAAAATGGCGGATAACGTAGGTTTTATCGATCCCATCAATATGGGTATCAAATGAAAGTGCTCAACAAGTATAATAAGTGGGGCACGTCCCACGGTTTTCTTGCCCCACGGTTTTATTTTAGTCTAGTCTATGCATATGTTTATAATTCCCACGACTGTATCTATTTTATTATTTTTTGGTTTTTAGTACATTTATCTTAAACATTGCAATGTATGTTTTTTTTTTTTAACATAAAACCGTTTAACTTAAAAATTTTTTTTACCTATTTTTATTTTACCTATTTTTATTTCCTAAGCCAGCCTCGCTTTATAAACAGAACATCAAAAGAATCCAAATTTGCCAAGCCATTTTCGAATTTGTCCGAGATGAATGCACGGTAATTGATTAATAAAATACATACATATTTATTTATGGATGCTTTGTATAGAATTTGCCTAGGACACGGTCGTGAAGTTTCACACACATTTTTCGAAATTAATTCGGCAGAAAGTTTATAAACTCGCTAACTTGTACTGATGTCCCTGGCCGCGGAGGTTTCAATAACTAACTTTCCATCAAGAATATCAAGAGTTTAATCAGGTATCTTAAGTTATTTAGATATTAAGGTTTTATTTTTAGTATACACTGTTCAAAACATTTCATTTCTGATCACGGAGAAGCAAGTGATTAGCTTCTGGTCTCTCGCGGAACATTCCATAAGAATTGTATTTGAGTCCGGTATGCAAATGTCCAATTTAAAGGACAATCGAATGAATTCGGAGACAAGGGCGCTGAAAATAACGCGAACTTAGTAGTCCGTGAAACTGGCTGTTGAGTTTACGTAAAGACGGTCATTCACCAGGAGTATTCGTGTAATTATGGAACAGTTCGAAAATTATATCGGTGAATGCGTTCTACGCTTCGGACTCTGGTTCAAAATCGAATCTTGCGTAGTTAGTTTGTTTCTCGAATTCTCCCGATAAATGACAACCTTTACACGACCATGAGCGGAACCCTGGTCATGAACACAAGGGTAGGTCTAAATTATCCATAAAATGAGCCTTATCAACAAAAATAGCTCCTAGACCTAGTTCACCAAGAGTCGAAGCACTTTTTCCTCGTGTCTATTGCTATGCGCAGTATACATAAGTATATGTATATAACCAGCAAGCGTGCCGCAGGGGCCGATCGCCTAGATTGGACAGACCTAATCCCGAGAGTTATTCCGCCTCATCCCAACTCACCAGAAACAAAATCTAGCTCAGTTTTGATTAGGATCTTCGAACGGAAGTTACCCGACAACAGCGAAACCAAGGGAAGCGTATATTGTATAGTAGTTGCTTACGCCCACGGCTTGGCTCGTAAAGCTTACAGTAAACAATATAATATATTTACAAGCCACAACGTTTTCATACAAACCTAATCCCACGTATTAATAAGTATCATAGTTCTGAACCACTTTCTACTATAGAGAAACCATGGAAACACAAAAATAAAATCAGCTATTATCAAAAACTGGAATAGCTGTTCTTTTTCGAAATTTCAAAGTTATTCTCATACTCAAAGTTGTTCAACATTGTAAGTTTTCTACATGTTTTCGGCTTAGCACATCTCCGGCGTACCTAAACTCGCAGATGTTCCGCCTATCAGATATGATCGGAACATTTTATCTGAATTATCTTCCCTAAGTGGGTTTTTCGGAGCCGTATCGATAGTATACTCGTACCTAGAAACTAGAATAATCTTGACGAGTTTAGTGTGTTTTGTGTATTCATCTTTGTTGTTACGATAGCCGGATAGATTTTGATGTAATTTTTATGGATGCCAAAAAATATCAAATTTGTATTTTTATAAGAGCCATGGACTGAACCAATCAACTGAACAAATCAGTTCCACAAAATTTTACTTATAAATAATAGGCTTATAAATTCTACTTCTTAATAATAAAATCATCCTAGTTTGTGAAAAGCACAAATTCTGACGTATAAAAATAATTAATTAGTCAAGAGCGCTACGTACTTTATTGCAGCCTATAACCCAGAAGCAATGACAAGAAATACCCGCCTATACTGTTGTTTGTTAGGTTAGGTTAGGTTCAAGGTATTGTTTTTTAGGTTGAGTTATCGTTTCCTGTACAGGAAATACCCTCTGATACATAAATTCCTTACTCAAAAATTAAGATAGTATTAGACGTCACCCTCACCACTGACAAGGTGATCAACTACTTCAAGGCGTCACTAACATGACGTGAGCGGTGATGAAAAACTGTAATTAATAATGGTGATGGTGAAAAGTAAAGTATATCCTTTACCGTATCCCTGACAACGTGTATGGAAGATGATGATTGATTGTGAAGTCAAGGCGTGAAAACAAACAATCTCACGTATCTTTTATTAGTTAGGATAACGATTGCATGAATGGACTAAATAAAAGGTCATTGAAGAATAGGCTATAGTTGTAATTTCTTTTCTAACTCCAACTCAATTTGTTCAACCGACTTCATCTTGGTTTCCGGCAGCAGTACCAGGACCACAGCAGCGCCGCAGAGGTTGACGACTGCGTAGAAGCTGAAGGTGACGTGCGCCCCGAAAGTTTCCGACATGAGCCCGAACAGCAGCGTCTGTACGAATGCGCCCGCGCAACCAACCATCACGAGGCAGCACATTACTTTCGCACGGATCTGTAAAATTGATTGAACAAAACAATAATCTATATTCAAATCGGTCCAGCCGATATCGAGTTTCAGCGAGAATAACGAGCAGCAATTAATTTTTATAACTCACTCTGAAGTTGAACATCTCCGCCATCGGCGGCGCGCTGGCTGCCGGCCGCCGTGCTGGCGCTGCTGGTGGCCGCGTACGCCGCCGCCGTTTCGCCCTTACCCACTGTCATGATGGCGGAGATGTTCAACTTCAGGCCCGCGCCACGCGGCAGCTGCAGCAGCGCGGCCAGGGCAGCGAACGACGCCAGGGACACCACGAATGACCACGCTAATATTGGCTGCAAGTACATATGTTTTTACTACTACCACAGTAGAAAAGTGATTTTCGGGAATAAAACTTAGTCTACTCCTAAGTGACCTAAAAGCCTAAACTATTTTTGAGAATGAACTGTTGCTCGATTTGTCCGTATTCTTAGTAATAAGAAGAAAAAAAATCATGTGCGGAACAGCCTTGCATTGTTTGCTGAGATATACTCATTGGGTATTGCCTTATTCGACACATGGTTCCTAATTCATGCGTTACTAAATTTATAACTGACTAAGAGTCCTGTACTTACTTTTCTTCCGAGACGTTCAATAAACACCATAGAGAGAAGAGATCCGATGATCATAACTGTAGGAATGCTCAAGCTCAGCAGCTCCGGGTTGACGGTCACCTCGAACATGTCGAGGATGACGGCGCGTAGTTCACGATGGCGAACCCGCCGTTCAGGCCGTGGCAGACCATCAGCAGAGTCATGAACACGAACCCCTTGCACCACGCTCTCTGCTTGACTGACAAAAGATATGCTGAACTTATTACTATTGTATTCTTTAACAGTAGTGCGCGACGTAACAAATAAATTATTCTGCAGTTTATTTTGCTGAAGTCGTTTTGAAAAAATATCCATTATTCTGAGCCATCACAAGAGACACCAACACCAATAAACTAATTTGTTCAATTTCAATTTGGAATGTACGAGTAAATGCTCGACGATAATTACAAATTCCAATAAAAGTAACGTTCGGAATTAATTTGAATCTTTCATCTTCAGCTTTGATGGACTCATCTGCTTTTTGGACAGCAACATCTTCAACTTTTAAATTTTTCAATAACGCTATCTTTGAAGCTGCGATCTGGAAATATTTATTTTACAGAGGGTACGGAAATTTATTTCCGTACCTTCTTAAGAGGTTCGTTGAGAAGTCGGGGAATATTATGCTTACATCAGTTTTTCCTATTTTGACGTAGTATGTAGGTGATTCGGAGACATACAGTACCACCAGTACACCGATGACGGCCACGGCTAGGACTATCCACAGGATGGTGTAGTAGCCCAGGTAGCCCATCAGGTACATGGCCAGGATGCCCAGGTTCCGAGACGTGTTGATCCCCTAGCAAGTCGTCTCAGCTAATTTCTTTCACGTACATCGGAATCACGAAGAAACAACCACCGCCGGCCAGTCCGGCACTAATTCTGCCCAACATGAGGAAAGTCATGTTTGTGGCAAATATTATACAAGACCAGCTTATCTAAAAAGTTTGGTAGAAAGCTATTATCCCGTAAATTCACTTTCTAATCCTGGCTTTTGATAAATAGCAACGGACAGAGTCACAGCCACCATCAAATAATATAACGAAGCGTTTCTTCCAAACAAAAATCTAAATTTAATGACACTCACATCTGGAAGAATAACACAAATAACAATACAAAGTTTTCTTCCATATTTATCGACTAAAAACGCCCATACAGGGATGCTGAAGGTCGCGACGAGACTAGGAGTGCTGGCCAGCCACGAGATACGAGTATCAATAGTGGTCAGAGGCGAGCCGGTGGGGGACCGGCCGGACTGCAGCACGCTAGCCACGCTGGCCGGCCAGCCGATCTGTAACCCATAGCTCAGGACTGTTACTCGTAAGTTCACTAAAAACAAACAAGCATAGGTACTTAACTTCACATCAATCAGGATCTCCAACTTGTAAAATATAGAATTTTTATTCTTTATTGATAGTTTCAAAGACATTTTTGGTAAAATTTACATTCACTCATTTCCTAATTGCCTTACAAAAAAACTTTTCTAGTTAGGTATTATTTACAAAATAAGTTTACCTGAAACAGTAATAATCCATTGCATGTGAGTTTTTCCGTTTTGCAAATTTACTAATTCATTTGGAATAGCTGTTCTGATTTCCATCTTCATCGTTATTTTCCACTTGATTTATCAACAGTTTATTTAAGAAGCCCGTCATCGGCTGATCGTTTGCACCTCAAGTGCCTGACGATGCTGAGTTATAAATTTTGCTATTCAAATGATAAGATAAGTTCCTATTTCACAAAGACACGTAATGCTATATCATCATTGTCACGACAAGAGCATCTCTGCATCTTTTGAGGAAACAATGTAAGAAATAAATGTAATTGATACCGCATTAGATATGTATTAATTAAAACCTTACATGCTTACAGAGAATATGAACCGTTCCTGTGCCGAAACCGGGGTTCCCGCGCGTCCCCTGTGTTCTTCGAGAATATTATTAGAACCGCGGCAGTGAGGTGCGTGCAGTGAAGTCAGCGAGCCAGCTCCGATGCAAACACTAGAACTCATTCCGCGCGATGACTGTGCATACTAACCGCAGGGACACACACGCACAAACTGCTCAGTACTCCTCCATCAAGTATGTAAGTTAGTACTCAACTAACAAAGGGAGGTTATGTCATTGTAAATGTTTGTCTTCTTTTTTGGATTGGTGTGGTGCTATTCCAAAAATACTTATATTTTTTGACACAAATCATAAAATAATTCACTTAGGTTTTTATGCATCGAATGCTGGATATTTTGCGAGCTGGACGTTTTGCTTTGAATCTATAATATTGACTTCTTTTTTAAAATTCGAGTTTGAACCGCGTTTCCATTTCGAGAGATTGTTAGATGATGGATGTTGTATCAAATTCAATTTTATTCTAAAGCAATTTTTATAAAAACTTGACTAAAAGTCTCAATACTACTGCATTTTGAATAGTAATAATAATCGATTCAGAATCAAAATGATTTATTGGCACATTTTGATCCTGAATCGCCTCAGATTCTAAGCTATTTAAGGCGGAGACAAAATGTCATCAACAACCTTTTTTGCGCATTAAAGATAAAATATAATTGAGAGGCAATTAAAATATTGACATCTAAAATAATTTATAATAACAGCTCAAATACCATACCAATGAAAATATTGAAACAGTTTGGACTCGACTGTACTTTGCGGTTTCAAATGAAGGGGGTCTGAGCCCTGACTGAACGTCATTTCATGCGTTTTGGAACAGTCGAGTGCACTTATTACTTTTCTGTCAACACACAAAGCGGTAGCTCCCCCTTGGTTACCTATAGCCCCGCACGACTTATTTGTTTCTAGTATTTATTCTGTGGTGGAGCCTAAAAATGGGGTGCGTTTGTTTATAATATGTTGTTGTTTTTAATATGATGTTAAAGAAAGTAAGCCTATGTGTCATTTCAAAACTTAAATCCGAAATTTATCAAAATTCAAAAAACAAAATAACAGACATTGTCAACATTTTTTCTAAATTTTATCAAAATCGATTTAATGACTGCGGAGGTACGTGATAACCAACATTCACACACAGTAGGCAGTCAGTAGGTAATAAAATGGTTTATAACTCGGCTGCATAAGATCTACATTCCAAAATAATATGCATATCCTGTGAATGAGCGCATCCTAGCGTTTTATGCAATCGAACTAAATGTAAGGAAATCTAGGAAACTTTGTGTTGGTAAAATGTAGAGAAACACATTCAGTATTTGGGTATATGTAGAGTGGTGTAGAGGCTAGAACTTAACTATATGAGCTGCTCCGAACATAGTGACAGAACGGGTCATGACGTCGAATGGTCGGTGTTGCCGGGTCCGGGGTGATGGGGCGAGGCTTGGGCCGGGGATCCACACGAGCTCTGTCGAGCTAGGATGGGCAGAACTGTGTAATTTTAATATTTAGTTTATTTATTTCGACACTAATTGCCCTTAGCTTTAATTGTAATTGCTTTCATATCTAGATTTGTTCCGAAATTAAAGTAATAAACCTGAAATGAAATGTTTGGTTTTTAATCTATCTTCTATTCTATCTATATAAAAGTGAAGGTCGTGACTGACTGACACATGTACGCACAGCCTAAACCGCTTAAGCTACAAACGTGAAATTTGGACAAAAGTTTTATATCAAAAAGCGGACGCACACTAAGAAAGGAATTTGCCCAATTCAACCCTTAAGAGGGTGAAAAGGGGTGTTTAAGTTTGTATGAAAAATTTTTTTTTCTTTATGCTACGATTATCAAACTTTGCGAATATACTAAAGTTAAAAAAATAATTGACACCTATTTCAACATTTTTTAAAAATCAACCCCTAAAGGGGTGAAACGGAGCAATAAAGTTTGTATGAAGATTTTTTTTTTAATGCTGTGGTTATGAAACTTTGCAAATATACTAAGCTTAAGAAAATAATTGACACTTTTTTTTTTGTTTTTTGAAAATCAACCCCTAAAGGGGTGAAACGGAGTATTGAAGTTTGTATGGAGATTTTTTTTTTGATACTGTGGCTACGAAACTTTGCAGATATACTAAGCTAAAAAAAATAATTGACACTTATTTTTTTGTTTTCTGAAAATCAACCCCTAAAAGGGTTAAACGGAGTGTTGAAGTTTTCATAAAAAATGGATTTTCCTAATACTACGATTTTTTAACATTGCAATTGTACTAAGCTAAAAAAATTATTAGATACCTGTTTCATTATTTTTTGAAAATCAACCCCTAAAAGGGTTAAACAGATACAAGTGAATGTCTAGACTGACTGACAGATCAACGCACAGCCTAACCCGCTTAAGCTACAAACGTCAAATTTGGACAAAAGTTTTATATCAAAAAGCGGACGCACACTAAGAAAGGAATTTGCCCAATTCAACCCCTAAGGGGGTGAAATAGGGTGTTTAAGTTTGTATGAAAAAAATATTTTTCTTAATGCTACGATTATCAAACTTTGCAAATATACTAAAATTAAAAAAATAATCGACACCTATTTCATCATTTCAAAAATCAACCCCTAAAGGGGTGAAACGGAGCAATGAAGTTTGTATGGAGATTTTTTTTAATGCTGTGGTTATGAAACTTTGCAAATATACTAAGCTAAAGAAAATATTAGACACTTATTTTTTTATTTTTTGAAAATCAACCCCTAAAGGGGTTAAACGGAGTGTTGAAGTTTTCATGAAAAATGTTTTTTCCTAATACTACGATTTTTTAACATTGCAATTGTACTAAGCTATAAAAAATATTAGATACCTGTTTCATAATTTTTTGAAAATCAACCCCTAAAAGGGTGAAACAGATACAAGTGAATGTCTAGACTGACTGACAGATCAACGCACAGCCTAAACCGCTTAAGCTACTGACGTCAAATTTAGACAAAAGTTTTATACCAAAAAGCGAACGCACACTACGAAAGCAATTTGCCCAATTCAACCCCTAAGAGGGTGAAAAGGGGTGTTTAAGTTTGTATGAAAAAAATATTTTTCTTAATGTTACGGTTATTAAACTTTGCAAATATACTAAAGTCAAAGAATAATCGACACCTATTTCATCATTTTTGAAAAATCAACCCCTAAAGGGGTGTGTTAACGCCGAAGCATAAGAGAACTGTCGTCACATTATGCTCCACGGCTGAATACCCTAGGAACACGAGCGTGGCCCACCTGAGTTGCGCTCTCGCATCCGTGTGACATTGACAGTCGCTACAATCGACACGGCTAAATGCCCGCGACGGCCCGATTTCTGCCCATTTTGACAGCTGCGCACGAGTGTGACGTTGACAGTGCGCTGTCACCACGTCGACCACATCAAGCTAATAAAACCAGAGCGGAAGAAGCAAGTTTTTCACTTCACGGGAGAGAATCGGGACAAAACTACCTTTATATAGAAGCATCGTATATTTAATTGACACGTTGTTAAACCTGAAATACAGTCCACTCATATCAAAATCAAGACGTTTCATTCCGAAGACACCTTAGGAAGGCGCAACTATCCAGTTTGGTCCTTTTCGAGCCGGATTCAAGAACAAGAATCGATCATCACCGGGGAGCCGCCCGCCACGTCATAAAACACATGTCCCTGTGCATCGAAGCGTGCACGTCTGAAGCTAAGTACCTATCTACAGGAAGAAGCAGAAAAAGAGTGAGTTCGTTCCAATCATCCTCCTTAGCTTCCATTTTTGTGTTTCCCGATTCGCTTCCGTGAAGTCCGCGCTTGGCAGCGTGTCAATTTAATAAACTAATCCTATCCCATTAGTCTGCTTCCGTGAAGTCCGTGCAGCATAAGTACATGCGTTTGTTGCATGCACTACGCTAGATTCTTGCCACAATCATAAGCGCGCCGACAACGCCGCGTGGCAATCAAGTCAGATAACATAACCGTGATTAATACACGCGTTAAAGGCTACGCATATATATCCCAACAAACGCTCACACCCCCGGTGCGCAATTTACCTACCTTTTTCCCACATACCTACATGCGCACACCACATGTGCTTGTCATCACAATAATTTCAAACTATTTCAGGGGTTGAGCTTTAATATCGCTTCGCATTGTGTGAGGCTGTACTTATATGTAGAATAATTGTGCAATTTCACATTCCAGCGCCTCCGGTCACGTGGTCCGAAACCAACCGCGCGGTGCTTCTCGAGCGGCGGCGGCAACCGCACTCGCCCGCAATCATTTCGCGGCACCTTCACAACGCCATTAACTTGAATTTAAGTACATTTTGACTTACTTTTCACGTCAGTGCACGTGTCTAACCTTCAACCTAATCAAGGTCATTTTTCCAGACAACTTCTGTGGTGAACCACTAAGTTATCATGGAGTTTAAGGTTCTTATTAAAAAGAGGGGAAGCCACAAGGCTAGATTAACACAATTTAAAGCATATTTGGACATTGTTCAAAGCTGTCCGCAACTGAGTTCATTGCAATTAAACGAACTCATGGTCCGGTTAACTAAGATTGAAGATTTATATTCCGATTTTGATTGCATCCAAAGTGAAATAGAAAATATGTGTGACATTCCAGACGAGCAGTACGGAGAGCGTGAGACATTCGAGACGCAGTATTTCGGAGCAATTGCCGTCGGACGGGAGATGCTGGCCGAGCAGAACCACTCAGCAGACACCGGGTCGCCTGCAAGGACTGGTACAACCTCTGGACGCTCAGGTGGGCCACACCTAAAACTACCCACGATACATCTTCCTGTCTTTGCGGGTCAAACACACATGTGGTTAGAGTTCCGAGATACATTCACATCACTTATTCACAACGATGCCACAATTCCTAAGATCAATAAGTTTCATTACCTGCGCGCAGCTCTCAAAGAGTCCGCTGCTGTCATTATTGCTTCACTTGATTTTTCCGCTGACAATTATGATATTGCATGGGAGTTATTGTGTTCCCGTTTCAACAATAAACGACTTTTAGTAAACAATCATATTCAAGCAATCTTTAATATTGAAAAATTATTTAAAGAATCTGCAACTTCAATTAGACATCTTACAGACACTGTTAATCGTAATCTAAGAGCATTAAAGACTCTTGAGTTGCCCACGGAAAGCTGGGATGCACTCATTATTCATATTGTGTCAAGTAAATTAGACTCTGTCACTAGTCGTGAGTGGGAAACTCATCGTAACAAATTAGAAGATTTACCCTCACTGACTGAACTTGATAAATTTCTAAAGGGCAGAGCGGACTTGTTAGAGACAATGGAACGGGCACACACTACAAATCTCATGCGGAAACACAGCGACACTACAAATTTCATGCGGAGACACAGCGACACTACACACAACAGGCAGCGATCATTCGCTGCGTCACAGGTCCCATTCGCCGAGCAGCGATCATTCACATGTCCAATATGTAAAAACAATCATGCAATTTACCAATGCCTTAAATTCAAATCACTTCCCGTTGATACACGCATTCAAAAGGTCAGAGCACTAAAATGGTGCCTAAACTGCCTGAGACCAGGACACTTTGCAAACAACTGTAAACACGGTCCCTGCCGAATATGCAGAAAATTTCATAACACAGTACTGTGTGACAACACATTGCCCTCAAAGGGATCCGAGGCATCAGAGCCTCCAGCCTCACCGACGTCTGGTGCCAACAATATTGTGTTGTGCACGGCGCAGCCGATCATTCCAGACTCGGTAACGGCCTCCGATAATGTAACGTTATCCACTACCCACAACCAATGTGTGGTATTGCTCGCGACAGCTCAGATTCGAGTCACTGACCACCATGGTCATCAGCACACTGTACGTGCCTTAATGGACAACGGCAGCACTTCCAGCTTTATGACAGAAAGCTTACAGGCTAAACTAAAACTGCCTACTCGGTCCACTTCAGCCTTTATTGAAGGTCTAAACAATCAATCGTCATGCATATCAAAACTTTGTGAAGTCACTGTTTCATCAAGCGTTAATTCATACTCAGAAAATATTAGGTGCTTTGTTGTTCCACGCATCACTCAAATGCTACCAACAACACAAGTCGACCGAAATACACTCAACATACCTCAACACATTACATTAGCGGATCCCTCATTCCACACACCGTCCCCAGTCGACATGCTAATTGGGGCGGACTTATTTTGGAGCGTACTGTTATGCAATCATATTTCTCTAGGCAAACGTAAGCCAACTTTAAGCGAAACCAAATTCGGATGGTTAATCTCAGGTCCTATACCCACACCACAGCGTAAAAACACAGTACACTGCAATCATGCTATGACAGAATTTAATGATGATCAGCTTCACGAACAACTTACACAGTTTTTCGATTTAGAAACAGTCGCCAGCCATAAGCCGGCGTCCAGAGACGCCGAAGAATGCGAACGTAACTTTACACAAACTACGGTTCGCGACTCAGAAGGGCGCTTCGTAGTTACCATGCCGTTAAAGGAATCACCACACAAGCTCGGTAAATCATACGACCACGCGTTAGCCAGGTTCGTTTCACTAGAACGTAAATTCAAACGAGATCCTAAACTCAAAGAACAGTACACAGCATTCATTACGGCATACATATCACTAGGTCACATGACCGAAAACACAACACCGGGCGACGATAAACACACATACATTATGCCACACCACGGAGTGATCCGTGAGTCAAGTCTAACCACTAAGTGCAGGGTTGTGTTTGAAGCAAATGTCGAAAGCTCATCAGGATATTCATTAAACAGCATTCAAAGAATTGGTCCCACAGTCCAGAGTGACCTCATTAGTATTCTGCTCAGATTTCGCGTTCATAAATATGTAGTCACCGCTGATATTCAAATGGCCTATCGTATGGTTTTAATAAGCGAATCCCAGCGTGCACTACAGCAGATATTGTGGCGTTTCAATCCTGATGACAAAATAAAACAATACAAACTCAACACTGTCACTTATGGAACCGCGTCAGCACCATACTTAACCACCCGATGTTTGGTTCAGCTCGGGAGGGAATGTACGTCCGAACCCGTGTCAGACGCTATCCTACACGGATTCTATGTAGACGATTATAGCTGGGGTTCTGATGACGCAGCCCAGCTAATAGACACCTGCAGAGGTGTGATCTCTCACCTCAAGAGTGCTCAATTCAATTTACGAAAATGGAACTCTAACAATACACACATCATACAAGAACTAGTTGGTGAAAATAGCGGCGACGATTTACTTGACTTAAGTAATAACGAATTTTCAAAAACATTAGGCTTACATTGGGCATGCAAAGATGATCAATTGCTATTTTCTACCAACAGTCTTCAACCGGAACACACCACGAAACGCACAATTCTATCACATATAGCACAAGTTTTCGATCCACTTGGTCTGATTTCACCGTGTCTTCTACCAGCTCGCATTATATTGCAAAAGTTATGGGCTTCTCAGACATCATGGGACGAAATCGTGCCACTGGAGATCCAGAAAGCTTGGGGTATATTCATTGAATCTTTAAAATACATTAACAACATCAGAATACCTCGACATGTCATGTGCGATTTCCCTAAACAATGTGATATACACACATTCAGTGATGCGTCGATGTCCGCATATAGTGCTTGTGTTTTTATTCGCTCTGTTGGAACTGATAATCAAATAACAGTACGTTTGTTGACCGCGAAGTGCCGAGTTGCACCTGTGAAACCCATGACAGTACCACGCCTTGAACTTTGTGGAGCGCTGTTAGCTGCGCGGTTAGCTGAAAAGGTCAGATCCTCATTGCGAATAAAAATCAACAGCCTCACATACTGGTGTGACTCGATGATCGTTTTAAGTTGGATAAAATCGGCCAAGACGGAGCTTTTAAAACCATTTGTTTACAATCGCATTCATGAAATTAATTCTCTCACTGATCCTAATTGCTGGATGTTTTGTAAAACTCATTCAAACCCAGCCGACATTGGGTCACGAGGCGCCGATGCTAGACACCTTGAAGTTAGTAGCTTGTGGTGGGCAGGCCCGGACTTTTTGCGTGAACCAATATCGGAATGGCCAAGTCAACCGACACAATTAAAGGAAAATGAATTACCAGAGTTTAAAATTACAGCTCAGTTAAATGTTACAGAAACAGAGTCAGCCGAGCTCATTACGCGATTTTCAAGCTTCAGCAAACTTCAGCGAGTCACAGCATACATACTTAGATTCAAACACAACTGTAGCCATCCGCAGACAAAACACACTGGGTTATTAACTACAAATGAATTAAATACATCAATAAATACTTTGTGTAAAATGTCACAGTTAAACAGTTTCCCAATCGAATACAAATTACTAAAAAACAAGGTACGGTTGCCATCCAAGAATACCCTACTCAAGTTAACTCCATTCATGGATGATGATGGTGTTATGAGAGTTGGAGGCAGATTATCAAATTCACATTATGATTATGAAACCAAACACCCAATTTTGTTACACGCATCTCACCATTTCACAATAATTATATTTCGACATTATCACAAACAACTTTTACACGCCGGTCCACAGTTATTACTTGCAAACATACGTCACAAATTTTGGGCTTTGAATGGAAGAAATTTAGCTAGAAAAACAGTACACAATTGCATAACATGTTGTCGGTTTTCAGGACGGTCCAAACAGCCAATCATGGGCAGCCTCCCTGAACATCGGTTGCATGCCGAGTACCCATTCATGAACACATTTGTAGATTATGCAGGTCCCATAATGATTTTGAACCGCAAAGGCAGGGGTAGTACATTAATCAAGGCCTACATTGTTATTTTCGTGTGTGCAGCGACCAGAGCGGTTGATATACAGCTTGCAGGTGACCTGACCTGCCAGACATACATCGCTGCCTTAAGCAGATTCATCGCTCGTAGAGGGAAACCGGTCAGCCTCTTCTCGGACAACGCTTTGTGCTTCATTGGGGCCCGTAACGAACTAACTCGATTTTTGCGATCAAATTCGGAATACTTACAATCTTATGCAGCAGAGTTGTCAATAAATTTTAAATTCTCCCCCGCTTATTCTCCACATTTTAATGGCGTTGTAGAAAGTGCAGTAAAATCAACTAAACATATTCTAAAGAGAGTACTTGGTCTTGCTAACCTTACTTACGAAGAAATGAACACAGTTCTCACACAGATCGAGGCGATTTTAAATTCTCGCCCCTTAACTCCCATGTCATCCGATCCGTCAGATCTATCGGCCCTCACCCCTGCACATTTCCTAATTGGACGAACATTAACCATTCTGCCTTCTCCTCAGGTACAAAATGCCAATCAGATAAGCACTTTCTCACGATACATGAGACTGCAGCAACTGAAAGCACATTTCTGGGACAGATTTTATAAGGAATACATTTCAGAACTCCAAAAAAGGCAGAAATGGCGCCGTAAGGGTGACGACCTCACACTGGGAGAAATGGTTCTCGTCAAGGATGACAGATTACCCCCAAACCGATGGCTGCTTGGACGAGTGACTGCAGTCTTCCCCGGAGCTTCAGATGGCGTAGCACGAGTCGCTGATGTACAGACGCAGTCAGGGACCATCCGACGGGCGTACAACCGACTGTGCCCACTACCAGTCACGAACGAGCCGAGGCAAACCAACCAACCAGTTCCGGAGCAGGGCGCCGGCAGCACGACAGCAGCGCGCCATCAGCCAGCCAGACAACCAGCCACCCCAGAGCCACGAGAAGCAGCACACGAGCCTGCGACTGCGACCCAAGCGATTTCCGGCGAGGTGGCAACCTGTTAACGCCGAAGCATAAGAGAACTGTCGTCACATTATGCTCCACGGCTGAATACCCTAGGAACACGAGCGTGGCCCACCTGAGTTGCGCTCTCGCATCCGTGTGACATTGACAGTCGCTACAATCGACACGGCTAAATGCCCGCGACGGCCCGAGTTCTGCCCATTTTGACAGCTGCGCACGAGTGTGACGTTGACAGTGCGCTGTCACCACGTCGACCACATCAAGCTAATAAAACCAGAGCGGAAGAAGCAAGTTTTTCACTTCACGGGAGAGAATCGGGACAAAACTACCTTTATATAGAAGCATCGTATATTTAATTGACACGTTGTTAAACCTGAAATACAGTCCACTCATATCAAAATCAAGACGTTTCATTCCGAAGACACCTTAGGAAGGCGCAACTATCCAGGGTGAAACGGAATATTGAAGTTTGTATGAAGAATTTTTTTTTGATGCTTTGGTTACGAAACTTTGCAAATATTCTAAACTCAAAAAAATAATTGACGCTTAATTTTTTTTTATTCAACCCCTAAATGGGTTAAACAGAGTGTTGAAGTTTGTATCAAAATATTTTTTTCTTAATGCTACGATTATTTAACTTTGCAAATGTACTAAGCTAAAGAAAATAATACATACCTCTTTCAATATTTTTGGAAAATCAACCCCTAAAGGGGCGTATTAAATATAGTACAAAGAGAGAATTGTAATGACTCACTGACAGACAACGCACAGCCTAAACCGCTGGTCGAAGAAATTTGAAATATTTTTTTTTTTTTTAAATCTTTATTTAATTTTAAAGAAGGGTTTTGTCAACAATGACAATGCCACCCTGTAGTTCTAACAACATATAAAACCGAAACCGAAACCGAAACATTTAACAACAAGGACACTTAAAATTTTGAAACAAAAAATATATTTGCAGCAGTATCTTGGCTTCTCCAGAAGTAGGAGCAGCCAAGATACTGTTACAACAACCTATATTATATTCGAGGCACGCCAGAGCTCGGCGCTGGACCTCGTACCGCGCACACTCCGCCAACACGTGATGCACGTCCTCCACCGACCCGCAAGTACAGCATAGTGGTGATTCTGCTTTCCTTATCAGATACTTGAATTTGTTGGCTGGGATGTGCCCAGTACGAAGTCTGAGTAAGGCTACAACACTTTGTCTCTTTATGCCTATTGTATCAAACCATGGGTAACGAGGAAGTTCGCATTGGATTGTTTTGTACCAGATACCTACAGATCGAGATCGCTCATCGAAGTATTCTTGCCAGGTCTGGCGGCACTGCTGTTTTAGTTTAATCAAGATCTCAGTATGAAGTGGGAGGCAATCTATCAGTATCCCTTCGTCTACTGCATCTTTTGCGGCTCGGTCAGCTTCCTCGTTACCCATGATCCCAACATGAGAAGGTACCCACTGGAGAAGGACAACCTTATCTGCGGCTTTAAGCTTATAAATACTATTTAAAATTGTATAGGCTATCGGATATCCTCGATGAGTCGAGGTTAGCCGAGCCAAATGCTGGAGTGCACTCTTAGAATCCGTCACTATTACAAACTGGTTGGCATTTATATCTAATAGGTACGATAATGATTCCGAAATAGCAATTAGTTCACAATGCATCGTTGAAATATTTTCTTTGATTTGAAATTTTGCTCGTATATGCGTTTGCGGATCAAAGAATGCTGCTCCAGAGGTGAGCTCAATTTTAGACCCATCAGTAAAAATCACATAAAATGAGTCGTATTTTGTACTAAGGTATGCAGTGCAAATATCGCGTAACTGTAATGTTCCGTAAGACCTTTTGGACGACTCAACTCCCTCAATGTGCCATTTAATATTCTGAGTAAGGTCATAATTGCTTATCCACGTATCAAGCGAGTAGATATTTAGCTTAGGCCCAGACTGTATACGTTGCTCTTTCCACTTCAAATGTATCACTACTAACAAGGGGGTTTTTTTCCTTCTCCAGTACGCCCCACTTCCACAGAGATTACACAACTCCTCTATCACTTCCATAGTTACGTTCCCATCAAAAGTTCGTGACCGTAACCAAAATTTACCAGCGAGATATAGTCTGCGAATATGTAGCGGGGGTAGGCAAAGTTCGGATTCCATGGCATGCGTTGGCGTAGTTTTAATAAAGCCTCCTATAACCCTCATACATTGATTTTGTACTCTCTCAAGTCTAAAGAGATGACCTTTGGCACTTGTATCGTACAAAAAACAGCCATAATCCAGCCTACTGCAAATGATTGAAATGTAAAGACGGCGCAGATGTTTCGGATGCATGCCCCACGAGGATCCCGCTAAAACCTTGAATAAATTCAAAAATCTTAATGTCTTGTCCTGTATTTCTTTAATATGAGTACCCCATCGTAAATTCTGGTCCATCCATATACCCAAGTACTTCACGTTATCCACCTGTTGTATATATTCTCTACCCATTTTTAGTTCTATATTTTGCCTACTTCTCCCTCTAGTAAACAGAATAGCTTTGGTTTTTCTTTGTGATATAGATAACCCCAGTTCGTCCAGAAAACCGATCATTGCGTTTAAGGCACTTTCTAATTCATTCACGGCTTCCGGCACTCTTTTACGTGTACAATACAGCACAAAATCATCTGCATACTGTGATATAAAAACGTTATCAATGCCATGGCAAATTCTGATTGTGGCAACATTAAATAAATTTGGGGAAAATGGATCACCTTGTGCTATCCCAGTTCCCGTTGTTCGTCGCAAGATTTCATTATTATTCACTTGAATGATCAAGCTTCTTTCAGAAAGAACCATCCACAAATATTTACATAATATAGCACCGACGCCAATGTTATCCAGAATTTTCGGGAGACTAACTAAATTGACGTTATTATAGGCATTCTCCACATCTATAAAACAAGCTGCCGTAGCAAAACCACGTGTAAAACCCATCTGTATACGCCCAACCAACCTAGATAAATTGTCCAGACATGATCTAGCTCGTCTGAATCCCACTGTTTCGTCAGAGAAGTAGGCATTCCTTTCCAAATACCACTCCAGCCTACGGTTGATTATTGTGTGAAATACCTTACACAAACATGAGAGCAATGCAATAGGTCTTACATCTGATGAGGAACCAGGCTTTGGTATTGGGACTATTTTCACATTCCTCCATTGAGATGGAACAAAGCTGGACTCTAAGAATCTACTGTATAAGAAAACAAGTGTTCGTCTGCCTTCCATGGGTAAGTTATTAATCATGGAGTAAGAAATATTGTCATCTCCGGGCGCTGTATCTGTTAGCTTGATACAGTTATTAAGTTCTGATTCTGATATCGGCGCAGATAATTGACTATTATGTGACGTAAAATTAGGCATATCCGGAGACACATAGTCTGGTGCTAAGCTGCTGATAAGAGATTCGGCTTTGTAGCGATCAATAAAAAAGCGATTTGATTTAAGACCTTTTAGCCATCTCATTCTGTTCCACATTTCACTACTAGTCGTCACGCTTTCGATGCTACTACACATATCTTGCCAAGATTTTGCCTTTGCACGCCGAATGGCTGACTGAGACTGGCTAACTTTACTTTGCAAAGCTAATAAGTGATCTGGAGTTGGATTTTTCCTGAATGTGGCTAATGCAAGACGGCGTTCTGCGACGATTCGTGACAATTCCGGCGACCAATATGGTTTGGGAGTGAATTTTTTAAGCCTGACGGGATTATTACAAATTTTTATATTAGGAATGTGCAAATTGGCAGCTTTATTTATGATGCCCGTAAACCTATCATACGCGTCCTGATTATTTGATGGTAAGACATAATCCGTCAGTTCCTCTTTAATACACTGTCTGTACCCTACCCAGTCCGCCTTCTTAAAGTTCCTCTGTGTTTTACTTGAGCGAGGCGTACAGATGTCAAAATTCATTTTAATCATTATATGGTCACTGTTCAGATTTTCATTTATCACTGTTCAGGCGCTAGCCATTTATTGTAAGTAAATGATTAACGCCTGACGAACTTCAGCTAGCACAGCCGTCACAGGAACAACTCAGTTCTTTGTGACGTCTGACTAACCTACCAGACCCCCGCGGAACTCCGTATGGGCATGGAGTACTCGTCGGGTGACTGGCCCTAACCGGGGACCTACTCTGCTACGTTTGCCCTACGTTCCCTACGTTCCCTACGTTCCCTACTTCCCTAAGTCCCTACCCTACCATATGACATCAATATATACTTATATAGATAGGTGCAGGAAACCCGGCTACCAGGAGACCTATTGGTACCAGGCGGAGTGGGAGGGAATCGAGGAAAGGCACGATATTCCACTGCCGTGACGCAGACTCACGTCACGATCACCTAAGGTGACGGTATCAAAGTAGCTCTTGCCACAGTGGATGGATGAGGTAGGTAATACGCCCGGCCAGCGGAATTATGCTGGGCGCGGCTTCGTCCACCGAACAGCAGGCCGTAGTTGGGCGCCGTCCGATCCTTCACTGGTCGGTAGCTGGTCGCCTCGTTGACCTGACTGCTCTATCGATGGGCCATCTACCCTATGCAGCCGCCCGTAGGACTCGCCACTGCAATCTCCTGCCTGCCTAACACTCCAGTGCAGCCGCCCGTAGGACTCGCCACTGCACCCTTTCTAGTAGTGAATGAAACAACCTTCAAATTGCCATTACTTTATTCATGAAGTTTTACATTATTTATACACATAGCACTTATGACTAATTGGTTTTAAATCTACATCAATAACGCTGACCGTCCACTTTTAAGAAGCCACCGCACCGAGCCGTCGATCTTTGATCTGGGTCGCGGACTTGCGGACTCTGCAAATTCCGCCGGCGCTATGCCTAGTGTAGAAACGCGGTCGCGATGCATGTTCATTCTGAACATTCTGGGGCCTCTCCGGGACGGCCTTTGGTTGGTGCAGCTCCATCGCCTAGGCCTTTTCTGCCGGAGGAACTTATGCTTCATTCCCTCTGGCTGGCTGCTGGGGTGGGTGTACTGCTACAGGCTTCGAACTGGTTCCCTGGTAGTAGTGTCTGGTTGGCTGCACGCTCTGCTCAGCTTTCCCTCGTGGTCGCCGATTGCATCGTCGTCTTGCAACCAATATGCACTCTGCCAATGATAACTTCTGTTGGTTCTAAAGAGCTAAATGTATAAATAATCTACAACTATTAGTGATGATGTTGTTTGATGTTAGCGAAGGGTGATCCAACAATGCAATTTTCATATATTTGCATGTTCTTCACCCCTCCAGAAACCAAAAAACGTTATCTTCCAACTTCATTCTTCTTTTTTTTCTCTTCTTTCTTCTCTTTTCTCCTTGCTGATCAGAACACTTACACTTAGCTGCTTATCTCCACCTGGATCAGTATTTTTGCGCCTTCTCAATGACACCGGTGATTCCCGCTTGTGGGAGGCCGGGCCCTGAATCGCTACTGTCCGCTACAGCTAAGTGTTAAGTCTGTACTCCGACGTACAATGAACTTAGCGCTTATTTGAGTACGCTAAGCCGCGGTACGTCTAAGTGTCTGTCAGTCAAGTGTCACTTACTAAACCCTGGATATATTCTAACCGGAGACTTCCATCCGGCTGGTGGAGTGGTGCTTCGGTGCGGCTTCATCCCCGTACAGCAGGCCATATAGTCGGGCTCCGTCCGATCCTTTTCTTGGTCGTTGTCCGGTCGCCTCGCTGGTCCTTACTGCTTCTATCGGTGGATCTCTTCGGCGCGGCTTCATCCCCGTACAGCAGGCCATACATAGTCGGGCTCCGTCCGATCCTTTTCTTGGTCGTTGTCCGGTCGCCTCGTTGACCTGACTGCTCTATCGATGGGCCATCTACCCTATGCAGCCGCCCGTAGGACTCGCCACTGCAATCTCCTGCCTGCCTAACACTCCAGTGCAGCCGCCCGTAGGACTCGCCACTGCACCCTTTCTAGTAGTGAATGAAACAACCTTCAAATTGCCATTACTTTATTCATGAAGTTTTACATTATTTATACACATAGCACTTATGACTAATTGGTTTTAAATCTACATCAATAACGCTGACCGTCCACTTTTAAGAAGCCACCGCACCGAGCCGTCGATCTTTGATCTGGGTCGCGGACTTGCGGACTCTGCAAATTCCGCCGGCGCTATGCCTAGTGTAGAAACGCGGTCGCGATGCATGTTCATTCTGAACAATCACTTTCCACTTGAACCTAAGCGCTATATCAGATGTTGCCAGCGATATATCTGGAGAAGTCTTCTGTAATGTGCCATTAACAAATCTAACTAAAGTATGGCTGCCGTCATTAAGGGAAACGTAGTTGTTGTCAAGGGTCGCATCAAATATTTGTCCTCCTCTTGTGTCTCGTTTGGAAGACCAATTAGGATGGTGGCCATTAAAATCACCCGCAATAAGTGTGTTTTTTGAAAACTGTGAGAAAACTTGATCCCAGTCTGATCCAGTTGTAGGTGGTATTGCATGTGGTGGACAGTAAATGCATATTATGTTCTCGAGTTGGTCACAGTTTAATAACTTAATGTGAAGTGCCTGAATATACTGATTGGATGTAATAAAATTGCATTGTTGGGCTCGCACTGACCGATGTGTCAATATAGCTATTCCCGCATATCCATCACTACGATCCGATCGGAATATATTGTACCCGCTAATACGAAAGCTACTGCCAGGATCCAGCCATGTTTCACAGACTAAAGCGATGTGTATCTTCTCTTGGTTTAGTAAAGCTTCAAATTCAATTCTCTTAGGTATAAGGCTGCGTGCATTCCACTGCAGCACATTAACTACTGCAATGGAATGCGCGCTATTCATATTTAGTGATTGTGAGGAGTTGTTATCCATGATTATTCATAAACTTAAAAAACGGCCAATCTGACATATGGTAAACAACAAAACATAGTGCTTCCTTAAACATAATACTTAAACAATTTCTAATCTTCTCTTCCCATGAAATATTAACTTCTAGAATCTTTTCTTTTAACTTTTTCAACAAAACACTCCAAGAAATTGGCTTCTTCTTACTCGATCTATTTCCATCTGCTCGCTCTTCTTTCTCAGGTATTCTTCTATCATCTTCACTGGTTTCTTCCTCCATATTATCATTCTTATCTAACGTTTCCACATTTCTCCAACTTGTTTTCCTTTTTTTCTTCTTAGCTCCATTCGGCAGAGTTTCTGATAACTTAGTTACTTCTGCATAGGTTGTAACTGTAGTATTATCTATTCTGCTTCCACTTGGTTGCTCCTGTAACTCTTTTCTAGCTGTAGCCGAACGTTGGGTCGAACCGCGTGGAGTAGGAAGAATTTTTTCGGGGGGAGTCGATTCTCGCGGTTTGGTTATCAACAGTGCTTGTCTATATGTACAATTACACTCTGCCATCACCTCACGGATCTTCTTCTCTTTTACAAAAACTGGGCAGATTTTAGCTAGGGCCATATGTCTACCTCCGCAGTTATTGCACGTAAATTCAGTCTTCTCACAATTCTGATGATAATCGCTACATTTAGGGCATATAGGTTTTGTGGCTGAGCAGGTTCTAGAAGAATGACCATATCTCCAGCATCTCGAACATTGTGTTACAGGGTAAATATATGGATTAATGGTTATTCTCGTGTCAAAAATGTACACATGTGACGGTAATATATCTCCTTTGAAACAAATTCTGACCGACTCACTCTCTACCCACCGACCGTCAAGAGAATTTCTGCGCTTTAATCTTTTTATTCCTAAAATCAATGTCTCGCAGGTCAGACTCTCCAATATTTCTTCTTCATTCAGGTCTAAATCGATCCTGTTGATAACACCATATGATTGATTAATATCCAATACTTTTTGGCATCGAAGTCCGTTTTCGTTGAATATTTTGGACGTTACCAACAAATCTGCGCTTTCTTCCTTACTTAGTCGTATAATAACCTTGTAGGCGTTAATATATTTAACTTCTACGACATCCTTTATTTTCTGCTCTTTTAAAGTTTTTGCCAATTTAAATTGTTTAGGTAACTTCTCTGCACATGTTAAACTCACTTCAATGTTTTCTTCCGGAATTCTGATTGACTCATCTATTTCATCAGCTCGCGCAAACCGTTTCCCCTTCCTTCCCACTGTTGTCCACAACTCATCCTGATCTATACCTCGGTTTCTCTTAAACTGTCTTCTTTCACTCCGTAAGTCGGTACTCGTCATTGAACATTCCAATAAATTATCCATACTGCCTGTCATCTCACCATCTGGTTGCATCATATCCGCTAAATTAGCCGCCTCGTCATTCTGCTCCGGAATAATATCGTTGTATTCATCCATTGTCGCGTAAGCGCATTATAAACAATGCCGTAGTCACTGCGCGGAACAAGTTGCACGAACCGGTTTTACGTCGAACGATACACGTCTCGCGGTAAAAGGCGCCCGCGCGCGACTGAAATTTGAAATATGGAGGGTGTGTTTGTCTTGATGAGTAAACGTGAACCAAGAAATATTTTTTTTAAATTCTACCTCTTAGGGGTGAAATAGGGTGTTAAAGTTAGTATGGAGAAGCATTGTTTTTTGACGCCTCGGTTTTGAAACTTTACAATAATACGAAGCTTAAAAGAATAACGAACACCAATTTCACCATTTTTGGAAAATCAACCCCTGTGGGGGTGAAATGCCGTGGTAAAGATAGTACGGAGAAAGAATTTGTTTTGATGCTAACTCAATGAAACTTTACAGATGTACTAAACTTAAGGCGGGTAAACAACATCCTGAAAAAATCTAAAACCTTCGGAAAGTCACATCCTCGAGGTGGAACTGCTAATTATCTCGAAAACTAAAAACATTTTTACCAAAGCGCTGAGACTAAAAAGTCACTAAAACCTCGGACCTTTCTGGAGCCATTAAAATTAACATTAAAAAAATGGCCGCCATACAAACTTTGAGGGCCTATATCTCCGAAACGGTTGAAGATGGGTGGGTGTTTGACTAAATTTAATGTCATAGGAGTTAGCAAGGGCTACTTGATGGTGGTGGTGAAAATCCAAATGATTCAAAATGGCCGTCATTTTTCTAAATGATTCGAGGGGGCTGATTTATTGCATCCGGGGGTTTTTGGGGTCCCTGCTTCCATTGTATGACGCCATTTACATGCTCTTAAAAAAAGGAGGCTTAAATTAATTATCGATTCCCGAGATATAGTCCACGCGGGCGAAGCCGTGGGCGGAAGCTAGTTACTTATAAAAGTAACTATTTCGCCGAATTGTGTTGACTTACGTTATACAGATTTATACATTTTAGGCCTTTACATTTTTTAGTGATTGAGATAATTGGCTGTGCTGTGACATACAGACAGATAAACATCGGACTCTCAGTTCAACGATTCCTTTTCATTATTTTGGTACGGAACCCTGAAATGGCATATTTCAACCCCACCCTTACACAAACCAGCTATGGTGGAATTCCGCCTTTATCACAGCGCAGAGCAGTCGTAAAACTGTACCCGAGCTACGAGGCACCGGGCAAAGCACGTTAGAAATGCTTCCACTTTCTGCGGGAATATCGGCAGACAGCTTTCACGTTTCCTGAAGCTGGGAAGGCGGGGTAGAGGGGAAAACACGTGAGCCAATGAATAAATTTTCAGCACAACAAAATCTGCATAGCGTGACTGATGAGTTTTTTGGTTAGGATCGTTTTGATATTGTCAAAATAATTGGTGTCGTTTTAATGACCAGCCTCTTTATTTCCACCTGTGCTTACAATAAGCAGGCTACCCTTTTCAATTTTAGTGTGTTACACGACACGTACATATACTATACACATACTCTCTTAATGACGAATTTTAGCTTTATAATCTGATTGTAATTATTGTTAAGTCCAACTGTGACTAACTTACATTTCATAATTTCTTACAAAACCTATTTTATAGCTAGTTGAAAATCAACCTTAAATTATCCCACCGCTGGGATACCAGGTCCACCCTTGTTAAAAATAGCAGCGCAAAATGCACAGGACGTCGCGTCGTCGCCAGTAATGTTACATGGAGCAACGTGCCCCACATCTCGAGTCCTGTGGGACGACACTGTGCCAACTTAAATTACTGCTTTACTGTGAAGACAGCCAGAGGTAGGTTCTTGCAAAATTGTATCGAAAGAATAATTTATTTATTTTATAGTAGGTAGTTAAATTTGGGGAGCAGATAAATGGTTTTTTAAAAACTAAAATAAAACTACGTGTAGCCGATTCAGAGGCTCTATTCTTAATGATGCTAATACATATTTTACTTATAACGAAACTTACTCAACTAAGGTGGTCTTATATCTAGGAATGCATATTCAGCATCTGTACTGCGGTGGCCGTTACTCAGAACTGACGGTTAACTGCAGTGTCAGCTACTTATTCCAAAGCAGAGGGCTGTGGGGGATACATAACTCCTCCCTCCCTAAGTGGAAAATTATCGGGGCGTTCGATTTGCGAAAGACCTCGATAATTTTGTATACACGGAATTACTTTTAAGTATAAAACATATAGAATAACTAAAACTATACATAGTGCTACGAGTCCTAATGCTATAACACTGATTTTAGAGTCTTTTTCTCTGTTAATCACTTTTTCAAACACGTCACTATTTTTTAGGGCGAAAGCCAATTATTTCACTTCGTCTAGTCCAACCTCGTGCATGTTAAGTGCGCGTGCATCGGATAAGTCCTCGGTTGCGCGCAGTCTCGGTAGCTTGATGATGGGTAGCGGCTTAACAGCATCCGTCTCGGTGTAGATTCGGTGATGTCGGATGGTGAGGCCGTTAACATTGACGTCACAGGGCTTGTTTAACGTCACGACGTACGTACCTGATATTGGCTGTTTAGAGACTTCTTCCCCACATATTTCCGTAAGGGTGATTTCTGCTTTGGTGAAAAGTATCCAATTGTTGTCATTAACTTTCTGCAGCTTTACGTCTTCTATATGGATAGGGTACTGCTTGCAGCTGGTGATGTTGTTCTCGTACACCATGAGTTTCTCTTCACAAGAGAGTCCGCTGTACAAGGCTCAATTGTCGTCGTTGCAGAGGAACTCGTCTCCAGCAGCGAGTGGGCGGCACGGCTTCACGATCGGCTGGTACTTCAATCCTTTCGCCAATAGGTAAGGGTATTTAGGAAATATGGCTACGGTTAGGTTTGTGGGTTTGAGGAAAATAGGTAAAGTGTACATTTTGAAATAATTATACTTATAGTTATCGGTTAGTGGAATTTCCATGACAAAAGTGATTTGGTCTCTTTTCATATAAGATTTCACAGAAATAGTTTCCTCTATTTTGGCTAAATTTAATTCGGTGGGTACATACACCAAATTCTCTGAATTCGCTATTACTTTTAAATGATATAGTAGTTCGGTAGAATTAATAATAGACTGAAGTAATATAGAGCTTTTGCTTAGAGCTAGTGCGGTTTCAATTTCACTTAACCTAATGAATATAGTTCTAAAGCTACTTAAAAACAAACTATATAGTCCTAACACATAAGAGGACTCAGCTAAATTATTTTCTTGTGTTATTGTCTCCTTAAGGATTGCTTCAACCCTTTTCAAACGGGTGTCTACTGTTATCGAGTTTTGATAGATTAATTCTGTTGCGTTTATGAGGCTATCTAACATTTTTGAGACTATAGTGATTTTCTTTGAAGTAATAGTTTGGTCGTGGCCTAGTTCGGAGGTCAACTGATCATATTTGATTGCGTCATCATGGTCTAGATTACCGGTTATTATTTTAATTATGGATCCTAATGGATTAATTAATCCTCGCTTGAAGCGTTGTGGAATTAGCTGGTAATATTTATCTATAGTTATATCGCGCATATACTCTGCATGCATGAATATATCAATAAATTTGTGAGGGAAAGTTTTGTTGGATGAAAGTAATCGCTGAAATTCAGTAAATTTCGAGTTGACGAGTTTTAGGTCAATCCAGATATTATTTAATTTAATGGTTTTTAGAATTGTCCAGTTGTCAGTTTGTATGTAAGCTTGACCTTTCTTTACAGGCAGGAGTCCCGGGTTTCCTTCAAGTGATTGAAGATGAAGGGCGACTGTCGACGTCGCTAGCATCAGACTGCACCTGCGGAGGGCGTTTTATGTTTTTAATAGGAGCTTTCGTGCTTTTCTTTTCAGCTTCTCTTTTAATTGGGACAACGTTTTTACCGGTCATACCTATTATTTTTGCCTTTTTGTACCTCGGTTTTTCTTTGCTCATTCTTTTATTTATGTCTTTTACGAAGACGGTCTCCGGAAGTTCTATATTAGTTTCGCCGCCTCGTTTTTCTCTAACCTTTTCCTTTCCGGCTTTTAATTTCTCGGCTATGTGTGTGTATAGGAATTGCGTTCGTTTCTTGTGGTCTTTAATCAGTTGCTGAGTGTAAAGTTTTTCAAGTTCTAGGTCGAATGGGTTATCAGTGTCGGTGTGTCCAAAGACAACTTCAAAGGGTGTTAATCCTGTCGCTGTGTGTATGGTGTGATTGTAAGTCATGACTGAGTACGTCATGACGGACGCGGCATCCGTGCATTTTTGTTCATACTTGGCCAATCTATATATCTCTATTATGGTTACATGAAATCTTTCTATTAGTCCCATAGAGTTCGGGTTATTTACGGTGCCTATGTGTCTTTCTATTTTGTGTAGACTGAGAAATTCTTTCATGAGGTCGTTATTAAATTCGGTACCGGGGTCAGAGTTAATTTTCTTGGGTATACCGTAGAATGAGAAATATTTCAGTAGCGCTCGTACGACTTCAGGGGTAGATTTATTTGTAATTTCTATGGCCTGCCCTAACTTGCTGAAGGCATCAATTAGGGTTAGGTAATATTTCCCTTCGATTGTGAAAATGTCTATGAAAATTTCTTGAAACGGGGCATTCTGCGTTTGCGTCAATTGTAACATGGGTTTTAGTGGTTTTCGCTCATACTTTGTCTTTTTACAGGCGTCGCAGTTATTAATTATAGCTGAAACAATTTCGTCCATTTTATTCCAATAATAATTTCTACGGATTCTGACTAATGTTTCCTTAATCCCGCGATGGCACGTTTTACCGTTGTGGTATTTTAAAACTATTGCCTTTTGTTCGCTTTCGTTGTCTACACAGACTACTCTTTCGGTACATTCAAATATATTTATTGTTCCTTTCCTGAAAATTTCTATTACAACATTGCTGAATTGTATGCGGTGTTCTTCGTTTTCGAAATATATAAAATATTTAATTTTTGGTCTAATATATTCCTTGAGGAAGTTTTTCACTAGTTCTATGTTATTAAGGGGGAGGAAAACTTCTAGAATTTTGTGTTTTTCATACGATAGGTTTTTCACGTGGAGTTCATTTTTAAGCCAGGAATATACTAAGATTTGATTTGGTTTTGTATCTATGGCTTCATGTAAAATCGGTATTCCGTTTGAATCTAGATCTTCCACAGGGTGTATAGTCTGTGACTTAGAGCTCCCTGAGGGGGATGGTATAACGGGTTTCTCTATTTCCAATTCTGTTAGCATCTCGGTGGCTTCCGACGAGTCAGTTAGTTACTTGTAAGGGTCGTTTAACCGTAAGGGTTACTATTTCATCCGAAGTGTTTTGTATAACGGTGGTCGCGTATCCGTTAATGCAGTTAACTAGGGCACTGGGCATTCGTACTCCCGGGCCAAACTCTCTATAGTCTAATATAGCTTCACCTAAGTGTTGGTCTATCGGTACTTTGACTCTTTGTTCCGATCGGGGTTGCAGTTGAATTTCATAATCCAAATTCGTATTGATTATAGGGATGCGCGTGGTTTTCGTTATTAGCACAGAGTGTTTCAGATCTATCATGGCGCCAAGCTGTCTCAGTAAATCATTTCCAATTAGTCCGTCGTATCGTGAGTCGACGTTGTATAGGTAAAATTTGTGAGTTTCATTACTCTGGAAGGTTGGAAAAAGCGGTATCTCTATTACTTCGTTGTGTCGACTTGACGCGTGTGTGCTAACTACTTCGAAAGGTTCGTTTTTAACGTTCTAAAAGAAAAACTCGTATGCTTTTTGAGGGCTCAAAAATGTTCTAGTACTACCTGTATCTATCATAAACTTTGCGTCAATTTCAGGGATGTAAATGTGAGGTAGTTTTAGTGTAGGGTCGCAGTTCAGTTCTATTATTTCTTTTCCTCTATGGAGGCTGGTGTTATAAAATTTCCAGCCGGTTGTTCCCGAAGGGAATGTGTCTGTTGCGTCTCGTATGTCATCTCGTTATATACGTCATTTTCAGATTCATTCGTATACTCGTATTGTCCGTCGTACATGTCATAGTCAGGGTTATAGTCGTTGTCATGGTAGTAATAATCTTGGTACTGTTCGTCGTCTAAACCTGTCAACTCGTTTAGCTTGAAGCCTTGCGGTGCGGGACGAGCTGTCCTCATAGATACGTCTGTCGATTGTAGGTGCGGAGGGTTGGTTTGAGGTGGTTTGTACCCTGTCTGTGGGGGTCTGTATCCGAACTGTGGTGGTTTATACCCAAATTGTTGCGGTGGTCTGTATCCACTCTGAGCCGGGGGTTGATTCCCAAATTGGGTTCTAAAGCCTAACTGAGGGATGGTTCCGAATTGAGGGCGGAATCCCTGTTGCTGTGCTGAATTAAATTGCGGACGGTACCCAAATTGAGGTACGGTTCCAAACTGTGGGCGGTAGTCAAAACTTTGTGGTTGCGCTTGGTGTGGTTTTGTTGGTGCAGGTTGTGTACCAAAATTGAATTTAGGCGCGGCGTTTACTAGAGGCGCCTGGAATTTAAAACCACTCGCCATGTGCGCGGGTGAAAAGGTTGGCCTTGGCGCGGCGTTGTTATAGACGTACATGCGTTTTCTCGCGTTATATTGGTCTAGGAAATTAACTTCTTCCAAAACTGTGCTTAAAGCGTCCTCTAGGCTCGTTGGTGCTTTTAGCCGGACTATGCGTACCATATCTTTGGATAGGTTGTATAAGAATACGTTAAGTGCCGTATTGTTATATATCACTTTAGCGCGTCTTAAATTGATATCTTCTATCATGTTGACCTTGGAAATAAGCGTGGATCTAACACTTTGAATGCGTTTATAGAAATCGAGATAACTTTCACCGGATTTAATTTTTAGCGTTTCCAACTCAATACCTATGCAGTGTTCACTTCGCGGGTCCCCAAAATGTTGTTTTAGTACCTCTTTTAGGTTGGACCAGGTGTTTATGTCATCTCGTTCGGACAAGAGCGAAGCCGCTTTGTCATTGAGTCTACTTGTCACGGCGTTGAACACATATAAGTCCTGAGCTGCATCACCTCTATATCTGCTTATTACATATTCGCATTTTCTCAGGTATAAATTTAATTGCGCTTTGTCACCTCCAAAAATGGGGATGAGGTTTAATATTTCTCGAGGGATGGCCCTGAACTCTAATGGTTGCTGTTGTTGTGCCATCATTTTAGCGTATAATGAGCAGGTATAGGCAATTTACACACACGATTTAATACTATAAAATGTTAAACCTATTTTTGGCAAAAATATAATTTTTACTTTACTTAATTACACTATTTTAACAATAATTCCGATCGATTTGAGACCCAAATTCATGAAGTTAACCTAATTACACAATTCTAACCGATGACTAAGGTCTGAATATACTAATTACACAATTCGAGGAGAATCTCGGGATAGGCAAGGATGGCGAAAAGGTCTACTCACCAACCGACCAGCATCATTTTTCTCAGCGTCCACTATTTAACACATTTATTTAGTTCGTTGGATAACTGTTTGGCACTTCACCTTTGTTGTAGGCAAACCGCACTTTGCCGTTCTAACGCGGTAACTCGTTGTACAAGTATAGACACTCACGTTAGGACAGCCAGTTATCCTACCGGCTGCGCCAGTTAAATTTGGGGAGCAGATAAATGGTTTTTTAAAAACTAAAATAAAACTACCTACGTGTAGCCGATTCAGAGGCTCTATTCTTAATGATGTTAATACATATTTTACTTATAACGAAACTTACTCAACTAAGGTGGTCTTATATCTAGGAATGCATATTCAGCATCTGTACTGCGGTGGCCGTTACTCAGAACTGACGGTTAACTGCAGTGTCAGCTACTTATTCCAAAGCAGAGGGCTGTGGGGGATACATAACTAGGTATTGCTAATATTATCAAATGATTGCCAAAATTTAAAGTTTGTGTCATAACTGTATATGCCTTCTTTCCCTAACTTTTTAATGTAATTGTATTACTACCACATACTGTACTACTAACATCATTTGTGAAGATATTATCTAAAAGCTCAATAAACTTTGAACTAAGCACATAAAGCACTTTGCAGTTTTCTGTCAGTAACTCAGAAAGTTTCAACCGAATTGTACTCTAACTTAACTTTGTTATTTGGACAGTAAGTTAGGTCAAAACAAAACAAAGTATTTTTTCTGTGTTCTTCAGAACTAAGTACTTATAAAAGCACTCTGCAATTTACAGTCAATAACTCATAAAGTTTCAATCGAACTGTGCTCTACGAGTATTACCTACCTTTTTCGACATTTGGGCCTAAAGTAAATAAAGTAGTTTTTCTGTTCTCAAGACATAATACAACATGTACAGAAAATTGGCCTTTTCCCCTTTAAGTCAAAATGGACCGATTTAATATTGTGCGAGGATTTTGCCGAAATATATTTTATTTTCTACCGAAGAAAAACAATTTCATTCGCTCCGTGAAGAATTGTGCCTACATACGGCAAATGTCATATTTCAGCTATGACTTATATCGTAGCAACGATATATTTTTTTTCTAGAATATATGTATACGGGCGCAAGTTTGTTTTCAAAAGGAACGTTGTGTTCGTGTTTTTATAATGATTGGACTTTCATTTTCGCCACGTACGTCATTTAGCGAGACATTTTCTTTGGAAACTGCGGCACTGCTACCCATTCGAATGGTAACAATAAGGCACAATTACAATAAAATCTACATTAATGGCTACTAAACATGAGATAAATGATTTTAATACTCACTAATTCAAGACCAGCCCTGAGAAGTACGGTCTCATATTATCTTCGAAGGTCTTTTGTAAATGGTTTGATTTATGATTACAGTGTTATCAGTTATATCTATTACACTAAAATTAAACAATCAGCCTCATCACCCTTCGAGGGTAGACTTGTATCCCAGCAGTGGGAGGATTTAAGGTTGCATATAATACAATCGGCAGCATTATAGCAGTTAGTTGTTTGGCTTTCAAATTAATGTTAATGGTTATACCAATCATTTTGCGTCTACATTTCTGTTTCACTACGGCGGGCGCCGCTACTTCTTGTAAAACGAAAGCTCGACGTCTGTACTACAACCGCTACGAGACTGCTACGACCTCCACAAGATTGCTACGGCGTAGTCGGCTTCTACATTGCCAAACAGGCGTTTCCGCCTGCGCTATAATAATATTGTATGCTTGGTTGTCTATTTACCCCTCGTCCATGAATAAAAACTAAGTTTCTTAGAGATTGGTTTAAAAAATACGATTTGTACGCGTGTCCAACAATACCAACATCTATACAAACAAACACCCGGACAAATGAAAGCTTTTGCCAATTGTTGCAGAGACGCTTCGTCAAACCATATCAGTGTAGTAGTGACAGGTACGTTTTGATTTCACTTTCATTGTGCGACCAGTATGGAACTCTCTGGGGTGTTTCCCGATAGATATAACCTGGGTGTCTTCAAGTCGCGAGGGAATCGGTTTCTTTTAGGCAATCGTGCTCCATCATTGCTTACCATCAGAGAAGATGGCGGTCAAACGCAAGCCTATCACATAATCAAAATAAGAGTTACCTTCATGAGGTGCAGCTGGTCGGCCACCGCGGCGCGCGCGCCGTCCTCCGCGCCGCCCACCGGGAACGAGCCCAGGTACTGCAACAATGTACACACACACTATTAACCCTGGACCTTCATCTACCAGCTTATCTTAAAGGATAACATGGTTGCCAGGAGGAGGCCACTTCTTCAGAAAAAGGTACAGCGTTATGATTTTTTTTTACCATGAGACCAACCTGACAAAACGAACAGAAAATATCAACCGTGTTAAATCCTAATACATACAAACGGAACAAGTGTCTAACGATGAGATCAAAAAGCTGTGGATAGTGATGGTGTGGTGGTGTGGTGATTTAATCATTTATTTGTTTGTTGTGTTTTCTTTTTTATTTTATTTTATTTGTACTCGTGTTTTGTATAACGTGCGTTACGTCACCCGCCAGTCTCAACGGAAGACCAGCGCCGGTTGAATACGACCGGCATTATGCTGAGTTGAGACTGGTTTAAGGCAAAAATTGTGTTGTTTTTCTTTTAATTTCTTTAGTATGTTTGTTATTATTATTTTTGTCTTAAATAAATATTTGTCTATATTTGTCTATATTTGTCTATTTGATGATACATTACTTACTCGTACTACGAATAGTCAGACAGACATCAGACAAAATACGACACACAATAATAAGATCAAAAACCAAAGCAACAGATGCATTGAAATACGCACAAAAACTTAAATGGAGATGGGCTGGCCATGTCGCGAGGCTTAAAGACCGAAGATGGACCATAAAAGTGACTTTTTGGAATGGACCTCCAGGTAAAAGAAATCGAGGAAGACCACAGACTCGCTGGGACGACGAGATCAAAAAAGTAGCCAGCCCAAACTGGAAACAGACTGCACAGGACAGAGACAAATGGGCATCTTTGGAGGAGGCCTTCACCCAATAATGGGGTTCCTACAAATCATATTATTTAGGTATATAAAATCTAACCAAGCTAGCTAATAATAATAGTAAATATTATCTAGTAGTAAATATTACTCATAGTAGCAATTATTATATAGTAGGTATGTTAATAATAGGTAGTAAACAAAATAGTTATAGGTAATTAATATAGAAAATAAATAAGAATATGTAGGTATTAAGATCAATTAGTTAAACGTTTAAATAGTATATAGTGTCAAACAAGTATAATAATACTAGTAAATGGAAACAGTAAATAGCTACATAATAGGACATAAACAAAAATAAGTAGGTATTAATTTTAATTAGTTAAGCGTTTAAAGATAAGTAAATGTAAAATTATATGTAAAATTAACTTGTAGGAAATAAAAGGCTATTTTATTTTATTTTATTTATTTACTACGAATAGTCTGTTATTGTAATGAGCCAGAATATTCCAAACTAAATCAGATTATTTGATTTCTGTGACAACTCAGATCAAATAGAAAGGCAGATAGAGTCCCGCCTTAGATGAAGCCAAAACCTACCCTACTGCCCGTTTACGTAAATTTTATACCCTAAAAATTATGACGTTTATGTGTTCCATGAGATGTTATTTACGATAAGTAGACACGTGGAAAGTTATTCCATCGGACGTATTTTTCAATTTAGCGTAATTTGAGCTGTGTTTTATTTATTTATCATTATTTCATTTATTTATTTTTCTTGTCCACGTTTTTTGATCAACTGACGTGCTTAAGAACTGACGATTAATTCGGATAGTTTTTATGCGTCAATATGTTATTAAAGTATACGTAGACGGACAGTAGGGTAGTTTTTGGCTTCACTTGGATCAAAGGCGGGACTCTATCTGCCTTTCTATTTGATCTGAGTGTGATACCTAACCTCTGACTTACGGTCGTACCTACTATGTGATAACAAAAAAATAAATATTCGACAACGTCAAGTCTAATCAAATCTTGAGCTACTCTTATATATACGAGTATTATAATAACATGATTGGGAATACGTGTTTGTTTGAGATTTATGCATGTATGTAATAACTGAAGCTAAACTATTTTTTATGAAGTTTGTTGTTTTAAACCTCAAAATAGGCTTGTGTTTGCACATTGCACACATTACAATAATGCGGTGTAGGGTGAAGCACGCCTATCTGGACGGAATCTGTTTAACTGAAATAAATGATTATGCGTTAATTTTTTTTTTTGGGTATAGACTTCGGTGGAATCCAATTTTTTTAATGATTCGCTGTACAAGTTAAAATATGGCATCAAAACGCTTTGTGCATCCAGAACAAAAACTTTTCTGCAGGCGAGCGAGTAAACCCGGGGAGCGCTACAGCTGTCATGTCTATTAATAGCTGTCTGGGTATTTGAGCAGACCATATAACCCGTTGACTGGTCATACCTATTAGTATCACGAAATAATACGCTCAGAAGAGCATAACCTCGTCAGTTAAATTGTCTAGCTCGAAATGGCTGGCACTTCGAGCCGGATAATCCCAGCGTAGGCGTAGTGAGTATAAGAGCCGCCCTATCATAAGCCCGTATAGTAACATCTTCCCGCAACCGACGCGACGCGACGCGGAGACTTCTAGAATGTGTCTGTACTCGTATGTGCCGAGACCGGCATCTAGCTGCAACAACAAGGTAGGTTACATCATTTAAGTTATCTGACCGAGTTGGCATAGTAAAGCGACATTATAGTTAGTTTCATAAACAAAACACATCACAGTGCCCGTAAATAACATTTGATTTAACAGTTTAAACCAAAATGAATCGTAAATACTATCAAATCTTAATAAGTCTATTTTGTTTAAGTAATGCATTAGGTAGGACATACATACTATATGTATATGTAATCTACAGGGAAGTCGAAGCTGGATCTGAGCCGGCGCCGAGCAAGCCCTCGACAGACGAGCTGGACAGGACGAGCATCATTCAAACAGGTTAGGTTACATTATGTTCTTTTACCTTATTGTTGTTTTGTCTTTGAAAAATTAGAATGAGTATACCTGTGTTCTGTGTTGTCACAAATACACAGGGCTATACTGACGTATGATTACACGGATACTCCAACTATAGTGACGGTCGCATGCGGTGTTCTTTTTCGCGGAGAGATTACAAGCGTGTCGTACGCCGTGCCCATCATCGTCAGGCTTGCAATAAAGAGATAAAAAGAAATAAGGAGATTACTCGTATCTATCTATCTATCTCTCTTAGTTGAGTAGGTATTAATGACATTTATTTTCTTTGCTGTTTGGTTTTCTTAGTTGTTTAAAATTACGTCCTTTCTCGTGTCTTCAGCTTAATACACCTGAAGTTAACACCCAGGAATATATCTATAATGGTTATTTATTTCTTATCTGATGTCTCTTTTCAGATACGCTGAAGTTTGGCTAGCAATATGCAATGTGCACGTTCATCAATTTATAAAACTGACAAATTAGGCGTAAATGAAGTCGAATTTTGTGCAGTTCGGATTCTTATCGAAGACAAAGCACGGGGCGAAGATTTTGTATGATGGTCCGAACAATTTTGCAGGTAATATACAACTTTCAGCTGAAGCTTTAGGAAAAATTAAACTGTTACGTAATGTTTAGTCGCTATGCTTAATAAAAATTTTGGGATAATAAAAAATTAATACGAATTAAAATAATTATTTATACAAAAAAAAAAAAAAAAAAAAAACCGACTTCAAGAGACCGACTATTGAGTTATTCATATATTTGTCGCGCACGTACCTACCTAATGCTAATTTAAGACTTATATGGTTTTCTCATGGATACCATTATCAGAACTGGATTAAATTGAAATGGGACCAAATGGGAAGCGTCAGCTTTCTAATAAAAAAAGAATCATCAAAATCGATTCACCCAGTCAGAAGTTATGAGGTACGAACATAAAAAAAACATACTTCAGTCAAAAAAGTATCGGGAATGGATGATTTGTTTTGGGTTCCAAATTCAAATTTTTGTTTTTATTGTTGTTGTTAGATTGGCACAACTGTTATACATTTTGGCGCGGAGTTTGAGTTGCGTCTGTTATTTAGATTAAATATGGTGCTGTTTTTAGTTAGGTCATGTCTAGTGTGTATTACGAATTTCATCATGGACAAAAACATCGAACAAAGAGTTTGTCTTAAATTTTGCATCGCCAATGGAATTTCGTGTTCGGAGTCACTAAAAATGTTACAGAAGGCTTACGGCGAATCGACTTTATCAAAAACACGTGCTTGTGAGTGGTACAAAGCGTTCAAAAGCGGTCGAGATGTGATGGAAGGTTTGCCTCGCTCTGGTAGGCCATCAACGTCTGCAACTGAAGTTAACATCGCAAAAGTGAAGGAAATAGTGACTGAAAATCCTCACTCAACTTTGAGAGAGATAGCCGCTGAACTTTCTGTATCTCACGAGTCGATCCGTACCATTTTAAGTAATCATTTCGGTATGAAACATGTTACCGCTCGGCTAGTCCCAAAAGACCTGAATTTTCTCCAAAAACTCAATCGCATGAGAGTCGCTGAGGACATGCTAGAACGGGTCAATTCCGACCCAACATTTATGAAACGCATTGTTACTGGTGACGAGACGTGGGTTTACGAGTTTGACATGCAAACTAGTTTAGTAGGCACCCGTTTTCAATCGGTAGGAGACATAAAGGAGAATTCGAGGCGAGAACTCAACTCAATTCCGGAAACAGCGTTTAAAAAATGTTTTGATGATTGGATTATTCGTTGGCGTAAGTGTATCGTTTCTGAAGGAGCATACTTTGAAGGTGATAAAATAAATTTGGATGAATAACAAACATTTTGTGTATTATTGATATTTTCCCGGTACTTTCTTGACAGAGTAGTACAGTCGAATTGAGAACCTCCTTCTTTTTTGAAGTCGGTTAAAAATACTATAAGCCAATAACTTTTAAACTTCCTTTAAATTTTACTTTCATCTGTTTTCAGGTTGTCCGAGTGAGTGGCTGGTTTACTAGCGCTGCGCTGTCGGCCGAGCAACACACTCCTTAGCTACGACAAATATTAGCAAATCATATTGTGAGCCGCTTCAGGTGAACATGTGAAATCACTATTTTTCGTTTGCACGTGTATTTTAGTAAAAAAATAAAATAATAGTTTTATTGTTGTTTACAATTTTTATTACCCAATTTTTATTTTTTATTTTTATTAATTTTTTTTATTTTTTTTTTTTTATATTTTTATTTTTTTTTTTTATTTTTTTATTTAATTTTTTAATTTTTTTTTTTTATTTATTTTTTTTTATTATTATTTTTATTTTTTTATTTTTTATTTTTTTTATTATTTTTTTATTTTTTTTTTTATTTTTATTAAAAGTACCCGCAACCGACGAGCTTGTATGAAAACACTTATGAAAGTAGACGAAGCGAAAGACATATGTCAGGATCGTAGCAAGTGGAGGGATGTAGTCTCTGCCTACCCCAATGGGAAAGAGGCGTGATAATATGTATGTATGTGTATGTACAATTTTTATTTAATTGTAAGAAAGGAGTAAAAAGAGGGGAAGGAAGAGGAAAGGGGTTAGGGATAAGAATGTAGACATAAATTGCAAGCATGTAGATCTACACTTAGCGAAAAACATAGATATTACGAGTATATAGAACAAACACTAGCAGAAAAAATGGAAGTCGGAAATCTAAGTAATATGATTACAACAAAGCGACCGCCTTAGATTTTGTGCACTACTTACTGTACTCAAATATGTAAATAGTTATACATAGAAATAATACATTAGATCAATAAGCAATTGCAATGCTATATAATAATTAACCGTAGCAATGGTAAGTCACTAGAATAAATATCTAGAATAAGTTATGGTTATGTATTTTCCTAGCCGTTCAATTCTGAACATAATATATTCGGGGGATCAGCTAAATTTAAATTTTAAAAAAAACCTACGCCTACACACAGTCGGCGACGCTGCGCAGCGGGCAGCCAGTGCCAGGAGGCGACAGTGTCAACTGTCAGCCAGATTTAATAATTTTTTACAAAATTAAGCAGTATTGCCATGATCAGTCAGGATCAGGAATAAATCTTATGAATCGCTTCCGGAAGAATTGCTTAAAGCGGCCATTTTAGACCCCTGATAGCATACTTTTGTCAGTTTCTTTCTACATATTATGTTTGGTATAAAAAAAATTAAAAAAATTAAGAAAAGCGACAATTAGTCTCATTTCCTTCGTTCCTTCATCAATAGAACTTGTTAACCAACGATTCGTATGGTTTTCATAACTAAAAAACTAAAACAAACTGTGGACACGTTAACGTGCGCAGAAAGTTCTCTCAAGCCCCAGATCAAGCAGTATTGTTTGTCCAACCTCTCTCACTGACTTTCGTGGTTGCTTGTTAATCATTTCTGTCCTTGCGTAATTACAATTTTTTCCCGTGTTCGCATTATTGTTTTTATTTACATTTAAGTATTATAATAAGCATGTCGGCGCTCTGAGCCAATCTTTATTTAGAGTGGTAAAGAAACGTAACTGACAGTGACAGCTGCTGAGCTGCTGACGTTTACCACTCTGGCACGACTACGATCCGTAAGGCGGGAAACGATACTTTAGGAATCTCGAGCAGAGCCACAAGGGCAAGGGTTGTTAGTTAAAGTTGATACTTAGAAAGCTGATTACAATAGTTGCAATTACATCTGGAATTACAGTGGTGGCCATAGAATCTTATTGTATCGTGTACCTATGCGCATTACGTGTTCGGCGGAGTGCCTGTTTGAGTTGTATTGTGAATATTTGGAATATCCATTGGAGATCATAGTAGAACGGATCATTGTAACATTAATGTACTGACATCATTCAAGATTATAATCTACGTGTGTTGCAAGTTGTTTATTAGGTTAAACTTGTATTGAGACTGACTTAATTGACATTTCATTTCTTAAATCTAATGGTTTGACGGACAGGCGTATCTTGCTATGAAGTGGAGTGTAGGCGTAAACATCCTGCCCCGTTGAAAAGCATCGGTTTTCAACCTTCTAATTCTTCTGCGGTGGGAAGTGCACACAGGCGGACTAATGGGCGGCGAAGGCATCCTCTGGAGGTGTTCACATCTGCTACTCGTGAAATTCCATCTTTAGGTCCGTAAAATAATTTAGAGATGCATCCGAGTCTCCAGCAAAGTGGTGGGATGTCGTCCTCTTGGATCAGGACTAAATCTCCGACGTTTGGATTGGTAGAGCTCGTCTTCCATTTGCGGCGGTGATGCAGCTCAGCTATATATTCGCGTTGCCATCTCTTCCAGAAGTGCTGGTATATTCTTTGGACTCGCTCGTAGCGTTGAAGATAGTTTGGGTTGCAGTCATCCAAATCTGGTGAAGGCAAAGCAGTGAGCGCACGACCAATGAGAAAATTTCCAGGAGTTAGGCAAAGGAAGTCGTCGGGTGAGGAGGATAAAGGACATAGCGGACGACTGTTTAATATTGACTCTACTTGTGCAAATAACGTTGATAGTTCTTCGTAGGTTAAATGAGAATTGCCCATTACGCGTTTAATATGAAATTTAGCACTTTTAATAGCACTCTCGAAAATTCCGCCGAAGTGGGGTCCGGCGCTTGGTGAGAGTTTAAATGTGATCCCGTCTTCACTTGCGAAATCAGATATAGAGTTAGCATTGGTTTTCAAAAAATTACTTATCTCTTTAGCACCAGATACTAGGTTGGTTCCATTGTCACAGAACACTTCCGATGGCCGACCACGGCGTGACACGAATCTGCGAAACGTCATGACAAAAGCGTTTTTCGTTAGGTCGGAAACCGCTTCAAGATGGACGCATTTATAACGTAGACACACAAATATGCATAAATAGCATTTTTCTAGCTTAGCGCCTCGTCCTTTTCTATTTAAAATATGGAAGGCTCCGGAAAAATCTAGACCTACAGACGAAAATGGGAAATTCGGCGTGACGCGCTCGGAGGGTAAGTTACCCATTTTAGGTTTCATTGTTTTACCTTGAAGACGTCTACATTTAAAACAATTGCGATAGGTGCGTCGAGCTAACATTCTACCGTTGATAGGCCACACGAATTCACGAATCGTCGCTAGTAATAATTGCGGTCCAGCATGTAGGTTGTGTTCATGTTCATATTGGAATAAAATTTTAGTGAGATGATGATTAGCGTGCAAAAGAATAGGATGTTTTTTGTCAAAATTAAAATCTGAGGCGTCTAAACGACCACCTACTCGAATAACTTTGTCATCGCTGTAAAATGGACTTAGTGATAGAAGCTGAGATTTGGGACTCAAACATTTGTTTTTGGAGAGCAGCTCATACTCTATCGGAAATGACTCTCGCTGTGAAAATTGACATAAGCGTAGAAAAGAGTCGTTCAATTCATTGACGGATAAAAGACCTGTAAGTCGAGATTTAGAGTTTTTAATATTGTAAATAAATCGTAGCATATAGGCTAATATTCTTTTTAGTTTAGTTAGGCTAGAGTAGTTTGTAAAGTGTAAAATAGGTTCGTTGTTAGTCGTTAAGTTAGTTATTGTGATAGCTTTAGTTTCAGGTAAAATTTCATTTTCTATTTTAGCGTTTAGTATAGGCCAAGTACTTTCTGGTTCTGATAGGTACGACGGACCAGACCACCACAATTCCATCTTACTTAGTTGTTGTGGGTCAATGCCGCGAGAGATTAGATCAGCGGGGTTAGCAGTGGTAGGCACGTGACGCCATGAAGTAGAGTCTGTAAGCTCACTAATTTCTAGAACTCTATTTGCAACAAATGTTTTTAAATTTTGAAAACTACTGTGTAGCCAGGCAAGTACAATGGTAGAGTCGCACCAGTGTACTTCCTCTTGTATATTGTATCGTAATGATTCCCTAACCGATTTGCATAATTTAGCTGCCAATAGAGCGGCACACAGCTCAAGTCGGGGAATCGTAGTAGCTTTAATTGGAGCTACCTTAGATTTAGAGCAAAGTAATCTAACCGTTACTTCGTGGTTTGAATTTACAGACCGTAAATAGATACAGGCTCCCATGGCCTTCTGACTTGCATCGCTAAATGAATGTAGAGAAACAGACACGGGTTCATCGCAAAGCACGCGTCGGGGTACTCCGAGAGTCAGAAGACTGGGCACGGCTGTAACAAATTTATTCCAATCTTTTTCAATATTATCGGGTACTGGATCGTCCCAGGCTAGCTTGTGCAACCATAACTGTTGCAACAACATTTTAGCTTTAATTATACACGGACTCAGCAAGCCCAAGGGATCGAAAATTTTAAATAGAGCTGAAAGAATAGATCGTTTAGTAGAAGCTGTATTATTGGTTAGTGACGGCATTTTAAATGGAAAATGTAGCTGATCGTTGGATGGATCCCAGCCCATTCCTAATGTGGATGTCGATTCGCTGACTATTAATTGATCATTTGAATTAATAGCTGCAGATTTTAGTAGAGCAGTTGAATTTGATTTGAATTTTCTTAAATTTAGGCAGCCTTTAGACAAAGCTGCAGTTACAGCTTGTTGAATAAACTGTAATTTATCTTCGCTATCTGCTCCCGTAATCAAATCGTCTACTAAAAAATCGTGTTGTATTATTTGTTTAATATCGGGATCTGAGCATTCTTCTCCGAGCTGCCAGAGACAACGTGTACTCAAATAGCTAGAACTTGCCATACCGTAAGTAATAGTATTTAGTCGCAGCGTTTTGATAGGACTGGATTCGTCTTCTCTCCATAGTATAAGCTGAAGATTTCGATCCTCATCATGAATCAGTATTTGCCGATACATTTTCTCGACATCGCCATTCAGGAGGTACTTGTATTGTCGAGCTCTGAGGAGAATGGAAAAAAGAGAATCCTGCATATTAGGACCTACCTGGAGAATATCGTTGATAGAATGTCCCGAGGTCGATGGAGCCGATCCATCGAACACTACTCGAATTTTAGTAGATTCACTACTGTTTTTGAATACCGCGTGATGGCATAAAAAATATGAATTTTTAGGTATAGGTATAGGAGACTCCGATAGATGACCTAAAGCGGCGTACTCGCGCATGAATTCAACATATTGTTTTTTAACTATTGGTTGTCGTCTGAATCTTTTTTCTAAATTTAGTAATCTATTTTTAGCTAATGTATATGAGTCCCCAAGACAATCGGTTGAATCTTTGAGAGGGAGGCCAGTAGAGAACCTACCTGATTCTAAGCGGAAGGTGCGAGATAAAAAATTCGATTCACATGCCTTCTCGCTCTCACTAAGTTTTGATTTTAGTGGAACTTCCTCGAGCTCCCAGAACTTAGTGAGTTCTTGATGAATTTGAATATCGTCATCATTCGATTTATTCGAAATGATGGAATGGTTGCATTGTATAGTGTTGTTAGTTTGACTTGCCATCATAGGACCTGAAATAATCCAACCAAATTGGGAATTAATTAATTTCGGATTGTTAGGACCGAGAGTACGCTGCTCGCGGCCAATAATGTCCCAAAATAAATCGGCACCGATTAGAACATCAGTCGGCGCTGGCTGGTGAAACATTGGATCTGCAAGTTTTAAATCATTGGATATTTGTAATAATTTGGGATCAATAGGAAACTTTGGAATGTGACCGGTCAATTGTGGAAGCACCAGAAAACCAGAAGTAACTTTAAAAGCGTTAACTAATGAGTTCAATTGAGCTACACAAGATTCTGTGACTTTACCAGTCTGACTATTGCCTATGCCCATTACATTGATACTGCAATCTGACCTGGATTGTAACGACAGTTTGTTTTTAAGAGACTGCGTCATGAATGAAAGTTGACTTCCACAGTCTAGAACGGCACGAACCTTTTCGGTTTGGTTCGTTTGAGGATTAGCCACCTCAATAAAAGCGGTTGATAGAAGCACTTGCTTCGAGTTTTGTTTGGAAAAATTGGCGATAATATCGTCAGTGTTGTCAGGCACGGCTGTGGCAACACTGGAAGTAGAAGAAGAATATTGATTTTTGTTTGTATTGGATTGTTTGTGCGTGAGAGTATTATGTTTCCCTTTGCACTTTAAACAAGGACCTAATCGACAGGTTTGTAGTTTGTGACCAGCTCGTAAACAATTAGGACACAATTTTAATTTACGTACTTCGGCTATACGCTCATCAATAGATTTGGCTAGGAACGTAGGACAGTCGTATATACGGTGTCCTTCCTGACACACAACACACGTGACTGGAGGAGAGATAGTCTCACCAGCATCGCTGACGCAAGCAAACGATTTCGTATTGACGCGGTTGTTGTTGTTATTCATACTAGATGCGGCCCTGGCGGTAGAATGAGTAGCTGACTTTGGTTGGTTTCGGTTTACTGATTCAAGAATGTTAGCACGATCGATTAAAAATTTATAAAATAGCTCAAGAGTGGGTATATCGTCCGAAACGCTACGACATTCTTCCCATTTTAAAAGAGTGTGGGCGTCGAGCTTTGTGCTCAAAATATGGATAATTAGAACATCCCATTTATCTGTGGGAAGTCCGAGGCTAGATAGGGCGCGTAGGTTTTTAGAAATGTGATCGACTATAAATCTTAAGGATCCGTGAGACTCGCGACTCGCTTGTTGGATGTTTAACAAAGAATTTAAATGATGAGTCACCAATTGTCGCTTATTATCAAATCGATTGCATAGAATTTTCCAAGCATTCAAATAATTGTTATCGGAAACCTCAAAATTGGAAATAATGCGCGCTGCGTCACCCGTCAGGTATGAAATAAGGTAATGAAACTTATGTATTGGAGCGATGCGCTCATTGTTATGAATTAGAGATAAGAACGTGTCACGGAACTCGAGCCAACGGAAGTAAGAACCGTCAAACTTTGCAATTTGTATCTGGGGCAATTTAAATCCCATTGGGTTGTGATGATCGACATTACATTGAGCTGATGTAGAATGAGATGCATTTAAGTCTCTGTAAATGCTTTCCTCATGTTTACTTGAGTTGTATTTTTGTATTAGGCTCTGGGCAGAAGCAATGTTTGAAATAAATAGCTGCTCAATATCATCTCGTTCATCAACTTCTTCGGTTAAATTATTGGAGTTTAAGATATCAATCTGATTTTGCAAGTCATCATAGCGGTTCGACAAAGACTCAAACTTCCCAAGTTTAAGTGTCAATTCTGCTAACTCAGTTGACGTTAGCGTTTCTTTAGTTAGTAAATTGTTTAAATAATTCTTAAACTTAGTGATTTGACCCTTTATCGAGCTACGTTTGACGAAAAGATCAAGTAAATCTTTTGCACTAGCATCGCCCCCCATCATGTATTAAAATATAAATATGGATACTAAACTAGTGAAAATAGATGGGAAACTTAGTACAAAAAAAAACTGATTTTAAAAGAAATAGCAAAAAAAAAACTCTCACGCAATGTGCCGGTACCACCTTGATTCGGCCCTGACTGCAGTCTGGACTCGCTGTCCAGAAATGCTTGCAGTGCTGGATAATTTTCGTTGCAACTGGGTCAAGGTCGCTGTGATAACCCTGAAATGTTCGGCATATAGGCGTGAGTTTATTGCGAAAAAATGTCTTCTGACGATTTTTGATATGAAATTACGCAATTTGGACACTAATTAAACAATGAAATCAACATAAATTAACAATTTACGTGATATTTTTGCAAAATTGAACAAAATTTTCAAATATTTTTTTAAATGCGGGTAGAAAAATAAAACTATTTTTCGATATTTTACAATAATTAATGAAATTTAAGCGATAAAAATGTTAGATTCATCTATAAAAATGATATATCTAAGTAATTTGCACAAATAGTAGACAATATATAGCAGTAAATAGGTAAAAAGTGAATTGACGTGTTTGATTGTGAAATGGGTGTGGATGCACGGAAATGAAATTAGGAAGGAAACTTATCTGCATTGGCCTGTGCTGCGACACAAAACTATTGCGAATCGGCCGGCGATGGCTGCAATGGATGAGGCTTCAGTATTCCCGTGGTTGTAATGGTTGAAGATGATTAAAATATTGCTTTAGTATTGTCACGGTCGCCAAGATGTTTATTAGGTTAAACTTGTATTGAGACTGACTTAATTGACATTTCATTTCTTAAATCTAATGGTTTGACGGACAGGCGTATCTTGCTATGAAGTGGAGTGTAGGCGTAAACACAAGTAATGGTTTTATTCCTCTCGCCCGATTATCCACGCCTGTTTGTCTAGTAAATCCTAACTACATGCCCACATTATGAACAGAACCGCTCGACAATACCTAACTTCTGATAATTGGCAACACCTCAACCTAAGAGTGCCTTTATCAGAAGTGGGATACGAAGGGCAAAGATCAGAGGATAAAACCAGCAGCTACAAAACATCGCCATGCTAAACTTTTTGCTACATGTAAAGTCGTCGAGATTTTTGGCTAGCACTTAACCTCAAAACTACAAACAACAGAATATGAAAGGAGCAGAATATGAAAGTACAGAAGCCGATGTTTGAAAAATTTACATGGTGACGGAGATTTCAATATCAATAACTGATAGGAAGAACGATAGTAAATTTGAGGTCAAGGAACTTGACAATGTTGTCAGTGTCAACCCTTCCACGGGTAAGTACTTGTGATACCCGTGAACTATTAGTGAATCGTCCAGTGAACTATCAGGAGGCCGTGATGGCGTTAAGACATGTAGATCGATTCTAGGTCTCTTTCTAGATCAAATCCAGTTGAAACACTCTCAGTAGCCGCTCTGATCCTGAGACAGAACAAACAACAAAACAAAAGAAAAAAAATTGCAAAGAAGGCAATAGAACTGATCTAATTTGATCCTGAGATGCTGGAGCAGAAGTATAAAGCGATGAGAAAATATTACTGCCAAATAGAAGACATCCAACCAAGCGTTGATGTCAATAAGTTTAGATAAAGCGAGACTAACAAAGAACGCAATGCAACTGATCTTATTTGATCCTGAGATGCCGGAGCAGAAGTATAAAGATTTGAGAAGATATAACTGCTGCATAGAAGACAGCGAACCAAACGTTGGTGTCAATGAGTCTAGATAAAGCAAGACTAATTACTGAGCTTGTGCACAGAAAGACATGACATGTTGCAAAAGTGTGTCCAGATAGACACGGAGAGATCGACCGAGCAGCGGCTTGTAAAGGTTCACTCCGTGAACTTAGACCATCCTCATGTTGCTTGAACACAATATCCGGTGAGCTTGTTCCTTTACTGTCTTTGATTGTTGGTCACATATGTGAAATTGTGAATGTAATGATCAATAGAATCATTCTAGTTTGTTCATATTAAGAGATGATGATGATGATCAGTAGAATATAGTGCGATAGTCAGGAGAGACCGTGTCGGCGCTCTGAGCCAATCTTTATTTAGAGTGGTAAAGAAACGTAACTGACAGTGACAGCTGCTGAGCTGCTGACGTTTACCACTCTGGCACGACTACGATCCGTAAGGCGGGAAACGATACTTTAGGAATCTCGAGCAGAGCCACAAGGGCAAGGGTTGTTAGTTAAAGTTGATACTTAGAAAGCTGATTACAATAGTTGCAATTACATCTGGAATTACAGTGGTGGCCATAGAATCTTATTGTATCGTGTACCTATGCGCATTACGTGTTCGGCGGAGTGCCTGTTTGAGTTGTATTGTGAATACTTGGAATATCCATTGGAGATCATAGTAGAACGGATCATTGTAACATTAATGTACTGACATCATTCAAGATTATAATCTACGTGTGTTGCAAGTAATGGTTTTATTCCTCTCGCCCGATTATCCACGCCTGTTTGTCTAGTAGATCCTAACTACATGCCCACATTATGAACAGAACCGCTCGACAATACCTAACTTCTGATAATTGGCAACACCTCAACCTAAGAGTGCCTTTAAGCATTTATGTATGTAGAGGTATTGTTTATGTAATGTGTGTTTATTTTAATATTATAGTTTGAATCTTAATATGTGTTTATTAGGCCGTATTCCACCACGCTGGCTAAGTGCAGGTTGGTGGATTCACATACATCATTGAATTTCTTCTCCGGACTTATGCTCGTAAAGCCATTGGTAGGTATGTTAATTCGTACCTACATAAGTTCCAAAGAACTCATTGGTACGAGTCGAGAGAAGACTTGTATCCCAGCAGTGGAGGATTAAAGGGGATGATGATGATGATGTGTTTGTTATTGTAATCATTCTTATTTTTGTTTATTCTATTAAACCACCGTCCACTCTCCGGGAATGTCTTACCTCGCATCCAAAGGTTGTCTAGAAGAGATCGATTTTAGCGATAAAACCGCCTTTAGTGCTTATCTTTTATGTATTTTACTATGTTTATGATTTCCTTTTTGTTGTGTCAATAAAGAGTTATTAATAATAAATAATCACTGTCACGCTCAAACACAGCAGTCATTTTTTTATGTCTCCTAAATTTTATTTTATATTTCCTGTTTTATTTTCCTAATTTTCTACAAATACCCGTTTAGTTTATCAACAAATAGAAAAAGGACAATATGTTTAAAGCTTTACAACCAAGAAATTTCAAAACTGTGAATAAAACTGAAAACAATAACCAGATGACATCAAATGTCAAAACATAAACAAGGAAAAATGGAAAATAAAAAATGATCACGAGATCAAAACGACGAGCAGAAGCGGAATCTACAAGCGCACGCCCAACACCTCCGCCCGCCCCGTCGTCTCCGAGCTCCTCGTCGGAGGATGACTTCGTCACTCCCCCCGACACGAGCGCGTCGAGCGACGAGGACGGGCCACCGACGCCGCCGCCGCCGCCAACACCAGCGCGACGGGGACGTCCACCGCTGCCGGCACGCTTGGGGCCTGCGGGGCAACCTGCTCCGCGCCCGGCCCCCGCTACCGGTGGTGTAGTGCGTCGCATGCGATGGACTCAAACAATAAATGAGAACTGCATGCGCGCCTATTATGAGGCTACAGAGGGGGGAATTAACCTGACGGCGTACCGTGTTAGGATGCTGCCTTTGTTTCAGGCCCTTGAACCGACCATAGCCGTTTCCATCCAACGGCTATCGGATCAAGTGCGAGCTATCCACCGATGCAAATTGCTGGATCAGTCCGTACTTGATCGGCTCCGCCTGGAGGCGCTATCTGCTCGCCCCACTCCTTCCTCGACGCGGGACCTGCCTGTGCCTGTCGCGTCGTCAGCCCCGATCCTGGCTTCAGTGCCGATGTCGGCGGCGACACTAGCGACACAGGTCGGTGCCGCAGTCGATGACGGAGCTGGTGCGAGTACGAGTGTGTCGAGCCAGGTGAGTGAGCAATTGAGGAGGGCTTTGGAAGACGCGATCTTCCAATATAGATTAGCACCTGATTCTAGGCCACGACTACCACGTTTACCTACGCATAGACGTAACCTGGCGCTGATGGGAGCTCTGAACTCTTTGCTAGCCCCGTATTTACGGGCTAGCGAAGACCTAGTTGATACTCACTCGATACTGTACTGCGGTGCCATCGCGGCGTGCCGCGCTGCACGTGTTAAGTTTCCGGATACTAACCGTGCACCGCGGCCCGCCGGAGATGTACCCGCGTGGCAAGTGCGGATCGAGCGGCGTATCAACACGTTCAGGACTCTCATTGCAAAGCTAGTCTGCTTCAGCCGGGGGAATAATCGCCCCCGAGTAATGCGTTTCGTGACACAGGCTTTTGCTGGGACTGGTATAACGCCCCAGCATTACCTGATCGGTGTCACGGAACGCATAGACTATCTGAAGCAGAAAGTCTATGCGTGGGCTAACCGTATTCGCCGCTACAGAGAGCGTGTTGACCGATATCGGCAAAATCGCCTCTTCCAAAGTGACCAAAGGAAGGTGTACCGAGGCTGGGAGGGAACCGACAAACGTGTGAGCGACGGGCAGCTGCCGGATGCCACCGCTATGAATAACTTCTGGCGTGGGATCTGGTCGGTGCCCGTCGAGCACACGGAGGGTGATTGGATGCACGTTGTTGAGCGGGAATGCGAATCCATCGAACCCATGGGATCTATTAAATCCCGTAGACGTTAGTTGTGCGATCCGTACGGCTCAGAACTGGAAAAGTCCTGGGCCAGACGGGTTGCACAACTTCTGGATAAAATGGATTCGATGTTCGCATGACCGCCTAGCAACACAATTCCAAGAAGCCCTTGAACTCGGTTCCCTTCCCAGCGTTTTGACCACCGGTGTCACCTTCCTGCTCCATAAGTCCGGTAGTACCACGGAAGCTAAAAACTACAGACCCATCACGTGCTTGCCTACGATCTACAAGCTCCTTACTTCCATTCTGAGAAACAAAATTAACGCACACGTTGTTGCAAACAACATTTTGGCCCCGTCTCAGAATTGTTGTTGTTGTTGTTGTTGGGTTGGGTCCCGTGGTACTAAGGAGCTCCTCCTCATAGACATGACCATCAGCCAGCAAGTTCGGCGGAGTAGAGGGGCCCTTTCTACTGCCTGGATAGACTACAAGAAGGCCTATGACTCGGTGCCTCATTCATGGCTTGAGAGGATTTTAGAGTTGTATAAAATCGATACAACTCTAAAATCATTCTTAGTTACATGTATGAGACAATGGGCCACAGTCCTTCGTCAGCCAGGCGGTGGAAACGGCTTCTCTAATCTGCAGGACTTGATAAGGATAGAGCGGGGTATTTTCCAGGGTGACAGTCTGAGCCCATTGTGGTTTTGTCTGGCCCTGAATCCTCTTAGCACTTTGCTGAGGGATTCGGGGTTAGGCTATCGGCTTCGCAGACAGGGTGAAGTCATTTCTCACCTTTTGTACATGGATGATCTCAAGCTGTTTACACCGAAACGCCAAGACTTGATGGAACTGCTAAAAACAACAGAGGTTTTCAGCAGCGCCATTAGGATGGAGTTCGGTGTAGATAAGTGTGCGGTCATGCATGTACAACGGGGGAAGGTTGTAGATTCTCCGAATCTTCAACTTTCTGAGACTATGACTATCAGATCTCTCTCCGAAGCCGAGACCTACAAATACCTCGGTATGTCAGAGTCATTGGGTATATCGGCAGTGGACATCAAGAAATCAGTGAAGGAACGCTTCTTCTGTCGTCTGACAAAAGTGCTTAACAGCCTTTTGTCCGGTGGCAACAAGGTGCGTGCCTTCAATGGTTGGGTGATGCCGCTGCTGATATACTCCTTTGGCATACTGAAGTGGACTCAGACTGAGCTGGACGCCCTGGACAGGAGGGTCCGTCAACTGCTCACTTCGCATCGCATGCTACACCCACGTTCGTCTGTCATGAGACTGTACATTCCGCGGAAGTGGGGAGGTCGAGGCTTTTTAAATGCTAAGACTCTCCACAACCGTGAAGTGTGCAGTCTTCGGGACTTTTTCCGAAACAGCGGACGTGGGATGCATTGTGATGTGGTGGCAGTTGACAGAAGCCTCACGCCGCTCTCCTTGGCAAACGAGAACTGGCGCAAACCATCGGTGCTCAGCACCGAGGACCGCAGGGACGTATGGAAGGGCAAGGAACTGCACGGGCGGTTCTACCGGGCCTTAACAAGGTCCGATGTAGACCTGCTCGCATCGGTGGCCTGGCTGCGCTTCGGTGACCTTTTTGGGGAAACCGAGGGTTTTGCCTGTGCAATTGCGGACGAAGTTATCAAGACGAATAACTATCGGAAGTATATCCTGAAGGACGGTACGGTCGACATTTGTCGGGCATGCCACCGTCCCGGTGAGTCACTCAGGCATATCACTTCCGGTTGTTCGCATCTTGCTAACGGAGAGTACTTGCACAGGCACAATCAAGTTGCCAGGATCATTCATCAGCAACTTGCCCTTCAATACGGCCTTGTCGAATCCGAGGTGCCGTACTATAAGTATGTACCAGCGCCAGTTCTCGAAAATGGTCGTGCTTTGCTCTATTGGGACCGCTCTATTATCACGGACAGGACTATTGTAGCCAATAAGCCTGATATCGTGATAGTCGACCGATCCCAACGCCGGGCAATACTCGTCGACATTACCGTCCCACATGACGAGAACCTAGTGAAGGCCGAGAAGGACAAGCTCAGTAAGTACCTTGACTTGGCACACGAGGTTACCGCTATGTGGGATGTTGATTCGACGATCATTGTCCCGATAGTCGTTTCAGTGAATGGGCTTATAGCTAAGAGCCTCGACCAACATCTGAAGTGGCTCTCGCTAGACGGTTGGGTCAAGAGTCAGATACAAAAGGCGGTCATTCTTGACACGGCCCGCATTGTCAGGAGATTCCTCACTCTGCAGCCTTAACCACCGGTAGCTTGGGCCCTGCCCCGCTGTCGGCGGCACCCTAGGTTTAAATTTTTATAATGTTTTTAGGTTTTTATATAACAATATTGTAAAAATTTAAATCTAAGACAATGAATAAATGAGTGAATAATAAATATAAAAAAAAAAAAAAAAAAACAAAAAAAAAAACAAAACCGCTGACACCTATCAGTCGATTTTTGTAGTGTTATTTTATTTTAATTGTTTTATCCATTATATATCCATGTTTTTACCAAAATTTACTGCACAAAAGTTTAAATAGCCCGGATTTTATTTTTATTTTACCATATCAATCATATCAATCCCTTTTCAAAGTTTTACAAAAAAATTCAAGATTTGACAATAGTTGACATATACGAGACGTCAAAAAATAAATAATACAAGGCAAAAGTAATGAAAAATACAAATACGTTTACAAAAACGACTGCAAGCGGATACGATCGCACGCCCACCACCTCCGCCCGCCCCGTCGTCTCCGAGCTCCTCGTCGGAGGATAAGTTCATCACTCCCCCCGACACGAGCGCGTCAAGCGACGAGGACGGGCCGCCGACGCCGCCGCCGCCGCCAACACCAGCGTGACGGGGACGTCCACCGCTGCCGGCACGCTTGGGGCCTGCGGGGCAACCTGCTCCGCGCCCGGCCCCCGCTACCGGTGGTGTAGTGCGTCGCATGTGATTAGACGCAAACAATGACGGAGAACTGCATGCACACCTTCTCTGAGGCTGCAGAGTGAGGTGCCTCACTCTACAGTCTTAGGGTACCTACGCACTGACCGGTTTGCCGCAACGCGGCTACCCGTCCGGCTAGCCGCAGGACACGGTTGTAATTGCGGCCCGCCGGATTGCAGCTAGCCGCAGTAGCAACCGGACAGTGCGCATGAAAACGCGCGGTTTCTCGAATGAGCCATTTCAGCCAATTCTTCCCAAGCTTTTTGGCGTAAGTTTTTGTCAGAGTATTCCGTAGATTTAGTATTCCATATTGCCGGCCTATTCTGTATTTCAATCATAAACTTTTCTGTATCGAAATTCATAGCCTTCGATTTTAGCGCGTCACACACGTACGTCATCAGTGTCGGGCGGCCAACCGCAAACTAACGGCGTAGTGTGTATAGCAACCGTCCGGCTGGCCGCCCGTTGAGCCGCAGTGCTGCGAGCGACCGCAACGGTTGAGCGGCAGCCGCATGACAGTGCGCATAAAAACTAATTTTTCATACATATTTTTGACTGCGGCTAACCGTACGGCTGACCGCATTCCGGCTAGCCGCATAGTGCGTACCTACCCTTAACCACCGGTATCCTTGGGCCATGCCCCGCTGCCGGTGGAACTCTAGGTTTAAGTTTTTATAATGTTTTTAGGTTTTTATATAAAAATATTGTAAAAATTTAAATTTAAGAAAAATGAATAAATGAGGGGATAATAATAATCCGTTTATTTCAGGCAATATAACTTGCATACAATGCAAGTTACAGAGGCCCATAGAAAATAAATACCTTACAAACTAACATACATATTAATAAAACAATAATTTTTTTTTCATTCTTCATTCTGGGACTTTGTTACTCGTACCGTCTCCCAGTAACGCCCGCTCCTTTCCCGTGGTACACCTATTTTGTCCACCTGGTGGACCACGGGTAAACATATTCTTCCGTGGTCCACCTTAAACTCTCGTAAATTATTTTTATTGAAATATATTGCCTATTGTCCACCTCTTTTCATTGGCTAGATTAAATCTATGCAACATTGATCCCGACAAATTAAGAAGTATACCGAATGAATTATTTTTTTTAAATTCATTTATTGAAATAATTTACTTCAATTAAAATGATGATTACTTAAAACTAAAATTGCTCTCAACGTAGTTTCTCCAATGCGAAATTGATTGGAATTTCACCATTATTATATTATTAGTAACCTAATAATTATTAATCAAAACCTATTTTATTGGTCGGTAGTGCCACGGGTAACTAAGTAGATCACGGGAAACGATCAATAGGTTAGGTTATGTTATAACATGAAAAGCAACGCACGAGCCGAGCGAGCGTAGCGAGCGTGCCGCGGCAGCGGCCGGCGAAGTGCTAGAATGCCAAGAAGCGAAAAAAGTTAGGTTATTAATCAAAACTCAAGGGTGGACCACGGTTAAATAATAATTTCCTATGGTTCACCTTAGTTCACCTGGTGGACCACGGAAGAATATGTTTATCCGTGGTCCACCAGGTGGACAAAATAGGTGTACCACGGGTTAGCACTGGTAACGCCGGAACACTAGCCCTTTTGGCCAGAAATCTGGTGACAGTAGTGCCACCTTGTGCTTCACAGGAACCCGGAGTACGTAAGACTTGAAACAAGTCCTACGGACACTTGACTCCAGGCACTACATCTCCACAATCGGCGACGCCACTCCCAGTCTATGTTGCACAAATTTGTGCACGTTGTCTTCTGATGCACTCGGATCAACCCGCGACAAATACATCAGGAATGTCGGCTCTACGGCTTTGAGCCCAGGCGCAGTCGAGGTACCTCGTTTGTTGAGGTTAGCACGACGTTGACGGCTTTTCCCCCGGTCTACCAATGTAAAGCCGTCGCTGTCGGGTTTCCTCAAATCCGGGGCGAGCGTTGTTTTCGTCTTCTGCAGCGGCGCAGTCGGAGCAGGAGAGGGGCGAGAAGCCTGAGCGTAGCTCTTCTTCTGCGTCTTGGATGGTCTTGCTGGTGGAAGAGAAGCTGGTTTCTGTACGGGCAACGTTGACGCGGTCTTAGCAATAGGAGTTGCATCGGTCGAAAGTTCATCGGCCCGCGAAACGGTGTCATTCGCGCTCGGGGAAATGCTGACCGACGAAATATCACACCGGCCGCCGCCGCGGTTCGAATTCACGTGCCGCGATGACGTATTCGGCGACACAATCGTCGACGCTGCATTCTTTCGTAATATCGCCAGCTCTTTGTGTAGATCGGCGACATTTCTTTCGGATTCGTCCAGTTTTCTCCGGATACCTGAAACCTCCTCTCTCAGCTGCAGGATGTCCTTCATGAACCGGGTGACGTCGACGTGGTCCCACGTAACAGGCGGCAGTCGACTCAGGTCGCGAGCCACATACGTAGGCACGTCGTCAGGATCCGTCTCCTTCAGAACACGAAAAATGTCCTGCAGGTCCTTTTTCCCCGCCAGCGCGTCCCGCCGCCTTGTAATCAGGCGCGTGGTGATGATGGCAGAGTCGGCGAGCACCTTCTTCGCATCCAGGATGTCCGCCTCGGTGAAGCTGGACGAACAGATTTGCTCGAGACTGAGCTCATCCATCACGTCCAACTTGTTTTGAACGAAAGCCAGGAGCTCCTGGACAATCGTCGTGTCGCAGCGCTTAGGTAGCGCCAGTTATTGCATTGTATTGTTAAATTTACATGCTAAACACTTGCAGTCTGTAATGAAGGTTATGAAAATAGTAATAAAAAAAATTATCGACTTACTCGTATATAAAAATTCACTCAAAACTATGAAACAATATTTTATACATACATAATTTTTTTCTTCTTCGAAGTCCGTTATCGATAATTACTTGACTAGTGCTATCCAATCTCCACGCAGTGATTTTTGGAGCCGCCCAATAAAGTTCTTATCGTCATCTTGCGACGTGGTGACTTGTATGTCCGTATGTGCCGACACTGGTATCTAGCTACAGCAAAAAGGTAGGTTGTTTAATTTACGTTATCTGACCGAGTTGGTATAAAAAAGCGACGTTGTAGTTAGTTACACACAAAACACATCACGGTGACCGTCTATACCATTTTGTTTAACAGTTTAAACAAAAATGAATCGTAAATACTATTTTATACAAATTTTTATTAGTATTATATTGTATTTAAGTAATGCATTAGGACATAGAATTAACAGGGAAGTTGCGGCCCCGAACAAGCCCGAGGCAGACGAGCTGGACAGGACGATCATCAGCCAAACAGGTTGGGGTTCATTGTTCTTTATTATAATATTAATGTGCCTTAATTATAAACTTAGCAGTTGAATGAGATCTGCCTATCTAAATAGGCAGATCTCATTTAACTTGTGCTCAATACGAAAATCTATTTCACAGTGCTAACCAATGTCACCTAATATTCGTATAGTAAACGGAACTACTGACGTACGAGTATTATTGAGTCGGATACTCTGACTATAGTTTCGATCACATCCAGTGATCTTTTTCAAGGAGTGATTACAAACGAATACGCGTTGTTTAAATTATCAATTCAAAGAAATACAAAACACTACGTCAAAGATTTAATAAAATCAAAGCGTATGTTTTGTTGTATTATATCCAGAATTTTCCACAGGCTCAATAAACTTTAAATATAATTTTCCCAATTTACATTGTCTTGCAGGATGCAAATTCGTATCTCTTGCAAAGGACGAAAGCGTGTACTTCTCAAAGAACAGCGGCGACTTAGCGCACACCACGCTGGCCGCGCTGCTCGCCGACCAGACTCTGGTCGACCAGAGGCAGACCAACTTCGAGCTGCACTTCGCCATCCGCTCCGCCAACGAGCTGCAAGTGCTACTGTTCACGCGGCGCCAGTACGCCAACACCTCGCAAACAGAATCTGATTTCGAAATTGGTAATTATTTTTCAATTTTCAAAATAAAAATTTTGAAAATAGAAAAAGGATTTATATTAGGAAAATTTTTAAATTTTCCTAATACAAATTTAAAACTAAGCGATGATAACAAGGGTTGGCAGAATAATGAACGGCCTTAGTGATTTTTTCAAAGAAACTTAAATGGACAGGACTGTAACGATTTATTTTATTTTTTTATTTTGATATGAGGTTATTGATGTTCGCATGACGTGACGGGTGCCTCGGCATCTCCTCGCCTACTTGCAATAATTTGCATGTTTTGTTACAGCTTTTGGATCACGGAATAATACAAAGTCGTATCTGAAATTCTTCTCAAACAATGACTACGGCGGTATGGGGTCTTTTGATGACGTATCCACCAGGGACCTGTTATCTTCTGATAAATATGAAAAACTCTACATAAAATTAGATGACAGTAAGTTCTCCTTCTAATTTCAATAACTTGTACGCGATAGACCGATATACTATTTCTGCTGATTTTAGTACACGAGTGAGTATAATATAACAAACTGAAAAGAATCAAGAATTTTGCAATGTTTTACATTTTGTAATAAAGTTTTAGAATTTGATGTTCATAAAAATCCTTTTATTACTAACCGGCTAAACATATGGTTGCCTGTAACTCTCGGAGTCAGTTGTATAATATTATATTACGAGTCGGTCTCATCACGTGTACTATATACTACTGATACAGGCGGATACGCTCGGGTTGTGCTGAGCCAAATAAATCAGCTGTTTCTTAGGTGCATTTGCATAGTGCTTAAAACTAAGTGTCATTATGTTTTTGTTTCTAATTTCTTGTGTAAATAATAAAGAGATTATCTATCTATCCATCTATTTTATAATAGTTGAGTATCAATGACATTCCTTTTCTTTTCCGTGTAACAGTTAGTTTTGTTTAAGTTTTCGATGTTGAACCTACAATAAAAGTTTTTCAAAATTATGTCCTTTTTTCGTGTCTCAGTACATCTCAAGTGTACACCCCAGAATATATCTAGAATAGTTATTTATTTATTATTTGGTCTCTCTTTTCAGACACGCTGAAGTATGGCAAGCAGTGTGCACGTTCTTCACTCTATTGGACTGATAGATTAGGCGTTAACAGAGGCGTCGAATTTGTGCAGTTCGGATTCAGATCAAAGTCAGACCTCGGGGCGAAAATTTTGTATGATTGTCCGAGCGACTTCGCAGGTAATGTACCGCTGCAACTTTCAGTCGTTGTAAAAAATCAATGTCGGTTCCGGTGTTTAGGAGCTATGATATCACAGAGAGATACATACGATGAACTTAAAAGAACATTGCTCTGTTTATGTCGGGGGTTAAAAATAATACGAGTAGGTATATATTTTCATCAAAACTACGAACAGATCTACGGTTTAAATCAATCAGCGTAGTTGAAGACTTGGTTCGTTTCACGAGCATTTTCTGAAAAGTGAAAACAGCGAATGGTGCGAATTATCTCGTATTAAAATTGTCTGGTTCGATATCGATTTTCATTCAAAATTAAAGAGTGTTGCTCTTGTCAGTGGAGCAACTTCCTGGCTTGGTGGTCATCTGCGAGTGCTTCTACCGCTCTGTACGACATGACATCTGTCTTCTCTTTAATCTGGTTCTATATTCAATATTCAATGACGTGTTCTCTTGCCAGGTTGCCCGTGTGACTGGCTGGTGTTTTGAGCGCTGCCGAGCAAGAGGCTCCTCAACCAATCACGCCTAATATGAATGCAGAATATTTTAAGCCATTTCAAATCAACATTTGAAGTCACTATAATAGTATGTATTTGATATCAATATGTATTTCTAATAAAAAAGTTATTATAATAAAATAAAATGTATTTTAAAAACTTACTATAATACATTTCTGTTGTCTTCATTTTAATTACATTCGTAGAAAAGAAAGAAAGAAATGAGGAGTAGGAAGAAAGAAGAGGGAAATAGTATTAAGCCCTAACTGATAGGGTTAAGTAGGTAGACAAAAACTGTAAAAGCGTAGATCTACGCTAAGAGACCTAGAAATGGCGCAAAACGGTTACATATTAGAAGCCATATGGTCAACCAGCTGTGCCCCGCGTTTTCCGTTAGTCTTAGTTTAGACTCTAAATTAAGAGTTGTTTAGGTAGAGTTAGGGTCTAAACTTTAGATTCATGTAAGCAGGATTAGATTAAGGATTTAGGGCTTAATTTTTTATCCACAACTTAGTTATTATAAAATTATTTTTCATTACTTATTTATTTTTATTATCAGCGCCTATTATTGCAGACTGTATTGGTTTGTATTACTATTCATTTCATATCTACGAGTAGTAACTGTGGATATTATGAGAACCTATTGCCTAGACAAACCCGACTGGGTTTTAAGGCAATTTTAATTTTCAATATGCTGTAAATGTAATATTGTAACATTTTTTTTAAATAGGTGTTTTCATTCGTAGTTTTAATAGTATTAAGATAAACAAATTATTAAACTAATAGTATATTAAAATTAAGAGATATTCAGAGAAGAATTTCAAACCAGTACAGATTGTTAGATTTCGTCCACAGAACTTGTCCATGTTTCTTTTTTGTCTGAATAAATAAATAAATAATAAATAAACTTAAAATCATAGTACAGAAACATAAGCCTTCTAGGAGTAGGTAATGTGAAACCGGCCTCACCTTACAGCGTACTGCTACTGATAGTACCGTATGGTCCGTTAAAAACGTTGAAGAAATTAAGAAAAACGCTATCTAATTTCACTTGCTTCAAATAAAACTTATAAGCTAGTTCAGGGCTTCCCAAACAGTGCGTCGCGACGCCCTAGGGCGCCGCGGTATTATCCCAAGGGCGTCGTGAGGCGATCTAAATAGGCTGGCTGTCTGTGTCGATGTAACATCATAGATTTGTGAGACAGGATTCTCTGCAGTTGCAGTACTTAAGAACAAGTACAGATCCAAAATAAATTTAGGGACTGAGAAGAGAGTGGCAATTTCGAAACTTGAGACTCGTTTTAAGAAACTATGCTCAGAAAAGCAAGTGCATCCTTCAACGAAACGAAAACGAAACAAGATAAAAAAGGGTGTGCTTGCTTTTTACCTTTTATGTTTGCTTTCATTTTTGTTCTTACGATATCATCATTATTCTCTAAAAAAAAAAAATTAGATGCTCATTGGATTTTTTCTGACAAATTGTTATTAGGTTGGAACTACAACTAGTAGGTACGTAAGTGGCAAGAAGGGCATCGCAAAAGTTTGTCAATTTTCCAAGGGCGTCACAATCAAAATAAGTTTGGGAAGCCGGGGAAGCTGAGGTAGTTGATATTAAATTAAAGTGGACAAAAGATTAAAAACCTACAGTTTACCTCAGTTTTTCAGGCAAGATGGCGGTCAAACGCAAGCCTATTCATGAATTTAAAAAAAAAACCTACAATAATTTACCTACACACTAAAAACTTGCAGCATATAACGATGGTTTTATAATAAACAACAGCTACGGAACCTTTCCGTGAGCATACCACGACACATTCTTTTTCATACCTCAGTTCATTACATGAAAGATAGTATAGCAACTTAGCTGTGACCCGGGGTCGTCTACGTCAGTGATAAATCATTAAAAAAAAAATACATTTTTTTTTTAGCAAAAACAAGTTTTTAGACACGTGTAACCTTTTTATACGTGACTAACATCTTCTTGTTACTTAGAGAAAGCTTATCAAAAAACCGGCTAAGTGCGAGTCGGGCTCGTGAACGAAGCATTCCGTATCATTATTATCTATAAAAACGGCAAAAAACACGTTCGTTGTATAGGAGCCCCCGTAAATATTTATTTTATTCTGTTTTTAATATTTGTTGTTATAGCGGCAACAGAAATATTAGGTCCTTCCTTACATAATATATGAAATTGGTGTTATGTCGAACTGGCCACTTTGATCCCAAATATCTGCTATTTGCTTAGGAATTCCAAATTCAAATTTATTTCAAATGAAAGCTCGTTTATTTTTGTTTCGAATTTAGTGATTCATTTGTTTTAGCCCAATTAGATTTTTCTTTTTCATTGTTTTCTTCTAGCCTGAGATCCCGCTATACAACGACCTTCACCGAGATGTTTATTTGACGAAACGTATTTTATATTCAATTTAATTTATGTATATAAATATATTGCATATGGGTTTGCGAAACAAATATGTCAGTCCAGGATATGATTAATAATGATAATTAATTTAAAAAAATATATCTTTTTTATATTTCACCGGTTTGATTATAATTATTAGACAAATTCTATACCGATCGAAAGTATGAATCCCGTAGAATATGCAAACGATAGGTTGCCTATTCTTTTCCGGTCACCACTCTCGGGTTGCCAGGTATAAACAGGTAAGTCGATACCTACTAGCATTTTGCACCGGTCTGATTATTGAATTAAAATTAAATTGAATTATGAACACGGTGGTATAGGGTTGCCTGTAAAAAATCAGTCCCGAATTCCGGTTGTCGAATTTTGAAAAGTAAAATATTAGATAAGGTAAACAATAGATAACTTAACATTGTAACTACGCAAGATGATGTAATTTCATCTCACTTCTGGCAGTGTTCTATCTCTCCCCCGTTTGTCGGTCGCTTCGGAGCAGTCAAGCGGCTAAATTCAATTAGTTTTTAAAGCTTTTATTTAACTTGCAATGTATATTATGTACTCGTATGTTTGTTCGGGTGTTCAATTGAGATGAAATTCGGCACACGTGTGTTACTCCGATGACAATGCATTAAAAGCTTGTTAACACTTTGTTTGTTAACGCTTGCCTCAGGTGCGCTAATAGTCAAATGGGTCGTGTTCGTGTATAGGAGCCTGGCGTGTGCAGCCGCACTCGCGTCGCACAAAAGAAAAGACAAGTTAGGTACGTGTTTTCCGCAGTCAAAGCGCTAAAAAATATTTTTAAAATTAACTTATCTTGCTTCATTGCTACATGATAGGGCCTTACTTATAAAGTCTGCTTTGAGTTAGTCTCCGTCTCGTTCTCGCATATCAGCGAGAACATAGCATTTTATGTTTAGCTATGATTAAAAAAAGGTGGGTTCAAGGTTCTTCTAGGTCTGCGTGCTTCATCTTCGACCACGTCGTCGCTTACCATCAGGCTAGTTGGTGCTCAAACGCGGACTTATTCGCGTAAAAAAGAAAAAAAAGAAAATCTGTCCAGAGCTTTCAAGTTCATGAGTTTTGTTCTACTCAGGGGTTTTAAAACTGTTTAATGTAACCGTTTGTAGTTAGATTAAAAATTAAGAAGATATCAATTAACTGACCCGCGGGTCATGTTACGATGGTCACGCCACTCTGATAGCGTATCGATACAAAACTACTTTTTGTCAGAACATAAAAAAAACGTTTTTCAACGGCAATTAAATAGATAGTATAGGTACTATTGAATCGTCAAAACAAAAAATATAATGTATCCGCCTTCAATGATATAACGAGAAAAACATGACCTCAACCTCAACCTTCTAAGGAGTGCTTGCCGTGCCACACAAGCTGCGCCGCCGGGTTTACCTGCTACTCCGCAGGGACCGTTGATTTTCCAGAATAAAAACTAGCCAATCTAAATATCAGGTCCTGACTCACTGACAGACAACGCACGGCCGAAACCGCTGGTCGTAGAGATTTGAAATTTGGAGGGTGTATTTGTCTTAGTGTGTAAACGTGTATGTACTAAGAAAGGGATTTTTTTTAAACCCCACCCCTAAGGGGGTGAAATAGGATGTTAAAGTTAGTATGGAGACGCATTGTTTTTTGATGCCACGGTTTTGAAACTTTCACAAATATATTAAGCTTAAGAAACTAATTGACACCTGTTTGTTATAATTAAACACGGGAATACTCACGTAAAAATTAAGTCGTCTACTACGACTAGTTTCGGTCACATTCGGTGACCTTCATCAGGCGAGTTTACAAACGTGACGCGCTCGCAGTTGCGTCTTGTTTGGTCTTAGTGCCAACGACTTAATTTTTACGTGAGTATTCCCGTGTTTAATTATAACAAAAATGTGTGAAAACCACGTTAGTTTCCATAGTATAATTGACACCTATTTCACCATTTTTAGAATATCAATATCAACCCCTATGGGGGTGAAATGGCGTGGTAAAGATAGTACGGAGAGAGAATTTGTTTTAATGCTACGTCAATAAATCTTTAGATGTACTAAGCTGAAGGTATTACACAACCCTCGGGAACCCTCGAAAAAAATTCGAAACCTTACAAAGTCACATCTTCGAGATGGAGCTGCTAATTATCTCGGAAACTAAATACATTTTCACCAAAACGCAAAACTAAAAATTTACCAAAACTTCTGACCTTTTTGGGGTTATCGAAAAAAACAAACAAAAAACATGGCCGCCATACAAAATTTGAGGGTCTATATCTCCGAAACGATTAAAGGTGGGTGGGGTCTGATAGACCAAATGTCATAGCGGTCTGCGAGGGCTACTTGATAGTGATGGCGATAATCCAAGATGGCGAATTCAAAATGGCCGCCATTTTTTGGAATGGTCCGAGGGGGCTTATTTTTTGCATTCAGGGGTTTTTGGGGTCCCTGATTCCATTATATGACGCTTTTTACATGTTCTCAAAAAAAGAGGGTTAAGTTAATTTTATCCCGGAAAAAATTACGGTTCCTGAAAAATAGTCCACGCGGGCGAAGCCGTGGGCAGAAGCTATTGTATAAATATAGGGAATATGGTACTTTCATACCAAATTTCATCTAAATCAGTTTAGTGGTTTGTATTTGCTTGAGTAGGTAACTAACATCTAGACATACAAACTTTTACATTTATAATATAACTGGCTGAGTTGAATTCAAATTGTTTTAGAATTTTTAATCTTCCGCTCAACTTCCCTAATTTTTATTTCATAAGAATCTTCTCCTGACAATAATTAACACAACAAAAACTAATTAGCGAAATTGTTCCATCTGGTCACGCGCAATGCGATTTTAAGGGGAGATTCATTTTTATAAAAATTGAAGATGTGTATCGTGTTAATATTTGATTGCATACTTACTAAGTACGCACTCGTATAAAAGACAGCCGCTTATGCCTAAACACAGGATTTATTCCAGATTTTTAAACCTTTTTTTTCTCAACCAGGAATATCATGCATGGACTAAAACATTTGTATATTCAGTTATATTGAGCAGTGAGCCCGGAGCCGAGCTGGCTTACGGGCTCACACTTTTGGGGCAATCAAAATAGTCTGTAGCACTCAGAGATAGTGCAGCTTATTATGAGTAAAATTATTTTAAAAACGAACCTGTATTTCGGAGATTACTCTCTACAAACATACAAACTTTTATATGTAAATAGTATATATTTAAAAAGGAAATTAAGTATTATATAAGTATAAAAAAATATGAGTTACATAATATGTTTTAGAAGACGCTTGTTATCACAAAATAAATTTCATTTCATCCTCCTACTGGGCGGCTGTCGCGTAATAAAAGTTCTTTATACTTTTATCTTACTATTATATAAACCAACCAAACAAATCAGTCTGTATAATGAACGTTATCTCCCCACTGTTCTCGGGGCTGGTATATAAAGCCGCTTCGATAAGTTATTTACGCAAAAATAAAAGCAATCCTTCCTTACTAAGCTCTCCGTGTTTTGTGGCAAAATGATAAATAAATACTTATTTATTCAGAGTTTGATAAGTTTGCTGTACTTGAGTAATGTGTTGGGACAGAATGGGCCCAGCCAGGATGCCCTGGACCTCGCCAGCATTGAGCAGACAGGTCAGGTTTTGTTGTCTCATAGAAAACATGCTACTGGCCCGAAATAAGCCCAGTAACTACCTCTTATAATATGGGTTAGAAAAAAACAGTTGTTTCATACATTTGTTGAGATACTCGTAATGTAGAATAAATCTTGAACATTGATGTCATTTTTCTACAGAACAGCTGTTTTTCTTTTGGTGATTTCACAGTTGAAACCTTTATTTTTTTTTTGTGTGTGCGTTATTATTGCGGTCTCGCTCACTATCGTGATTTTTCTATCGAAAGTGACAGCAGCGGAGATAAGTTAGAATATAGTCCCGTGTCCCATACCTACTCAGTAATTCATAATGAGTACTTTGACAAATTACTTCTCAAAGGATGACTACAACGTGTGTGTGTTAGGTTTAGTACCACAGTTCCACGTAACCAAGGCATAAAAAATAATAGTAAACATCTCTTATATTTTATTCGCAGGCTGCAAATACGTAAGTCTCGGAGCCGGGGAGAGCGTGACATACACCCAGAACAGCTCCCTGGCCCACGTGCAGCTGGTCGCGCCCGGCTCGGACGCCAAGTTGGCCAAGTTCCAGCTAAACTTCGCCATACGAGCTGATGAACAAGTGGACGTCGTCCTGTTTTCCAGAAAACGATTTGACAAAAACTCCAGCAATCCTGATTATCGGTTTGGTAAGATTATTCTATTTTGAAATCTAGACACGCGGTAGCGTGTCAAGCCAAGTTCAAGTGACAGAACTGGCGAGCAGCACCGTGTGTAATATTACACGAACCATTTGGAGCCACTTTTGACCTCCTCATAACTACTCAAAAACTATTTCACATAAACGTGTCAAATTTGGCTCATATATTTAAGACTTGCGAGATACAGATGGGCTCCAAATTTCATAAACACATCTCAATCGGTTATTTAGATATTAACGTCCAAAAATCGTAATTTTTATCACTGACCTAACTATAGAGGTAGACTAAAACTCTAACCATGTTCCAGATGACCTAGAAAGTTCAAATTTGGCATACAGATAGATAATTAGGTGAATACAAAGGAAAAAATCATAAACAGGTAAATTTGTATCATTTTATTATAATTTTGGAACACTTAACTTATACTTGCCTAAGGTACTTAAATTACGTAGGTACTTAAATCACTCACGCTATTAGTCACTAGTTGAGTGACATCTAATTAGTATACAAGAAAAGTTTTTTTCTAATTAGGATCACTACAGTCCGAGAAATCGATCTATAAACAACAACATGTCTGAGTCATCGCTGCATTACACGAAATTGGAACATCGCGCCGTCATAAAATTCCTTGTAAAAAAGGGAAAACGGCAAAGGAGATTTTTGAAAAAATGTCTGCAGTTTATCCAGAATCTGGACCATCGTCTGCTACAGTCAAACGTTGGGCAAGACTATTTCAGCAAGGTCGAGAGTCATTGGAAGATGACCCCCGCTCGGGGCGACCAAACACCGCCGTCACAGACGAAAACATCGCCAAAGTGAAGAAAATTGTTCTGGAGGACCGTCGAATAAAAATGTGGCAGATAGCAGAAGAGTTGAGCATCAGTAAGGAATAAATTGGTGATATTTTACATAATCATTTGCACATGAATAAAATTAGTGCACGTTGGGTCCCAAAAATGCTCACGCCGCTCGATAAACGGCGTCGAGTTGAAGCTTCTTTGGAGTTTATCGACTTGTGCAAGGACAATTTGGACAAAATTTGAGACCGTATTGTCACCGTGGATGAAACGTGGATTCGACAGTATGATCCAAAATCAAAACAAGAATCAATGCAGTGGATAGAATAAGGAGAGAAGCCGCCAAAGAAGTTTAAGGTTGAAAAGTCGACTTCGAAACTCATGGCCTCTACTTTTTGGGATTCAGAAAGAATTTTACTCATTGACTATCTTTCAAAAAAAATTACAATGAACGCCGCGTATTATGCAGCACTTTTAAAAAAAGTACGCAATGTTATTGTGGAAAAAAAAAGAGGGAAAATCAGCAAATGAATTTTGTTTTTGCAAGACAATGCGCCAGTTCATACGGCGCGAATTGCGAGGCATGCCGTTCGAGAAACAGGATTTGATTAAGTGAATCATCCACCCTACAGTCCAGACCTGGCTCCCAGCGACTTCTTATAAAATTGAAAAAAGACCTTCGGGGGTGAAGATTTATACCTGTTATAACTGGGATTTAGTATTAATGTATAAACAGGAAGCGTATTAAAAAGGTAGCAGATAATGTATGGGCAATACGCACTATTATCTCGAACATTCAAGAGAGTGTAGACAGTAACATAAAAAAGAAAACCACGCAGCGGAAACGCAAGAAAAATATTAAATCTCTATACCTGCCTAGTTTTCTTTACAAAAAGTAATGATATCCCACCAAAAACATAAATGTAAAAAAGGAGAGCCAAGTTCAATACAAAAATTATGCTTGGCTGTGGGCTTCGCCGCAAAAAGAAGTGAGATCTAAACAGGTGCCAAGTTTAATGGTCAGTCCTGAAATTTATTTATACACATAAAATATCATTTTCACTTCACTTGCTCGTAAAGTCCTACTTTACGCCCTGTGTAGGCGGACTAAAGCGGCTTTTTATGCTCTTGTGCTGAAAACCAACCTCTCTGAATAAAAAAAAATTACTTTTTTGCCCTTGTGCTTAAAAGTGGACTTTGTAATAAGTATTTTATGTATTCAGTTTACCCGGGTCTTTAATAATACCCATAGACCGTGATCGTGTCTTTCATAACACTAGAGTATTATTTAAGACCCAAATGCATTTTGTCGAATTTTGAATTTCGAATTCAAAACAAAAGTTAAAAAAATACAATGGCGGGGAAATGTTCATGTCGTTTTCTAGCACTTATTTAGTTGTTGGAATTTGCGAGATACTGAATTACTGAAAATTAAATATGTCATCAAGCGAAGATGAGACTAAATTAATTCCGAACACATTAATGGAAAGAAATGCAAAGGAAGTTATTCAAAAAAACGACCTCTCTGAATATTGAACATTGTTCTTACTTCAGTTTCAATTTTTATTAAACATAATTTAGTATAATAGGCGTGACGAAAGATTTTAAAATCCTCTTCCATAATGTGAGTACACATTTACTATTTACAAAAAAGCCTTTATTTCGGTAATAAACTTAAGTTTATCGAAGTTTGAAGCCATTTTTCAAATATTTTTTCAACAGTGCCCGAAAACAGCTTGCTTGTGTCATGGCGTCGATTTGACGTCACGGATAGTAAACATGTCATTGTGTCTATGCGTGATGAGCGGCGAATGACCTGAGTTCACTGAAGAGTGACGTCATACGCTGTGATTGTTGTTTCTGACAAGATGGCCGATTGCTGTATTTTAATGTTTTAATTTATTGAAAATCTTAATAATCTGTTTTTTAAAAATAAAACTAAACATGACGTGTTTTAATTTTTTTTATCTGGCTAGTCCCCTGAAAGCATTGAATCGGCGATTTTTTGATACTGTCGTCATGCCTATTATTACTGTTTTATTTCCTCGCAACTGAAGTGAAAAGCAGAGTGTATAACTCGGGCATAAAACCCATTTTATCCTCGACTCTATATCCGCCCTCGCCTTCGGCTCGGGCTAGCTAAACGTCTCGTATAAAATGGCTTGTTTTATGCCCTCGTTGTACAATCTACTATTTTCTTATAACTTAGGATAATATATTGTAGTGTAGCCTAAGGTTTGACTTGGCTAGTTTTCATATACAAATTACAGGTATATTATAGCCTTCGCAAGTTCTAAACCTGTTACTTGTCGGTTCTTATTTTATTATTTCGAAAATTTGGCTTTCTGGTAGAAACTTGCCATCGAACATAATAATTCGTATATGAGAACTAGCCAAGTCAAACCTTAGGCTACAATATATTATCCTAAGTTATATGAAAAATAATATTTTATATTGTTTTTAATAAATTTCAGGACTGACTATCAAACTTGGCACCTGTTTAGATCTCACTTCTTTTTGCGGCGAAGCCCACAGCCAAGCATAATTTTTGTATTGAACTTGGCTCTCCTTTTTTACATTTATGTTTTTGGTGGGATATTATATTTCTTATTCAATTTTAAAGGTGTTTTTTTTTTCAAAAAGCAGTTAAAGTACTTAGTTATTTATCAGAGTATATCTACATTTTTACACGCTTTATATTAGCTTTACTTGTATGTTTGTAACCGACTCCTTTGGGCGCGATTTTGACCCACTTTAAACGGTCAGATTTCGTTCAAACTTTGTAGATATATCGAGGACCGATGACAATACACTAAACAAGCGTGTTTTTAAAATAAATTTTTAAAATTTAATTTTTATTATAAATAGTAAAAGCATGTTTTTGTTTTAGCCAAATTTTTGTGTTCAGTAAAAAGTTTTGGAAAGATTTGATGTTTATGTTGATTTTATTATGGCATTTAGAATTTTGAACTACTAAACTTTTTGAAACAAACACACCTGCCAGCGTGTAGCTAGTGTTAGTTAATTTGTAACCTCTTTGTTGTTGGAAGCAAACCAAAAAAAAAACTGAGTATTGATTTAAAGTTTACTACATAGATTTTTTTCTTTCCAGGGCAATGTAAAGAAGATGACGAAGTTTTTGCACCTTTTTTAATAAAATTCTATAATTAGTTTTACTAATTATTACAGAGTTTGGAACAGACGGAGGTGATTTCACAAAAGTGACATTACATAAGGCTTATGACTCTATTGCCGAAAATAAAAATGAGCACGCGCAGAGGTACACGCCCAACATTCTGTCGGCAGACAGATATGTCAAACTTCACGTTACAGTAGATGGTAAGTCTTGCGATTCTTTATAATAAAGAATTCAAGTTTTTATTATTGCATGTATCTAGGTTTTCAATATGTAAAAAGTATGTAAAAATTAACACATAATTAACGCAAAAGTTTGTAAGTTCTTTACGCTGAGACTTCTTTACGGAACGGCTTTGAATTGATTGGTATAGAAGGAGCTCATACCCTGGATCGAAAGTTGCCGGGTCCCGGAGAATGTTGAACGGATGAAACTGCGAGCTAATGTAAATAAAATTGATGCATTCGTTTATTTTGCAGATCATTTTTATTTCGGCTCTAAGTGTGACCCCATCCCGATGTACGTCGCCCCGATGTACGGCCGCTCGCACCACCGTGAGTTCGTGCTCGTCGGCTTCACGGCCAAGTCGGAGCGCGGCGCCAGGATCCTGTACGACTGCCCGGACAAGTTCGCTGGTGAGTGGGGGCTAGTCGCAAGCTGGGCAGAACCTAAATACGGCCGCGGCAAGCGAAAACAGATTAAGGACCGGTTATCACTACAGCGGAGACGAGAGGAGATGTGCTGCGAAGCGGGCGAGTTATTTCCTCCAAAGTGGAGAGGAGATGACGAAATCTAATTGGTTATTCTAAAGACATCTTTTCTCGTCTCCTCTCGTCTCCACTTTGGTAGATGTAAATATCGGGCCTTAGTTTAAAATAAATCCAATAGTTTTGTTCATGTCGATGATTAATTTACTAACATTAGGTGAACATTACTACAAAAGGCAGAAGTGTAAACAAGTACATATGTATAATGTACATATTATAAGTGTATGTATGTATTCTTGCTCAACTCCCAATGACCCTGTAATAACAGTACTCTTAAATATTAATTTGTAGATAGCAAAAGGAACCGCGGGGCGCTCCTTGTGCATTTTCTGTTTGTACTAAAATGTTACTACCAATACCAATATTGCTTTCCAATCCGAGGCACAGTTTTGTTTGCACTCTGCTAATCTTCTTAACACATGCCTTCATTTGGTACGAGAGCTAGCAACGTCAGGAAAACAAGCATTTCAGGTAGGCCAGTTTTTAGATATCCTATCTCTCTCACTCTCCCGCACGTCATATGGACTATCTGGCTGGTGGTAGTGGTTGCGTTCATCAGTGCGCATCCTACCTGCACAGGTAAAATATCGATTTTTTAAATCATTTTAAGAAGTTTATTTTTTTTTTCATTATTTTTATTGAATTTTCCACAACGTAAATCTAATATTGCCAGACATTTTTATTGCTGTTTAAACTGTCCCAGACGAATTAAAAAATTTTTGTTTTTCAAAATAATTCAGTATGGCTGAAACTTTTTTATTCGCCTGACAGGCAAGCGCCATTTTGCATTTTTATTAGACGACAGCAGCTGAAAAAAAAAATTATCTGAACTTCAACAAGTGTTATTCATACCGGGTAGAAAATAATAAAGTTATTAAAACTGTTGAAGACTCACTGTCTTGCGAAGAACACGAAGAGGCCGATTCTCAAATAATATACCATATTTGCCAAATAAATGTCGATGGCGAAGTTGTGATACGCTGCTCAGACACAGATATTTTGACGATAAATATGATTTTGTCTGGTTTGTTGGAGAGCAATTGCCATCATTAGTTGCCGACATTATTATTAAAGGTAAAAATTAAAAATAAAATACTAATAAATTTCTTTGCCGAAAGATTATTCAATTTTTCATTATTTTACAGATAATGACAGCAGTGATGAAGATGATGATGATGATTATGATTATCAAGATGCCTCCGTTTTTTGTGATACAATAATTATCAATTAAAAAATACAATTTTTGTTTATTTTCATACTTGAGATACCTAGATTATTATCTTAATTTTGTTCAACAATAAATAATTATTTTGATACTACATTAATCCACACATTTATTCATTAATTTTTAATTCTTTCTCTGTAATTTATTCGACAACTATTTTTAGACCAAGCAAAATGATACCACATCACTTTCCACTTTTAAGTCGGTCTGGCTGAAGGTTTAACAACCGAATAATTGTTTGGCAAATTAAATTTAAGTTTTTAGATACTTAAATAATATTATAAAAAAATTTCAGCCATACTGAATTATTTTGAATTTTTTTTTTTATTCGAAATTAGCGTCTGGGACAGTTTAAACAGCAATAAAAATGTCTGGCAATATTAGATTTACGTTGTGGAAAGTTCAATAAAAGTAATGAAAAAAAAAATAAACTTCTTAAAATGATTTAAAAAATCGATATTTTACCTGTGCAGGTAGGATGCGCACTGATGAACGCAACCACTACCACCAGCCAGATAGTCCATATGACGTGCGGGAGAGTGAGAGAGATAGGATATCTAAAAACTGGCCTACCTGAAATTCTCTCTCAAAAACGTTGCTATATACCAATTTGATTAATTTCCAGATTGCAAGTGTTCGTGACTTGACCAGAGAAGTAAGTGATGCGAGACCAACCCGCACTCATTGTTTGGGTAACAATGAAATATAATATTATGAGTCAACCAATATGAATAATGTAAATATAATAACTTTTATCAACTGAGAAGTTAGTTTTGGCTAAAAAATATTTTTCTTCCTTTTTACTGTAATAGGTATGTATTCTATGTATACGGTATACATTTTTATACACTATACAGGTATACAGTGTATACAGTCTATACACTAGGTATTTATACACTATACATTTTTATTAGACTTGAAATTGTGAGATCACGACATTACATTCTCTAAGGCAGTCACAAACAAAATTAAATTGTATTTGCATGTGTACGAACTACATAATACCACAGACAGAACAATGAAATCATATGAGTAAAAGAAACAGCCTACCAAAGCAACAGCTGTACAATTAGGTATTTGTATGTCTCCTGCTATGTGAATACGCGACTTATGAGTAGGGTGCAGTAACAACGAGTAGTATTCAGTAATTACTGGAGAGGCCATGAAGGGGTCACTTGTGACTAATGTAGGGTCGGAGGCTGGAGGAGGCAATGCCGCAACTGATTCGAATAAAATATACAGGGTCATAAGCTTGGGCTGCTGGCCGAAAACACGGATAAATAAAAAAATGCTGAGAAAAAACAGCAGCTCCATATACGTAGAGAATCATGAAATTTTCCTATTTGGAACACCCGATTTTTTCTCTGGATTTCATGGCTTCATTATAGTATTTATCAGGCTTTAGTAAAAAGTTGTTCATGATAATATGTGAGTAGTAACTAGTAATACATGACTTCGGCTAAGTGTGCTTTTCAAGTTTATGACGTTGCAAACACGTCCTTTAAAGAATTGAACTTCAATCTCTACGGAGCCATGTCTATGTAGTATTAAAGGTATAACAAAGACTTTCTTTCTACCTATAAAAAAAAACACGGCTAATATCGAAGAAGACATAGGAAAGGTTTGTGGTCGGCAACCACAAATAAGTCGGAGCGGTGCAGTGCAGGGTCCAGTTACACAATGCTATTGTAGTCGAAAGAATAGGTGCTTAGCTACTGTAAAACGATATATTATGTATAAGTATTCATGAAAAAGCGATATCCCTTTAGTATAAGAACATAAAATAAAATAAATCATCCAACAAGGAACGGGTTGAATGGAATAATGTGGTAACTAGTGCCATCTCTGGGGTGGCGGCGGTACTGAAAACTAACGTACGTATGCAGAAAGGAGCCGCGGGTTCTGAAACCAACAGTTTCATGCTGACCAACGCTGATCCAGCTTGCCTGTAAATGCAACAGATGGCGCTGCCTTTCAAAAAGTTTCAAAAGCCTTTAGTTCATCTTTTGCATGTCGCTGTCCCCGGAGAACAAAATGACAACCGCCATTGTCTTGTTGTTAATGTTATGCTTTATTTGACTTTAGTGAAGCTTAATACGAGTACATCTATACAATTTTTTTCATATTTTTCTTGCGGTTATTTGTAAAGTTGTAAAACAATGTAATAATATTCAAAGTTTTTAATGACATATAAAATTACATGAATTAAATTACTAGACAATGTGGGAAATATTTCTCAACAATTATCAAAATGATAAAATCATTTGCCATAAATATTCCCGTACAAAGAAGTCTGTAAAATAGTAATGTATTAAAACAACAAATAACAAAATCCGGTCTTTGACTTTTCCTGGAAAGTAGACTTTTGCAATTGTCATTTTGTTCTCCGGGGACAGCGATGTATAGAATAACAGCTAAGACCACGTCTATTTTATGAGTTTTATTAACTGAGCCATTTTAAAATTTGTAGGTTAAAATGCAAATTATTTGAAAAGTTACCAGTATCGCGGTATACCAGAATCCTCAGACCAAGTAGAAAGTATCCTTTCTGCTTGATCTGAGCCAGAATCAAAACAATTTTATTGATCTTTTAATCCCAACACATGTTCCTGTTTAACCCTAGATTCGGTTAAATTAATTTTAGTAATTCTACTTACTGATTGTAAATGTCGCTAATGGACAAGCGACAGCCCAGGTTTTTCTGAATGTTTTTAAAAAAATATCGGAAAAAACTTAAACTATCATTATATATTTTATTTGAGCATAAAAATGCGCTATAGAAAATAGTGAAGCTTTTTTATTCCGATTAGTGGGTATTTCACAAAATTCGCCATATTTTCTGAACACAGCTACCAGCTAGCCTATAGCCAGATACAACTAGGTACAGCTTCTAGCTTGGTTTGATAACATCTCCTTTACTCCTGCTACCCTTTTCTCGCATATTAAAACGAAAAGAGACGCGAAATTACAACTCCAGTGCTTTCAAACTAGTTTTAAGCTTATAAAATGGTAGAACACAATGGACGCCAGTATCTGACTTAACCTCATCAGTGCGCACAATAGCCTCATTCCAGTCGCGGAATTTATAAAGTACTTAGTCCCAAGTATGAGGACCGGCGGAGCTCGAAACTTTGAGCCTCGTTCAACTACGAGCATGTTAACAATGTACATGTACTCGTAAATGTACGTAAACGCGGCGGGTACCTCCTGCAGGGCTCAGGACGACGTCTCACACACTCGCACTCGCAGTACATAAGCTGCCAGTAATTCTGCAGAGCGTGCGTCTCCGCTTTTTTAGAAGTAACTTTTTGCTCTTCTCCCGATAGGAACAATCTTCTGGTGGTACTCTATGCCATAGGGTTACCAAACCCTCTCGGTCTAGAGCCGAGATTTGCGTTTCCGCTGCGCGTCCTCCACTTTACATGCTCGTTAGTGCCTAAGTTGGAGAGTTGGTTGGCTATATCAAACACAAAAGAATAGCAAATAAATGTTCTTGTAAGCACACGTTTATTAATAGTTGTATAGTTGGCCGCTTATAGAGAGTTTAGAGACAATTAAGTGAGTGTTCCAGTGCGGCGCCGGTCGGCGGAGTAATGTGCGGGGCTACTCGTACCTCACACAGCGCACGGTTACTCACTAGTTAGGCATTGTTTGGGCGACTTCATACTATTACATGGGTTACAACAACCGAGCTACTATGTAGCACGAATCAGAGATGACACCGCATAACATTGCAATATTCATCACATGTTACATTTCACACTCTGTCACTCAATTCACATAAATATGATCGAGTATCTCGTAGTACACACCCCGAAATATTTGGTAATACGAATAATGTGTACCTTTAACAGATCACGTGACCTCAACAGCAACAGTCTAGTTGAGTAAGGTGACTCAACTTAAATGAAATATTATAGCGGCGAAGTGTGATCTACGTGTACCTAGGCAGTACATGGTTATTCAAAAGTTGGGACGAACTTAATTACACAACATTTATCAGGACTTTGTCTTGAAATATTAAGTATTCGTAGCATGTATCTTAGCGCGGGAATAGATACGTGTATCACACGAGTACAGGCATATTATATAATAGATACGTGTATCACACGAGTACAGGCATATTATATAATAGATACGTGTATCACACGAGTACAGGCATATTATATAATAGTAATATGTGAGTAGGTACCTGTGTATATCAACAATGGCTGATGGGATTTGGACGAAATTTGATGCGGATTGAGGAAATAATACGCTCTCCGCATGATAGCTGGTAAAACCAGAAACCTTTACTAAACAGATTCGTTTCGATAAACAAACAAATAAAGGAAGAGAGCGGCGCAATTTATCTGGTTTTCTCAACATTGCCTCATATTCATATATTTTTGCATGATTTTCTTGAAACGAATAGTTTCCTGAACGATTCAACAGATACGAGCGATAACCGACTAAACAATAACTCAAGATATGAATCAAAGCCTTCTAGTGGCAACGACAAATGGCATGCAAGTTGCTCCTTCACCTCTCACTTGCTTCAATTTGACACCTTAAAAATCTTTGAATACGGCATTATTTCCCGTAGCAATTCCAGATTTCTGAAGACAGCAGATGAACTTGATGCTAAATCTACTTTGAGTCGTATAAGCCAGACGATAACGTCGGTTTTGGTTTCGAAACTAGTTTTAGATTTTAGACATCTGGTTAGCTGAAGTATCGGCAGCGCAGCGATAACCGGCAGAGAGTCAGCCAACATCGTCAATCCACGTCGTGACGTCATCGCAGGCCGCCGCCAGATTGTGCAAGTTTGCACTCCTCTCAGCTCCCAGCTGGCCACCAACTTTGATTATGTACTTTGTTAAGTGACGGTAAAGGTTATTGTTGCTCGAGGACGAGATGCTCTTCTCGTATACTGATTAATAGGTTTATTTCGATAGCTCGCAAATCACTTGTTATACATATAATTCTTAAGGATATTCTGTATTTAGTCGCCTATATTTTTTATCATTTTTTTAACCACTGTTTCAGAATATTTGGTACATAGCATGACATTTTTAACCGACTTCAAAAAAGGAGGAGGTCATCAATTCGTCTGTATGTTTTTTTTTTATTTTTTATGTTTGTTGCCTCATAACTTTTGACTGGGTGAATCGATTTTGATGATTCTTTTTTTTAGAAAGCTGACGCTTCCCATTTGGTCCCATTTCAATTTAGTCCAGTTCTGATAATGGTATCCATGAGAAAACCATATAAGTCTTAAATTTCCATTAAGTACGTGCGCGACAAGTAGATGAATAACTCAATAGTCGGTCTTTTGAAGTCGGTTTTTGTTTTTTGTTTTGTAAAAATAAAATAATGTTCTTGTTTTCACAGCGCTCAGTAGTACCTAAGTAGTAAGTCTGTACTACAGTGAATATGTTTGGACGCAGCATACCCTTTCCTAACACCCCTATATTTTAATTAACTTTCAAAGATCATAAATACCCCCGTGGCTCTCCGTAAACGTCTTTATAAACAAGTTAAGAGACCAAAAACCTTAGTTCAGTTAATCAACGAGCGGACTGATTAGTTGATTACAGTCGCCGCGCCGCAGCGAGTCCGAGAGCCCTAATTGGGTTAGGGACCTAATCGGGACCTAATTAATTAATGCTGGCTTCTGCCGAGGAATACTTCAAAGTATTAAAATGTAACCTATTTACCTATTTGAGAAAAAAGTCTTTGAGCAAGTACAGTACAAGTAAATGTAATAAGTTAATAATAGGCAAGTAAGACAACGAAATAAAATAATAGTACAAGATAATAATACAGCAGGACGCAGTCGCCAAAGAAACGAACCGTGGAGCATAGAAATAATCAAATTAGACCTGTGTCCTGCCCACACACGCAGAAGTAGGTTATTGAAGGCTGATGATGATGAGATCTAAGATTAGAGACCTTGCTCGATGCCAACCTGTTGAGAACTCTGGGGAACCGGCTACGGGAAGTAGACTTTGTTTGGTTTGGCAAAGCGGCAGCCGACTGATTATACTCGTATAGTAAGAGCAACTGATTCTTTCTAAATAGATTTTGAATTCAATTTCAAATTTGAATTTCGGTTAATTAAATGTCTTCTATTAGTCCATAAAAATTTGACTCATTTTCATAAATTTTTTTTCACGGCGACGATTTTACAATATTGTAACACTTTATCAACACGAGACCTCAACAAGAAAGCAGAAACACAGGCAAACATTTAGATATGGCCACAAAAAGCGGTGTTAGTATCGATGTCGATCTCTTCCAGACAACCTTCAGACGAGGTAAGGAAAGCAACAGAGACAGACTAATGAATTAACGAGTTCTAGATAAGTGACGGCAACTGTGTTAGTACTAATGTCTAGCTATTTAGAATATTTAATTCTCGCCGCGTGCCGCCCCCGCGTGCCGCCCCCGCGTGCCGCCCCCGCTTGCCACCCCCGCGTGCCGCCCCCGCGTGCCGCCCCCGGTGTCGCATGAATATTGCATGATGAAATGCTTCTATTCAGCGACCCTCACTGGGTAGTCGGTCAACGCGCCGGAAAATTGAATTTGGTTGTAAAATCACATTAAAGTTTGCATGGCTGAGCTGAAAATGCCGACAGTTTAAATGGCTATTTATTTGATTTTAAAAAGTATAAGGCGACAATTATTGGTTTCTAGCTTTTAAGGTGCGGCGCCCACTATGCGACAGCTCGGCGACTAGACGACACGACAGACGGAGATCGATAGCTCTTATAAGTCTGAACTCAGTTAATAAAATGTTGCTAAAAACCGCTTCTGACTTCGAAAAAAAGATGTCAAGTTTTGGCACGAGCTCATTATTCTTAAACCAAACCGCACGTTACAAACTCTGCCTTTACCCTTTTCTTTCACGATATATCTAATACAGAAAACAAACATTTACCGCGCACTTTCTGTTCACACTCAATGAAATATTTACAAAGCAACCGACAAATACCATTGAACCTCTCCGAACAACACGCTAAACTTGAAAAGTTCATTCATAACAAGAACAAACAAAATCTCAATTTTAGCGCGCTGTCAAAAGCGTTCCTCGTGGTGTGGGGTGCGGCCCCAGTGCGCGCGAGTAGCGGCGCGGGCGGAGTTGTCCCCGGGGGGATGGGGCCCGTAGTGTAGAGTGGGGGCCCTAGTGCGCGGGAGTTGCGACTTGCGACGCGAGCGGACGTCGCTCAAACGCCGCGCGCCGCAAACTTAATTAAAATCTGTAAACAGCTCGGCCGCAAAGCCTGTAAGTTTAAGTAACGAGAGGTAGCGGGACGTGATTTTGCAATTTTGTTCACGTGCTACAGGTCAATGCAATAACATAATTATTTGTTAAGTTTTCAACAGAATTAAAGATCTTTTTGCGAAAATTCGAGTAAGAAGTCCTTGACAAACATGTTTTTGATTTTGTTTCCATCAAATTAGCAAGTATTCATCATAATACCAAGTTCATTAATTTATCCTTCCCCGCCCAACGCTTGTAACTCGAGCCCTGTCAACGAAGCCAAACTATCGTTCGTAAGTTGCCGAAGCCACTTGACTCCTCTTTAGATTTGCATAAGTTTTAATCAAAGAAGTTCCGGAGAGCATCTGCAGCCGTCTTCGAGGGTCCTCGACACACTTGACGAGCGTTTTTCCATCCCCCGCCCTAAGTCCGCCCGCCTAGAGCCAACACTGACGTCCATTCCTACGTTTTAATTTGACGCTTTAAATGACATACTTAGGTTTTCGTACTTGTAAAGCTGAGTTTACCGCCAAAAGCTTTTCACGAATTTTTTGTAGAAATGTGTTCGCCGCGGGTTCCCGTTTAATGTTCCGTTTGATTATTATCGCGGAAACAAATGAACAACATTACAGTGAGAATGCAAATGTAATGGGCGATTCATTTCATTTATTTCAGTTGATTGTTCGGGCAAAAATTATGTCCAACGGTCTTATTGTCTAACTGATTGGTAATCGGAATTGGCTCCATTTGAACGTTCGAAGTGAGCTCCATGTCCATTGTTCAGTGATAAAAAGAAGCTGAATTCGATTACTAGTCAGTTATATAATAGCACCGCTGGAGGGTTATTTTCTGGATTCTGGATTCGCTTATACATCTAGTGTCTTTAAAAAACAATCGATTAAAAGTTTGTCAAAAATTGTGGAGCTTAAACCTACACTAGTCTACTGCGGACTTTGTTTGGTGTTTTCTGTATTATATAGCTATGTTCGTTGGAAATTTATATGACAATTGTGCAACTTGCACTTGGTAGCTGAAAGAAAGAAGGGAGTGAGTGCGGAGGTCGGCGGCGCGCGCGCGCGAGTGGGAGTGAGTTTAAAGAGTCGGTTCGTTAGCGCTCGTTTGCACGCGGTCTCACTCTCCGGCGGCTGTCTTCAGAACTGTTGTAATCACATTATTATACGAGCACTAGGTAGTTGCAGCGAGAATGTAAACTTTAACTGTGAGATGTCTTCAAGACAGCGCGCAGGACGCGCTCATCCTACTAATATTACATTTTAAATATTATACAGGTGAAAGTATGTATGTTTGTTACTAATGAACGCTGAAACGGCTGAACGGATTTACATGAAATTTTGAATAAAGCTCGTTCATGGTCTGGATTAACACATGTACTACTTTTTATCTCGGCAAACGCGGGGGAAACCGCGGCGCGGGGCGCAGCTAGAGTTACAAATGTGAAAGTTTAGATTTTTGGATGTTTGTGCCTCCATCACGCAAAAACGTATAACCAGATATAGGAAGAAAATATGGAGGTCGATGTAATATATTCTGAATTAAAGAAGGCTACTTTTTTTCCCGGAAAATTTAACGGTCCCTATAGGATAGCGGGTGAAACCGCAGGACGCAGCTACTAGAAAATATGTATTTCCAAAATCAACTCAAAACAAGCGACACACCAGCTCCGTGATCCCACATAAACTATTTCGAGCCACCAATCTCCATCACTCAGAATCTCTTTACATTGTGTGCGAGCTAGCGAGTTTTAGAAGTAGGTACGAGTAGCCGAGTAGCGCCGCGCGCCGCGCGCCGCCAGTGCTGTCGTTACGGGTTAGTGAGACGCGTACGAGTACCATCAAAGGAATGATTTGATTGAATCGCGTTGCAATGCCAAAGTAAAGTAGTCACCACTACTGAAAATGTTTAATATTTTATTTACACGTCATGAATTCACTGAAATAATAGTAAAGCTGCATACGCAAAAGTAGTGATAGTATGTAAAAAATTACGTTGAAATCGCCTATTGAATATTTGGTGAGTAGCGAATACAGTCGCCGCGCCGGCCGTTACACTTTTATCAAAGCACCTATATCGTACACTTCACGAGACCAGGGACCCTTTTCTTAGGCGATCGAGATTATCTGTCAGTTTTAATCTCATGACATTTCTAATGAGACCGTCAGCTACCGAGGCAATATCTCATTCGCCAGACTAGGGCCCCTAACGCCTGACGAGTCGTTTTGATTCAAACTCAAAATATCAACCCGAGCTCGAGCGGAAAACAGCATCTAGGACACTCTCGCTCTCGACTTGTCACGTCTAGAGTGTACCTGTACACGTGTACACTGTAGGTTAGGTACGAGTACAGCCGACATCACAATTCCATAAGCCTGTTTCAAAAACTACGCACACTAAGAGACTGTTCGGTAACAGTAACATGTAACGGCTACAGTTCACTGTGAGTCCACGGCTTAACGCTTCCACGTGAACGTAACAACACAATACATCGGCTTTGTCGCATTCACAATGTTTTAAATTCTTTTTAAATCATACTGCTGGCAGTGAAACGAATGTAAAACAAAATTCTGTGACTTTTGTCACATAAAAACAGAGTACCTACGTCACATAAACGACAATGGGAATACGAATCGGCTCCGATTACGCTTTCAGGAGGCTCTACAATGAACTTGCAGATCTCACTGAACCAATGAGCAATAAGTACGACAAAATACTTACCCTACAATTTTTGCGAAGAAAACTCGAGGGGATGGAAATCACCAAACTCGCAGATTATTTTTTGTAGAAGACAAAAAAGCTTTGTCGTCGCAATTTGCTCGACTGCAGTTTAAAAGTCGTATTAGTGTAATAGCAGCCGTAATGTGCGAGATACGTGTTATCATAGCGGCTTTGTAATATCACGCGGCGAAAGAGGCAGGATTCTGTACTAACTATTACATAATCCGCCGCACATAATCCGCGCTTTACGATACAATGCGCGCTGAGTAGGCGCGCGCGCCTCTCGCTATTTACTGAATTGGGCAATGTATGCTCTACATAAAGCTATTTTCAGAGATGTAAAATTTTGATCGTGCCAAATAGCATTATCATACAGAAAGGGTTGTTAAAGTGACGACGTAAAAATCCTACATTCAGACACGAGCAGCTCGCGCCCCAAACTGATCAGATTTACAAATACGATTCCAGTCTACCATATGGCGCAAAAACGCAAAATATCTGCAACTACACGAACTTCATATAAAAGTTATTTTTACCCAACAACATCGGTAAAGCCACCGAGTTTGATAAATGGTTAATTGATCAGTGGATAGGCGACGTCGTAGTCATAAATACAATACAGCAATTAACTCTGCTCTGGTGCAGATAAACTACGGAAAAATAAAAATCTGTCGTCGGCGATTTTCCAATACGAGCCAAATCGGTCAAGAGGTTGTCGGGATATAAGGTTGTGATTGTTCTGAAAAAAATGTAGGTACACGTGAGGTCTTCTATCCGTAACTACTAGTAATATCACATTACTAGTAAAAAAAAAATAACAAATAAAATAACGTAAAAGTATAAAAAGTTGTTTTTGTCGAATACACTCGGATAAAATAGGCACATGGATTCTCGTCAAGGAGTACTTTTTAAAATTATATTTTGTGGCATCGAGACATCGTTCCGCTTTGTCCTGGCGCGACGCGGCGCGAATGTCGGCCAGTAACGGGTTGTTTCCGAATTCTGGTTCGCAGCATGTCGCACGTCGGACGCAGCATGACGCACGTCGCACGCAGCTCGACTGAACTCGCACAACGTTGCATTCTTTTGAAATTGAAGGCTGTTTCATTTGATTGCTGGCGGCGAAACCGAAATTTTTCAATGTTATCTATACTAATATTATATAGAGGAAAGATTTGTATTTTTGGATGTTTGTGTGGAATAAACTCAAAAACTACTGGACCGATTTCAAAAATTCTTTCACCATTCGAATGCTACATTATCCCAAAGTAACATAGGCTATTTTTTTTTTTTTTTTTTTTATCCACAACAAAGCGTGGCAGGGAACAGCTAGTCATTAATAAAATATGTTTAAGTATGATATATTTTTTTTAGATTACACCAGAATACTCAAGCTATTGAGTCGGTTGCTTTTTTATTACTTTTCAAAGATTGATTGCGTACAGCGTCACTTGAATATGAGCAAAAACTTCGATGCAAAATGTATGATCTAACGTTATAAATCCCAGCCAAAATACGAGTATAAAACGTACACCAAGACGTCAAGTTTAGAAGTAAACAAATAAAGAATTGAAACATTTATGAATGCCACGCAAGTCTTGTATAGAAATGTATGAGGTTCTTGGGTGGTCGGTCTTCGGCATCGCATCATGCTCGTAGCTAAGTCTATTTTCTATAACATGTTCCCTGTCTCTTCCGTCTCCTTCTAACGGAGATACATTTTCAAATATCATATCTTAGTGTTTACTTACGTGATATACGAGTAAAGTAACTAGTGTGGTAATTTGAATGCTAAATCCCGCCAGTTTTTGCTCCGCGTAGTCTGTTTGTCTGTCGTTTGAAATTAATTATGCAGTTTGCAATACTCCTTGATAATTTTTAGAACGGCTAGTCGCGTACCTAAGTACACATAAATTGAGGACCAAACTCGCGAACAGTCGCCCGAGCGCCACAAATTCCTACAAATGTATGCAAGTTTTTCCCCGGGGAACAGTTGCGCTAACTCACTGCTTGTTTTTCCACTTCAGAGCCTGATGCCTTTAAAATGGTGAAGTTTTCGCGTAAATCTGAATTTGGGATCAATTTACTTTGCAAGCTTTGAAAGTTCGCGTTAGAACTTCCGATTTTCAACTTTAGAACTGAGGAAAGTCGATCAAAAATTAAGTGAGGTCCTCTTCAGAAGACCTACTTTTTACCCATTCTACTTTCACCCCTAAAATATTTTTTCACAATTGAATTTGGCTAAGGCTTATTGAAAAGTTTTCACTTTCCTGAACATGTATTGAAAGCATATGTTATGAAATAGTGAGTGCAAAGACCGGCAGAGCGGGAATAAGTAGTGGCCGAGCGGTGACCACTGACCACCGCTGCACCGGCACCGGCACCGGCAGTCCGGCAGAGTGTCAGAACCACGAGAAGAGACGTGAATCGCCGATAGCGCCATGTTACTGCCAATATAATGTACTGTGACTGGAAAATTACTTCTATTACGACAGTAATGACAAAATTATATTTATTATGACGGTAATAACCAAATCATATTTACTTTTGCTAAGACTGAGTGCAAACGGAGTAAACAAATATTATTCCTACTAATATTATAGGTAAATGTCAAAGTTCGAATTTTTTAACGTTTGATTCTCAATCACGCAAAAACTGCTGAACAGATTTGAACGAAATTTGGTATGATCCTAGCTTATAGCCTAGCTCCCTGGCTAAACATAGTTTTCATATCGGAAAACGTGGGTGAAGCTACGGGGCGCAACTGGTTAATAATATAATTATATTATATTTGGAGCGACATGAACCATCGTGAGCCAATGAGCTATGGTGTGAGGCAATGAGGCATGGTGTGAGCTATGCTCAACATTACGCCCTTGTTTGTGACACTCCGCTGCTTTTGGGGACCGATCGGAGCCGGGTCTGGGTTCCTCTCCATTTTACAAATCGAAAGATTTGCTTGATTAGAACCTCTGAATGTTCACAAGATTATCCTGAAAACCTATTTATTGCTAGCTATAAAATTATAATCAGCTGTTTCAAAAAAAAATGGCACTGGGTGAAATACGAGTATGTACGAGTAGGTATATGGAACAGCTGAAAATTTTTTTTAAACTTGACCAGGTGTAAGTCGTAGATTGATCATTACTTTGAACTTTCTCGCCAAAAAATTAGAAAGCATTTACATATTCAGCACGGGTTGCCAACAAGCAATATGCGGTGCAGGGTGGCACGGCACATTGGAACTATTGGAATCGAGTTCTCATTCGAATTCCGTTAGTAAAAAGAAAGACGCTTTGGAAATTGTAAAAAAATGTGACCGGAAAATGAGAGTACTACGAGTAGTGCTACCTATGCAACCTCTTAGACAAGGGGAAAAAATTAAAGTTTCTTCTCATTCGGTCACATAGTGGCTTTCAGAGGTTCCGTGCTCGGGGCTCGGGGCTCGGGGTCGTGTCTACATCTTGTTGTCGACGTACCTTAGCGTGCCGGACGGCGAACATAGTGCGCGAGCGCGCGGCGACATCTCCCGACACTCGCGACACTCGACACGCACTACTGCCACTGTGACACAATCATTGCACGACAAAAACTGCACTCTCATGTAACTCACTGCACTCGCGAAAAAAATACCGCCGCTGCCGGCGATGGCGGCCACACGAGCCTCTAGCGCAGACTCGACGCCAAAAACTGGCAGGTTTTTGCAAGTTGCGCATGCGACGCTGTGCTGCCAGTTGGGAAATGGATTGCGCTCTAAAACCAAAACTAAAAGTGTTAAAAAAGCACTATTTATGACATGCTTAAAATTAAGCGAGTTTTTCCATATAATGTTCGTATGTACGGTTGGATGTTTTTTCGTTAATGAATGATACTTCCATTTTACAGGTCAAAACCAAAACACTACTTACAAAAATTTACTAAGTAACAATATTTACTGGTTTTAAAAAAAAAATAACAAGAGGTAGGTTATAATCTCAATTTTAGGATCTTCCACGTGTATAATGTTAATAACGAGTGAGTAATAACGAGAGAGATAAGCAAAGTCTTGACACGTTAAGAAACAATATTTTTTACATAATACCTATATTTCTTGGAACCCTATGTCAATGCTTACAAAAAGAACTAGATTTTCTTGATGCTTGATCCGAGAGGTTGTCACTATACAACAAATTTCAGATACGGCACCAAATATGTCAAAAAAGCACTACATCTAGTTCCAAAAGCACTAAAATGGCAGCACTGATGAGACACGCGCGGCTCGCGAGGGGAGAGGCGCCGGGACCGGTTTGACCAGCGCCGGCGCCGCGTACCGCGAGCCTTCGCCGCCGCGCGCCGCCGGGTCACGCGACCTGCCTCCGAGACTACACGGTACAACCTCTCGCACAGAAGGCATCATTTACGCATAAGCTAACTTAAAATCAAACAAATTGGTGTTTCGTAGCCATGCCAAATACCATTATTGTTCAGGCGCTAGCCATTTATTGTAAGTAAATGATTAACGCCTGACGAACTTCAGCTAGCACAGCCGTCACAGGAACAACTCAGTTCTTTGTGACGTCTGACTAACCTACCAGACCCCCGCGGAACTCCGTATGGGCATGGAGTACTCGTCGGGTGACTGGCCCTAACCGGGGACCTACTCTGCTACGTTTGCCCTACGTTCCCTACTTCCCTAAGTCCCTACCCTACCATATGACATCAATATATACTTATATAGATAGGTGCAGGAAACCCGGCTACCAGGAGACCTATTGGTACCAGGCGGAGTGGGAGGGAATCGAGGAAAGGCACGATATTCCACTGCCGTGACGCAGACTCACGTCACGATCACCTAAGGTGACGGTATCAAAGTAGCTCTTGCCACAGTGGATGGATGAGGTAGGTAATACGCCCGGCCAGCGGAATGATGCTGGGCGCGGCTTCGTCCACCGAACAGCAGGCCGTAGTTGGGCGCTGTCCGATCCTTCACTGGTCGGTAGCTGGTCGCCTCGTTGACCTGACTGCTCTATCGATGGGCCATCTACCCTATGCAGCCGCCCGTAGGACTCGCCACTGCAATCTCCTGCCTGCCTAACACTCCAGTGCAGCCGCCCGTAGGACTCGCCACTGCACCCCTTCTAGTAGTGAATGAAACAACCTTCAAATTGCCATTACTTTATTTACAAAGTTTTACACTATTTATACACATAGCACTTAAGACTAATTGGTTTTAAATCTACGTCAATAACGCTGACCGTCCACTTTTAAGAAGGCACCGCACCGAGCCGTCGATCTTTGATCTGGGTCGCGGACTTGCGGACTCTGCAAATTCCGCCAGCGCTATGCCTAGTATAGAAACGCGGTCGCGATGCATGTTCATTCTGAACATTCTGGGGCCTCTCCGGGACGGCCTTTGGTTGGTGCAGCTCCATCGCCTAGGCCTTTCTGCCGGAGGAACTTATGCTTCATTCCCTCCGGCTGGCTGCTGGGATGGGTGTACTGCTACAGGCTTCGAACTGGTTCCCTGGTAGTAGTGTCTGGTTGGCTGCACGCTCTGCTCAGCTTTCCCTCGTGGTCGCCGATTGCATCGTCGTCTTGCAACCAATATGCACTCTGCCAATGATATCTTCTGTTGGTCCTAAAGAGCTAAATGTATAAATAATCTACAACCTTTATTGATGATGTTGTTTGATGTTAGTGAAGGGTGGTTCAACAATGCAATTTGCATGTTCTTCACCGCTCCAGACAACCAAAAAACGTTATCTTCCAACTCACGAACTCTCTATTTTCTGTCTTCAGCTGATGCCCGGTAGTGCGGTATCTGCTTTCCTTTGATGCTGCTTGCAGTATATATTGCTATTAACTCGTTTATCTCCATCTTCATTCTTATTTCTTCTTTATTTTCTCTTCTTTCTTCTCTCTTCTCCTTGCTGATCAGAACACTTACACTTAGCTGCTTATCTCCACCTGGATCAGTATTTTTTGCGCCTTCTCAATGACACCGGTGATTCCCGCTTGTGGGAGGCCGGGCCCTGAATCGCTACTGTCCGCTACAGCTAAGTGTTAAGTCTGTGCTCCGACGTACAACGAACTTAGCGCTTATTTGAGTACGCTAAGCCGCGGTACGTCTAAGTGTCTGTCAGTCAAGTGTCACTTACTAAACCCTGGATGGATATATTCTAACCGGGGACTTCGGCGGCTTCATCCCCGTACAGCAGGCCATACATAGTCGGGCTCCGTCCGATCCTTTTCTTGGTCGTTGTCCGGTCGCCTCGCTGGTCCTTACTGCTTCTATCGGTGGATCTCTTCGGCGCGGCTTCATCCCCGTACAGCAGGCCATACATAGTCGGGCTCCGTCCGATCCTTTTCTTGGTCGTTGTCCGGTCGCCTCGCTGGTCCTTACTGCTTCTATCGGTGGATCTCTATATAGCCGCCCGTAGGTACCGCCACTGCATCCCTCCACCTACAAACAAATTGGTGTTTCGTAGCCATGCCAAATACCATTATTGTTCAGGCGCTAGCCATTTATTGTAAGTAAATGATTAACGCCTGACGAACTTCAGCTAGCACAGCCGTCACAGGAACAACTCAGTTCTTTGTGACGTCTGACTAACCTACCAGACCCCCGCGGAACTCCGTATGGGCATGGAGTACTCGTCGGGTGACTGGCCCTAACCGGGGACCTACTCTGCTACGTTTGCCCTACGTTCCCTACGTTCCCTACTTCCCTAAGTCCCTACCCTACCATATGACATCAATATATACTTATATAGATAGGTGCAGGAAACCCGGCTACCAGGAGACCTATTGGTACCAGGCGGAGTGGGAGGGAATCGAGGAAAGGCACGATATTCCACTGCCGTGACGCAGACTCACGTCACGATCACCTAAGGTGACGGTATCAAAGTAGCTCTTGCCACAGTGGATGGATGAGGTAGGTAATACGCCCGGCCAGCGGAATGATGCTGGGCGCGGCTTCGTCCACCGAACAGCAGGCCGTAGTTGGGCGCTGTCCGATCCTTCACTGGTCGGTAGCTGGTCGCCTCGTTGACCTGACTGCTCTATCGATGGGCCATCTACCCTATGCAGCCGCCCGTAGGACTCGCCACTGCAATCTCCTGCCTGCCTAACACTCCAGTGCAGCCGCCCGTAGGACTCGCCACTGCACCCCTTCTAGTAGTGAATGAAACAACCTTCAAATTGCCATTACTTTATTTACAAAGTTTTACACTATTTATACACATAGCACTTAAGACTAATTGGTTTTAAATCTACGTCAATAACGCTGACCGTCCACTTTTAAGAAGGCACCGCACCGAGCCGTCGATCTTTGATCTGGGTCGCGGACTTGCGGACTCTGCAAATTCCGCCAGCGCTATGCCTAGTATAGAAACGCGGTCGCGATGCATGTTCATTCTGAACATTCTGGGGCCTCTCCGGGACGGCCTTTGGTTGGTGCAGCTCCATCGCCTAGGCCTTTCTGCCGGAGGAACTTATGCTTCATTCCCTCCGGCTGGCTGCTGGGGTGGGTGTACTGCTACAGGCTTCGAACTGGTTCCCTGGTAGTAGTGTCTGGTTGGCTGCACGCTCTGCTCAGCTTTCCCTCGTGGTCGCCGATTGCATCGTCGTCTTGCAACCAATATGCACTCTGCCAATGATATCTTCTGTTGGTCCTAAAGAGCTAAATGTATAAATAATCTACAACCTTTATTGATGATGTTGTTTGATGTTAGTGAAGGGTGGTTCAACAATGCAATTTGCATGTTCTTCACCGCTCCAGACAACCAAAAAACGTTATCTTCCAACTCACGAACTCTCTATTTTCTGTCTTCAGCTGATGCCCGGTAGTGCGGTATCTGCTTTCCTTTGATGCTGCTTGCAGTATATATTGCTATTAACTCGTTTATCTCCATCTTCATTCTTATTTCTTCTTTATTTTCTCTTCTTTCTTCTCTCTTCTCCTTGCTGATCAGAACACTTACACTTAGCTGCTTATCTCCACCTGGATCAGTATTTTTTGCGCCTTCTCAATGACACCGGTGATTCCCGCTTGTGGGAGGCCGGGCCCTGAATCGCTACTGTCCGCTACAGCTAAGTGTTAAGTCTGTGCTCCGACGTACAACGAACTTAGCGCTTATTTGAGTACGCTAAGCCGCGGTACGTCTAAGTGTCTGTCAGTCAAGTGTCACTTACTAAACCCTGGATGGATATATTCTAACCGGGGACTTCGGCGGCTTCATCCCCGTACAGCAGGCCATACATAGTCGGGCTCCGTCCGATCCTTTTCTTGGTCGTTGTCCGGTCGCCTCGCTGGTCCTTACTGCTTCTATCGGTGGATCTCTTCGGCGCGGCTTCATCCCCGTACAGCAGGCCATACATAGTCGGGCTCCGTCCGATCCTTTTCTTGGTCGTTGTCCGGTCGCCTCGCTGGTCCTTACTGCTTCTATCGGTGGATCTCTATATAGCCGCCCGTAGGTACCGCCACTGCATCCCTCCACCTACTACTACGGTGCAGCCGCCCGTAGGACTCGCCACTGCACCGCTTTAGTTGTGAATCTAACAACTTTCAGGTTGCGATTTTGCATCCCTCCGCCTTCTACTCAGGTGCAGCCGCCCGTAGGACTCGCCACTGCACCTCTTTAGTAGTGAATGCAACCACCTTCCGGTTGCGATTTTGCATCCCTCCGCCTACTACTCAGGTGCAGCCGCCCGTAGGACTCGCCACTGCACCTCTTTAGTAGTGAATGCAACCACCTTCCGGTTGCGATTACTTTATTTACAAAGTTTTACACTATTTATACACATAGCACTTAAGACTAATTGGTTTTAAATCTACGTCAATAACGCTGACCGTCCACTTTTAAGAAGGCACCGCACCGAGCCGTCGATCTTTGATCTGGGTCGCGGACTTGCGGACTCTGCAAATTCCGCCAGCGCTATGCCTAGTATAGAAACGCGGTCGCGATGCATGTTCATTCTGAACAATTATCATAGTCTGAGTTCTTTGTGTAGAGTTGTTTGCGCTGATTTTACAAATACAAATACAAATATTTTTATTTCGGACAACAACGGATCCATAAATTGTTAGTACACAGTAAAAGACTTATAACTAATGTTAGTAGACAATATTTTACAAAAACAAAATTAAATAAAAACTAATGAGTTATGTACTTACGAGGCATGTCGTGAGGAACCATAGTCCGCACGAGATGCCTCAGTACAGGAGCTTGCGGGTCATCCGCTACAACTTTCAGGATGCTGTTGTCACTCCCTCGAAGCCTCCTCACCAGCGACGCTACTTTCTTCCGCAGCACCGCACGGAAGCCGTTTACGGAACACTTCTCCCTTTTAAGCGTTAACTTAGTCGGCTTTTGTCTCGTAAACTGAACTCTAGTAGATTATGAAAGTTCTTATAGATAACCTCTGTCTGTGCCCTATTTTTTTTTTTCAAAATATTTCGAGTAACAACTAATTTTGTCAAGATTTTGTAATTTAACACTTTTTTAAGAGCTTTTTTATTATTTTAAGAACCTATTTATTTATTTATTTATTTATTTATTTAAGTTCACCAACACTACGTACACTAACACATTCAAATAAATATGTTAATAACAAACAAAGCATATACAAAATGTCGCAGTTTTTAGAGGTGAAGACAGCATGCGATTAAGAAAAATACATAAAACATAATTAATTATTAAAAGTAAAAAAAAATAAATAATGGTAAAATATTAAAGTCGAGAACAAAAATACATAGCAAAAATTAAAATGTCAAAAATTGATTACATTATAACAAATTGAATAAAATTAAAATATGTTCAAATAACACATACCTACATGACAAACAAAATTAAAAATTTAAATTGAAAGAGAAAGAAAAATAAAAAATTAAAATTAACTGTTATCATAATCATCAAATAGTCAGAGCTCTTAAAAACTTTCTAAAATTAAAAATGCTATCGCCAAAAATATCGGCGTCGGAAGTCTTCGACAATGCATTATACTGGCGAACTAGCCGAGCCAAAGGTGCATTGAATCCTAAATTAGATCGCGAATTAAGGGACGAAAAAATATTAAAACGAGATGCTCTTGGCAACGATCGAGGACTGGTCAAAAATAGTTCGGAAAGTAAATCTGGAGTATCGGAAATTCCGTTAGCGAGCTTGTAGAGGAACAAAAGGTCTAATGTGTGCCTGCGATGTGTCAGCGATTCCATTTTAAAGTACTTAAGTCTATCGTCATAACTCTTAAGTTCTCTTCCCAGGTAGCATGAATAGGTCAAGTGCCACATGAACCTTTTTTGCACACTTTCCAGTCTCTTTTTGTGAACGTCGTAGAATGGATTCCAAACAACACTGCAATACTCCAAACCACTACGCACTAAAGAGTTGTAAAGCATAATCTTTGTACTGGCTAATTTAAATTCCCTACTGTTACGCAGAACAAAACCTAGGCATTTGAACCCAGTAGAAGCAATATTGTCCACATGCCGATGGAGGCGAAGCTTACTATCAAGCGTGACACCTAGGTCTCTGATTTGATCGACATTGGAGATGGCCGTGTTTTTGATTCGAAAAGTAGGGCGGTCCATTGGTTTTATTTTTCTAGTGAAACGCATAGCAAAACATTTAGACACGTTGAGGCTCATGGAGTTTTCTTCGCACCAGGCGTCCAATCTATGAATGTCTTCCTGTATCTTGTCCGCATCATTGCTAGAGTCCATGGCACGGAAAAATTTCAAGTCGTCAGCAAAAAGAAGAAATTTAGAGTGTCTGAAACACTGGTCTATGTCGTTTATAAAAACATTAAAGAATTCAGGACCAAAATGTGAACCTTGTGGTACACCTGAGCTAACCTCAAATGGGTCAGACGAGTCACCATTCACAACCACAACTGATGATCTGCCCCCAAGGTATGATCCACACCAGGTCAGCAGAGGACCTGCAACACCGTACCTGGAGAACTTGCGAAGAAGAATCTGGTGGTCGACTTTGTCAAACGCCTTACTGAAGTCAGTATAAATTGCTCCCACTGTAGAACGTTGGTCGAGGATACGAGACACTTCATTAGTGAATGTGACAAGGTTTGTTGCTGTGGACCTCGATTTGGTAAATCCGTGTTGTTTCGTGGTGATCATACTTTTGAAATGACAAGAAAGAATAGGGAGTACTATTTTTTCAAAGACTTTAGCAAAAGCAGGCAGTATTGAAATAGGCCTGTAATTGGTAATGGCATCCTTGTCGCCGCTTTTGTGCAGTGGTACAACTAAGGTCTTCTTCCATATCAAAGGGAAGGTACCAGAAGAAAGAGATTTGTTGAAGATCAAGCACAAGGGATGAGCCAGAGCAGGAGCACATTTGACCACAAATCTAGAAGGAATACCATCAGTACCAGCGCCTTTAGAGGGGTCAAGTCTTTTTAATATTTTAAGAACTTGATCGTCTTTGAACATGATGGTTGTCAGAAAATTATTAGTAGGAACCGGTGCTTCGCAACTGGCGTGTGACAAGATAGTGTCAGTATCACTTTTATTGTACACTGAAGCAAAGTTTTCAGCGAAAAGGTTGCAAATATCCTTACTGCCCACAGCTAATTTATCACCTAAAAGCATCTGAGCAGGATAGTGGCTTGTGTTGTTACGCTTACTCTTAACAAAGGACCAAAAAAGTTTCGGGTTAGAGCGTAAGTTGCACTCAAGACGAATCAAATACTTTTTGTAACATATGGCTTTTAGCTTATTGGAGCGGGATTTAGCTAAATCAAATGCTAATCTGTCGCGTGGATTGTTATTAAATTTTCGTAACTTTTTATGATATTTGTATTTTTCTCGCAAGAGGTTGATGAGGTCTCGAGAAAACCACATCGGATATTTTTTTGATCGAGGCTTTGATTTAGGGACATGTTTTGCAATAGCTTCGCGTAGTAGCTTATAAAAGACAGATACCATATCGTCCACTGTGACGCAACAAGAAAATTCTTTTTCCCAGTCGACGTCGTTCAAGTCATTAACTAAATTTGCATAGTCGGCTTTGTAGAAACAAAAGCGCGCTTGGTTATTGGCAGGTAAAGACATACCGGCAGCAAAAGAAAAAGAAAACTCAATAGGAGGGTGAAAACGATCAATCTTTGACAGCGGAGAAAGACATTCTGTTACATGAATAACCGGTTGCGAGCTTAATACCAAATCCAAGATCTTATCCTGGAAATTTGGAACACAATTATATTGTTTCAAGTCATTTAGTAGAACGAATTCTATAAACTTATTAGCCATTTCACTGTTTGACTCGGTTTTAGCTTGAGAAAACTCGTCTAGGGAGTTCCAAGGTATAGATCCCAGATTAAAATCCCCCAAGAAGACGACGTCCTCGATAGCGTTTTGTTCGATGACTTGATTAGTGTTTTTAATAAACTCGAGAAGAACGTCTCTTTTTAGTGGAGATGGGAGATAAGCAGTGCAGATATGCACTTTGCGTAGTTTGCCTTCAGTATCCTTAATATCCAAACTGATCCACAAGTCGTCACATCTTGATTCGAGAGACGACAGGCGTTTAGAGCTTAAATGTTTGGAGACAGCTATGAGAACACCACCTCCGATTTTTTTATGAGTATGAAAACCAGTACCACTACCTATCTCTCTGTCTCTTCTATATACTACATAACGATTATCGAAAAGCTCAGCATCGTGGAAAGAGTCGTTCAACCATGTCTCAATCAACACGACAATATCATAAGCACTACAGGCCACATTGTTAAAAAGATCTTCCGTTTTTAGTCTAAGCCCTCTGACATTCTGATAATAAACACTTAATTGATTAGATAAGCCATTGAGAAACAAATTATTACTATCTGACATAAAAAAAATAATAATTTACAACTTAACTATTAAACTTTATAAGTTATACAAAAATGGCTTTACTATATAAAAAAATACTATACTATTTTAATTTAAGAGAGAGTTTTCAATGCTTCTTCGTTGCGAACGTGAACGTAACCCGAAGTCTCGTTTTTTCTCAGAAAGACTTTTCCGTCCCGCACCCAGACGAACTTATAGCTCAAGCGGTGTGCTGCGCGGCGGGCTGCGGCGTGCAGTGACTTCGTTTCTGGCGTCAAGTGCTCAGTCACGTAAACAGGACTCTTTTTCTGGCCGCCGATACCAAGGTGGCTGCTGTTTAACTTCTCCTTGGGGTTGTTCCGGTTAAACTTGATCACGGACGCGAGAAAGTTGTCACGGAGGCGCCTGCTACTGAATTTCACTAAGATTGATCTTGGCCGGGGGCTCTGGTTGTTCAACTTTGCAATTCTTGAGCAATATTGGAGATCCAGATCTGCCACGGGGCATTTGATGACTTTACTCAACTGCTGAATAGTATTGTAGATGTTCTCGCTCTTGTTTTCTGGAACGCACTGCACCTCGATATTATTAGTGCGTGACAGCTGCTCCAACAGGTGTAAGCGATGAGTCAGGTCGCTGGTGGCAGTATGCAGCCCCTTGTTGTCTTTTTGTAGTTCCAAAATTAAAGACTTCTGTGATTCGTTTTCTTGGCAGAGTTTGTCGTTTTGCGTGTGATAAGCAGCGAGAGACTCCTCGAAACTAGACAGTTTTAACTGAATCTCACTTAACTGGTTGTTGAATTTCCTATCCAGCTCTTCTCTGATTATGTCGCGGATGCTATCAGCTGAAATACATGTACAGCTGCAGGAGCTGCGGGGTCTCGAGCGCAAAGTGACGTTGTCGTACTCAAAAGTAGAAGCGGCCGGCGGCGTCGGCGACTGTGTGACCGTTGCTGGTTTATGCGTCGAGATTGACGGATGACGGATCGGCGTGTTAGAGTTATCTCCGAGCTTAGGCTCCTTGCTTCGGCATAAAGGACACACCCACGATGCCTTAAACTCGTTCGAAAACCCGCAGTATTCTTCTTTCTTGAAATTCAGACAACTAAAATGGTATTTGTCAGAACAACGGCAGCATTGTAGAAAAGAAACTCCTTTCAAAGGCTTAGGGCAAGCGGCGCATGTTTGTGTATTCATTGCTGCGAATGTTGGAGATAGCAAACTTAATCGATTCAAAGCAGGTAAAACCCGTCGATGTACAGCGTACGTTTAGCAGCGGACGGTTCTCGAGTCGTGCCCAGAACGTCGTAAGCGCCATGCAATACGCGTCGCATACGCGTTTCTCACAATTGCTTCAAATGATTTGCTTGTTGATAACGATAAGATCGATCAACGTTATTATCACTGATAAACACAAGTTCCGACAAATTATTTTCACTTCACTATGTAGACAGTAGTTAATTCTTCCGATTTAACACATTTGCTGCACTAAAATTACGATTTTAACAATAATTATGAATTAAATAAGAATGACAAAGCGGAATAGATGTTTGTTGCTTCGCGCGCGAGGGTAGATATATACCTAGTTTATATAATGTTTATATAACCTAGTTTACATTGTATTGAGTTTACGTTGCAGAGAACGATATGGCATGGTGGACAACTGTCTTGTTTCATTTGATGCACGAGTCGGGTAGTTTCTTGGCCCCTCGTAGCCACTCCGGTAGATAAAGCCCTGCACAGTTTAGTTTGTATTTACGCTGTTTTTTCAGGTATACAATTTCAACGTGATGTTGAAAAAAAACACAAAAGAAAATCAACATTTGCACACCAGCGCCCGTCCACCCATGAGCAGGGGGCGGGCTTCGTGTATCTTGTTTAAAATATTGTAGCAAAATGTAGTGTAACAATTTAAAAACATGAATAGAAATACTACTGTTGACGTCAAAAAGATTACCATGAACCACCGAAGTCGGATTATACTAGATCGATGCCATGAACTGATTTTGAAATTAATCATATTTTTCTTTGGCGAAAGCAAATTGCGTCCGAATTTTTTTAATCTTCTCATTCATTGATAAAGTATCCAACTAAATATGTACATCGTGCCATCTAGTTAAGCCCTTATACCATTTCCTTGCATTACCGTAGATACAGCAGGACTGCATTACCGTAAACTGCTCGACGCCGCCGCCAGATACTGGAACTGAAAATGTATCTTTTCTTTACGCTAGAAATTGTCTAGATCTTTTTCGTATGAAATTGTTTTGCAGCAGATTTTTTTCTCTTTGTAACACGTTTGGTGCTCACTGCTCAGTTATATAGGTAGTTTAAGTGTGTTTTTGTCCGCGAGATTAAATTTCCATTTTAAATTAAGCATATTTTCCATTTACGAGTAAACTTCTTTACAAGCATTTATTAACTTGCAATATATGTATGTATGTGGGAGGTAGGTATTGCTGTAAGTATAGGTACTCGTATATTCGGGTCAAATCTTGAAACTTAATGTTAAACTACTTCCTCTATATCCGAATGAGCTGAATCAAGAAAGCTGATTTGGTATATGTGTCAATGACAATACAAAAAAACTTATTTTAATATTAACTTTTTTAAATTTAAAATAATAAAAATATACGGCTTGAAAATATTATTTGCAGTACTTCTGTATTTTTACTAATTTATTGTTTACTCAGGCAAAAAATACCTGATGATTTAAGGTGACACCCAAATTGTCGAAGACGTCAATAATTTAGTTAGACATCTACATAATATATTCGTGTCATGATCTACACTAATATAAAAACATTTCTAATTGCCCAGCATCACAGCGCCATTACCTCGAAGCAATTCTTTATTTGTCTCAGAAACTCTACGTGCACGTTCCCAACACACTTCAGCTCACATTTCTTCACGTTAGTTTCAATTTACAATCGCACAAAGAGTTCTGCAGCTAACAAGCGAGGAATCAAAATGAAATTATCGTTAAGTATTGAAAGAACGCTCCAACTCGTTCTCTGAATGAATAAATCAATACTTTCTGCGTAATGGAATTAAAACAAATCTTTCCAAACGTTGTTCTTGGAAGTTAATCGAATTTGAGCACTTTGATGTGTGGAATTGGAGTAAGTAATGGGATAATATTGTCGCGGAGCGATGTGAAGTGACACTGCTTGAACTCACAGAAACGCAAGTATGTTGAAAGATTATTTCATAAATGAAGTATGTACCCTAAGTGTATTACACTTATTTTTATTATTACAAAATTATTTTGCTTTTTATTGGTTCACCCGATTCGTATAAAACAGTGTCACTTTATTTTATCCTATCTATTATCCTATCTATTATCCTCTTCTTTATTATTATCTTGTTGGACTTATCAAATTATTTTTCACACTGATTGTTCTCGTATCAGTCTTTGAAACCCTACGCGCGATCTTACGCACTTATCAAGATTTTTGAAGTGATAATTCTGCGGCCGAAGAGCGTGCTGGAAATATCGAAAGTGCCTCCTTCAGCCCAACCCCGGACTGACATCTTCAGACCTGATTGGTATTGTATAGTATAGGTATGTGAATACGAGTATCTTATTCAGTAAGTAATACCTATAGTATGTGAGGAACCCACATCGACTCTCACAATGTGGTCACAGCATATTACGAGTAGTTTCAAAAACTTAGTTCACCAACAATTTAAGCTACTTGAGTATAAAGAATATTAAATATTATAGTACTAGTACCACCGATTGTCGGATTATACATACATACTAGATCGATGACTAGTACTGAAATATTATTTCTGTAACTATATTAGTATTTTAACTGTATATAATTTTTTTGCTACATTTATTTTTCCTGCTATTGTGAAAATAATGTGTCAGAATATTTTTATTTTATTATTGTTGTCAGTCATCACCGTATTTATTAAAATGGCGAGTATTCAAATCATGTTTACTCGTTCGGTGATTCAATAAATTACGAAATACTTGATTTCGAGCCGTCACATCAAAAATCAACTTGTAACCTTAATTGAGTTTTTGTAGAGTTTTTCAGACTTCCATAAAGGCTCACGCAACTTTAAGACAGTTACCACAAAATGATTTATGGAGACAGCGGCGGATATAACTTCAGTAATAATTTAATTGACTTTGAACATGACTGAAACAAGTGAAGTTAAACGGTGTTTAAATTCAGCTGTTACACACATGAGGCAGTTTCGTTATAGCGCTTCCATACACATGGTGAGAGGTAAATTACGCACGAATATTGTAATATTATGTTACCTTTTTCTGAAGGCGCTTCGATTCACGAGCATTCATGAGAATCTAGATAAGTCTAGTTATCCGATATTTTCCGGAAATTATATTCTCCTGAAGTACAGTTTTGTCTATCTTTAGGATTCAAGTAGGAGTAACGGTAACTCAAATAAAAATACAGACTGAGAGGTTCGCTTTCATAATAACAGTAGTGTTGAATGCAACAATTATATTTTATGCATTATATTTTATATCTTTTAAAATAAAACTCGAAAAATAAGCCGACGGAAAGCTACTAAGTGTGAAAATAGAGAAGCTGTCGAGTAGTGTGTCGGGCGCACCCGCCGCCGCCGCCGCCCCGTCCGCCGCCGGCTGCAGCGGCTACCTACGGTTATATATGTATGTATCTACTTTTAAAGCTCAAAATAAAGTAAATGTATTTGATACATACAGCAGCATTTTTGCTTGTTTTACACAAATATAACTTTACATAATTGTGTATAAATGCATCATATGACAGGAGCGCACGCGTTTACCAGTCTGGTGTACCCAGGCTTTAGGTGTAAAGTAGACCTGCAAACTTCATGAATTTTAAAACACAATAATTTAATTATTTTAAAACAAGTTTGTGATTATTTGATGCTTAAATTGCTTTGAGAGCTCCCTTATAGCGAAGTATTTTTAAACAACAAACTACCGAGCGGTCAGCTCCGACGATAAGTAATGACATAGTTTCAAAATTTCCAGCTTAATGTCCTAACTTGAACACAGAGCGCGGTATCGCGGTATAAAGTACCCGTGTGATGCGAGCGCATCCACACGGCGACACTTAACTTTATATACGTAAGTGTAGTGGCCAGAGTGCCCCATTGTGCAATAGACTACCTACATACTGTACTGTATACACACGCTCAAAATAACTGTAAATAAGCTTACTTCGAGTTTCTCCCAAACACTTGAAATTATGAGAAAAACTTTAAATTCCAAGAATGACCTCACGTAACCTTGCGTAACCAAAATCAGATGAAAACGGTAACTTAATTAAAACTAAACACTATGGCAACATGTGGTGAAATCTTTAAGATGTAGGTACTAGGTACATAGCAGCTCAATGGTCAAACATAGGTTCTAGTTCTGCCACATTACGGATTTCTCTGTAACTGCGGAAATATTAGTACTGTAGCAGAACGCAGCAGACGGCACGATACGGACGAGGAAAGCGTTTCGAAAGTAATGATTCAATTCACATGCAGATCGACTCAATCGACCTCATTCAATCTCTACAGAGACATTAAAAACAACGTGACAATCGTTCAGGCGGCCGCGGCTCGTTCCCCGCGGGAAATTAAACCGACGATTGTGAGCCGTGAGCCCCACCCACCTACCCGCCAAGCGCAGAACCAGCGCGCCGCGGCCGCGGAGCCACCGCCGACTACCACCTGCCGCGTCACACGATACGAGACCTTCGCCGAGCGGCGCAGAGATCATACACGCGTGGCTTGTCGTCACGGTACATTGTACGTTTAGTAATTGGCTCTATGTTTTCTCAGTAAGCGGCTTAAATCAGCTTTACATTTCTTCCGAGAAATTACAAAAAACCTTTTGAGAATAATTACACGCTAACGAATGTCATATTTTGTTACAATAATTTTGTTTCAGGTTTCTTAAGGCGAAATATAATATAACTATTTTCGCTTGTACAAATGAATATTCGGTTAGTGACTTAGTTAGCTACCTTGGAGGGACTACAAACATTTTTAAGGAAAATAATTTAAAGAAAGAAAAACAAAAAAATTACGCCCATTTCTTTCATAACCTTTTTGATGCCGAAGTGTGAAAGCGGGCTCGCTTTGTTTTTGTAGGAAATTAATTTTAATCCACTTACTTTTCCTTTCAAAGACATAACGAAGTTATCGGCTACATTACAGTGACCCGCGTCACGGCGCGCGGCGCCCGCGGACGCAGCGAGGCTGGCGGGGCGCGACCGCGGACGCAGCGAGACTGGCGGGGCGCGACCGCGGACGCAGCGAGGCTGGCGGGGCGCGACCGCGGACGCAGCGAGGCTGGCGGGGCGCGACCGCGGACGCAGCGAGGCTGGCGGGGCGCGACCGCGGTCCTAGCGACCACATTAAAATACTTGGGAACTACAGCGGCCCGCTGGGACATTGCAGGTTCCTAATTTGTCTGGAACGGAGATTGGCACTTGATTATTGAGTAAGTACTATTCGTTGTCGGACACAAGACATGAGTGACTTCACTTCACTAACTGCTCTCACATACCAAGTGTTTCGAAACATTTAGTACGAGTAAAGACATTAGTTTGTATTTTAGAGACGTAAGTGATTTTAATCGTTGCATCATGTTTTACTAGAATACATTATTTACATTATGTAGCGTTTTATTTTATTTTTAATATCAAACTATTTTCCAGCGCAAACTACTATGTATTGTGAAAATAATATATAATTATAAATCAGATAAAAGAAAAACAAAGAGTTACCTCGACGTTGATTCTTGTAGAATTCGGCAGACGGTATGAGCATCTTAGTCGATACGGCACTAATTGAAATTGTGTGTCGGACCGCTTCGGCAGCGGGCGCCTCGTATCCGAGTCCGGGAGCGCGCGGTGAACGGGGAACTAGTTTAGTATTCACCATACATACATACCTTACATACTAGATCGATGGTATTCACTGAATTCCTGAGAATTCGCGTATGCGGACTGAGGACTCAAACGAATGTTCTGAAAAAACCGCGAACACCATTTTAGTTACTTAAAACCTCGGCCTATTATTATTTATTTGTAAGACAGATACGGAAACCTACCAAGAGCATGACTTGACCCGCGCTGGACCATTAATTAAAACTAGAATTTATTTAATTATCCAGTAAGTAGGTACCCTAACAAGAGGCTCAAGTGGGTGATCCGAGATAGACTTTACATTCGGAAGGCTCGGGACTCGAGGCACTTTTATCTCGGGTCTTACCTCCGGATAGCCGGACCCGTCGCCACGTGATTAATTAACGTTTACATTCTATTCGCATTCATAATTAATGTATTTTAATTATTCATAAATGTTTATTTAAATTAATACCTGGCGTAATTTTTGCTGGTATCAAAGATAGCATACTGAATGTCCCCAAAAAAATAATTCTTTGTTTGAAATGTTTTATTATACCTTTAGAAACAACACACATTTACAAAGACAAATACATATGTCGACAGACAGGTCGTGCAACTGCAATATATCGTTTCTATATATCGGTTACACTTCGCTGGAGGCCAATTCTCAGTGAGTCGCGAGATAATACGCTGGAAATGTCACGCAAAATCGAGCATCCGATTTTCAGCAATGTTACCGCTTGATCACACCTCCACTAGCTCAACCCCAGTACTTGCTTGCTTGTCGTGTCGTGTGGAGTGTGGGTGAGTGTCCCTGATTTTGAAATTGGGATATAAGTATCCCAAGCCGGGGGACACTTTGTAAGACTAGGCAACAATAAGTGAGCCTACATAAACCTAGCCGATTACTTCTTGGTGAGTAAACTTAATGAAGTCTCTATAATATGCGAGTTGCTCTGCTATTTGAGAGAAATAACATCCCTGGACCAGCGAACTCTTCTCGCTCGCGCTTATCACGACGATGTCGGCTTGTTTGTTTGTTCAATAATTACGAGAGGCCGCGAGCTGGACTCATAACAATCATCCTCTTATTACGCTACGATATTATTTACCCTACTTTTCCTTCTACTCGCACAATAACCGCGCCGCGTGGTTTGGCAAAAACAGCCCACACAAAAATAACAGCGCCATGTTGTACACAGTTTTAACTTGTTTCACAGAATACTCCTGTGGCCTGTACCCACAACCACTTGCTCGTCGAAAATATTTTAAAAAGGCATCATACGTCTGTTACTGTTACCACAGAATATATAGTACAAGGTTAGACGTACACTCCATATTACTAAGGTCGAGGTTAGTACGAGTATGTTCACAAAGACTAATTTCATTTGTAAACATGTCTTTCTGTATTGTATGCATTTCTGCAGTGCTGTTGTTACCTCCTGGAAGCGTTTTCTTTCTTTTATTTTTGTGTGTTCAATGTATACTCTATGTGACGTCGCCGTCGCCTACTGGTCTCAACGGAAAACAACCGCTTCTGGTTGTGTACGTGCAGTACACCCAGCTACATCTGCCCAGGACGAGCTGTAAGACAATACAAGACAAGCAGAAGAAGTCGTTTGGAAAGTAGGAGCATAGACTATATAGGTATACATCAAAAATAATTACCCTTGACGAGTAAAAACAGCCCTTAACTGATACAACGTAGTTCCTGCCGGACTTGTTTACTAAGAACCAAAATCCAGGCAATTTCTAGGCCAGAGAAATTAGAGAAAATAGATTTCTTCTGGATTGACGTGCGCCATCCTGTCACGCCGTTGCTTGCCCACAAGGCGAGTTGTGAGCAAACGTGCGAGTACGTCTATTTACTACAAAGAAAAAGTTCTTGATGAAAGTGCCAAAATGCAAATCCCCGACGCGGCGGCGCCACTGGCGCGCCCGCGCCGCGCCGCGGTACACGCGCCGCCGCTGCACTCACTTTGTAATGCTAAACACCTACCTACCTGAAACTTGCTTAATTAAAACTTTGAACCGTCATTTTCCATCCCATACTTGCAAAGAGCTGATTTGAATAAGATCATAATTCTCTTAGTTACCAACTTGAACACATATTTTATTAACATTGCTACGAAGTAATATGCGGTTTAATCATTTTCTCCTTAATAAATAGGATGTGATTTGAATAGCGCTGTTATTCTATACTTACACTAGCAAAACACGTTCGTGTAATTTTGTTATCTCTTTTATAATATGACAAGATTGGCGTTCAACTATGACTACCTCGACTCGACGTTAACTCGCTTACTGACGGACGATGCGCTCGAAGATTAGAGGTATACACACTCCTATATAGATTGGAATGGAAACTGGCTCTCAAGTCAAGTCAGGCTGCCGGATCACACCGATACGAGCTTCGAGACAGAATTTACCTTGAAGATGGCAGCTAACCAGCTGAGAACCATTAAGTACCTTTCCCACACGTCGCCGCAATTTCATTTCATCATTTGAGTTCTTTACTTGATTCACTTTGACATTCGGTGGAGGCTCCAGTACGCCGCACCTCGCAACTCACTGCTTAGCAATAATACTAATTCAAGATGCTTCACTAAACAATTTCGTGCTATTACTGAAAACTTTAATATAAAATGTTTTCAAGCGTTTGTAGTCGCTACAAAGACGCAGGTCGAGGCAAGCTTGAAAGCAGATTCGCTCAGCTGCACTCGCCTCGTAGTCGGAGCTACGCCGTAGCACCGTAGACAATAGCTACGAACGTCCTCTCGTAGCTCGTACCTACAAAGCTTCGTTCGAGTATTTTATTTCAAAGCGTGCTGAATTCCCGACCGGACAGCGCTGACATATTGTCGGACTAGGGCTCGCTGCTACTGTATTGTGTTCTCTGTTGCAGGAAATGGATGCGGTGTACCTTTGTGCTCGTACTTTGGAACACTGTACGGCTTTTATGAAACTTAAGCCTGATGTCCATTCAAACACCGTCGTATGTTACATGAAAAGTTTTCAAAACTTGCCGATTCTCTGTGATTTCTTTAAAGAAAAGTGTCACGTGACACCAGTCGACATACTTACTTGGTTACTGTGTGAGTGGTGTAGGTGTGGTGTGCGTAGAAACGTGAATCTGATGTATATGACGCGATATCACATAGCAGCCGGCGCTACAGGGCGAGCCGGGATAGATGGATGATGTGTCCCTCTCTGTGAAGATTTTGTGAAGATGTGTGAAGATGTTTATTATTGTAATGTAATATTAGCTCGTATTATAATAGCTGGATCGAATTTAATTCAGACGCACTAGTAAATTATTGCGTTTAATTTAAATTTGCATAAATATAACACAGATGCATAATTTTCAAATACAACGTTCAAATTCAAATTATTTATTCAAATACATCGATTAATTTACGATATCATCGATCAAGTATGTCAATATACACTTATTAATGTCAGTTACAAAAAAGTTACGAATGAAATTATAGGGAACTAGTAGAGTAAGTCCCAGTATGCGCCATGCTCTCTGCGTCGCGCCGTGCGAACAAACCACACTAATGTTATAAATGTGAAAGTTTGTGTTTGTTTGTTTTCACTCAACTTTGTAATGGCTTTTTACGTTCGGATGGTGGTATTGCGAAGTAGCTTAACACAGGTTATATTTTCATTACAAAAAAATCAATACTAGTAGAATCGCGACCGATATTGTTCATATTATTGTAACATATTATACGGGTGTTCGCTGAAATGACAGACATAATATTTTAGGATATCAGTTACAATTACAATAAACCAACCCTGATTTTAAATATTTTGGAATTAACAATTAATGTGCGTCGGAGCACACGCAGCGAATAACTGTCCGAAACGAAACGCAGAACAATGTGTGTCCTGTCGGGGAACTAATGTGGGGCTCAATGAAGTGCTCACTAAGGGCTCTCTTACACGAGCGGCACGACGCCAACGGCCGACTACACGTCGGCGGCAGCCGTCGACACGTGGGCGGCAGCCGTCGACCAATGGCGACGCTCGCAGTGGTTTGTGTTTGTAACGTGCCGCGTCCGCCATTTCCGTTAGCATGTCAACTGCTGCCGCCGACGTCTCGACGGCTGCCGCCGACGTCTCGACGGCTGCCGCCGACGTGTCGATGGCTGCCGCCGACGTGTCGTCGGCTGCCGCCGACGGATGTCGACGGCTACAGTTGCCTCTGCCGTTGGCGTCGTGCCGCTCGTGTATTGACATCGTGCCGTTCGTGTAGGAGAGCGCTAATGCAGAGATAAATGTCGAACAATGAAACCGGCTGCAGCGCCCGTAAATAAAGCTTCTCTACGCACACTACGATTACTATGCGAAGACACAGTGAAAGCGCGGAGCAGCCACGTGACAATATTAATTTATATCTTATTTTAATAGTATTTATTTATTAGTTTTATTTGAGCTTCATTATATTTTTTTTTTTTTTTTTTTTACATCGGACTAGGCATGCGTTTGACTGCAATCTCACCTGATGGGAAGTGACGATGTGGTCGAAGATGTAGCACGCTTATATAATTTTATTTAACTGTAAAATATCTGTATAAGTTACTTAGACGAGTTTTAATATACTAACAACCGCACACGTAGGTACTTTTCATGAACTAATTGAAGACGGCGTATTTATAAAGAAACATTAATCACTATCAAACTTTTAAATCGCAGAAGTTTGACATCAACCTATTAGATATGTTTGGACCATAGTAAAAAAGTCGCAAATAGACTATCTAACCGTGCTGCAATAAAAAACGCTGAAAATCGTTTGGAAACAAACGAAAATGTTTCATTTTGCGAATACGTTTGCGTATTTGCATCAATCGCGCTGACATGCTGACCGTTTCAATTCGAAATTGAAAACAACCGGCTGCGGCGAGAGAGCGGCGGGCTTCGAGCGGCGAGCAAGTCGTCGACCGTCGCGCCGCGCCGGGGAGCCTACAGCGGACAGCACGCCGCAGGCTCTCCGAGACCTGTGCGTTTGTAGGAGTCTAATCAGTCCAATCAGGACAATTGATGTTCTTATAGTCGTCACAAAATAAGATGCCCGTTTGGACGTTTGTCATTGCGACGTAACCAATGATGTTACCATACGACTCGGCACTCGATACTCACGATAAATCAATTCAAGTTTGTATGAGTATTTGATCGATTTGATTTTGTATTGTAAAGTACTTTGGATAAAGGTTACGATTCGAAAATTTAACTTAAACTTGAATATTATAGGTGCGAGAGGTCAATTGGTCTTTAAGTTAATATTTTTAGTTTTAATAACATTCATTCAATCACAAAAAAAAAAAACAAGAAAAAACGAAAGTGATTGAATCTTAATTCAATAATTTTCTTCGGATGATGAGCCAAAATCGTCAGTTGAGCTATCGTCAATTCAATAATTAAATGGTTACAACTTACAACACTAATATTTGAAAAAAGAAGACTCTCAGTCTTCTTTTTTCGTTACGTTCTCAACGTAACTGTTTTTGAGAGTTTCGTTATAATTTGACATTGCATGCTACCATAAAGTATGCGCGAAAAGCGTTCCAAGTTACATTCTACGGTCTTTCTCAAGTGTCATAACGGGCATCTTATTTTGTGACAACTATAATAGCAGATTATGTCATTTGAATTTGTCCTAGTTGCTGTCAAAAAATTAAACAATTTGACAAAACACTTTTGAATCTCGCAATCGAATAACACAATGGAATCATCAAAGAAGTGTTATTAGGTACATCATGAGTGGGCTTATCGAAACTGAGAGACCGCGAGGGACAGGAAGACCAAATAAGCTTCTGAGTAAGCCAGAGCGAGAGAGTGATTACCCATAGAGGGGCTTGATTAATTGGTTGTGCGGTGCTCTAGTTACAAATGAATCTTGTTTCTATACAAATCCGATAGAATGAACGAACTAAAAATAATTTGTACCGAAGAAAAAATTTAGAATAGGTACAGTTACATTTTTGTGGGAAAGTAAATTAATTTCAATACTTCGTTCCTTCCAGAAATATGCCGTAATTTTACAACATTTTAACTTATGTAAATTAAAATTAAAACGAAATAAAAGCTGTAAATGAGGGTGAAGCGAAGTGGTATTAATTAGCTGAACAGTCGCAACTTCCGTGAAGAGGGGACTCTTTGCATTAATTCGGCGACCTTTTTCATAATGTCCGAGTAATAGAGTTTCGAGTGTTCTCGGAGGATAATCGAGCTTGAGTCGAATCTCGAGAGACGGCGGAGGGCTGTGCGCCGCCCCCCCCCCCCCCCCCCCGAATGGGTTCCCGCCTTTCCGTGGCGGGGGGGATAAGTAGCCGTGGCACTGAGCCCGGTGAAACGAAGAGGAACCCGAGGTGGGGCCTTCCGCGTGTCCCTCTGGCAGCAGAGGGCTGATTAGCAGAGGGCACAGCGGATGAGCCGGGGTCTGAGCGATGGCTCGGACCACCAGGGGGGTTTTCCTTGTGCTCCTCGCCGCGTGTGGGTCGCGGTCGGGAGTACAAGGAAAGGAGGAGGGTCTGAGTGTGGTGGACGCTGGAGGAAACGGCGCTCCACGCTCGGGCAGTGACAGCGGTGCCACCAGGAGGGTTTTCCTTGTGCTCCTCGCCGCGTGTGGGTCGCGGTCGGGAGTGCAAGGGAAAGAGGAGGGTTCCTTTTGCACCTCGCCGCGTGAGGTTTGCGGCCGGGTGTGAAAGGAACGTGGGCTTAAGGCGGGGTGGGTGGTGCTAACCACACTGCCCACCACGTACGAGCGAGCGGGGCTGGGGAGCGAGAGGGCGGTTCGCCCGTCTCCTTGCTCCTCGGCAGTGGGGTTGCCGGTAGAGTCGGGGGACTCTCCCGGCCTGCACGACCCCACACTGTCTGGGGGGTGATCCTGGGGAACAGGGTCACCCCGCCATGGGTGCAGGGGGCCCTAATCGGGCCCGTCGCCGGGGCAAGGTGGTCAATGCTAACGCGACACCACCTTGCCCTACCAGGCGGACGATGAATTCCCCAGTGGTTTTAGTGGGTATGCCGCCACTAGGGCGGAGACTCCCACATAACCACCCTGCCTCCCCCGGGGCGGGCGTGGTATCCATAAAGGATTTCCACTGGGTAAACAAAAAAAAAAAAAAAAAAGGGCTGTGCGCCGCGAGGAGGCGCGAGGAGGTCGGCGGGAGGTGAGAGGCGCGGCCGGCGCGGACTGACGTGTCGGGGACCAGCCGCCTTCTACATGTCAAGCTAGCTGTTCCGCACTTTAACAGGCTATTTGCATTTTACCAGAAATGGTTAGTTTTAAAATACCGTGCCTTAAAGATGACGCAAAAAGAGGGATGTTATGTAACATTGTTAGGGGTCCGTACCCGAAGGGTAAAACGGGACCGGAAACGGGACGGTAAAAGAGTATTTTTAATCTTCAATATCTGAGTGGAAAAGCTCATTTGCGCATTATTAACAGTTTCAGTCAATTCTGTTGGCGTCAAACAAACTTCCTCGTCGCTAGAATCACTCATTTTAGTTTTTTCACTTGTTTTCAAGTTTCTTGTTTTTAATATAAGGTTTAACAATGACGTGAAAAAATGCCGCGTAAAGAACCGCGTGCAAAGCAAATTGAAAAAAGAACACCAAGAAGGTTCCGAGTCTGAGTTTTTAACAAATAGACCGGGCGCTAGAGGTAGTTGAGTATGCATAATGTGAGTACCGAATTTCGCCAACGGATTTAAGTGAAGAAAAGGTCAAAGAATAATAATGTGGATCTTGCCGGTCAATTTTCTGGTCCATTTTTTTTTTACCCCCTCTTCTCTTATTCGTAAAGGGAATGTATTGAGTACATGATATAAAATCATTTTAATGATTATTTTCGTAATGATTTATAGTTTTTTCTAATGGTAAAAGTCAGGATGGATTCTTATATAATAAGAAAAAAACTAAAATTAAAATAATAATTTTTTTTATTAATAAAAAAATTAAAGTTACAAATGAAAAACTAGCGAATTCAAGCATAAATGTATTAAAAGTAGGTAAAAAATTACTCATTTTTATTTTGACATTTCTTATTGATGCATTTATTAATGAAATACAAAACAATTCTGATTTTTTGCAATTACAAGACATTGTGCGACAATTTGCAGTACATTTACATGGTGAAATTAATGACTCTGGTAAAGACGGCTTCGTCATTTGTCGTGGATGGACGTAAGTCACCGTTGAGCTTTTCGTAACCAAATGCACAATAATCAATGGGTGGTAATTGTGTTTGATGAGCATTTTTCCATATAAATGTTTGTACTGTAGCCCTTAATAAATGCAAATGCAAAGCATCTGAAGTGCATATCACTCTCATCAAATTGAAATTAAAACCTATATTTTGAGATATCAGTATAAATCTGAGTTCATCAGCAGATAATTTTTTCTTCGAAAATAAATACATATGTGCAAACTGCTTCTAACTCTTTGAATTGCTGATTATTTAGGTCAAAGTTTCCCAAAGGCATGAGAGCTGTTTGTACGAAATCGTCCATCCACGACAAATGACGAAGCCGCCTTACCAGAGTCATTAATTCCACCATGTAAATGTACTGCAAATTGTCGCACAATGACTTGTAATTGCAAAAAATCAGAATTGTTTTGTATTTCATTATGTAAATGCATCAATAACAAATGTCAAAATAAAAATGAGTAATTTTTTACCTACTTTAAATACATTTATGCTTGAATTCGCTAGTTTTTCATATGTAACTTTATTTTTTTATTAATAAAAAAAAATTATTACTTTCATTTTTGTTTTTTTCTTATTATTTAAGAATCCATCCTGACTTTTACCATTAGAAAAAACTATAAATCATTACGAAAATAATCATTAAAATGATTTTATATCATGTACTCAATACATTCCCTTTACGAATAAGAGAAGAGGGGGTAAAAAAAAATGGACCAGAAAATTGACCGGCAAGATCCACATTATTATTCTTTGACCTTTTCTTCACTTAAATCCGTTGGCGAAATTCGGTACTCACATTATGCATACTCAACTACCTCTAGCGCCTGGACTAAAATTAAAAAAAAGTTGTATGATATATTCGGCACAATAGAGGTAACAGTAAATAGGTTTAATGTTTTTTTTAATTCACAAACTTAGTGCACACGATGTTCTAAATTCAATTTACTTTATCCTCTAGAGAATAAAAACGGCTTTTCCACTCAGATATTGAAGATTAAAAATACTCTTTCCGAGATGGTGGGATGAAAAAGGCTTTTAATAATGACCGATAATATTTTATTCAAATTATTTTTTTCTGTGTCCTATCGGTTCGATAAGCCGCGATCCAAAGCGGAACATGAAAGAGAAGTCAAGTGCGGCCCGACTGATCAATACAATATCCTTCCAGTTTCCGTCGACCGCTTGATTGACCGCTGAACCATCGTAAAATTAATTGCTAACGAACTTTTAGAAAAATTGGTTTATTGTACCCCTCGGCCAATGTCGACTGTCCGGGCTCCAGGCGACGCTGAGCCGCTGGTCACGCCTCTGAAGCAGCCGTGAAGGGCTCACTCATTTTGTAAGGAATTACTAATTTAATTATGGCAAGTATTTCATGCAATGGATTAGAGTAAATAAGCACCATACACCTACACCTCCAATAGAGAAAAAGTATATAAAACTAGTGGCAATGGGTTCGCCGCGATAAAAAGGTTGACCAAGCCCCTGGAATCCATAACCCGGACTTGGCACCGCTCTTTTTGAACTGCGTCTCGTGGTATCCCTGTGGTCGAACTGCACTACGCCACCTACACCGCTTTCAGTGCCATTTTCTTATCTTCTTTTCTTGTGATTTTCTTTTTGTAGTCTAGAAAGTATTGTATTGTACAGTAACTGATCAAAATGGCCCTCATCGTAGGACTGCCGCCGCTGAAGCAACACGTTCAGTTTGTAGAAGTGTTTACATTAGAGCCGTATCGAGAGCTGCCCCGTCAGTCGACAAGGGTCTCCGCGCACTCTCCGTCTGTAATTGGCCACTTGGGAGGAGCGAGGATGCGTGTAAGAATTTCATTTAATAGTTATTCGGCGGAGCGCTCGCATTCCGAACCAGCGGTACACGGAGCCGGCAGGCGGGCACACGGTCCATACAGTTTTGTTTCAAACATTACATTTATTATGAATTTGAAGAAGTTACACAAACAACAGCGGCACGCTGTACAAATATTATATACCTAACTATTTTTAATGCTTGGATTGTTAATCTGGTTATTACATTGTTAAGGTAGCATAAACCCTGTATTAACACAAGCTAAATTTTCTTCAGGTTATCTATACTAATATTATAAAGAGGAAAGATTTGTATTTTTGTATTTTTGGATGTTTGTGTGGAATAAACTCAAAATCTACTGGACCGATTTCAAAAATTCTTTCACCATTCGAATGCTACATTATCCCAAAGTGACATAGGCTATATTTATTATCTGAAAAAATTAGGGATCCTTACTAAAACTTCAATAGTGTCCACCCGTGCGAAGCCGGGACGAGCCGCTAGTTCTTAATAAAATAGCAGGTGAAACCGCGAGACGCAAGTAGTTTACTATACCTACTAGGTAAGTAATATTATAAACGTGAAAGTGAATTTGTTTGTTTTTTGGTTCACGCCATAACCACTTAACTGATTAACAAAAAATTGCATAATCGTTGTCACGGGTATACTCGTCTGTTAGAGTGGGACAGATGAGTACATGGGCTACTTTTAGTCGTCATCACTATTCCTCATCCCGTGAATCTGGAAGCGCAGCTTGCAATATTATAAAAGTGCAATTTTATGTCTTATCAAGGTTTTTAGTGTTTGTACCTCAATTATGCAAAACCAGTTATAGAGAATTTGAATAATATTTAGTGAAAAGAAATCTGATTTCTTGAATTCACACATTGACTTTTTATTCAGTAACAATTTACGGTTCCTGCAGGATAGTTGGTGAAACGACATAATGTCAACGAATAGATATACGAGTATTAAGGAAAAGGAGAAATCAATTAGCCATATGAATTAATTACGATCCCGGGGCCGGATGAGTGTCGTAATAATCATGAGATAGGACGAGCCAGGGCCGAGCCAGGGACGCGCCAGGGCCGAGCCAGGGGCGATGAGGGCGTTACTTAGTGGGGACATTGGAGTAATCGTATTTGTAGACGATGGGAAAGATAGGTCTTAATCGCTGTCGATTACTCTTCGATTCACGTTAAGAAAATAATTTGATTTTTCTTTCTCTAAATACGTTCGTTATAGTCATAGTTCGTCATTCTGTGGTTGCTGATTGCTTATTCTAGTAAGTTTATTGAACGTTCCTCAGCTACGAGTACGAGTATGTTAACGCTACAGTAGGTATATGTACGCAAGTTCATATAATTAATTAAATGCCGCTAATTCTGATCGATTACTGATTACATTTGCATCGAAATTATTTCACTCAATTGATCTATTGGAACTTAGCTATTTGTGTGAAATAAAAGCTTGAACGCTTGCTAGATGTAGGTACTCGTATTAGACTACAACAAGTGCCGCCAGCTGCTGGGCCAGGTCGGAGGCACTGAGGCATCACACGCGACACTCTGGACACCAGGGCTGGCGACGCGCGACGTGTACGTGGAACGTAGACTTTAATGATCTTATTTTGTAAACATACCATTTACATGACTAAAATTGAACAAAAAATAGAAGCGGAGGCGGCGGCGCTACGAAACGTGCGAAACTGATCAAATTTGTACAGCTCGCGATATGAGGCAAATAGCTTCCAATATCGGTGTCGGATAATGTAAAAACGTTACTTTGAAAGATCGCGAAATGAAAATTGCGATCGCTTGTGCCGCCGAGTCACCGCCGCGTAGCCGCCGCGCCTCCGCCACGTCGCCGCCACGTCCCCGCCTCGTCCGGCCGCGCCGCCACCGCCACACCAATTTCACAGATATTGCATGACATGTTACATAAGTGTTCATTTGGCAGCCGCGGCCCGATCCACTCGCGTATAATCCTCGATCCGACGCTTACATGATCACATTATGCGATTCAAAGGCTCGCGTAAAGTAGTATGGTAATGGCACGGACGCACTGGCTTCACTGCAATTAATAAAAGTTACAGCGTAGTTCAACTCTTTTTTTTATTTTTCGAATATGAGGATACATTATGAACTAGCGGCCCGTCCCGGCTTCGCACGGGTAGACTTTGGGATAAACGTAGAGTAAATTGAAATCGGTCCAGTCGTTCACGCGTGATGGCGTGACCAAAGGTGTTGAGAATAATTATAGGAACTCTTTGTTATAACCTCTATTCTCATGCTATTGCGTAACTATAGCAACCGTAGTTTGTTGATGCTAACTTGTCAATTTATAGTAAAAATTAACAGTATAAAACGCACACTGTTTTGATAGATATGATTGAATTTGAACTTTGTACAGAGGTAATAAAGTGCAAATTGACTCTTGGACGTTAGGAACATACCTACATTGCTTAAACAACAGTGAGTGCTTGCAATTCAATATGAACTTTATACAATAGCAATAAAGCTCGTTTTAGTTAGAAAACGTTTGTATGGGAAAAATAAAAGGGCTGTTTTTAGGGTTTTTCAATATTTCTGAGAGATTTTCTTAATATTTTTTTCCGTAAGAACCTTCTCCTAATAATAACAAATACAACAAAAAAAGAATTAGTGAAATCGGTCCAGCCATTCATGCGTGAGGCCGTGACCAAGGAAAACGGGTTTCATTTTTATATATCAATAAATATATATAAAAGTGAAGGTCGTGACTGACTGACAGATCAACGCACAGCCTAAACCGCTTAAGCTACAAACTTCAAATTTGGACAAAAGTTTAATATCAAAAAGCGGACGCACACTAAGAAAGGAATTTGCCCAATTCAACCCCTAAGAGGGTGAAAAGGGGTGTTTAAGTTTGTATGAAAAATTTTTTTTTCTTTATGCTACGATTATCAAACTTTGCGAATATACTAAAGTTAAAAAAATAATTGACACCTATTTCAACATTTTTTTAAAATCAACCCCTAAAGGGGTGAAACGGAGCAATAAAGTTTGTATGAAGATTTTTTTTTTAATGCTGTGGTTATGAAACTTTGCAAATATACTAAGCTTAAGAAAATAATTGACACTTATTTTTTTGTTTTTTACAAATCAACCCCTAAAGGGGTGAAACGGAGTATTGAAGTTTGTATGGAGATTTTTTTTTTGATACTGTGGCTACGAAACTTTGCAGATGTACTAAGCTAAAAAAAATAATTGACACTTATTTTTTTGTTTTCTGAAAATCAACCCCTAAAGGGGTTAAACGGAGTGTTGAAGTTTGTATAAAAATATTTTTTTCCTAATACTTCGATTATTTAACTTTGCTATTGTAATAAGCTAAAAAAAATATTAGATACCTGTTTCATTATTTTTTGAAAATCCACCCCTGAAAGGGTTAAACAGAGTGTTGAATCAACGCATCAACATTAACAGATCAACGCACAGCCTAAACCGCTTAATCTACAAACGTCAAATTTGGACAAAAGTTTTATACCAAAAAGCGGACGCACACTAAGAAAGGAATTTGCCCAATTCAACCCCTAAAGGGGTGAAAAGGGGTGTTTAAGTTTGTATGAAAAAAATATTTTTCTTAATGCTACGATTATCAAACTTTGCGAATATACTAAAGTTAAAAAAATAATTGACACCTATTTCATCATTTTTGAAAAATCAACCCCTAAAGGGGTGAAACGGAGTATTGAAGTTTGTATGAAGAATTTTTTTTGATGCTGTGGTTACGAAACTTTGCCAATATACTAAGCTAAAAGAAATAATAGACATTTATTATTTTGGATTTTGAAAATCAACCCCCAAAGGGCCTAAATGGAGTGTTGAAGTTTGTATGAAATTATTTTTTTCCCTATGCTACGATTATTTAATTTTGCAGATGTACTAAGATAAAAAAATAATAGATTCCTGTTTCATTATTTTTGGACAATCAACCCTTAAAGGGGTGAAACGAGGTATTAAAGTTTGTATGGAAATATTTTTTTCTTAATGCTACTATTATTTAACTTTGCAAATTTACTAAGCTAAAAAAAATAATAGACACCTAAGTATATTTTTGTTTTTGAAAATCAACCCCTAAAGGGCTGAAATGGAGTATTGAAGTTTGTATACAAATATTTTTTTCCCAATGCTACGATTATTTAACTTTACAAATGTACTAAGTTATAAAAATAATAGATACATGTTTCATTATTTTTGAAAAAACAACCCCTAAAGGGGTGAAATGGTGTAGTAAATATGGTACGGTACGGAGAGAGAATTGTAATGACTCACTGACAGACAACGCACAGCCTAAACCGCTGGCCGTAGAAATTTGAAATATGGAGGGTGTGTTTGTCTTGATGAGTAAACGTGTACCAATAAAGAATTTTTTGAAATTCTACCTCTAAAGGGGTGAAATAGGGTGTTAAAGTTAGGATGGAGAAGCATTGTTTTTGACGTCACGGTATTGAAACTTTACAAATATACGAAGCTTAACAAAATAACGAACACCTATTTCACCATTTTTGGAAAATCAACCCCTGTGGGGGTGAAATGGCGTGGTAAAGATAGTACGGTGAAAGAATTTGTTTTGATGCTAACTCAATGAAACTTTACAGATGTACTAAACTTAAGGCGGGTAAACAACATCAGGAAAAAATCCAAAACCTTCGAAAAGTCATATCCTCGAGGTGGAACTGATAATTATCTCGAAAATTAAAAACATTTTTACCAAAGCGCTGAGACTAAAAAGTCACCAAAATCTCGGACCTTTTTGGAGCCATTAAAAATAACATAGTCGCCTCAAAAACATGGCCGCCATACAAACTTTGAGGGTCTATATCTCCGAAACGGTTGAAGATGGGTGGGTGTTTGACTAGATGTCATAGGAGTTAGCAAGGGCTACTTGATGGTTGTGGCAAAAATCCAAATGATTCAAAATGGCCGCCATTATTTTTTCTACATGATTCGAGGGGGCTGATTTAGCATCTGTTTTGGCATCTGGGGGTTTTTGGGGTCCCTGCTTCCATTGTATGACGCTTTTTACATGTTCTCAAAAAAGGAGGGTTAAATTAATTATCGGTTCCCGAGGTATAGTCCACGCGGGCGAAGCCGTGGGCGGAAGCTAGTATATAATAATATAGATAGATAGATGTCAATGACATCATCGTTAGCGCGAACGTAAAGGTTGATTGATTTCGCGAAGTCAAATTTTATTTATAGTACAATATAATATTATAAAGTAAATCGAGGCCATCTGGCTAACACATAAAGACATGGGCTTTTTAAGGCATCTCACACAAACTTTTATAGATGCTGGCAAGACGCGGGGCACTGCCAGTATAGATATAGGTATATACATTACTGAGGACGGTGGAGCTCTTGATTTATGACGACGGAGAGATGATTAATGCACGACGTCACCAGGTGCGGGGGTGAGGGGGCGGACGGGGTGAGTGGGGGGGGGGAGGCTCAAACACGCGGCTACTACGACAACATGCAGCGGTGACGTGACCGCTGCTGTTTGCGCGCCGACGTGCAGCCGCCGAGAGCTGTCCTAGCTGATGAGTGCCGTCGGAGCCTAATGGGTTGATTACACGTAACGAGTACAGTGGCAAGACAGTACCCTCGGCCGAGTACTCGGTTGGTATTAACAGTTTGACGAGGCGAGACAGTCACTGGAACCATCATTTGTTTGCACGGCCGATTATGCCCACATATACTCGTAATATTGTCTTGCCTCTGTACTGGATATATGTAATTACAGAGCTACTAGCACTACCGACACGATTGCCTGGTCGTTTGAAGCAAAACGCGGCGACTGCACTAGGGCAGTGTCATATCGCGGGTACTGCTGCAGCGACCGGCCGATATCGGCATCATTGTGCGGCGTATCTCTACAAAACGTATGAAAGCAATGAAACCAACTAGTCGCTGACCATTTGTGATTGTCGCTGCAGCTGGTGCTGGTTCGTTTACGCCGAGCCCACTCAATTCCTCTGTTAGACTTGGACCTATCAAAACCACACTTCAAGCAAACCTGGCCTCACAAGATTGCGTTGGGTTTACTTAGTTCCCGGCAGCACAACATAGCACCATTTTGCTCTGCTAATACTCTAGAAGAGCTACACTGTTCACAATTCAGTATATGATTAAACTAACCGTGCCTCCCGATTGGACCCGCCATTCTGTCACAAACCAAGAACAGGCCTTATTATTTTTCCAAAATATAAGTATCCTAGGGTATAAACTACTTCTTAAATAAATTGTATTCAAATCTGTTCAGCCGTTACTAAGTTGAGAAATCTAATAAACACATAGCCCCACGCAGATACACATAACTTTCACATTTATCATAGGTATTAGTGTAATTTGGCGCGTCTAATGTACGACACATAAGTTAAAATTTGTCTGTGTCCGCAGCGGAAGTTTGTTATCTAGGAGTACGTGCTCGTCCCGAGACAAAGGGAGAAAATAATTATCACCAGACAATTGTAACGTTTCCACGCAGCCCCAAGTTCGATAATAAATTCTGTCGCGCTCCAATATAAATCTCTAACTTTGCGGGACAACTCGCTGTGCTGTTTGCTGTTTTTCGCTATTTGGTTCCGTTCATAACAAGTATACCTAAATTAAAACTCCCGCCCGGTTCCGAATAGCGCTCCTGACCAAGTTTTAACTGATTTTATCTACTTTGAAATAAACAAACGGGTCGAAAATGTTTTCACGAAAAATGGTAACACACACAAACGACCTCTTACCCGAACGCATTAATACTCGTGGTCAGTTTATATATGGGGCTAAAATCATAATTAATGTTCTATATTTAGTAGAGACCGCTAATTAGAAGCCACAGGTGAAATAATAGTTCAGTTCTTGGTATTGTTTCATCTGTGGCTCTACACAAACATAGCTATTACACACCGATATTACAATATAAATTAACTGCACAAGTTCGGTCAGTGCGATACATAAATTAAAAATCCCAATCCCATCGGCAAATATTGAAATAACCCCACTCCTGGAGTCAAATTCAAATTCAAATTCAAAATAATTTATTCAAATATGGGTACATCAATGTACACTTATGAATGTCAAATACAATTTCTACGAATAAATTAATACACGATAAATTAAATGTCAAAGAAAATAATATTATTATAATGTCAAAAAATTATATAAATAATTGCAATGTCAAAATATCAATGTATAAAATAACTACAATAGTAGGTTTTTTTTTTTTTTTTTTTTTTTTTTTTTTTTTATGTGATTAAGTGACGAACCGAGCAAATCGCTCGTCTGATGTACAGACGAGCGATGATGTATGTCTGGTATAATCAGTCAAGTATTATTATTAGGTACAGTCTAAATACAATTTACGTAAAGAGACTTTATCACAGATGAAGTCTTCAATTTTGTAGTAAGCCTTTTCAATTAAAAAGTCTTTTAAAATTCTTTGAAAATCTGAGTCCTTCTTATTTACTAGAGTAACAGGCAACAAGTTATAAAATAGTATACGCCGTTCATTACAAAAGAGTTGCCAGTGAGTGGACAACGACCGACCATCATCAGTCTGTTCCCAAACAACGCGTCACCCGCTTGATTCCACCAAGTAAACAGAAATAACTATATTTGAATTATAAAAAAAAAAAAAAAAATTATCATTAATAATGTTCCACCATTGTTTTATAACAAAACCGTATCAACCTCACTTAAGTAGGAAGTGATGATGATTTTTGTAATAAAAGTTCTGCGTAAAACAGACGTTGAGAGTTTATGCAAGTGTGTATAAACAGTACTGGGTGTAACATGTGTGCTGTTCAAAAAGCAATATCGCGGATGGCGGCGCGCGGCGGCGGCGGAAGAATGCCGGCGAACACAAAAACATTGTCCAAACAGTCGCGCGGCTCGCGGACTACACCCACTCACTTAGTGCCTTTTTACACGTACCGGTTGCAGGGTAGCCGGCGCCGGTTACCCGGTGGTGAAGTGTATGGGCATGGTACATAGCTTTCACATGTACCGGCGTAATTTATCCGGCAGGCGGTTGCCGGGTACGCGCCGGAACCACCACTGTGCGTCCGGTCACTGGGCTTAGCCGGCGGCCGAACTGACAGTGATGTACAGGGATGGTAGACGTACCAATTTCTTGGTAAACATACTAGTTTTTAATATCACGTACCATGTACCAAGACTACTCGGTCCTTGTATGCAAAAATACCAAGATTGGCCGTTGACAAAAATACACCGATAATACTGAAAAACCGCCAAATTGTAGAGATGTGTATGAAAAAAAAAAACATTCCAATCCGAAATAATGCAAGAAAATATCAATAATAAAGATTTAAAGTGATGTTTCTTCGGTGCTTTCGATAAATACTGCCCTCTGTTAGACGGTATACGAAATTGAAATATCAATTTTTTTCACTAGGATGCGATTTCCGACACAGTTTATATGTCAGTGTTAGCAGCGCCGCAGCGGAGTACAGGCGTACTAGTTTTTCGTTTTCAATACCAGCTTTCAGCCAGCTCGGTACAAGGATTTCTAAGTGGCCGCCTACCATCCCTGGTGGTGATTGGAACACGCAACTAGCTTTCAGACGCGCCGGCCGGTCAGTCGCCCAGGTACAGTCTGCGAGAGCACGCGCGTGCGTAGTTCTGTCGCACGCTCGTAATTATACTGCATACCTTCTTCTAAACTATAAAATGGAGATAGATATCGAACTATTGATAACTTTGGTGGAAGCGAAGCCAGTTTTTAACCGACTTCAAAAAAGGAGGTTATCAATTCGTCTGTTTTTTTTTTTTTTTTATGTTTGTTACCTCATAACTTTTGACTGGGTGAATCGATTTTGATAATTCTTTTTTTATTAGAAAGCTGACGCTTCCCATTTAGTCCCATTTCAATTTAGTCCAGTTCTGATAATGGTATCCATGAGAAAACCATATAAGTCTTAAATTTGCATTAACCCTTTGACTCGCGAACGTACACATTTGTCCTCGCGACCGTTGGTCACGTGACCAACGGTCACGCTCGGAAACGTACACATGTGTACGTTTCCGAGCCACCATTTTGAAAAGGTTACGCCCATTCGATTCTCATTCGATTCTCATTCGACCTTTTCAAAATGGTGCGTGTCCGTACACATGTGTACGTTTCCGAGCCTACTGAAATTTAAATTTAAATTTAAATTTTAACGTCTGCGAAACGTCTGCGAGTCAAAGAGTTAAGTACGTGCGCGACAAATAGATGAATAACTCAATAGTCGGTCTTTTGAAGTCGGTTTTTGTTTTTTGTTTTGTAAAAATAATGTTCTTGTATGGGACAAAACTTGCGCTGAACTTGCGCTGAAATTATTGGATGCACCCAACAATTTCTTGATTTTTCTTTCCGGCACAGATATTTTCGTCTTCGATATAAAAGCCACATTGCAATTATTTGTTCACGGTCCATCTTTGAAACTATAGAACGAGACTGTACTCTTGTCGGCTCTCTAGCCGATACTGCCGGCATCAACCGGGACATGTGAAAGCTTATTTGACACCGGGTATCCGGCGCCGGCTACCCGGCAACCGGTACGTGTGAAAAGGCACTTACTGCGCCCTGCGCCGTGCCTTCAGTCGGCGGATACTGTAGGAGGGCTCACGTCGCCTATTATCATATAAAAATGGAAAAACCTCATCTTATCGTTTCCACGTTTTTAGGTGAGGTGAGTTCTAACAGTTCTTAGTGAGCGAGTGAGTAAGCGGATGTATATTTTTTACTTATTTGTGCTCTTTACTTCAATATATTTGAGTAAAATTTGAATTGAAGATAGCTAATACGTTTTACAGAGGCTACTTTTTATATCGATAGAATTAAAAGTTCCTGTAGGATATCGGCTGCAACCGCGAGGTGCAGCAAGTAAATTGTATATGTGAAAGATCATAGTTGAGTCTGGCTGTGTGTGCGTTTCGTGACACAGGAAACGTAAAGGGAGATGTACGTCTGACAATGATCTGACACATCTGAACGTCATTGATCAACGTCAGTGACGCGACATAATATATATTATATTATATATATATTATACGCAGACTGATGTTAAACCACAGAATAAGTACCTACTACGACTACGTAGCGGCCAACTAGATCGGCAGAGACCGCTCTGTGATTCCTTCTGAGCGACTAACGAACTAGCTACGGATCGCGCAAAAGAAACCAATCGCAGTTCGATTGGCCCCTACACTACAGTCATGTAGTGCACGACTTTACGGCCGCTTTGAACCGTACATCACCATAGATTCCACAGATCAATGTGCGCCGCGCGCCGGCTGCGGACCAATCGGTCGCGTATTCTCATCCCAGGAAAAAGATCTCACCGACATTTGTGGCAAATATCGAAAGCTCTGCCAATTGCAATATTGACACGTGTATAGGGAAACAAATTACGTCTACCAAACACGTGCCATGCCATATAGTATAGGTAGTATTATTATACTACATGGCATATAGTATTATACTAGTAGTTCTAAGTAAAAGTTCTAAGCCTAAGTTCTAAGTACAGTTTAGTAAGATGTTATTAAAAGTGTACTTAACTAAATGAATAAAAAGGAAGAAACTGACATCCAAGACACGGGTTCCCCACGCCCTGTATGGAAGGCTGTGATTTAAAGTGATGTACGATTTTTCTGAATAAAATATTTTAAGTTTTGAATTTGAATTCTGCAAACAGTAGACAATTGATTGTTGTTTTTTTAGCAACAAGGACTAGCTTTTGCCACGACAACCGTTAAAAATATTTTACAATAATTTACCTACAATCTATATACTTTAAATTAGATGTTAAAATTAATTCTAGACAATTTTATCAAAAAAATCAAAATCAAAAGTTTCCCGTTTTATTTCCCGTGTTAGTTATGACAAACTAATTGTAAGCTGCCGCATAGTTTGTGCTGAAGTCGTCCCACCCCGCGCCGACTCAACAATTTGCAAGTTTAATTACAGCTCAGTGCTCGGATCTTTCGAATAAATTCCGAGGATGTTAGATGTCAGTATAAAATGTGATTAGGTTTTAAAACAGGAGTCGCCTATGAATAAGATTATTTTTAAATCAGTGGGCTATTTCCTGAGTAGAGCATTAAACTTGGGAGATAAGAGGGGGGTGCGGTAACCACATTTTTTGTAATTAAAAATTTTATGCTTGATTATAAAAATGAAAAGCTGTTTTAAAATACACCTAAATGAATTCCTTTCATGTGATAGATACCCCACACGATCACATAGCTTGGCTTAACAATTTTGAATTTCTATTTCAGGGCTGTATTTTCAGGATAAGACAAACTTTTCATTGTCTTACGTTTTCTACGAATTGTCGGGGCTAACATTATTACTCTACATGAAAGCCTTTCAGGACGCTAGCGTTTAGTTTCTGAGATAATTGGCTAACAGCTTAACATACAGACAGACAAACGCTGGATTCTCACCATAAGGGTTCTGTTTTTCCATTTGAACCCTAAAATCAATAATTCAATATTTATTCAATCCAAATTATAGGTTTCTTACACGAAAAAAGCAAAAGAAAACGTTTTCGCCAATGTTTTTTAATTCACGACGGATTTAGCCTAAAGTCATCATAACATCGTCCAGATTGTGAAAATAGCGATAAGAATTGCGAGGTCAAAATACGTGGTGAACAACTAGTTTTATAGATGTCTTGAATAGAGGTAAATGTGGTCGTTGATAAATTAATAGATATAGCAGAGAGCACGTACTATGAGCAGGAGTCCAGAATAAATAACAGTATGAGGCTATGAGGCTCGTAACCGGCAACAGCGCGGTGACCAGGCCGGCGAGTGCCGATAACGGCCGATCCGCGCCAAACGACTCGCACACATCGCGGCATCGGCACGCGTCCCACACGGCCGCCTTAGCGCGGGTACTTTCTACCTACAGAAACATACGTATAGCTACATATAACAGCAACAGTGCAATCTGTATGTATGGAGAAGGCTTATAAATAATAACACAGATAGATCAGCACAGTATTTAATTTTTATACCGGAAAAACAAACGGTGCCTGGAAATGGGGGAAACAGCCAGTACTTTTTTGACGTGATAACGTCTTATAATTCGATGGAGCCGGGTGCAAGTACGAAAAAAGTGTGACGTATGTGCCGTTACCTCGATGAGGCGTTACCGCTATCGCTATCGGTACGGTGAACTCGGGATGTCCGATCTCTTTTGTCTTTTTAGAAATAAATATAGTGTCATTTGGTTGTCAAATATTTTTAGGTCTGTTCAGAAATTGGTACGATCTTTTTGTACAAATTAAAATTTTCTTTTGAAAAATGAAACCATTCTATCAGTATTTTCTTATGACGTTGTCACGTTCAACTATCGTCAGTAAACCGACTTTACAGACAACCGGTTCTTTTGTCTGCCGCGAATACCTTCCGGCCATAGCCCAGTTTAGCCCAGGTACCTACAAAACTCCCCTTATCCGGCACACATCCTAGCGCCGCGCGCCGCCGCGCGCGGTGGGACAGTGCCCCAGCGCCGCCGAGCGCCGCCGCACAGCGCCACTTCAGCGCCAAATAGTCGCCGCAGGTCGTACCCGACTTGTTCCGCCTTCTCTTAGTTGATATTGCGAGAACAGCCTGCGGCCTTAATTGCATTAACCTCCTCATATGAGATTGAGCCAAATTCATAATATTTTTACGCAAAAACATGGCGTTTTCTGAAATTGGGTCATGTAGCTGTGCTAATATTAGCGAGTGCCTCGAGGAGTCGAGCCTGCCGGAGTAGGCAAAGATGACTTATTGGAAATATTGTCAGAGAAAAAACACATGCTAATTTCATAATTATCGTTATCTACACAATACAATACTAGGTATGCGCGATACATGTCGTTTGATAAAAAAAAATTGGATTAATATCATCGAAGTTACACAGTTACAGGTACATCAAATTCCAGCTCAACCGGACATCGGGAAGTGGTTCAAAATTCAGTTGCAAGGTTTGACTCAATCAAGTAAACAAACAACAAACAGCAAGTTAAATAAAAGCTTGTAATAATAAAAACCGTTTAATCAAAACGTACCTATGACGACCTATGTATTATAGTTTTTGTAATACTAAGTACTATTAACTATTGTATTAGCTGCGAGCCGCGGTTTTACCCGCATTTTCCGGGATACAATTGAATAGGTGTATGACTGTATGTATATTTGTTCTCGCAACTCTCCGAAACTATAAGTCGGATAATGACTATTCCTTCTTAAATTGGCCTTACCGCGAATTGGGCAGAGCGGCAAAATACACTTTTCTTGAATTGGACCAAAATAAAACTAGCACAACCGGGGGGGGGGGGGGGGGCCTAGCCACTGCCTACTCCCGATTTTTGAAAGGGGTAACTAGTCTTTTGGATTTTAATATTTTATTCACAGAGACTTAAATTATGAAAATTCATATGAATTCTAAAATATAATTAAATTAAAAAACTAAACCAATTTTATATAATATAAGTCTTTTGGATGAGTTTCAAGCGTGGACGAGTTGTCCTTAACCCCGTTGGTCGTAATGCAAATAATGTTTTTATGGTGGAGTTTTCCTTAGTCTCGTTACTTTATTTAGATCTTTGAGCTATAAAACTAGCGTTTCTTAAAGCTACGAGTATAAAGCGAAGCGAACACATGCCTAATGGCAGTACAGACGCGCGGGCCCGGCTCGGGCCGCGGGATATTGTCTCCCTGCAGTGACACGGGTCGTGATAGATTGCCAATATTCACATTGTTCGATAGTTTTTGCAATGCGAGGGGTTTGTGCCAGATAAACCGTGAGATCAAATCAGATAGTGTTATACAAAGACAAACATTCACTACATACCTACTTAAAATAAACTAAAAAATAGCTTGTATCAGACATTTTATAAGTTCGTCGATTACAAACCGAATCAACGTTGTTTCGAATGCTGTGATTGTCTTAATTTATATTAATTGAGTTTTATTTTTAGGAATTCAATTTTTAAGTTTATGCGTTAAAAATCATATTATTATGTCTGAAGAACATAGAAAAATTCAAAAATTATACGTGATTTGGGCTCCGTCACTGCTTTGTTTTAAAGATCTATTAATACCGAAAATTCTACCTCTTCATAAATATTGCAACTACTCCTTCAATAGTTCAACTAGCCAGTACCTACCTACCTAGCGTCTAGTCAGCCGCGCTCCCACCCAGCTCGTCAGTCAAATCTGCGTATTCAAGGCAGAGAGATAGATTCAAGGTATTCCTTTGATCGGTCGCGGCCCGCGGCCGCGCTAACTCAGCCGGTAACTTCCTTTTCAAAAATACTTGTTGCCAATATCCGTAACAATACTTACTTTTTACATCAAAGGGTTCACTGAACAAAAAGATCGTCTAATATATGTACTCGTATTACCTCTACATATAAGATAAATTGGTGAACAAAAGTATTTATGTATTATAAGTCTTATTAGCTATTTTTTACAGTAGAGACCAAAAAATAACTGAATCTAACCGGATAAAAGTTTGTACAGCACTTTTAGATCACATAATATTTTTATTAGGTATTTAAGTTGGCTGTTAATACTCTTGTAGTAGTGTGGTGTCCGGCTGCGGCGCCGGACACGTGAAGTAACCTGTGTCGCCGCACTGCACTCCCGGACACCGGGCATGGGACTGTGCCGGCACTTCGTCTCACCGGTGCACGCTACATTACTCCATTACTCCAAATTATAACACTTATCCACTTACACTCATGAATAATACATACAACTTCTAATATTTCAAAGTCGAGGCAAGAGGTACAGGAGCGCTGACTCACAACGCAAATTGCTTCTAGGTACAGGCACAGGCACAGGTACAGGTACAGGCACGGGTACGGGTACAGGTACAGGTAAAGACTGAAAGCTGTGCTTCACATAATTTTACCTTCTTTGTTTTAAACCTACATTTTATATTTGAGTTATAGTATGTGGTTATAGTTTAAAAACGATCACCTGATTCAATTTACATAAATACGAGTACTTATCTATTTTTGTAAACTGGAAAATAACTCGAAAACTATTCAAGAGTGACAGTAAAAATAAAAACCGAACATACGAGTATGCCTAAAGTTACATAATAACAACCTTACTATACCATACTCGTAGACTTTTTGATCAATATCTAATCTATGGGTCCATCGACGTAAGAGCACGAAGAATAATATAAGCATGTATGAATTTATCTATTACATAACGTTATCAGTCATTTTCCAGCACCGCTGAATAAAAGGTACTAAAGTTTAGCGCTGCTGTCTGAATACCGACGAACATGACAAAATGATTAGGGTTTCTTAGTTTACTACAGAATCCTCAAAATAGATGTATTGTAATCTTGAGCCGGTATGTTAGTAGATCGCATCCCCAAGAAGTGTTCCCGGCGCGTGCCCTCACCTAATGAATCTAGCTCCGTGATTCTGATTACCATTTTATTAGCTTCGGTAACTATGCGCCAGACTTTGCATTCTCATACATCCGTACAGCGCTATATTTCATTCATCTAAAACCTCCATAAAGCACATTTTGTAGGAGACAAAATAAAACATTCCGATCTCTACGTAGTCGTCGCATATAAAACACTTTAATTTTGCATTTGCATGACAAAAGAGTGTTTTAATACTTTGAGCATACACCAGTGAATAGTGTGAGTTGTACTCGTACGTTGTACGAGTATAAGTCAACGTAATCTCCGCTTGCACCGCAACGATCGCCGACTCCTCTTCCCGCGCGCGCCGGCCGAGCGGGCCCGGCGAGCGATGTACCCTCCGATCTATCGACTCTATAATTAAATCCGCTCGCGATATGTTACCGTGTCTCATTGAACCCGTCCGGGAACATTTATTTATTGCTGAGCTTCGACATATTTTAAATGGGATATTTTAAGATGATATATTGAGGTTAATTAAAAAATATTACAGAGCATAGGAATTGGGAAAGTCGCCGTGTAGACTCTGAACATTTTAGTGAAATTCGTAACATAAATATTTGTAGAAGCAAATCAACTTGATGTCACATTATCCAAATTCCACACGGTACACTCTACTGTAACTAACCAAACTCGTCACGAGGGACGTGATCCGTCGGCTGCCGGCTGCCGGCTGCTGGTGCGCGGTGCGCGGTGCGCAAGGAGTTGCCATTTGTCTCGCACTCCGCGAGGCGCGGTTTTAAAATTACTTCCGATGTCTTAGACTTGAATAAATTGAATAATGAGAGAAATTTATTCTAGAGCACGAAAAAGTGGCCATTGGCATTTTTCCCCACACAAATTTCGTTTTGCACACGCCTCGTTCCCTTAGGGACAACGGAGGGAGCTCCTAGTAGGTTTGAGTTCTCTTGGTGCAGGACCTTGAACTCTTTCGCTGGTGCTGGTTCAAACATCTCGAAATACTATGATGTACTGACGCACGTAACCGATCTCGGTTTAAGTCGGCAGATGTCCGACAGGGTGTGAAGAAGTACCGAAGAAGTAGCCAATGTCCGTCGGCTTAGAACGACCGGCCTGGCGCCGGCCGACCCCTGCTGTGGTTTGGGAGAACCCTTCGTATTTTTGTCTCTTACTTATTTTGACCATTATTGTGTTTTATTTTGAAAGTTGGAAAACGCCTGATAATTTTATACCGAACGTTTTCATTAACCCCCGACGCAAAAGAGGGGTGTTATAAGTTTGACGTGTCTGTTTGTCTGTCTGTCTGTCTGTCTGTCTGTCTGTGGCATCATAGCGCCCGAACCACTGAACCGATTTCAGTTTAGTTTTTTTTTGGATGAAAGGAGACTTAATCGAGAGTGTTCTTAGCTATGTTTTATAAAAATCGATTGAGCCGTTTAAGAGTTATGGTGGGTTAAAGTGGGGATGGAAGAACCAAAATTCTACAAATGTGCCCAAAATGGTTGTCAAATGAAAGATAAGATATTTTATCAGTGGTAGGACTGTCTAGATTTTTTTTTTATTAATAATTTAAAAAAAAAATTAAAAAAAAAAATAAAAAAAAAAAAACCAATTAATATACCAATCAAATGTTGGTACTAACATACAAAAAGTATTAAATAAAAACTTAAATTAAAAATTTAAAAAACCCCCGACACAAAAACCTACCTAAAAAAAGTACGAAATAATAATTTGATTTATTTAAAAACTAAAACACCGCTAAACCCCCCCCCCCCCCCCCCCCCCCGACGCGACGTTTTCTTTGTAACTAACTAATATTTTGTTGTAATTATTAATATTTTTAGCGGTGTTTTAGTTTTTATGTAGAGGTTGTTAAATAAATCAAATTATTATTTCGTACTTTTTTTAGGTAGGTTTTTGTGTCGGGGGTTTTTTAAATTTTTAATTTAATTTATCCCTTGTTTCCCTAAGACCAAAATATAACCCCAAAACGATGGGCGCAACAGTGCGTCAGTCGAGCGACCGCAGAGTACTCTGAGCATATAACCATTCCTTTTCGAAAATTATAGTGGACTTACCCTCGCCGGTGTAGCTCGCGGGGGCGGCGCCCCCGAGCCAGCGAGCTCGGAGGGCGCGGGCGCAGAGAGCGGCGCGGGCGCCGGCGTGCGGCTGCGGCGCGCGCGCGGCTCTGCGGAACAAATCAATAAGCTCATCAATAAACTCACTGTACAGTGTACAACTGCACATACAGTATAACTCCAACCGTTTATTTTATACAGTGAATAGACACACAAGATTAAAAGTTACAAGTGTCGAGTGGCGATAGAAGATCTATTATATGTACCTACGCTTACACTACTGCTGACTACCGAACTACCGACCGTTGAGGGAGCAGACTATAAAAAAGTAGAGAAGTACAAGCTCACCGTGCCGTTTAGTGGTGGGCTGTGGGTCGGGCGTGCGCGCGCGGGCTGCAGCGGCGGGCGCGGGCGCGGGCGCGGGCAGTGCCAGCAGCTGGCGGTACAGCTCGAGCTCGTGGTAGAAGTCCAGCGAGTCGGGCGAATCGGCGGGCGCCGCCGCCGCCGCCGGCGCCTCCGCCGTCAGCCCGTTCAGCACGAGCCGGCGCGCCGCCATCGCGCCGCCGCCGCCGCCGCGGCCGCATCCGATCCTCCCCGTCCTCGCACCACGCTTATGCCCCACACCACACCAGGCCCTTCTTTTATATGGCGGACTATATCTTCAGTGTGCCGAGTTTGGTCTGGTACTGTTCGCACTCCACACGCGCATTACATTTCACCTTCACTTCACCACACCGTACCTCTATAATGTTGAGCTGCATTCAGTGTCACACTCACACACTCACACGACTCACATAATACTCCTAGCAGAAGTCGCACAGTTTTGGACCGGCTCGTCAGGTCAGATACAGTTACTGTCGTTGTGTGTAGGTTGCCAGAGTTGCCACATAGTAAGTGCCTAAGTCAAATTCTGTATTATGATCATAGTGTGAAAAGGGATCTTAATGTTTGTAAGAAAAGATAATTATGTTATTTTTAAGGCGACGTCAATAAAATTTTGCAAATATTATATACTAAGCTAAGAAAGAAAATAATAAATAATTATGTAGGTACCTACATATTTCACGCTTTTTTGAAAATTAATCCTCAAGAAGGTGAAATTATTGTTCCGTTGGTGAACTAATAGTTTCGAAGATTATCCCCTACAAACATAAAGTAATACACCGGTGTGAAGTTTATTACCTCATACAAACTTTATTACCTCTTTATACCTTAATATCAGTATAGATTGTAACAATTTCATGTGACCCCTGTCTTGTATAAAGTTGCCAACCACTGACCCAAGGTTTAGTGGCTTTTGGCATAACGTAATCTAGATACTACTATCTTTTATCGCTTCCGAGATCTCGTATTTTATATTTTGTAGGATCTACGGAGGAAATTCAGGGTGGCGCAGACCTGTAAATGGGCAAACGTGACGTTTAACATCAGGCGATGAGGCGAGCGATTTGCTTGTCTCGTCACACAATTACATTAAAAAAAAAGCTGAAACAGCGGGACGTGACGAGCAACAGCCGCGGGCCGCAGCTAGTAGAATAAAACTTTTACGTTGAAACTTACTATTTTTTTATAGGTGAAAATAGTCTATGTCTACGTATTGTCAGAAGATGCTAGATTATGAATGAATTTCTTTTACATCCGCACATAAATTGAAATTCAGAATCAGAGGTGTAAGTAAGATGAAATCGTAGATACCTACCACTAGGTATAGTTTGGAATATCTGGTTATGTGGTTTTGTTGCGTTTGTTCTCTTGGAAAATAAATTGAATTGAAAATAATGTGTGTAGGTAGATACATACAACTTGGACAGAAGGAAGCATGGGCTTCATCTTCATCTTATAGTAGTAAGTATTACCGCGGGGCCTCTAAATTATGTTTCGAACAGTTTCGTTCAAATTTCAAGATTCACCAATCCACGGTTTTGTATTTTAATCGTCACAAGCGGCCGTTATTGTAACTTTTGTGGTAAGTAAAGAAGTTGTGAGCGCGAAACGTTAAAGTTTTGTGCAAGTTTACGGTTCCGAGAGTGAGTCGAGGCGCGACCGAGTACACGTCCGCGGCGGAGGACGCGCGTCCCGACACTGCCTGACGCCGGTGCCTGCTGACGCTGACGCTGACAGCTGGCGCTGGCTGGCGGCGCGGCTCCCGCCCGCCCTGGCTCCTGCATGGCTCTCTGGGCTGTGTGCTGAAGCACAAAACAGATAGGTGAAGCCTGAGCTAGTGAAAAGAAGCCCAGCGTTACCACATTATTTATCTAAATTTAAATTTAGACTTAGCTTGTAGGTTTATTTAGCTTTCAGTTACTCATGGGTTTTTCTATTATTATTTGTATCTAAATTTTATAACTGTATAAATTCTCTTTATGTTTGAGTTAATACTCTTTTGCCCTCCTCAAATTAAAAAAAAAAAGTTTTGTCGACTTCAAAATTTAAAAGATCCGAACGACATGTCAGAAAGAGGAAAACAAAACTAAGGAGGCAGTCTGGTCTCTCAGTTAATACAGTACTACTCTATGGTCTGGTCGAAATATTCAAAGACTCGAGATTATTATGATGATATTCAGGCTGATGCCATAAAATCTTTACTGGAAGTCTTTATTGATAGCCGGAGACCTTAGCCGATGTGGCTGGCCCGGCCTAAAGCCAGTGCTTTACTTCTGACTTCTGATGCCAGAGGCTGTACAATTTACCAATTCCTGCCTTATTCTTGCTCTATCTATCCTTACTGCCTGGCTACTACTACTGCTGACCAGATGTTTGACGTCATTACTAGGCATACATTATTATCCTACTGGCCGCTCGGACGAGGCAAGCTTCTTTACCCCTTCGAAGACGAAGAAAAATGCACCTAAAAACTCTAGCGACGTATTTACAAGGAAGACAGTCGGTATTTATTTAGAGTTTCATTTTTTAAGTTTTGTATTATTTTTAATATTTTATTTTATTTCGTTAGGGCCCTCCTAGATAGGGCTAGGAACGAAACCTCCTTCTAAACTTTTTATATTTATTTTGAAATTGTTCTGTTTTCACCTCCTCTTTGATCCTCCTACAGTTCAAGGATTACACTACCACCGCATTACACTACCACCGCGCACCGGCTAGAAATCTGCCAAACTCTAATCCAGAATACCTTCGTCACAAATATTCCCGATACGATGGTCTTATAATGATTGGAAAACGATAAAAACAAAGTGATTTTATCGATTTCCATTCTATATCTTGAACTAAGTATTAACCTCACTCATTAAAATGTTTATCAAAACAAGAATTTAAATCCAATATTTCCTTGACTTAATTACTAATTATAATATATATTTAAATTCCGCGTTGATATTACTTTCACGTTCCTAGCCTTTTAGGGTTCCGTACAGTACCCAAGGAACGAGACCTCATTTCGAGTACTAAGCCCCGACTGTCCGTCTTCGTCCGTCTGAAATATATTTAAAATTAATGTGGCTCCCAAACGAGAAACGTAATTTTTTTACCGATTTTAGCTCGACCATAACCTAACATGACAGAAAATATTTTAAAATTTTGTTTGTTCCTAATAAGAAGGATACAAAGACGCTCGTATTTTTTTTTTCAGTTTTATGAAAACGGATCAACGGAGCCGGAGCCGGAGGCGGGGAGGAGACGCCGGCTAAAGATATTCGGTCAATAAAGTTACCTGCGTAATCAACGTAGGTATTTCATGTTTCTTGTCTTTATCTGAAATTACCCGTTAATATTTTAATTTCGCAAAGTTCAATTGACCGTCTCGCGCTTTATTAAAACATAGATAAAAGTTAAAATAGAAAACCTTTCAATCGATTTAAATTTGAAATAGTTGTACTTCTCGTTAGGTTGCCTGTATTGTACCTTAGTAGTGGTGTGTTGTCGTTTTTAAGCTTTGGATTGTGCCGTGGCCCTAAGTTATTTTTTGGCTTCCGTAGTAAAAGAAGCCATATAAAATCTTAGTATCCATCCGTGTATTTGTCCGTCCTAATCAATCACAGCATCAATTCACAACAGAATTACTGACTGACTGAGAGACAGACAGTGCAAACCTCACCTGCCTATGGAGAGTATTTTGTCTACGAGAGCAGAGGTGTACTCGTATTCGTAAAAACTTTGTAATATATTAATGTCCTTTGTTTTTAAACAAATATTTGCGATAATTTGTAAATGGATATTTAATCTAAAATATTTTTATGTTTCCAATATTATTTGATAGAGATGACTTAAGAAAGAGTTGAAATGGGGTAAATAATTGCCACGGGTAGTAATATTTAATGGTTGTAACGTCCACTTCATGAATAAATGAATAAAGAGAGAACAATATGAAGAAATTCCTCGTATTGGCAGGTGGTACCCGGCGCAGAGTGGAGAGCAGAGCGGGCCGCATGCTGCCGGCGGCGGCGCTGCTGCTGCTGTGGCCGGGTGCGTGCCGAGTGCCGACAGTCGTGAGACTAGTGCGCGCGTGCTGCCTAGTGCCTACTGACGGGACTGCTTCCTCTTCTTTACATGCTACTAACTCCGATTCCTACATCCTATTTGTACTATAAATTCGAAAATTAGTGTGTATTTGTTTCCACGTATCTCTGTTGCCGTAACCAATTTTCTTTTTTTTTTTTTTTTTTTTTACATCGGACTAGGCATGCGTTTGACTGCAATCTCACCTGATGGGAAGTGACGATGTGGTCGAAGATGTAGCACGCTTGCCTAGGAAAAACCTATTCACTCTATTTTTGAACACCCCTGGGTTGTACTTTCTAGGAAAAACAGACGCGGGCAGTGAGTTCCATACCTCTGCCGTTCGGATTAAAAAAGACGAATGAAAACGCTTAGTACGGTTACATGGAATTTCCACCGTATGAGGGTGCCTCTTTTTCGTGCGTCTGGTGCTGTTATAAAAGAACGGCGAAGGCAAGACAAGGTCATGCAGTTCTTGTGCACACTCTCCATGGTGTACTCTATAGAACACCGACAGACTGGCCACTTCACGTCGGTGCGACAGGCTCAGGAGCTTGGATTTCACCAGAGAGTCGTTATTGATCAGCCTTTTGGCGCGCCTTTCTATGGAATCCAAAGCCTCAAGCTGATACTTAGCAGACCCATGCCAAAGGTGGCAGCAGTACTCCATACACGATCGAACTTGTGCTTGATATAGAGTTAGAAGCTGTTCTGGTGTGAAGTACCGCCTCACCCTGGCAAGGATGCCAAGTTTTTTAGCAGCAACTTTGGCTTTAGACCCAATGTACGAGCCAAAGTTCAAATCCGACTTTAGATGGACACCTAAAAGCTCGAGATGGTCAACTATTGGTATGGATACACCACGGAAAGTAGGTGACAGATCAAAAGGACACTTTTTCGCGGAGAACAGACACGCCTGCGTTTTTGTGGCATTGAAACACACCAGGTTTTCGTCGCCCCAGTCAGAAACAGCTCTAAGAGAAGTGTTAAGACGGGCTACCATGGCCTCTCTCTGCAGTCGGATATCGTCACTGCTAGCTCGAGCACTGGACCTATAACTCTCAACAACTGTACTGTCGTCAGCATACCCAAATGTACCAGGCTTAAGTAAGTCATTTATGTGCAATAAGAACAGTGTTGCTGAGAGGACTGACCCCTGAGGTACGCCGGCGTTGATAGCCATTAGATCTGACGAGCAACCATCGACAACAACTCGAATCAATCGATCCCTCAGGAAGTCAGAAATCCAAATGCACAGGCCAGCTGGAAGTCCATACGAAGGAAGTTTATTTAAGAGACCGTCGTGCCACACCCGGTCAAAAGCCTTAGAGATGTCCAGAGATACAGCAAGTGCTTCTCCGTGCATCTCAATTGCTTCACTCAATATGTAACTAGCGTACGCAAGAAGATCCCCAGTAGACCGGTTCTTGCGAAAGCCATATTGCCGATCACTGAGGAGTTCATTTGCTTCAAGATACGCCAAGAGCTTATTGTTGATGACCCGCTCCATAGTTTTACAAAGCAAAGAAGTAATGGAGATGGGCCTGTAATTAGCCGGGTCTGCACGACTTCCTTTTTTTGGAACTGGCTGCACATTAGCAATTTTCCAACACTTGGGCACTATCCCAGCAGCTAAAGAGAGGCGGAACAGGCGTGTAAGTATCGGAGATAACTCAGGTGCGCAGTTTTTAAGCACAATTGCAGGTATTCCGTCAGGACCACTGGCTTTGTTGACGTCTAGAGCACGAAGCGTCAAGAGTACCTCTTTTTGCCGAATGCGAAGATCGGGCATATGCACCCCGCAGTGTGGCAATTGGGGAGGTGTTTGACCGGTGGCATCTAGGCTTGAATTGTCCGCAAAGAGTTTAGCAAACAAGTTTGCTTTGTCCTTAGCGGTATGAGACAGTGATCCATCGGGTTTAAGCAAAGGTGGCAGTGACGCGCGGCAAAAGTTACCCTCGACCGATTTGGCAAGAGTCCAAAAAGCTTTACTCCCTGCCGGATACGAAGCTAATTTTGACCCTATCCGTCCTATATGGTCAAAGTATGCTTTCTTTATGGCTTTTTTGCACATCTTGGCGGCCAAATTGAATGCCCTCTTTTTAGTCCCTATGTCGGCAGATTTGAGTTTACGTGCATTTGCCCAGTCCACATATGCCGCATGTTTATGGGATTCAGCGCGAGCGCAATCGGATCCGAACCAAGGCTTAGCTTCGTTTGAGATGGGCTTATCAGAAAATGGTATAAAATATTCCATAGCCTGACGTAAGATTTCGGTGACAGCATTTGCACAAACCGTTGGGTCTTCAGAGAAGAAACATACCTCCCGCCAAGGATATGAAGCAAAAAAGTGCCGCATTTCGTCCCAGTCTGCCGATTTGTATCTCCATATTCGCCTGTTTCCCTTGGGGCTTTGATCAGGTGGGGAGTATACTGAGACAGACTTAACCAGACAATGGTCGGACTTCCCAAGTGGGGAGGATACCGACACCGAGTATCGGTCAGGTTCAGTCGTCATCAGCAGGTCAAGACAATTGGCAGTGTGGTCAACAATATCAAGCACCCGTGTTGGTTCATGGACAAGTTGGGAGAGATTCAACGCTAAGGAAAGTTTGAGAATCTCTTGTCCGGCATGATCAGTTTTCTGGTGTGGAACCAGCCACTCCTTGTGGAGGGCATTAAAGTCCCCCAGAAGAACCAATTGTGCCGAAGGGTAGCGTTGTAGAGCCACATCTGCTGCATCACTCAGGTGTTCTGCCAGTAGAGTTGTTTCCTCGTTTCCACTATGTGATCTGTAAACACCGGCATAAATAATCCTATCCACGCCCGTGTCCACTAATAGCCAAATCACTGAAAAGTTGGGGTGTTCAAGGTTTCGGAGTCGCAGACAGCATATATCGTCACGGACATACACACATATACCAGCGTGTGGGACAAATCGGTGCTCCAGGATATAGCCTGGGTAGTCAAGGTATGCTGTATCCGACGGGCATCCTATCTGCGTCTCCGAAATAAAAAACAAGTGCGGTTTAACGGTTTCGAGATGGTGGTGGACCGGTTGGAGATTAGAGTGCATCCCGCGAATATTAGTGAGATGCACTTTGAGTGTGAGGACGTGCATCTGCCGTTTAAACTTGTTTCTCTTATTTTCTGTTCTCATGATTTAGTGAATAGGGATGGTGAGAAGGGATGGTCGAGGTGCTGGGTTGATGACTACTGAAGTACCATGAACATACACGCCAATAGAGGACTTGCACGGAGACTGCGGGGACGCCCGAACCCCCCTGAGCAAAACCGCCGGTTCCTCACGACCGATCGCCAATCGGCCCGACGGACTAACTCAGGATTTTTCACAAGCGGCGGGGCAGCCTTTCGTAGCTGGCTAGGCTACTACTTGGGCCCCCTACAACTTGCGGTCGGCCAGCAGAGATCACCGTGCTTCGGATCCCGCTACCCTCCGAAGCAAGCCCTCCAGCGCGCATGACTCGATACTCAGAAACCTGTCACTAAACCCTACACAGCTGATCATCACAGTCACCGGAACGGCTTCAGCGGGCATCATGTTGAAACACGACAAGTCGCTTGACAACATGTTTTTGCCCGAAGGGTGGTAACTAAGCCGACGGCCGAAACCTACCACCAGTGTTTTGTTTTGGTTGCTCCTTTAGCACTACCCAGGGGTTACGTATAGGTATCTAGAGTAAGGCCTACGGACGCGAGCAGACAAGAACCCCCGAATTTTCTTATAATTTGGGATAGAAATAGCTTATTATTATTTTCGGATCGCATCGGAATCTTTGTGCAGAGTTTAAGTTACCGACATAGCAGATTTTATTCAAATATTCAGCTGTTTTGCGTGATTGAATAACCCGTTAACTGTACTCGTAAACCTAAATCGTGTCGTAGGTACGAGTACGAGTACGTATCAGGTGCTTGCAGAAGACGCGTGGTGTACTGGTGTCCGAGTCCGAGCCCGGCCGAGACATTTAAAGTTTTGTTATTAATAACTAGTACTCTTACAATTTTAGCGGCTACCGCGAGCTACGAGGTGTGGACTAGTAATCGCAATGGACCAAAATTATCAGATCTGTAAGTATTGAACGAGGCACAGAATACTAAGATATAGGTAGCTCACCGATCAGAACAGAACAGTCTCACAGACTGGAATAGTTTTTATACAAACGCCCTTGATTTGTCTTTCAAAAAATATTTGATGAAAACGAATAATTTGCATATACCTATTCTGTTTCATTTTAAAAGACTTCATAATAGTAACACACCTATTCTGTTCTACTTTTCATTTATGTACACTATAAAAAGGTCCAAAAACATTTAGTTTCAAATGTCATGTACAGATTTCCATCGGAGACGGCTCATCACTACAACCGGCGCTCCAATTTAGAAAATGTAAGTTATTTGCAGTTTTTACAATTTGTTTCAATTAGTATTTAGACAAACAAAGCTTGAATATTTCTTTGAAATTGTTTAGTTTATTTTATCAACTAACGTAAGTAAAGTTAAATGACATGGCTAGCGGTGTCCCACGGCTCCTCCCGCGCCTGCGCCGCGCTCCATGTGCGGATTACAAACAATGATCATGAACAGCGGCAGCGGTCCACGATATAAACTATCTCTATTTCGATCTCGGTTTCATCACATTCGTTTAGTATTTACGGAGATACGTGGTAACAAACATTCACACACACAAACTCTAGCATTCATATTACCTAGTAGGAGTAGGACTTATTATATAATTGAGACTTAACTGATATTTGATTAACTAAAAATAATACCGGATTGCTTGTACAGCATTTAGTAAAACCTGCCTTCTACGATCCATACCACCACCAAGGAGACATGATCTACCTCAGGTGAGCCGGACGCGAGGATCCACCAAAACTGATATGGAAATCCTGTGTGCCTAGCACAACAGTCAGTTTCGCCCCTGACAGGCGTAAATGGCGCACATTTTTCTATTGAATAGTCGCTACGTAAATTTACGTCAAAGTTGTGCTAGGCACACAGGACTCGAGACACTATAATATTCTTATATATCAGTGTTCCAAATAAAAACACTTCTAGTAACGTAAAAAGGGCTTATTCCCGGTGTACTCCAAAAAAAGGTTTCAAATTACTCCACGAATACAATCGCCATATTAATTAATAATAATTTTGGTTTCAAACTGCTCCACGGCATTCTCAAAGTAATCCACGCTACTGGTTTCGTGAAATTAAATAAGCCATACATCCATTCTCAATCAACTCCACGCATTTTTTATTCAATTTAAAATTATTATTTTTATGTTTCATTCTACTCCAAAAAGCTTCCGTACAGTCAGGTGCAAAAATTCTAACTACATAGGTATATTGTATTGTACTATTTTGTACTTGTAACACTTGTAATAAAACTGAATGTTAACTATAAGGAGGAGTTTAAATAAAATATATCTATTACTTGATTAGCAATGATAAAATAAATAAATAAAAAAAAATGAGCTTAGTTTTAACAATCGCTTATTATGTATTTCGAATCACAAAATTAGTCTTCAATAATCACAGGTAAATTATTCGCGGCGAGAGAGCGTAGACTCACGCGCAGGATGTCATTACACGCACTTCGCAAATATGCATCTATGTATTGTTTTTTTTTTTCAGAACTACTCCGAAAGTTATTGGTAAGTTTGACATAATATTTACCTAATAGCTAAATGTGCCCTGCGGTATCACTCCCCATTTTTTGGTTACCTCTCGATCTCTCTAAGCTCGAACACCGGATTTTTTATAGGTAGATATACCTACTTAATGTTTAATCTAATCTATGTAAACATCTATAACACGGTCAAAATATCTCGAGACCTGGCGTCGATGACATCACGTCACGTCGGCGCTCTGATATGGTGCGCAAAACAAGCATCCTCAGTAGGATATTATTATAAACAATAAGATTTCCAACAAAACAAATATTGTGTCAATTTATTTAATGTAGGTTATTACCTACATTAAATATTATAATGATATGATTAAAATGATGAAAAATAAATGAAACAATCTAGGTTAAGTGGGTACAAGAAGTGTTTAAAACTTAACAAAAATGTCCTACGTTGCAACAAAAATTATATTTTAACGTAACAGCAATAACAAAATAACAATAAAAGTCCAAACGGAACAATGAAATGTTTAAAAATCGGCGTTCAATGTATTCTCGGTATCGGGGTGATATGCTAATAATGTGGGTAATCTAATGATTTCATTTGCTAATGACACTATCTGAGGGTACAAATATAAAATTTCACTCAATTACGATCATTAGTTTTTTAGTTATTGACCGTAAAAGACGACCAGAATGTCTGTCGCCACAATGATAACGAAAATCGAGCATCGCGCGCTATTATAGAGTTCCTTAATTAGCAGGGAAAAAGTATAAAAATCATTTACAAAGAGATTTTTCCTGTTTACCAAGACTCTGCCCCTTCGATATCAACCGTTCAAAAGTGGTCAAGTGAATTCAAAAGAGGCAGAGAAAGCATTGAAGACGACCCTCGCTCGGGCGGGCCCGTTAGCGCCTCCACTGAAGAAAATATGGAAAATTGTAAAAACTGGTACTTGAAGATGCCAGAATAAAAAGCAAAATGTTAGCAGAGAAGACAAACCTATCTGTGGGTACCATACATGGTATCCTGCATGACCATCTTAACCTCTCAAAGGTCAGTGCAAGATGGGTGCCGCGAATGCTGACCGCACCTCAGAAACAAGTTCGAGTCGAGTGCTGTAAGGAGTTTTTAGAGCTCTGTGTAGAAGATTCAACGAGTATTTTCCACCGACTTGTTACTGAAAATGAGACGTGGGTTCATCACTATGACCCTGAGAGTAAACAAGAGTCTATGCAGTAGGTAAAAAGGGTGCAGAGCCCCCAAAGAAGTTGAAAGTCACCCCATCCGCCGGAAAAATAATGGCTACGGTCTTTTGGGATTCTAAAGGTATTTTATTGATAGAATACACTAAAAAGGGTGAAAGCATCACAGGAGCATCATACGCAAACACATTGCGTAATTTAAGAGAAGCAATTAAAGAAAAAAGGCGAGGAAAACTCACAGCGGGGGTGTTGTTGCTTCACGACAACGCACCGGTTCACACGGCCCGCGTGGCGAAGGTTGCTGTGCGAGACTACGGCTTCGAAGAAATTAATCATCCTCCGTACAGTCCAGACTTGGCCCCAGTGACTACTACCTATTGCCAAAGAACAATGGCGACGTCCCATACATTGATTTACCCAGCCTTTTTAACATTTGCAAGCTAAATACGTTCATTAGAGATACTTTGAGCAATGATAACTTATGCTACAAGAATACGTATACAAATAGTATTTAATGTACAGAAGTTGGGAGAAAATAATTGACAAAGGTTAAATTGTGTAGGTACTTAACCTATAATGTTATTATGATTTTTACCTAAATAACTACATACCTACTGTAAACCCAGCTGTATTGTGATTGCGTCAGGTATAAATAAGTAGGTACGAGTATAAGTCTAAAAAATGCGTTTCACTAATAGCTTTATTTACATGATTAATGTTTTTGAATACGAGTTATGCGTAACCGGCAATTTATACACCGCAGAGACATTTTCAACAAAGATCAAATCACTTGCAAATCCTTAGTCCAGAGGGAATGCCGTGTGTCTCGTGAAAAGCAGAGTCGTCAGAGAGGAATATTATCAGGCCAGGTATTCGGTAAATCAACAAATAATGCAAACACTGCGAAAACTTCGTTCGGTTAAGGCTACTACACACAGTGCCGGCGGCAGTGCCGCCGGGTTTTTGCCGAGCGGCCATGCCGCCGGCATATGCAAGCCGCCGGCACATGCCGTATAGCACCATTACACCCCGGCAGCCATGCCGGCGGGTCGTGTGTGCAGCAAGCCCGGCGGCTCGAATACCCGCCGGTCTGCCTGTGTGTCGGCACTGTGTGTAGTAGGCTTTAGAATAACACGATTGCCGGGATGTCGGTTGACTACTGAAAATGACGTGACATTAGTTGACATTACTGATAGATGACTGACGACAGAATGAAATAAAACGCAATACGCTGGTATTGCGTTTTATTTCACGAACCTGCACTCAGGAAAAAATATTGTGGCTCCAGCAATAAAACTTTAACGGGGGAGAGCCCACCTAGGTCCATAGTTGGGGAGACAATGTTTTTATTGTCAGCATAAAGTTGTGACAACAACAATTTTCTATTGTCAAAAAGTAAGTTGTCAATACAACAATATTTATCAACAAAGTCTGTTTTGTTACTAAAACAATGTACACTTTGTGGTAATAACAATACTATGTAATGACTGCAACAGCTGTACTTTGTTAAATAAACTATGTTCACGTTGAAAACAACTATACGTCTTTTGTCACTACGACCAAGCCTTTGTTCCAGTACCTACTGTCCTTTGCCACGACAACTATACTCCCTTTGTCACTACGACCAAGCCTTTGTTCCAGTACCTACTGTCCTTTGCCACGACAACTATACTCCCTTTGTCACTACGACCAAGCCTTTGTTCCAGTACCTACTGTCCTTTGCCACGACAACTATACTCCCTTTGTCACTACGACCAAGCCTTTGTTCCAGTACCTACTGTCCTTTGCCACGACAACTATACTCCCTTTGTCACTACGACCAAGCCTTTGTTCCAGTACCTACTGTCCTTTGCCACGACAACTATACTCCCTTTGTCACTACGACCAAGCCTTTGTTCCAGTACCTACTGTCCTTTGCCACGACAACTATACTCCCTTTGTCACTACGACCAAGCCTTTGTTCCAGTATTTACCGTCCTTTGCCACGACAACTATACTCCCTTTGTCACTACGACCAAGCCTTTGTTCCAGTATCTACTGTCCTTTGCCACGACAACTATACTCCCTTTGTCACTACGGACAAGCCTTTATTACAGTAGTAAATTAATTTATTTAGTACCAGTAACTAATACTCATTTGCTTTCCCAGAAAAGTAATTTTGACATCGTAAGGTAGCTGTCAAATTACTTTTCTAGAAAAGGCAAATGACTATTATTTACTGGTACTAAATAAATTAATTTACAACTGTAACAAAGGCTTTTCCGTTGTGACAAAAGAAGTACCTACAGTTGTTTTGGCAAAAGAATGTAGCTATTGAAACAAAGGCTTTTTCGTAGTGACAAAGGAAGTAGTACAGTTGTTTGGGCAAAGGAAAGTAACTACTGAAAGAAAACCTTTTCCGTAGTGACAAAGAAAGTATGGTTGTTTTTCACAATTCGATTGGCTACTGGAATTAGATTCTAAACACAAAACACAAAATATTGATAGAGACCAACAGGTTTTTAGTGTACCTACCTATAGTATTGAAAATTAAATGAAAATACATTTTTAATTACACATTTTTATTTTTTTATAAATCTGTATTTAAACATAGCATCAAAAGTTGGTGACCCATTTTAAAATAAATAAGTGATTAGATTTAGCATCATAAGTAGATCAGCAAAAGTCCAAAAGAAAGTGACTGTATATTTATCACAACAGAGTTATCGTTTAAGATTCAAAAGTATCTATCCAAAAGATACTTTTAGAAATAGACAACACCGTCTATTAGACAGTTCATGGACTTTTCAGATCAGCAAAAAGTTCTCTGGAACTTTTTGCTGATCTCTGATAACACCTTCAAAGATACCAATGATCTTTATTTTGGTATCATTGGTATCTTTGCAGGTGTTATCAAAGATCAGTTAAACGTTTTGTACCATAACACATTACCGAACATCAAACAATACTTGTTTATAATACACATCATTGAGGGTAGCTACTGCAAGAACAATTTGCCATACAATAATTAACTCCAATAGGTCGACAGTGTGCTTGCAGCAACGCCAAAGAACGCCTATTATCTCAAATAACAATTTTATCTTACACACAACGTAAGTGAACATTTGAGTGTAGGTATATATACTTTTTATATATGTACATACATCATTAAGGGTAGTCACTGCAAGGACACTCTGCTATAAATAATTAACACCCAATAAGTCGACAGTGTGCTTGCAGCAACGCCAAGAAAAACGCCTATTATCTCAAAGATAACAATTTTATCTTACACAACGTAAGTGAACATTTGAGTGTATATATACTTTTTATATACATACATCATTAAGGGTAGTCACTGCAAGGACACTCTGCTATAAATAATTAACACCCAATAAGTCGACAGTGTGCTTGCAGCAACGCCAAGAAAAACGCCTATTATCTCAAAGATAACAATTTTATCTTACACAACGTAAGTGAACATTTGAGTGTATATATACTTTTTATATACATACATCATTAAGGGTAGTCACTGCAAGGACACTCTGCTATAAATAATTAACACCCAATAAGTCGACAGTGTGCTTGCAGCAACGCCAAGAAAAACGCCTATTATCTCAAAGATAACAATTTTATCTTACACAACGTAAGTGAACATTTGAGTGTATATATACTTTTTATATACATACATCATTAAGGGTAGTCACTGCAAGGACACTCTGCTATAAATAATTAACACCCAATAAGTCGACAGTGTGCTTGCAGCAACGCCAAGAAAAACGCCTATTAAATATCTTTCTATATCTGATGCTGTGTTTACACGGCCAATGAAGCTTGAACGTACTTCTTCTTTTGACAACCTCCACAAGTTTCTTTCTTGGTACAGTAACTGCTGGTACTTGGCGTAAAAGATGTATTATTCCCATAAACGCTGCTAGCGATGCCTCTTGTTCTCCAACTAAAAAAATAAAAACGAATGTAAAATAAGAATATAAAAACCGCAAAGCGCTTCTAGACAAAATTGTACTAGAAAATAAGTCAAATAAATACTTAATCTTAATAATAAAAATTACCGGTAGCTAATTCCAGCAGCTCAAGTGTAGTTTGATCATGTCTGGAAGAACTTCCCTTTTCCGCAAGTAAACTCAGAATCTTTATTTTCACAATTGGGAATGTTTCTTCAAAAACGTTGTTAGCATCTGGGTACACTGTCTGGAAGTCCAAGGATAACTGCAAGGAATACAATTGGAAAATTAGAATTACTTACAATTAACTAACTAAAGATGAGGGCAAAGATCGTAGGAGAATAAGTCAATTTGTTGATGTTTGAACTTTCTGGGCAAGCATAATCCATAGTAGGCCGCGTAGTCACATTGCATCAGGTGAGACTGTGGTCAAATGGTTGCCCATTCAGGAATAATAAAAAAATTAAACTCACCAGTTCATGTCCATCAGGTAAAATGAGGGCAGGAAAGCAGTTGAAATATTCTGTGTAAGATAGACCCTGTGATAGTTTCTCGTTTCGTAACTTAAAAGTAGCAAGCCACTTTGTTGCCACTAAATCTTTAGGCGATGAAGAACCTCGCAACCAGTCTAAGCAGTCTTGTGGAGATATGGTTGATTCAGAATCGTTATCATTAGGAATGTCAACACTAAAACTCTCTGGAAGTGGCCTTATACGTTTAGAATTGTCAGAGTAGCTGCAGCTGCTGTCTAAACTAGTTCTCCTTTTTTTAGTTCCTGGGGAAAGAAGTAGTCGTCGATGTGTAATCAACCTGTTGTGAAAGAGGCCACTGGCCTGCGTGACTTTTCCTCCAGTGACATGGTATGGGATATAATACACTTCGGTCACTTCTCCCTTGAATAATGACCGCACTTCACTGGCCCACTCTTGCCATATATTTTTTCTAATTGTTGTTGAAATGTCTTGTAACGTTCTGAGTTCAGTTTCCACTACGACTTTGGCTATAAATGCGCGGTCGCGCGAATTTAGCTTTTCTGAATTGTCCGCTTTTTTTAAAAGCATCTGCCTACGGTTCGCGACGATAGCAAATTGCGTAAATTTTTCTTCTCTTTTCCATTGTTCTTGTCATTTTGACTATTCAAAATTTCCAACTCTTTGTCTAATTGTAAATTCCAGTTCTGAAAAAAGTAGATAGGATAGTACATACTTATTTGTTTAATTTTAAGATTTTAGGAAAACTTACAGCTAGGTGCAAACAATAATTGAAGAAACATAATACAAAGAAGGCCAATTAAAAGTTTCTACAATAAAATTACTATGAAAGTATACTTAGAATATATTAAAAAAAATATGTTGTCTAATAGCCTAGCCTAAAGAAGCACAGAATAGGGAGGACTGGCTTGGCTTAGGCGCCCAGTGTTCGACGCACCTGTGATGGTCAATTATAATTTGCAGCCCCGGTCACTACAATTTGATTTAAGTTTTTAACCAAATGTACTAGTAGGCGCAGTCAGGTTTTGTGCAGGCATTAAAAGGTAACACAGAGTAGGAGGAAAGAGGCATAATAGATGTGCCTTAGGTTACACATACTTAGGTTGCCAACTTAAGATGGCAGATAATTATGAGCTGATAATGAGGATAATCAAATTATTACCTGAATTGATGTATCTTCTACTGGCCCTTCAACCTCCGTATCAGTTCCAGAAAATATTCCTATGGTAAGTGGTGATGTCAGTGGTGTATCACTGTTTTCCGTTGAAATCTGAAAAATAATAAGTAATATTTTAATACGATTATATAATTTAATTCTGATTAATAAGTTTAGTAACGGGAATAGTACCTATCTATGTAGTGTCAAATAGTAAATTACCTCATCTAGCTCCTGTAAATAATTTAACCCAGTTGATGTTCTTTGTGATGTACTCGTAGACGTTTCTCCAAAAATTGATGCATATTCCTAAAATAGATGATTGTATTTTATTATCATTTAATATTTTATCAAAAAGTACGTGAGAGCTAAAAAAAATACCTATATCAAGTTTAATTGAAATCACTTAAGCCGTGAAAAGGTAACAAACAGACAGAATGATGGAGTGTTCCTTTCGTATTTACAATAATATAAAGTGGAATACCTGAGCACTTGGTTTGTAAATAGAATTTTGACGCTCAAGTGTTTTTACATTTTCATCTTTTGACAACTGAAAAAAAAAAACGATAAATTTAATTAATGTATTATACATATCATGTACTTCTATATACTGTATATACATGTATATCATATACTACTTCTTACTACTTCTACTAGGTACGAACTACATTACGAATAGGTATCATTTTAGACTATTGATTATCCTGATCGTTGAGTTGAGTGAGCGTGATATGGGATGATGATGATGAAATTACAACTAAGTACTAATAACATAAAAATTAATAGGCGAAAATCATAAACGAACGGTTAAACTTTGTAATGCGTTTCTTAATTTTATTTTGTCCACTATTCTTGGTATAAGTTGTGAAAGCTCTTGATCGTTGGCGACTTTTAGCACGTCTAAGTCGACGCCTTGTTCTATAAAAATAAAAAAAGTAGATATAGGTAATAATCGTTCAAAAGAAAACGTTTTAAAAACGTTACCACTTGGCTTGCCACGTCACGTGATCGCCACGTGGGTCACGTGGTAACAGTAGGCTCGGAACGCGTATACATGTGTACGGACACGCACCATTTTGAAAAGGTCGTTCGTTCGTTCGTTTTTTAATCGAATGGGCGTAACATTTTCAAAATGACCAACGGTCAACGTACACATGTGTACGCATTCCGAATCAAGGGGTAAAAACGTGAAAATCTCATTGTACCTAATTGACAATTGGGTTCACTACGCTTTTGTTACATTTCACCTATGTCTCATCGAACGCTTAAACTGCGCATAAAATGTCAATTCATAAATAAGTCAATTCAATTCACAAAATGTAGGTATGTTTCTAACTTTTGTTAATTTGACAATGTAAGTTGTCGTTTCAACGAAGCAGTTTTAGGTTAGGTAAGCAATATCACGGTTTAAAGTTAATGCAGTTCTTTTCGGGGAGTCATCCCTTTCTGCTGGGTACTTACATAAATATATAAATAGCACTTACCGATGAAATGATTTCTCAAATGGCTTAAATGAGCAGCACTTAGAAAATCTTCCATTGTTCACTTTCACGTATCGTTTTAAAGCAGATAGATAGAGGAAATGCGCGTACGCACGAGTGAATGATTCGTATTTCGTGTATAAACTAGTGTTTTTTTAACTGGGCGAACGCAAAGAGAATAATATAATCACTAGATCACTACCTACTGACTGGGCGGGCGAAAGAACGACCGCGGCGCGGGCACGTGCGGGAACAACTGCCGGCCGCCCGCCCGCCACCCGCGCCCGCGCCGCCGCCCGCCGCACCGAACCAGGACCCAGGGTTGGATTTAGGCACGTTGAAAACGATAGCACAAAAATTAAAAAGGATAGTATAGTACAGTTTATTATTTTGAATTTAACATCCTTAACGTATTCATTAAAGTCAACACGTTTCTACAAAATTTACCTACTCTTCTTCCAAGTTTATTAGTTCTTCAATATTAGTTTCATCCATAGAAATCTTAGAATTTAATGTTAACATATCCTCAGTAAGAATAAAATCAGTACAATTCCCACTTTTGGCGAAATGAGATTACGGGCGGCCGTACCATAAGAATAATACAGTAAGTCGTACTATTAGGCATATCACCAACAACTATCATAGAGTGCATTATGCAAAATTACTATACGAATAAGTGGAATATTTAAAAAAAGTATAATTCACGGGGAGTCTCCGTAAATAGTTCATTGATGACGATTATTTTTCTGTGTTAGTAAAATAATTAACTAAGACGTAATATCCTTAAATGACAGCCCAACGAACTTTTTTTAATATTGAATTGGGATTGAAAGGTTTTTTTTATTGATCATTTATGTAAATAATTATATGTAGTATGAAATCCAACCCTGCACCGAACGCACCCGTCAGTGTTACCGTTACGAACTCTCAAAAACATTTCCCCATAAGCTAAGTCAAACAGCCCTATAAACACTATAATTTCTTGAAATAAGCCCTAATTTATTTTAATTACAGATTATTTAGTCCTAGAAGCGCCTCGCGGTTTCACCCGCGTTAACTAGTATCCCGCGGGAACCGTTAATTTTTACGGGATAAAAAGTATCTAGCCTATGTCACCCGCGGATGATGTGATGTAGCTTTCCAACAGATAAAGAATTTTTCAAATCGTTTCAGTAGTTTCGGAGCCTATTCAATGCAAACAAACAAACAATCAAATCTTTCCTCTTTATAATATTAGTATAGACATGTCCAGAAGGAGCATAGATCTCCCGTTCTTGTTTTCTAAGTGTCCTTAATGGCTATCAGTACATAGCCGATTGGATTTGTACGTCGCCATTTGACCCCTCTAGTTAACCTAAATGACGGCGATATTTCGCCTAATCTGGCAACCCTGCCTCTCTTAGGTGAAATGTAACCAGTTCAAACGTGTTTCGGTAAAGCCACAGAATAGGTACCTAGTAGTAAAGCGCGCTTACCGAAACACGTTTGAACTTGTTTACTAAGAAAGTAGTACCTACCTAATATTTAGTGCCTATGTTTTTTCTTTCATCAGAACGCGAGTGAAACCTCATAGCACAATTATTACCTACGTATACGTATTATATATGTGGCAAAAGTAGTTAAGACAATGGCTTCAGCTATTTTGTTACATTTATTTACAATGTTTACATTAACACACCTACAAAGTTCCATTGTCACCACAGCCACGTACAAATCGTATGGGAAAAGGTAAATAAATACTATGGCAATAGTTATTTTGTTAGATCTATAACCAATAGTCACATTAACACATCTACAATGCTCCACCAGCCACATATTTACTGTATGGCAAAAGGTAAATAAATACTGTGCATGGCAATAGCTATTTTGTTAGATCTAATTGCATTTCATTGCATACTGTCATGTCAATGTTTTGATCAAATTCTCGATAGGTGTTTATTTAGTTATTCAAATTATATACCTGCATAATACCTTAATTGATCGAAAGTATGGGTTTATAACCAATAGTCACATTAACACATCTACAACGTTCCATTGTCACGACAGACACATATTTACTGTATGGCAAAAGGTATTTATACACCATGGCTATAGCTATTTTGTTAATTTTTTGCAATGTTCATATTAATACATTTACAACGTTCCATTGTCACTACAGCTACATATTTACTGTAGCACATAAGATATTTGAATGCGGCGGCTATAGATAGTTTGTTGGATTTATTGACAATTTTCATATTAACACGCTAACAACGTTCCATCGTCACCACAGCTACATATTCATTGATTGCATGGTATGACAAAGGGTATTTAAATGCTACGGCTATATTTTACTTTGTTAGATTTATTTACAATGTTTAACATTGACACACCATCAAGGTTCAATTGTTACTAGATCCAAATTATTATAAACTATGTTGTGAGGACAAAGCTACTTTGTTCCTAGCGCAATAAATCGGCTAACAATAAAAAAGTTGCTAAGCTCCACTAAGTTCTTTCTGTTTTAGTAACAAAATATTTGGTTAGTCCCACAATAAATTCTTAGCAACGCATTTATTGTGGCTTTGTTAGCCGATTTTTTCCTGCGTGTGCAATAATTTGTTAAAAAATTGAACTTTTGAGTCCCTACTTCTAAAAATATACTTACGAGACCTATAAAATAATTAGGGAAATATTATCATTTAAAACAATCATAATAACATTAATGAACGGGGCCTGGTTTTTTTTTTTATTCAACTGGGTCACGCGTCGCCATCCTTCTTTGAAAAAAGATCGTTGTGGAAAGCGATTTTCCGACGATAAAGAACTGAAGGCAGCAATTAATGTCCATTTTGAGGAGAAGTCAGAAAAATATTTTTCTGAAGGTTTACAGAAACTTATTTCTCGAGCCAATAAGTGTATTGAGGTTCTAGTGGACTACGTGGAAAAATAGTTTTTTTTTTTCAGAATTTTCCGAGTTTTCCTTCATGCCCATACCGAGAATACATTGAACGCCCCTTGTACGAGTATACCACGAAAACAAGTCGACGCGTATCGGCAACGAAAGTGCTAACCGTACTGACGACCAATACCAATGCTACAGATGCGACTGGCTACAGTTCGCACTTGATGGAGTGCAGAGGGAAAACTACCAAAAAGACATTGTAATAAATAACCTGCAACACCATCTCCAGGACGCGCTCGACATCATCAAGCAACAAAATAACAACAATAGCAACAACAACAAGAATAGCAGCAACAGCAATCCCACGCACACCGAAGGCGAGGCCGCACACGCCTACCAACTACCAATTGCCCCCGTTCCCGCACCACCACCCGAGAGCCCTATGGATAGCCCTGTGGACGGAAACCAGACCATGCCCCCGCCTTTACCCTCCTCCAGCAAGACCACGCAACTGAGGTACCAGTGTGTCTTGTGTGGGAAGACCATGAAAGCCAACATCTGCCGTCACTTCAAACGGGTTCATCCCAGTTATGCTAACGCCGACGGAGACATCAAGACGCACCCGTACTTCCCCCGATATTTTTATTTCTTCACGAAAGAGGCCAGAGATGTCTGTCCCCCTGGCAACAGACCGCCCCGCCGGATGGTGGAGGGTGTGGAGGGAGTGTCTAACGCCTTCATGAATGGAGAATATTTCCCGTAGTCGGGGCCAGAATACTACGGACGGATAATAAATAACAACGAACATAATTTGTAAATAAATTGTTAAAATTGTGAGAAAAAAAAAAAAAAAAATAATAATAATAAAAAGGATATATATAATATATATATATCCTATACGTGTTGTATATAATAATAATGTTAAAGTGTAAAAGTTTTTTCATGTTTTGTATATAATAATAGTGTTAAAGCGTGATTGTAAAAATATAATAATAATGTTAAAGTGTAAAAGCGTGTGTAAAAGTGTTAAAAAGTCAATTCAACATTATATAAACCTGTACATAAACACTTACTTCACTCACCTGTGTGAGCCGGGCGGATTGGTCGGTGCATAAGGTGGGGTGGGGTGGCTCGCCAAGGCAAACCTTGCTCACCAAGATTTGCTTTGGTCCAATAATCCCAACTCACTTGACTCACTTTATTAAATCGTGTATTAAGTTATTAAATCAGTACCTGTATCAGACCAGATAGATATGTCGTCGTCATCGTCTTCAAATTCACCTATGAAGCCCGGGCCCACTTGCCGAGGAGGGACAGTCGGGTCTTCTGACGGCGATGAGGACGGCAACCGCCCCGCATTGGTGGGGAGTATTTCCCGCAGTTTTAAGTTAATTTGTACAAATGTAAATAGGTATAAAAAAAAAAAAAAAAAAAAAAAAAAAAAAAAAAAAAAAAAAAAAAAATAAAAAAAAAAAAATAATAACAAAAATAATAATAATAATAATAAAAAAAAAAAATAAAAAAAAAATAAGAATAATATAAAAAAAAAAAAAAAAAAAAAAGGAATACATATTTTAAAATTAAGTATAATTTAACAACGTAATGTTGCCATACCATATTTGTATAAAGGTTAGCTCTTGCACATAATAGGGCATTTCAAGTCCATTTGTAAACTTGTACTTATAAAAATGTAAAAACTTGTATAAATGAGAATGTGTCTATGTGTAGTGGTATATATGTGATGTAAACAGTATGATGTATAATTATATAAAAAAGTAAAACAAAAAGGATTTAATAATGTATTGCATATAATAATAATAAGAGTCATTCATTTGTATTGTATTATTTGTAAAAGTGTTTTCACAATAAGTAAATAGGTATCAATTTAGAAAGTCAACTCAACACTAATTATGTACCACTACCGCTAACTCACCCAAGTCACTAACATCACATAACCTGCACCATACTTCACCCAAACCAGAAGAACTCACATCGTACCTCGCCCAGCCAAACTCATCTGTGAGTTGGGTGTGGGAGGTTAGTCGCAATCTGACTTCTTGCACCTAACTCACAGGGGTCACAACGCTAACAACCCACTACTCACTCAAGTCACCCAGGTCATTAACATTACATGGCTTACACCTTTCATCCAATTAAAAAAAAAAAAAAAAAAAATAATAATAATAATAATAACAATAATAATCATAAATAAAATACAAATAATAATAAACTCGCATCATACCTCCCCCAACCAAACTCATCTGTGAGTTTCTCCCATAAAAAAAATAAATAAATAAATAATAATAATATAATAAAAATAATTAATTAAAATAAAATACATAAATAAATAAATAAATCAACCTCCATCAAAACAATCTAAGCCTCAACTATCTTCGCGCGTGGAGGAAAGAAGTAAACCAGTAGCATCGACCCCTCCACTAAGCGCTTCCACAAACAACTAAAAAAAAAAAAAAAAAAAAAAAAAAACCGTACTGACGCGCCATGGCGAGCGCGGGGAGGTGAAAGGAGAACGGGGCGGGAGGTTCGCATTCCAGCGAGGTCTCGAGATATTTTGACCGTGTTATATGTATAAGTTACTGAAATAGACAAAGCACGCTAAATAGGCATCAGCCGTCAGCGGCACTACTTTTCTTTTCTGTCTGATAAAACCATACCACCACCCAATAACGGTTGGCCGCAGATAAATTGACTATCTTAGCGTAATAATTGCACTTGAATGTACAAGAAAATATTGTATCGTCTAAATCACGCTTAAAGCATTATGAGAAGACTCCGTGTCTCGTCGGTCTCTGTGATCCGAGGCGCCCGCGCCGCCGCGCGCTCGGCGCCCCCCGCCGCCGCCGCCGCCGCCGCCACCGCCGCCGGTTGGTTGGTAGGTACTCTTCTCAGTTCATCCGAGACGGTCGAGTCGCGCGCTGTTTTAGCGAACCACGAACCACGAGTGATCGTACACAAGCAATTCTTCGTATTTAAGTATGGCGGGTGATAATGACAATGTGCAGCAAAAGTGTTCCGCGTTACGTATCCGAACCTATTACTTCTGAATCCTTCGCGGAGACGTATCTCACTATAACAACTAGATTCTGGATCTTTTACAACGCCAGCACATATTCAAGCTTGTGCGAGAGGTACCTAATTAGTAATTACTTTAATTTGAAATATTCACTTTTTGTACGACAGCATTTTTAATTGTACCTAAGAGTAATTAATTAATTCCACATTAGGTGGAAATCGAGAGATGGAAATGATGTTTCTGCATTTTAATGTAGAAACTTTAGGTCCTTGGGGTAAAAGCACATGGTCACCCTTCAATGACCTATCCAAGCGGCTGATAAAAAGAACAGCGACCAAAGGGCTGTGCTTATGCTTGCCTCTGCTTTCCCAGTTAAATTACAAGTATATTGCCATTCAACGAGGCAATGTCAACAGTCTTTTGGGTATTTTTTTGATTCGTATTCTTTCCATAAGGTTCTTCTGTGACCACAATTACATCGTTTGTTCCAGTTGACTACACGAAGCCTTTCTATGAAGGTGAAGAGAACAAGTTTTACAATGCTGCTAGAATAGAAGATTTTCGGGAATGTAATTTTATCTGCCCTGAGCTTTATAAAAGGTAAGTTGACATACCTAACGGTACTTCACTCCACACACTCTGGTTCTGGTCTTAGCGGTCTGTTGTCTTTTGACATGTCGCGTCTCACTCAAGTTGTACAAGGTAGCCCAAAATGTAACTACCTACATTCAGTCAAAAAAGTATCGGGAATGGATGATTTGTTTTGGGTTCCAAATTCAAATTTTTGTTTTTATTGTTGTTGTTAGATTGGCACAACTGTTATCCATTTTGGCGCGGAGTTTGAGTTGCGTCTGTTATTTAGATTAAATATGGTGCTGTTTTTAGTTAGGTCATGTCTAGTGTGTATTACGAATTTCATCATGGACAAAAACATCGAACAAAGAGTTCGTTTAAAATTTTGCATCGCCAATGGAATTTCGTGTTCGGAGTCACTAAAAATGTTACAGAAGGCTTACGGCGAATCGATTTTATCAAAAACACGTGCTTATGAGTGGTACAAAGCGTACAAAAGTGGTCGAGATGTGATGGAAGATTTGCCTCGCTCTGGTAGGCCATCAACGTCTGCAACTGAAGTTAACATCGCAAAAGTGAAGGAAATAGTGACTGAAAATCCTCACTCAACTTTGAGAGAGATAGCCGCTGAACTTTCTGTATCTCACGAGTCGATCCGTACCATTTTAAGTAATCATTTGGGTATGAAACATGTTACCGCTCGGCTAGTCCCAAAAGACCTGAATTTTCTCCAAAAACTCAATCGCATGAGAGTCGCTGAGGACATGCTAGAACGGGTCAATTCCGACCCAACATTTATGAAACGCATTGTTACTGGTGACGAGACGTGGGTTTACGAGTTTGACATGCAAACTAGTTTAGCAGGCACCCGTTTTCAATCGGTAGGAGACATAAAGGAGAATTCGAGGCGAGAACTCAACTCAATTCCGGAAACAGCGTTTAAAAAATGTTTTGATGATTGGATTATTCGTTGGCGTAAGTTTATCGTTTCTGATGGAGCATACTTTGAAGGTGATAAAATAAATTTGGATGAATAACAAACATTTTGTGTATTATTGATATTTTCCCGGTACTTTCTTGACAGAGTAGTAAACCACCATAGACTTCACTGTCTCAACAAGTCAACTCAATTTATTTATTTTTCGAAAATATTTCTATATTTTTCACTTATGAAAGTAAGTTACAAAAATTCCCAAAAAAATGATATTCATAAAATTACAGTCAAGATACGAGTACAATTTAAGTAAAGAAACTTTATCACAGATCATGTAGCGCACTACTACGCGCACGAAGTCGCAGGCAACAGCTAGTCATCGATAAGTTGTGATTTAAATTGTTGTAGGTTTGGAGAAATATGCGGCTGGCGTTTGAGATTCAACTCCACCTGGCAATGGAGATTAGAATCAAATTTATTGTGGTGGACCGACGGCTACTACAACGGCATCGACTACAAGACGTTCGACGACCTGTGCCACATGCAGCTCGAGAACTGCAAGCAGCACTCCATCGAGCCGGGCTCCAAGCAGACTGGCTGGGATATCAGTGAGTATCATCCCGGTCGTTAAGCTTACTATACTCGTAGGTACACTATATTCGCGTATTTATAACCCATTCCTGAGCCGGCTGGAATTGATTTTTGAATCATTTTGTACCACTTGTACTTAATAGTTATTATTACGATGACAGGCCTGGCCTGGCGGAAAGTGCGCGAGCTATGATTTTTGCGAAGAAAATAGCATTTTAATTACAGCATTGCGACTTGAGACGACTGAATCAAATAAATGTTTACAAAATAAGTTGGTATTCGCGACCCCATCGTGTCGTTGACAAGAATCTCGGTCATGTGACTCTGTTCTACGCTTACACGCGAGTATTCTGAATGTCCGCGATACCCGAAACCCACGCACTCAACCATGTACTCGTACCTACTTATTTGATAAACCTTTCATTACAAATTTAATACATTTTTTAAACAAAATAATAACTCAATTATATTATTTTCAGTTCGAGCGTGTGAGTATGCTTAGGTTTATAATTGTTCTCCGCCACAAGTACATGTGCTATAATCATCGCAATTCATGTTGCAACATTTTAGCAGTGCTAAAAAAAGTTCATTACAGTATGCGTATAAAATAAATAAGAAGTAAATAATTTATTAATATTAGTCTAATTTAGTATTTATTGCTTTGTGTGAATTTATCTAACATTTTACCTTCTGCAAAGCTAGCTAAGAAATTCATTTTTAAGGCTCTATTTTTTTATCCTACGAGTGTGTATCTCAACTTATATCTCAGGGTGACGAGCGCAGTGCTGAGCCGCGCAGGGTCTTGAAATCTGCGAGTTCAAAATTCTGGGTGGCGCCGACCTGGCAAACGTGACATTTAACATCAGGCGAGCGATTGGCTCGTCTCGTCACTCAATTACATAAAAAATATATAAATATATATCTAAGTAATAAAAATACGGGCATATTATTCGAAGAGAGGAAGACCACATTACAAAAAAGACGATGAACTTGAGTGTGAAATGTGAATGGGTATAGGTGTAGAGGACGACCAAAGAAAGTATGGATGAACTGTGTGAAAGATGAATTTTTATTCTTAATTTTTTATTATCTTTAAGTGCCCGAGGTAGGCATCATACATATTTGTATCCATCATGTCCAAAGAGGACTTTATGGAACATAGATACTCGAGGAGGAATTACAATTTGAAGTGTGTTTCAGTGTGGAGATTAGTACACGTTGGCCCTTGTCCGGAAAACGACACCAAGAATGAGCTAATTTGGGATGATGACAATTATAAACGTGGTTGGAATGCTAATTTTTGGAAAACAAAAAGTGACGATGTACTGAAAATTAGCAAGGATAAAGCATACAAAACAAAATCACTACCGAGAGGATAAAGAGTGGGCTCAACATTTTATAAACAGCAAAGGGAAAAATAAAAAAATATATATTTTTAGTATCACCATTTTTTTTATTATAGCAATTCTTGTATTAGAATACCAGAAGTCTTAATTTAACTTACGAGATTCGACGTTAAATTAACCGTGCTTACTTTTGAGGCTCATTAATTTTCTGCAGAATCTTTTTCAAACAGTTTACATGACATGCCACCTAGACCATTCGACGCAGAAAAAAAAGACGATTCCAACCATATATATAAGTCCATTTGCCAAAAAATGTCGCTTAACACCTTTTGGCTGGAAACCATCGTTATGCTTCAAGTCCGTATTGATTCATTCACTTAGGCGATGTTTTTAAGCAGGTCACCTCACTATGAAGATAAAACTGACAGACGTCAAATGTGACCTATTAAAATGCCCCGACTATAATTGAAAACTGAAAACTTGAACACTTAAAAGCTAAAAATTGAAAACATAACATCACCTCAGCGGGACAAAGCAGAAGGCCGGAGCCGCGGCGGATGCCGCAGAAGACGCCAAGCGTCGCTTTCGAGTGAATACATATTTCGCTCCTTGAATGCAAGAGAGCCACAAAGCAAAGAAGCATTTTTTACAGTACAGCTAAAATAAAATTTCGTTAAGAATTTTTTGAAAAAAAACATGTATGTAGCGAAATTGTATACTATTATATACCATTCGATGCGTGATTTGTTGCTGTATCTTTCTGTATTATAAATTATATTGGAATCTATTTCACACGCTCTAAAAATGTAAATAAGTCCCTTTTGTTTTCAAAATCCAAACTATTATTAGAAGAAATATTCCAAAAATTGAACGAATATTTTTTAAATCAAATTTCTTTATTAATATTTCTTTATAAAAATCAAACAAACAGTTTTTTATTAAACAAAAAAAACGTTTAACTATCTAATTTTACCATTATACGTGTCTAATATATATTAAAATGTTTATTTTGAATAAGAAAATGAAGTACAAGCTTTTTGTAGGAACCAATCCAAAGATGTCTAATTTCTATTAAATTAGTTTTGTAGTATCACAATTTCTATGGTTTCTATTTCTATGATGGATGGATGGATGGATGGATGGATGGATGGATGGATGGATGGATGGATGGATGGATGGATGGATGGATGGATGGATGGATGGATGGATGGATGGATGGATGGATGGATGGATGGATGGATGGATGGATGGATGGATGGATGGATGGATGGATGGATGGATGGATGGATGGATGGATGGATGGATGGATGGATGGATGGATGGATGGATGGATGGATGGATGGATGGATGGATGGATGGATGGATGGATGGATGGATGGATGGATGGATGGATGGATGGATGGATGGATGGATGGATGGATGGATGGATGGATGGATGGATGGATGGATGGATGGATGGATGGATGGATGGATGGATGGATGGATGGATGGATGGATGGATGGATGGATGGATGGATGGATGGATGGATGGATGGATGGATGGATGGATGGATGGATGGATGGATGGATGGATGGATGGATGGATGGATGGATGGATGGATGGATGGATGGATGGATGGATGGATGGATGGATGGATGGATGGATGGATGGATGGATGGATGGATGGATGGATGGATGGATGGATGGATGGATGGATGGATGGATGGATGGATGGATGGATGGATGGATGGATGGATGGATGGATGGATGGATGGATGGATGGATGGATGGATGGATGGATGGATGGATGGATGGATGGATGGATGGATGGATGGATGGATGGATGGATGGATGGATGGATGGATGGATGGATGGATGGATGGATGGATGGATGGATGGATGGATGGATGGATGGATGGATGGATGGATGGATGGATGGATGGATGGATGGATGGATGGATGGATGGATGGATGGATGGATGGATGGATGGATGGATGGATGGATGGATGGATGGATGGATGGATGGATGGATGGATGGATGGATGGATGGATGGATGGATGGATGGATGGATGGATGGATGGATGGATGGATGGATGGATGGATGGATGGATGGATGGATGGATGGATGGATGGATGGATGGATGGATGGATGGATGGATGGATGGATGGATGGATGGATGGATGGATGGATGGATGGATGGATGGATGGATGGATGGATGGATGGATGGATGGATGGATGGATGGATGGATGGATGGATGGATGGATGGATGGATGGATGGATGGATGGATGGATGGATGGATGGATGGATGGATGGATGGATGGATGGATGGATGGATGGATGGATGGATGGATGGATGGATGGATGGATGGATGGATGGATGGATGGATGGATGGATGGATGGATGGATGGATGGATGGATGGATGGATGGATGGATGGATGGATGGATGGATGGATGGATGGATGGATGGATGGATGGATGGATGGATGGATGGATGGATGGATGGATGGATGGATGGATGGATGGATGGATGGATGGATGGATGGATGGATGGATGGATGGATGGATGGATGGATGGATGGATGGATGGATGGATGGATGGATGGATGGATGGATGGATGGATGGATGGATGGATGGATGGATGGATGGATGGATGGATGGATGGATGGATGGATGGATGGATGGATGGATGGATGGATGGATGGATGGATGGATGGATGGATGGATGGATGGATGGATGGATGGATGGATGGATGGATGGATGGATGGATGGATGGATGGTTAGGTTTTTTTTTTTTTTTTTTTTTTTTTTTTAGTTGTTTGTGGAAGCGCTTAGTGGAGGGGTCGATGCTACTGGTTTACTTCTTTCCTCCACGCGCGAAGATAGTTGAGGCTTAGATTGTTTTGATGGAGGTTGATTTATTTATTTATTTATGTATTTTATTTTAATTAATTATTTTTATTATATTATTATTATTTATTTATTTTTTTTTTTTTTTTTATGGGAGAAACTCACAGATGAGTTTGGTTGGGGGAGGTATGATGCGAGTTTATTATTATTTGTATTTTATTTATGATTATTATTGTTATTATTATTATTATTATTTTATTTTTTTTAATTGAATGAAAGGTGTAAGCCATGTAATGTTAATGACCTGGGTGACTTGAGTGAGTAGTGGGTTGTTAGCGTTGTGACCCCTTTTTTTTTTTTTTTTTTTTTTTGGTGACCCAGTGGAAATCCTTTATGGATACCCCTAACCCGGGGGAGCCGGGGTTATGTGGGAGTCTCCGCCCTAGTGGCGGCATACCCACTAAAACCACTGGGGTGTTTCCCTCAGCCTCTTGGCCGGGGGTCGCGGGATCATTTAACGTCGCCGCAACCCCCAGCAGGGTCGGCCCTTCGGCCCCATCATGGGGAGCTTTGAAGCTCCTCCCTCTTCGTTGGCGATGTGCGGAAACACTGGCACATCGCCCAACCTCGGAACTCGTGGCCGGTGGGTACTCAGCTCCCCCGAGCCGGGCACCCAGAGTTCCCACCTGAGGACCGCCTGCGGTCATAAATGGCCGCCGGCGGTGCTAGGTCCACACTACTTTTGGGTTTGCCCACTCGTCCCCGCGCTCTCGCACGGAGCGGGTGGGCAATCCATCGGGATGGGCCGAGGGGCTGGCCTAGCGGCCTTGCCTCTCGTGCGCCTCCTCTTGGGAGGCGGGGCGCAAGCCCTGTCTCCCACACGATGCCCGGCCGGCTTGTCCGCAGCTGCGCAGACAAAGCAGTGCGGCGCGGCCGAGCAATCGCCCGCCTTGTGTCCGGACTGACCGCAACGATAGCACAGAGTGCTACGGTCAGTCTCGGACTGGCACTGCTCCCGGACATGCCCCACCTCGAGGCATCGGAAGCAGCGCAGCGGCTTGGGTGCCAGCAGTCGGACCCGTGCTGACACCCACCCAACCAGCAGGCGACCCGCCGTCGCCACCTTCTTGGCTGCGGCCACCGGGCACCGCACGAATGCCGTGCCCATGCCCGCAGCACCTCGGCGGACTTCGCCCGCCCTCACCGCCTCGAGCTGGCACCCACCAGCCTCGGCTATCGCCGCCGCCACGTCCTGTCCGGTGGCGCAGTCATCCAGGCCGGTGATGCGCAGGTCCGCACACTTCACCGGTCTGGTGACCCGGACATCCTCCCCGAGCACCTGGCGGAGTCTCTCAGCGAAAGCATCCGTCTTGCGCTCGCGGTCGGCCGCGTCCTTGCCCAGGACCTCCAGCAGCCGACCGCCAGTTGCCGCTCGCCGGATGTTCGCGAGAGACTCGATCCCGAGCTCCGCGATCTTAATTCCCTGCTGCGCTGTCCGCATCGCCTGCTGATAGGTGACACCCTTCTCCGCGCCCTTCGGCGTAATCGTCAAGACGACTGCCGAGGTGGTCGGGGCGCGGATCCGGGGTTTCGCCGCCTTACCAGCAGGGCGACGCGGCTGCGCGGCTCCCGCCCGGGACGGCTGGCCCTGCGCAGGTGCCGGCTGCGGTGTCGCCGCAGCGGCGGCCTTCCCCTTGCGGCCCCGCTTGGCCACCTCCACCCAGCTTACGCCGGGCTGGACTTTGGCCAGTTGGGGTCCGTCACTTCCGGGTTGGCCCTTCTTCGCACCCTTCTTGCCCCTGGGGGCAGAAGGTGGGGGCAGCGTCTCATTCGCGACCGCAGTTACGCCCGACGGCCCGGGCTGCGGCTCCGAAGTCGGAGCCGCAGCGGCCGCGAGGTTCCTACGGTCGGCGGCAAGCGGGGGACGGGTGGGCGGCTCCTCGGGCTCGAGGCGATCCCCGATCCCGGACTGAACCGCCCACGCACAGTTCCGCCACCTATTCGCTTTCGCCGGAGGAGGAAGCGGCCACTCGCGCCTGCTGGGCGAAGTCCGCCCAGAGACTGGCGGAGTGGGGACGCGACGCGCCTGCGCCACTTCCCTGCGAAGCTCCGCCATCTCTTGGCGGAGATCGGCCATCTCGGCTCGCAGGCGCTCGTTCGCAGCCTGCAGCCTCTTCGTCTCGTCGGAGGCGGTCCTCCGGCGGAGTTCCCGCATGGCCCCCCGAATATGGGTCCCAGCGTCCTTAAGGGCACGAATATAGGTGCCCTTAAGATTCCTGGACTTGGTGGCCACGAGGTCGATGGCTTTCACCGACTCCATGACCACCTTCTCCAATTCGTGGGCCAGCGACTCGTCCTCCGAGACCGCCTCTTCGCCCGACATCCCCAGTGGCCTTGTCTCCCGCAGCATGCGGGTGCCCAAGGCCACCTCTCGCTCGGCCTCGAGCTGCAACTGCA